>CM072890.1:8687042-9887042 GCA_037013685.1 Acridotheres tristis | reverse complement strand
AAAAGAAACATGGCATACCAACTTCACTCCAGTGGAAAGGATTGGTGCCACCTGTTGTACAGTTATACACCATGACTTTTCTTGGTCTGAGAGGAAAAGAGATAAAAGAGCCAGTTAGAAGAAAAGCAACCTTTAAAAAACACAGACTACAGAAGAGACGCCCAAAGTTATCCTTTCCCTCAACAGCATCATTTATATCAAGCAGAAACATCAGTCTCATGGTCGATTTTTTTTTCTATAGCATCTTTCAGTATTTTCTTCCTTCTTTAATTATCCTATTTCTTATATTTCAGAGAAGGCATCACCTACACTACTGCAGGTTATATTGATTACAAACAATACCCAGGAGAAGATTTTCAGACATAGCTTCATAATTCCAGTAGGAGATGTCTTCCTCTGGCATAAGCAAGTTACACTTTGAGACTAATGCTGTCAGAACCTTATATTCCTCTGTCCTGAGGGAACAGCAGGACACTGATGAGGGTTTCAATACAAGACTGGTTTACTAAATACACAATACCATTTCCAAATATTCAGTACTCTCTCCTGTCACCATTTATACCTGTTAATTGCAGAATACCAGGCTGCAGCGAGTGTTGTATTGACAACAACATCTATTGGGACAAGATCTGCTAATGCATTGTTGGAAGCTCTCATTGTTCGAAGAATTCCTTTTCCTGCCTTGAAGAACAAAACAACAGAGACAGAAGAGCCAGAAGTAAAACAGATGAAGCTTTTCTGCCTTCCAAAAGGAGGGGGGAAATTAAGTACATTCATTACTTACAGCAATGAAGATACCACTAGGTCCATTGAAGTTATCAATCCAGCCCTATTAGGAACAGGGAGAAGGAAAGGATTTGGTTAGAGCATACTGAAATCAGCAGCTCCAAGTGAAAATCTGAGCAGTTTCTACATATGTAAGCGTTGGAAGAAAGATTTTTAATTCCATGTCACTAAATAAAGTTCTTCCATAGCAAATTTTGGTGAGGTAACAAGTTCCTATGACTCGGACAACACCTACGTGTAGGACACCATGGTCCTTCAGAGATGCTTATTTATTTCTTAATGAATGAATTGCAATTGTCCATAAAAATGTTTATGTTCCAAATATTCACGTTTACAAGTACTTTTAGACTAGTAACTCAGGTGTTTTTCATTTGTCAACCAAAATACATCCTTGCTCAGCTTTGATGACAGTATTTAGACACTGTATACTGTTCTCAGTCATCCAGAAGCAACCAGGACACAGCTTCATGGTCCAAGAGATTTTCCTCCATTAAAGTCACTGGATAAAGAGGCTCCCAGTGTGAACTACACCCTACAGCAAGCTGGCCAGGTGACAACTCAGGGACTTACAGGAAAAGGCTCCTTCCAGCTGGCACCAATGATGGACGGCCTTACAATGGCAATGTTCAACTTTGCACCTTCCTGCTGCACCACGGATTCAGCTAAGGCTTTCGTGTACGTGTAAGTATTAGGTCTCTTGCCTAACAGCTTAGGAGTAATATCATTCACTAGGTCATCATCCATCCACCTAAAGGAACAAAACAAGAAGCAAGTGTAAATTACTGCATGCTGCTTCACTGGGGAGGTGGGCTGTGAAATGGTGAAGTTACCGTGACTTTTTTTTCCTCATTTCAAGAAAAAGGGACACACACCTAAACAAGTTTCTCAGAAAAACACAGGCACGTTCAGTGTCCATCAAATGAAGCATACTGGCATTTATTTTTTGCCCTGGCAATTCACTTATAACACATCAACTACAGAGCAAGCAGTACTCTCATTTACAGTAACCCAAATTCTGCCAACCAAGTTCTCAAAGATGGAGTGCAGACACAGCACATTAGTCTTTGGAACACAGGCTCACTGCATTATGATCTACAAAGTGATACCACTGCAGTGGAGTCCCAGATGCATTACCAGCATCCCCTCCACCTTTGTGGTGGTGAGCCATCACACACCACCCCTGAAGCAAGCTGGTCAGTGTTTCTCCCTTTAAATTAGTTAAATCTCACTATTCCATCTTGCTTCCCAGTTCATATTAAAAACATAATAACCTTCAGTCATAGCTCACGAGTAAGAAAGATGTGCCTGTGCAACCATTGCTACTTTGGTGTTCCTCACTGCAAAACAGGACTTGAATTTTATTTGCCTTGGCCTCTTAGTCACAGAAATGGAATTTATTGTTTTTCAATGTCACGTTACAGAGTAGACACACATCAGGCTCCTTTCATGACATGAACAGGGTAGGAAGAGGAGTAGTGGAGGCTAGAGATCACTATTTTATAATTTTACAAAAGCCTTCCCTCAGGAGTTCTAAAGTACACACAGCTGTCCTTGCCCACACCAAACAGTTTAAGTTGCATTTGTCTCTTCACAAGTTAGATATTCAAAAATACGACTGTTTTGGAATTTCTCATTTTTAAGTGTATTTAAAGTCAACATTATGAAAAAAGGCTGGCTCAATGTGCATTCTAGGTGGTAGCTCATTTGGTTTTAATGTTAGCACTCTTCCACCTAAAATAACAAGTAAGTTTTTACTTTTTAATTAGTTCTTTTCAGTTTTGTACTTCTCTTCCAAGAGGTGATATTTTGTGTAAGGTAAGAAGGAAGAGACTGATGTAGTTACATTACACTAATCCCACATCATCGCCTGTTTCAGAGTTTGACAGCTGCTAAGACCTCAGAACAGTTAATATACACAGCAAATAAAACACCAAATGAGTCACTTTTCCTACCTGTAATGCCCAATTCAGGACTTAAAGCTACAAAAACCAGATTTTTAATGTCTGGGCTCTCAGGTACAGAACCACTTCTAAAGTAAGTAATATTATTTAAGCATCTCAGTGTCATCTTGCAGTGGCATTAGGTGGATGTAGAAGAGGCAGCTGTTCAAGGCACCTTAGTTTTATCCTTTCCTTCCCAGTGCTGGTAGCAGCACAAGTTACCAGTATGTCCTGGTTCAGCTAATCATACAGCTGAAAGACTGGCACTCAGCACAGAGAGGCCATCATCAGTAGACAGGAGCATCCCTCTCCTTCAGTTCCCCTCCACAGCCAGCCCAGCTTAAAGGAACCATAAACCTTAACCCATCTGCCCTACAGAACAGGGGAGTGCCAGCCATGCTGTCAGACCTATGGGACAGCCTGAGATAACTCTTCATCTTTGCAGCTCCAAACTGGTTGTTGGTACTCCAACAGCAGGAAGAAAAGGGATACAGATCACTCAAGTAAATTCACAAAACATAACACATACTCAAGGGAATCTATCAGCTTCTTGGGATCCACAGGAGGTGGGTACACGACTTCCTCAATCTGTTTCCGATTGCAGTATGCATAGGCAGTGGAAACGTGCATGAACACCTCCAGATTCTTCATTTGCTGTGCCAAGGACAGGAGCTGCTGTGTGGCAACCACATTTAACTGCACAGCATCCCTATTGATTCAACAGAAATGTCATTAGTACAAAGCAAGACAAAAACAAGCAAAAAGAAATTCATTCCTAAAATGCCTCAGCACTGGGTATATAAAGTGTTCCTGAATTCTCCACCCTACCCCAAAAAAGCAGCATGGACACTGCCCTAATTTTCTCCTTCGAATAACATACCACAGTCCTAATCTAGAGCACCTCTCAACGTTCAGGATAATTCTTCTTGTACCCTTTTCTTACCAGCATCCTTTGATTTCCTCAATCTAAATCCCAATCATATGTTTTCCATAAATCATGAAGGAAATAATGCAACACAACACCAAGCTTCCATAAGATGCACTTCTGAACTTCCAAGTTCAAGCTGAGTTAGCTGGAGACTGGCATCTATACTTGTAGGACAGAAAAAGGCTCCATACAGGATGGAAGGAAGGGGGGAAGAAAAGGCAAACCACCAAGAACCACCCTTACACCTCCTCTGCCCTAGTGTCCTCAAACACAGTAATGGGCAGCTGTGAAGCTGGAGTGGATCTCTACAGTTCCCAGCTGATAACAGCTTGCTGACCAATCCTATGATTATTTTATAGTTTAGATCTTCTCTCCAGCCTACAGACTTGCTCTGGGCACCAGTTTCCTTGTACACAGCGTACTATCAAGTTTCAAGAGTACAGCTAAGCAACATTTCATCAAAAGTGTTACATTAACAACAACAAAATCGGTATCCCCCAAACAATCACTAAGCTCCAGACTGCTTTATATCACTTTAGTACTGAAGTGGGGGACAGGAAAGGGGAACATTATCCCAAAGCAATTAACATCAATGGTAACTAATTACTTTGCTACCTCTTTCAACAAGTCAAAGGAGCTCATAATCCCAGCTGTCTGCACCACTTTTTCCACTTCTTGTTTCCATCTCTCTCCCTGTGCATCTACTTCTCCCAGTGCAAGCCCTCATTATTGACAAGGGGCTTTCACAAGACAGGAAGACAAGCTGAGCTGTATTTCATCTCCTGTTTTCCTTGCCAGGTAAGAGAGCAAGCACTAGACCTGCCCACACACAGCTTTTCTCACAAAACTCTGTCCTCTGGAAATCTGCATTTCCTTTCTAACAAGGCAGGCCAAAGGAATAGTTTGCACTGCCCCTTATAAAGCAGGAGAAAAACGAACATTACTACAGAGCACAGTACATGTAGCTGCAGCTTATTTGTAGCCTTTCCACCCATATTTGCAACATTGGGCACACATCTGATTAAGCCCCTCACTTTGAGCACCATTGGTTTACCAGACCAGAGTAAGCAGAATTTTAGACTCACCTTAGAGTTTCATTGAATCTGACTGTAGCAGCACAATGAAATATAATATTAATGCATTCTATAAATTCTTCCTTGATTGGTTCACTAAGATCCAGTTCAGGCTGTGTAAGTTCACTCTCAACTACTATTATTTTTTCTTTGAAGTGTGGTTGCTCTTCTCTCAACCTGTCAAAGAGCTGTCAAAAATAACAGAACTGTAAACTCAGTGAAGGCATGAGACACACTTAAGTGAAGAAAAAAATCCCACATTCTTTGTCTATACCTCCTAACTTCTCAAGATCATCAGGAAGTTAGAACAGTGCATTAGCAATACCATAAGAACATGTTACAGACTTCTCATGAAGTAAACTATATTTTTTTCCAATATAAGGAAAGGGAACAGTCTACCCACTTCCCAAGCTGATAATAGCTATTCAAATTCCTATAAAAGTCATAGAAGTCATGCTGGATTTTAGGTTTAGAAATCTTGCAGTCTTGGAGAACTTCCAGATTTTAAAAAAAAAATTAAAATAAAAAAATACTAACAAGAAATCGTTTCTCTGGCCAGTTAAAAGAAAAAAGGCATACCACATTAGAATATTTAATTAAGTTTTATCAACCTGGAGTTCAACAATTCTCTGGAAAAAAAATCTCACCAAAATTATATTCCATCAAGAACTCTCCTCATAAACAGCTGGGTTCTAACCAGATGGCTTAACACACAGATCAAAATTCTTGCCTCATCTTATTTACACTCATTACTATGCAAGTTTTCCTGAGCCACACAGTACTGTGGGAATAAAACACAAAAGTTGCAGAAGAGCAGACCCTTCTTTACTGTCCAGGGGCCAATATCTTGCAACTGCTTCAACACCAGTCAATTATACTGTATTAAAATCACAGCAGTACCTTCTCACCCCCCCAAGCACGCAGTTATACCAAATACGAATAGTCAAAAGGTATTTCCTTACAGAACGACCTTATTAATTTTAAACTATTAATTAAGTCACCTAAAGGTGCAGTTTCACAACACTTCAGGCAATACAAGTTTATATTTCTACCACAGAGACTGGTCCTTCTCCTAATTTCTTTATTTCTGTTTCTTCTCTTCCACTGGCAAGAGCAAGAAGCCCCAGAGCTGTGTGAGCAGCTGCAGGTCCAGGGGTTTTTTTTAGAGATTTTTTTTTCAGCCCAAACATGAGCTAATGCAGCTTGCTGTGTGGCCACCTGAATAGCAGTGCTAATTCTGGAGAGAACATGGGACATCTCCACTTCTCGAGGCCTTGACTGGACACTTTATAGGACAAAGCTGCCAAAACAGCATTTAAAGCCTCTGCAACTCTTATGGGTACAGCAAACAGTTATTAAGCCTCTAAGTTTCTGCCCTTAGGTATTTTTCAAAATCACTCAAAGTTTTTGGTGAATGATGGCATTTATCTCCAGGGAGCTGGAGCAATTGTCTGTTAACCATATTAATGTGTGATATTGCATTATAACACAGAAACAAGACCATGGATGAGCTCTTAGAAAGCCAGTTTTTACTTTTCATACATCCACCACATCTGTTATACCACTTTTCACATCCACACTCATGCACTATTCCCACACACCTCTCACTAGCACTGACACCAGTACTAAGGAGAAGAAATACCTAGACTGCATGCAATGCATATGGCAAATCAGCAGAGGAAACAGGTATCTGAAGTCCAAACAAAGCTATTTGTAGCTCAATTTATTTCACATTTATTTTATTTATTACTGCATTCACCCACTTAGATTTCAAACTCTTCAGGAAACACAGCATTCAAGCATCTGTAGAACACTTAATGAGTCGATCTAAATTGTGAAGAATTACTGGCAGTGCCCTTGCAATGAGACAGCTTAAGACAATAGATCCTATTAAAATCTTCATAGACTTTTGGAAGACTCTTGATGACATTAAAGCCATTTAAACAATGGACTTTCAATCTTGTCTAATCATTTGATGAAGCCAGAACAAATATCTGGTGCTATTCTACATCTCTGCATAGATGAGCAACTCCATCCCTGCATGTTCCTGCCTCAAAGCAGGAACTCTGCTCAGCAAGACTTCTGCTGTGAACCTGCTGCAGCAATGAGTGCTCACCAAGACTCAAATCACAGCAATTTTTATCTCAATGGGAGCTGGTACAGACTATAAGCAGATTTTGACTCAGATTTAAAAACCTTTTACAACAGGTTTCCCAAAAGCCACTGAGCCTCACAGCAAAGTTTAAGTCAGTCCACACCAGTGCTACTTCTCTCTCTGCTCAAATACTCCCCCCACTTTTCTTTGGGTAATAGTGTACACAAAAAGTGGATTGAGAAATTTTTCCTTTTTCATCTCAGAGCTTAGTCTGGGGATCTTTTCCTTGTTTCAGGGCAGTGACAAATGGAGGGTTTTATGTAGAGAGAACGTGCAACTGAACTTTGAGATAGAACCCCACTGTAACTCATTCTGCTGTGTTTCATGACAGTGCTTTTGAAAAATGAGCTACAGTTTTGACTGGTTACAGAAAATAAATAACTAGGGAACAGCCACCCTCATATCTGCTATAATCCCAGCTAGTCAAGAGTCATAGAAATCCTTTACATTGCCTTACTTTAAACAACTCACCTCTAAGTTCATTCATAGTTCCTTATTGATTCCCTTTTAGCACCTTCTAAGAGCACACTTTGTACAAACTACATTGCATCTCAGTGAAAAAATTTAACAGCTGACACCTGTGTTTCATAAGAGAAAGGCCTAGATGGAAATAACAAACTCTGCTTTAGCAAAGTTCCTGCTGGAAATCTCTCCTCATCCTGTTCATCCTTCCCATTATGAACAGGATACTATCTGAGGACAAAGATGGGCGAGAGAGATGGATGATTTTACACTTAGTGAGAATGTCCAAGCTAGCTCACCAGAATTTCCAGGCAATGAGTCTTTTCAAGAGTAAAGTATTTGACCCAGCATGCACAGAAAATCAGTTAGAGAGCCACTCTGATGATTTAACAGCACAGACCTTCAGTGCCTTTCTACTTGTCACAGGCTGACCAAGACAAATCTATAACAATCTTCTAAGCCAAACATTTCTGTTCCACTTACAAATATAAGTTCCTGCTGAGATGACACATTCTTATTTACTGCTATCCAGTAGCACATTCCAGAAAAAAACAGAAGGCACAAGGTAAAAAGGTGACTTGCTTGAGATCTTAACAAGAGTCTCAATCCATCTTTTAACTCCCAGTACACTACCTCTTGTACTTGATTTGATGTCCTCTTAACAAGCTCTAACAGAGGATTTTACTTCTCATTTCTGCATCACAGCTTAACATCCTCCTCCTGAATGAAATACAGGATGATTTCCTACTACTGGCTTTGCTAGAGACTAACAGCTTAAAGTAGCTACAGAACCACTGCCAAGCCTTAGATTTTTTTATTTCTGTCAGAACAAAAAAAAAATTTAACATTTTGCTTTAGACAAACTGAAGCTGTTCTCAAAACGAAATGAGAACATCATAACGTTAATAACAAACTAATAACAAAAAGGAACGTTGTGAGCATGTGACACATACCTTACAGCTGGTTATTTCTTCTATTCGTGCTTCAGGTGTCTGCCTTGCTTTTTTTCTTACCAGCACATACGCTGCTTTCACTTTAGGACAGGATCTGAGCAGCTTTTCCAAAAGCACTTTTCCCACAAAGCCTGTAGCTCCTGTCAGAAGGATGTTTTTTCCTTCATAGTATTCAGGAATGGAAACCATTGTGACCTTTACAAAAAAATAAAAAACAAAAAGTATGTTAAAGAACTTACAGAATTCAGATTTGCAGAAGATTGAATAACTACCTACCAATGAAACTAAACCAGAGAGAATGTTGAGTTAGTTGTTTGGAATGGGATCTGATGGTTTTACATTGATTACAAAAAAACCCATATAGATCCACAGACGAGAGTTTTCCAACTTCTTCATCCGTTAAGTCACTTGGGAGGAAAAAAAACAAAAAAAGTCGTTAAAATTCCCAACAAACTAAGACTGAGTTAGCCACAAATACACCTCCTAAATTCGTAAGAGTTTATTACTCAAATTCAGCATAAAGCCAGAAAGTGGTTTAGGTTTTGCTCCAGTTCATAAGTTAACCTTGAGAATCATGATTCTTTCCCCTGCCTTCATCAACCTCTTGGAAATGATGTCATTTTTGCTAAGAGAAATTGAAAGTCTCACTAAGGACAAATATGGTATGTCTCACCATAAAGTGAAAACATGACCTTTAGGATCTCTAGGACTCCATCACAGCACATCATCCATTCTTTAAAGTCAGATATAGGAACAGCTTTACTGTGACCATGTTGAAACCCTAAAGCCTAGAAATTTTAAACTTTCTGTGCTGTCAGGCACTAATCCTCAGAGGAACACTACTTTTGACTTGAAGCCTTAGAGAAGGCTTCCAAATTTGAGTAATAAGAGTCACTAATGTGCAGTTTAAATAAAAGTGTGTAATATCAGATAGTAAAGGGTTTGGAATTTAAGATTTTAAAATATAGTAATAGGTATAAGACAAGATAGAAGTTTTGGGGCAGAAAACTTTCTTCCTTCTTGTCCTTTCTTCTTCTTAGTTTTAAGTAGTATTTCTGATTTACATGAAAGGTACCATACTGCAGGTCACGAATGCTTAGTCATTAAGTCAAAAGTATAAATAATATAAATGTTGACTTTTAATTAGATTATTTAGCTTTAAAAAAACCTTGTAACGAGTGAAATACAGCTTCATTTTTTGGCTTTTAACTTGTTAACTAATAGTGCTGTAGCACTCACTGTACTATACATAATAGTTAACAAACATGACCTCTAGCCTTTACTGTGACCCTTACTTTCACTAGATAACAATGTGGCATTATGGATACACTTCCAGCACATTTTACCAATTTTTCTAATCAGAGTCATAAAAATCTTGAGCTAATTATAGTCCTCTACAGCAGTTCCACACAAGCATCATCCAGCTCTGAAGTAAATGGCCCACAAGGGGACTGACCCCACAACCTTGGTGTTATCAGCATCGTGCTCTGGCCAACTGAGCTCATCTCATTTCATAAAACCATGGTACAAAAAAAAAAAAAAAATCCAACAAAATTGAGAATCTTTAAACACAGATGGAACATTTCTTAGGCAAATAAGGATTCCAGCACTGAATACCTTAACAGGGTGAGATCCTTTTTTCACCTGCCACCCAAGAATAAAGGTGCAACTTCTAAATACACTCAGTTCTTTTGAGACAGCAAGATACTGCTGGGGACTTAAGCAAGGACTTACAGGGAATGCACAGAATGTTAGGAGTGAACAGCTAATTTGTCCTTTGTGCCTGAAAAGTAAGTAAGTGTTTTTGGAGCACCTATCTGTCAGATACCCACCATATCAAAGCAATTGTGCTCTGTTTTTCATGTGCTCATATCTCAACAGTCTCTGAACAATTTCCAAATGATTACCTGCTAGAAATGAGTTACTACCTGCACAAGTCCTGGTTTCACAAGTCTGGGTACCAAATGCTATGTCAGATAATCCAAATCCCTATTTGGACTCCCTTCTTTGAGAAGAATCTAACAACTGATAGTATAGGATACAGCAGCAAGTTTAGAGCAGAACAAGCACTGCTATTTCCACTGACCATAGTACATCATCCAGAATTGTTTATTTGAAGGTCAAGAGGAAAAGCTATTTACATTAAACCACTTTCACCACACAGTTAAGAGACTCTAAAGCAAATTTGAAAGCACACCTCCTGCCATAAAGCATGGAGTGCAAGACACAGCATGCTTATGAGTCATTTTTCCCTGTTCAATTAAGACACGGGCCTGTTGTCTTCACCATGGCTCAAAGTCAAAATTAATGCTCTTCAGGCATGTCTTTCCCATAAATTTTGCTTTTCTGGTCTTTGTGTACACCATCCAATTCCACTTCTTCCTAAAGATCTGCATGATTGCTCCCACAAACAGGACAGGATTTTGGTTCCCTCAAAGAGGGAGGCAAAAACTCTCACAACCATTACTGCAGCAATTTTGTCACGAAGACAAATTTTTTTCAGTTTTGTCATGGTTCCTACATAACCTTCTTACTAATTTACCTAACTAGCCATAATATCTAGTTTTTACACCTTGAGACTCTATGGGAGTATCTAATACTATCCATTCACCTGCCCTTCCCCAGAGAAAGGTTTCATCCTGCTTCTGACACAGTGCCACAACATCAGCCTGCAAACACACGGGCAGAGTGTGGCCATGTCCACACAGGAACCCTGGACAACACCCACTACATGGCTGTGGTCCAACATCTGCTTCTGAAAGCCAAAGCCATGAAAAGCTATGCTGCCAGTGGAAATACTTGTGCTGCTCTAATTCAGCTTTTCAAGTGACTGCAAAATCTGATGATATTTAGGCTTCTGTGATGTAAAGAAAACTGGAACAAAACAGCTCAAACTTTCCTGCCTCAGTCCTTTCTGATCATATTCCTTTGTGTAAGAGGCTGAAATCAGAATACCAGATCTACAAAACATCGACATCCAGAACTATGATGAACCATAACGATGAAATGGGTTCAATTTAAAGCCAGGAACATCCATAAATACTCATATTCACACTTGGGAGGCAGCAACACTTACGTGTTTGCAGGCTAATATTTTATCTTTTTTTTTTTTTTTTTTAAAGGATTTAGAAATGCTTCCTTTAAGAAACTCTCAATCCCCTTTCTCTTTACCCTGTCCTCCAACAACCAAGCTTTGGTAGACCTTATTCATAGCAACTTTCCACACTGAGATTGTTCCATTACTCTGGAAGATTCGAGCTAGGAAACATAATTGGTGACTTTTTCAGAAGTACACATTGCTGTTAACATTACACCAACAAACACAGGGATTGTGAGGGAACTGCCTAAAAGCACCAAATTGGATTTAAAAGGGTAAAAACCATGTATGGAATCTAGGTGTGAACGATCAAATCTGAAACCAGCAACCTATGCTTTGCTCTGTTAGAAAGAAAGGTTTCTCAAGCACAGGGAAAGGAAAGAATGTTCCCATTCTCCACCTACCTACCCTTCCCTGCCTTCCCCAAGAATGCATCTCCACATGCCAGTAAGCACAGCACTGCTGGCAACTAACTCCTCATCTCAAACCCAGAGGGGTCTGACCTCACAGGTATCATATATTACTTTTTTGAAGTTCTTTGTGGCAGCAAATTACTGAAGAATCACAGAATCATAGAATTGTTAGGGCTGGAAGAATTATTTTTAATTCTCTTTTAAAATAAAACTATGAAGAAATACATGTAGTTCCTATCAGAAATTTAGTTTGGTCTCTAACACATAACAAGCTGGTGCAGGTGCAAAAAAATATCTACCTTGCAAGACACCACAGCAAAACCCAATTTAACATTTTAAGGTTGTTAAGTGCCAGCAATTACTTTATCTATCTGTTTTAGAGTACATCTTGTATGTTTACAATAGCTGTTAACAAGCAATCCATACTGTCACCAGTTTTCCAATCATTTTTTAACAGCCACCTCTTCAAACACACACAGCCAACTCCTACCAAACACAAAGTTGTCTAATGCACACTGTGGAATATCTAAAACCCTGTATCACAGATTTTTTTCAGCTAATGAGCAGTAACAGTCTAGAATAAAGAAATCTGAAGGGCTTACTAAGAGTTCTGTAAAGAATTCTCGCTCTAGAACAGAAATAACCAAAATTCCCACATTACCCATGGTATAAACAGCCTTTGCTAGAGGAATCTTACGTGAAGCTGCTACAGAGCAACTGCTGCAGGGATCCTTCTCAATTCACAGCTTCAGGGCTAAGCCCACGGTGACACTTTGTACATATGCTTGTGTGAAGGGTGCTGTCCTCTGATAAATCAAGAGTTCATAAGCACTCCAGGAAAAAAAAGAAAAATCACCAGCGAAGCAACACTCCAGGATCCTAGCCAACATTCCCCATCTTGTAAAAAATTCTCATGTCCAAGGCTGAGCAAGTGCTATTATGGAGCAAACAACAGCAGCTCTGTTTGCCTCCAGAGCTACTGCAGCAATATTTAACTCACAGCTTCAGAGGGCTCTGACTCCCAAAACAAGGACAATTCTGTCTTTAACAGGAAAATGATCAGTTCCCAGATTTGTCCAAACACAGATCAAGATGCTTAAAGATGTGCTTTCCAAGTGCCAGGAAAGCCTGCTGCAGTTCCACTGAATGTTTAAATGCGAAATCCAGCAACTAGAGTGTGCATGTGTGTCCTTGCTAGAGATTAAATGCTCTGTCTTCTAGTTTATCACTGACAAACATTAGGTCAACTGCATGCTCCCTCCAAATTCAATCCTATCAAGATTATCGCTCACAGGAAATAGAAAACGTGCATTTCCCAATTTCTCAAACATCAGCAACAAGCCACAAAGTTCTGCAAAAACAACAGCCCAACAAATCAATTTCCCCCTTCCCTCTGACAGCTTGAACCCAGCAGTAGCAGGAGTAAAAAGCAGAAGTAGTAAGGTGGTAGGAGCATTTTGTTTATGTACATTCAAAGATGAAATTCATCCAGATATCAAATCTGAGTGCACCAAGAATGTTTAAACACCACAAACACACCCCAGTGCATCTACACCAGACAAAAATCATTACAGAAGTCCCTCCTATAGAGCTCCAATTGCCACATTGTAAGCCAAAAAAAAAAGAAAATCTCTGGGAACTGGAGAAATTGGAGAGACTGAGGCAGCAAAGGAAGTAATATTTAACTCATCCAAACAAGGTTACTGCCAGAAAGACAAGTCTGGGTCATGTCATATCATATTGTATCATCATGTCTCATTTCATCTGTGCCTTGTTTCCACAAAAGTAAATCAATGAATGCTATCAGCAGAATGCCCACATTTTCAAGCACCACAAGGGCCAGTGACCTGCCCTATGTGGCCAATACCTAGCCAGCATATCTCCAAAGGATACAATCTGTTTGTCTTTGTGGTCCAAGGTTATATCCATTGGGAAAGCTTATCTGTCAAAGATACTGCTTTCAAAGATGAGTAGAGACTGTAAGCTGCTTCGGGTGCAAGTTAACCTTAAAGCACATCTATTCCAAACTTTCTAATCACGTGGAAGACTTGGGATTCTTCCCTCAACTAGCAGAAAGACAGGCTCATCCATGTTTCAGATTGCACCAGCATTCTTATCTACTCTCTGCCAGTGCATTTTCTTTACTAGCTGTAAGCCTGTAACACACCTCCTCCAGGAGCTGGAAAACACACTGACAGGCTTGGAAGCTAATTAGAACAACTAAGGTTTGACGAATTATCAGAATGGGCCCACTAATCCAACATCAGCTAGCCAGTCTTTGGCTTGGCCCTCCTGGTAACATGGCAGACCTCACGTGTCTCACTTCACAACAATGGGGATAGATTCAGGGTAATACTGTGTTCTCTACACATGAAATACAACAAAACTAAATCAATCTGAAGGACCAGGCCTGAGTCACAGCTGCAGCATGGATAAATGCCACCAGAAGACCCAAACCACTATGGCAAAGAATATGGCTGTCACTCAGTGAATTAAGAGAATTTCTGAAAAAGAACAAGGCATTTCAAACTAGTTGAATATCTTCAGGATTGAAGCCTAAAAAGAAACTTCCCAACTACCAATGAAGAGATTTGTCCTCTTTAAATCATTTATCTAATGAAACACAATACCAGTTCGAGTAACCAATCTCAGTAGGTCAAAGTTGACATAGCTGAGTGTATAGCTCTATGTACAAAAATAAAGTAGACTTGCTTTTCAAACAGTTCTCCTCACTATTCTTAACCACTGAAATATGCTGGATACTGAAAGCTTGCCCTAGAGTGTGCATTTCTCAAGGTACATTCCTCCTGGATATATTACTACCTCTGGCAGCACATGCATTCAAGGTAAGGAACATTATTAAACTGATTTAGGGGAGACTTAGCTAATACTGCATATAATCTATTTAACAGCACTACAGCACTTTAATACCAAAATATTGATTGACACCAGACACGGAATTAGTTCTGTCACTTTCTTTTAGATGGCAATGACAAAACCCAAGTACAGTACTCACTCGATTGCTCTGGGAAGATGGTGAATTGGGACCCATGGCCACCAATAACTTATCAGCAGAATTCAGCCCAACTCACCAATTACTTCACCCAACACACCCTTGTGAAATAAGATACTCTGAAGCGAGCGCTGTGCTCACAGTCATGGACTACTTAACCCCTTTTAATCCTTTAGTCTTATGGAACACAACCTGATTTGTGGGCCACTGCTGATTTGATCTCAGCAGAACTCTGTCATCAGAGCCCTTCAGTGCACGTGGTTACACAGATATTTCTCAAGCATGTGCTCACACACCTGACTTCAGCCAAAGTTCTGGTTTTACTACAAATCTCCACTTACTTTTGCTTCTAGTCAGAGGGATTCCGTACCAGATAACTTTGTACTTACTTTTTAGTAAGTAATCTCTTCACAAAGTACATGCTCGGGAAGTCCCTTGCTTTGCTGTAACTGTTTCTTTTACAGACAGTTCCTCCTCAGAAAACGAATTCAAACAAAGTAGGTTTTTACTGTCCCTTTATAATTAGGTTATAAGTTAACGTTTTTCCTAAATTGTTACTATTTGAGCTGTCATCAAGTGAACATTGAAAGGGGAAAAAGCCTCTTTTGGTACAATTAAATTCATTTCTCAAAACTACACAAAAGGCGTGGATTAGGTCAGAAATTAAGCTATTCCAGGAAAGCATATCCCACATAAGAACATTTACTGTACTCCACCTCCAGTTCTTGTAAAAACACGTTTAACACACATGCAGGGAGATTTTAAACAAGTTCTAGGAAATCAAGAGGCAGGCAGAGTCAAGATTTGCTGAATAGAAGCTAAATTCCAGATAAAATTATCTAATTTAATTGGAAATCTACATTAGAACTCTCACTTGCACTTTTGGTTATGAAAGGATTACAAGAGAAAACCTCTTTGTTTATCAGGGTAGTTGCATAAATCATGGCTCTTACTTTGCAAAAATCATTAGTCTTGAGTTAACCCTGAAAGGAGAACAGAACCTGTCTGAAGGACACATCTACAACACAATGAGCAGGGCAGCATCACTCAATTCTGACTCTCCATCGCTCCATTGTTATTCACTGCCTTAGGAAAACAGGCCAAAGGCATCACTTCAGCCTCCTCATGAGCTGCTGATATCCAGCCCTGGTTATCAGCAGGGAAAGCTTCAGCAGCAGCAGGATTATTGCTCCACTTCCTACCCTGATACTGTCGTTTTGCTGGGAAGGGAAAGCCAAAAATCGAGTAAATGGAATGCTGTGTGTTCACCCACCCCCCTTCAGGTGCTCATCAGTTTGTCAAGTTTCAGTGATAAGAGACAAATCTTGGTAATTAAAACTCAGATTCACCTTTTTCATATTGATCAGACAAGAAAAGGATAGCTACCCTAAAACTGCACCTGCGATTATGTTCTGCTCAAACTTATTATTCTCAAAGGAATTACAGTTGGAATACTTAATCAAGAACAAAAAGCCCAGCTCTTATTCCTCTCATGTTTTTAATTACATAGAAGGTTTGAATCACATTTTACAATAGACATTACACAATGAATTTGAAGTCCTAGGAATCAACACTCCCAGACCCCTTCCATACTTTCCCAAATCTCTCAGTTAAAAATGGTATTTTCTTTTGTATTATGTTCCTGCATTAATTCACAATAATTCTTTTGAAATCTAAAAATTACTCCTTTACCTGACCACTGCTCTACCAAGCTATATTTGAAACCATATACTCACCTTCTAAAGAAAAAATACAAAACCCTAGTTTACCCTTCCTTTCTTCCAATACAAGTGGAACAAACTACCACCGAAAAAAAAGGTAACAGCCCATTCTCACAATTTTCTTATCTTTAAAAGTGACTCACACAGATACTCAAAGTTGTACCGAGAGATTGCCTACCTGTCTTCCCAACAGGATGCTGGCAGCCTCCTCCTGCTCAGAAGAGCTATTTACTCGGCAGGACGGCCGATACCGATGGTGTGCAGACTGCCAAGAGCTCCAATCCAAACTCCTATTTATGCTAATGAACGTCTCCTTCGGATCTATCAATTACATCTCTTGCACAAGGAGCTCTGCGAATTTACAAACATCAGGCTGAACAACGACAGGGAAAGGCGTGAGGCAGTGTGCACACACAGACACCAACAGCAACATCTGCTCAAAGCACAGCCTTTGTCACCACATTCCCTGCTCACTACAAATCCTGCACTGAACACACTCAGGAGACAAAAAATGGGAATATCTAATTTATTCAGATAGACAGGATTTGTTACTACAGTCTGCAGCTTCCAAACTGTGCAAGTGTTGAGGCTAAACAAAGCAGGGCTGGAAAAGTTATTGTTGCAAGGCTTGCAATCAGCAACAGGGAGAAACACCATGGATGTGCACCATGGCACTAACCATGCCCAGATACCCAAAGTTTACACAATGCAATCTTCCACACAACGTACCAACTAGCCAAGCACAATTTTTGCTGATATTGGCTCCTTTTCAGAATTTTTAGCTTGCCACTCAGCAGCTCTACTTCCTGCAGACAAGTAACAAGCAAGCTACACTGAACATCCTCAAACAGAATATTTGGTGACAAAAAACCACACACAATTTGTGGCTGAAGAAGCCAACCAAGCCTGCAGTCACTGCAACAATTCACATCTTCAACAACATCCAGGACCTTCTCAGGCACTCACTTAAACCTTCCAAATGGCTGTATAAGCATTTTAGTTTGTTGTGCATCCCCTCCCAAGCACCAAAAACAACAACAACCCTTGTGAAGAACTGGGAGCTCCTCTAAGAGCTAGAACTCAGAAACAAGACGATGACAGAACCCTTCACTTTGTAACAGCCAAAAGGAGATTGAGTTTGGCCTTTCAGGAGCTAAGAGGTGGTATGGACGGTTACAGTTTTGCTTCAATGTTAAATTTTATCGACAAGTATCAGCTGCTATAGATGACTACGATGGGGACAGGCTGGGTTATTCTGGAACTGAAAGAAGAAAAACATTTATCGTGTCCAAAACCTACAGCCACACTTAATTTAGAACAACTCCCCCAATGTGCTTTCATTGTTAAAATTGTGTCCAGCAAAGCTTCACTATACCAACAGTCCAGCAATAAAGGCCAAGTACTTGCAGTAAAAAGTTAAGAGATCTACATTTGTGATTACTTTACAGCTCTGCAACAGGTAGAGGCAAAAAAAAAACCCCATAAAAACGTAACCCATAAAATTAATCCTTCCTACACATCTATAGGTTTTTGATGGGGAAATGGCTGGATTTTAAGGCATTTATATGCGAGTAGAGGGTGAAAAACAGGGTAGAGAAGCTGAAGGGTGAAGATCCTAGAAATCTACCCTGTATCTACTATACCTAGTATAGAATTTTTTAATTGCTGAAATAATGGTATCGGAGTTAAGAAGCACGGACATGATACTCAAATTGGGGAAGCTGGGGATCAAGAAATTCTAGCCTGCTGCACTACAGATGGATGTCACAGATACTAAACTCCTACATGCTCCACTTTTTAATTATTACCGGAAGAGTTATTAAAACATTAAAAAAAAAGTTTCAACTACTAAAGCCTTGAAGTAGGTTAAATGAAATTAAAGATTTCTATTTTCATGGGATTCAGGCTGGTTTCGATTACAAGCTCGCTACCAGCCACGGCATCCCTACAATCGGCCACACTTTAAACTTCACTCGGGCAAGTCTTTTGGCGGACCCACGCGGCTCCTGCCCCACGAGGACCGCGAGCCTGTCCCCGGGGCACAGGCGGAGGAAGGGAGGGAGGGAGGGAGGAAGGAAGGGAGGAAGGAAGGGAGGAAGGAAGGGAAGGCTCTGCCGCTGCTGATGGAGCGCGGGCCGGGGCTGCGGGCGCGGCCCATGCCGGCTCTCCCGCACACGCTCGCTCCTGGGAGCGGCACAGAACTCGTGGCCTTCCCTGCCGGCCCGCTCCGAGCGCCGGCCGCGGGCTCTGCCCGACGGCACCGCCGGGCCGGAGCCGCCGGGCAGGCGGGGCCAGGGCCGGGGCCGCCGCAGGCCCGCCCAGCGCCCGGGGGGATGGATGGTGGTACTCGGGCCCTGCGGCGGACGGGGCGGGGGCTCTCGGCCTCGCCCACGCTCCTCGCTTCGCTGAGCATCGACCGCGGACGCCGCGCTCCGCCGGCCCGGCCGCCACCGCGACGCGCCCCGGAGCTCCGCGACGCCCTCCATCCTCCCCTCCCGGAAAGGCGCGGCCGCCCCCCTCCCGCAGGGCCCCCGTCCCGGTGCGCGGTACCCGGTTACCTGGTGCGGGCGGTGAGCGCGGCCCCGGCGCTGCCCGGCCCCGGCTGTGCCCGCCCGGCGCTCGCCGCCCCGAGGGTCCCGCACGGCCCCGCACGGCCGCTCCCGTTGGCCGCTGCGCGCGCGATCCCCGCGCTCCCATTGGCCGCCCGCGCCGCCGCTCGCGGGACGGGGGCGGCGCGGATTGGCCGGCGGGCGGAGGCCCCGCCCACTCCCCCGGCGCCGCGCGGGGAGCCGCGCGCTCCCCCCTCACACACACACACACTCATCACACATCACACATCACACATCACACATCACACAGACACGGACAGACAGACACACAGACACACAGACACACAGACACACAGACACACAGACACACAGAGACACGGACAGACACGCAGACACACAGATAGACACAGAGACACGGACAGACGCGGACAGACACACAGATAGACACGGACAGACACACTGATAGACACAGAGACACACAGAGACACGGACACGGACAGACACTGACAGAGACAGACAGACACGGACAGCCAGACACAGAGACACACAGAGACACGGACAGAGACAGACAGACACGGACAGACAGAGACACAGACAGATAGACACACAGAGACATGGACAGACACACAGAGACACAGATAGACACAGGGACACAGACAGACAGGAACACAGACACACACAGACACACACGAATAGACAGACAGACAGAGACACAGACAGACACAGAGACACGGATAGACAGAGAAAGACACACAGACACACACAGAGACACAGACAGACACTGACACACACATATTACACACAAACATCACGCACAGACAGAGACACAGACACAAATACTGACACACACACATATTACACACACAGACACTGAGACACTGATGGACACTGACACACGCAGACACACTGAGAGTGACAGACACTGACACATGTTACACAGACACACACACTGAGACACTGACATATTACACACACAGACACTGACACACATGTTACACACACACATCACACACATCAGACAGACAGACATCACACACGTGCATCACACACACAGTCGCTGACATATTACACACACACATATCGCACACGCATATTACAGACACAGAGACACACATCACACACATCACACACACACAAATCACACACATATCACACACATCACACATATATCACACATATCACACACACAGATCACACACATATCACACACATCACACATATATCACACACATATCGTACACACATCACACATATATCACACCCATATCACACACACAGATCACACACATATCACGCACATCACACATATATCACACACATATCATATCACACAGTGTCCCTGTGTCTCTGCATGTCCCCGCATGTGTCCACGTCCCAAACGCTGGATGCTGCCATTCCAAACGAGCAGGTCCAAACCCAGCTCCAAAGCTCCAGCCCCGGAGCTCCAAACCCGGCTGAGGCTCCGGGAAAAGCGGCCCCGGCTCTCAGAGCCCGGACAGCACCGCGGGGCTGGCAGCGCCCTGAGCCCGCTGGCAAACGCGGCAGGACCCCTTTGCCAATGGCAAAGAGTCCTGGAATCACGGGCTGCTGGAATCACCGCGGCTGGAAGAGGCCTTTGAGGCCATCAGGCTCAACCCTGTGCAGCCCCCGAAGCGCCGAGCTCGATTTTGGGATCCCCAGATTGCCATTGACAGGCGCTGGATTTGTGTGCAAAAGTCACCGCGCTCCGCTTGCCTCACCGTGTGTTACCAAACAGCTCAACGTGATGTCCTGGTGCTCCGGTGCCACCGTGCCATGCCCTGCCACCATATGCCATCGGTTTCACAACTAAATATTGCACAGATGGACACACATCAACTAAACAAAAAAAGAGAAGAGGTATTTAAAAGTTAGGAAACACCCTATATAAGCTTGTGCAACCTGTACGATCCAGATTACCGTACAAATAAGGGATTAGATGAGAATTGTTGTAAGGACAGTCTCGGCTTGTGCAAGGGCAGGTTGGTTTTTCAGGATGGTTTGTGCCTGACCCAGGCCATGAGAATGGGAGCTCCGCTCAGATCCTCCACGGCAGCTCATTGATTATTTTATACTTATCTTTAGATGCGTGTTCCCATGATTCATTCACTCCATAATAGTTGCACCTGGCACCTTGGTGCTTCTTGACAGAGTACTTAGAATGACATAACTGTAAACTCCTTATCATAACTGTGCAGTGGACAGTTTTTCACAGGCTGTCCTTTGGAAAACACCTGCTCCTTGGATCTGGGACATCATCCAGTCATTCAGCCCTATAGGAAACCCAGCTCACACAAAGATTCAAGTCCAAATCTGCCACAAAAATGTTTTACCATTTTGTTGTACCCTGTTACACACTAAGGGCTGCGTTTTTGTTTGTACTGAAACCCTCACATGTGGTAGGCAGCCCTACAGACTGTGGCATGAGGCTTTTTCATTTCAGATTCCCGGGAAAGGAAGAGTCCATTGCAGCACAGACACAGAATTGCAGTCAGCACACACGAACTCTTAAGAAAAAAAAATAGATATTTTTAAAAATCCCTAGTTGGTATATGCAAATTAAAGTTTCTCAGATTACTACAGCAGTTAAATTTAGGCACATTTTTCAGAAGTTACTCAGTAAAATGTGTCTGTGACACATAAGGGAAGTCATGGGGAATATCCCAGCAATATTTCAGTGTGGGAACAATAGTGTCATTTGTCCACTCTGGTACTAGAAAACAGCTAAAAATTGGTAGGGGTTTAAACTTTGTCTCTAATAAATACCATATCCTCTGGTCGTTGTAGTCCATTAATGATAAATTATAATACATATAGTGGATTAACTGATGTTCTCTGTATAAATTAATAACAATAATAACAATAGTACAGCAAAACAGATTTTTTTCAGGATTACTTTTTTAAAGCCACAATTAATTTATCCCTCTTAAATTATATTTCATCAGGAAAATATCACAGTGGCATTATATCATGATCCATTTGCATTTTAATGCAGTAACATATGGTTACTTCTCAAAGAACCTACCAGACTGGTTATTCAAGGTAGCATTGTGAATTTTTCATTGCAGGAAAGAGAAGATATCAACGCCAATGTGGCCTGGTCTGAGAACACTGAATAAATTATTAAAAAAAACAAACAACTCAACCCTATTTGAAACTCTGTTACCCAGCACAGAGATAGCATGATGCAAGGTTGTGCAAATCTATAGGTAAATAACTGCAAGTGTTTGCAAGGCAAAAATCTTGGTTTGTTACCCACGAGAGTGAGACAAACACCTAAATTCTCACTATTAGGAGGGAAAAAAAAAGAGATTCAGATCGTATCTTTCAATTGATCCCCTTCTCTAAGCAAGTTACTTAATTCACAGGAGCCTTTTAGGGCTTTCCAGACTGCTTTATTACATTTCTCCAATTTTAAGCAAGGAATTGTGACAATTTGGAGCCCTTTATTGACCAGCTCGTGGAAATGTTTAATTTTGCACCCCCTGCCTGGACAAGGCTCCCCCATCTCGCTGCTTTGCAGGCTGGCAGAGGTGCCACTGGCAGAAACATGAGAGGATGAACACCAGAGCCAGCCACCAAGCATCAGCAGGATGCCAATGCTGCAGGAGCAGTGTTCACAGGGAAACTCTGTTTACCTGTGCATAACTTCACTTTTTACAGACATATGCACCGTGTACCTATAGATGCACTGCATTCCTCAGGAACAGAGCTGCTTTTGTGCAAACTGCAGTCGTGTTTCTTTGTTTCAGCCGCCTGTGGACACACCATGCAGTGTCTTGCATAAATCAAGGCAGGTGTTTACCATGGTCTAGCTGCTTGTGAAGGCAGTAAGGGATGCTCACTTCAATTCCTTGCTAAATGCAACGCATTTAATGAAAAGATTAGTCAAGAGAAATACCACTTTCTGTGCTGCCAGAAGAAAGGGCACAGGCAGGTTCTGTTCAGCGAGCTTAGACTCCTGTAAATATTTCATTTGTGCTCACGCTGGTAGGGGCTAACAGCCACATGGAACAAGGAGGTTTGTAAAGGATGCATTTGTGATGTAATGAGCATTAACAGCTCTTGTCCTCAAGCTGCAGTGCACTCCAGGCACAGTAATATAGGCTGGAATTTTGCAAACTTACTGCTGCACAGGATGCAGTGAGAAAGAAGCAGTCCTGCAGAAGCTCAGGACCTGCCCCAGTATGAGCAGCAGCTAACACAGTTAAAATTTGTTTGCTTTCTAATTTGTGGTACTGTGCTTCAAAGATAAGGGTCTGACCAAAACTAGTTAAACCAGTTTAGGAAAAGCTCAGGAACTTTTTTTAGCTGTGGATTAAAGTTAGTTAGTGAATTTAAAGATATCTTTGGATTCAAAACAGGGCAAACACCTCGTGAGAGGAAATTTGTGATTTTCCTCTCCAAAGAGGCAATACAGTTTTTTGTCAAGTGCCTCTCTTGTCTTTTACTAATGAATTAACTGATTGAGGATACATTTTTAGTGGTCTGAGTGGGTTTTAAATTCAACCCTGAATATACTGCTTATTAGATATCAGTGTACAAATAGGATGGGTAACAAATATATTGTTTGCAGTTGAATGAGTTCTGCTACCTTTTCTATGTTTTCCATTGTACTGTGCCAGTTCTTTGGGGTTTGGGAGCAGCTGTTAGGATTATGCCATCTATACAGTAAAGATTCCTGAATCACAGAATGGAATGGCCCTCTGCAGAGTGTCTGGTCCACCCTCCCTGCCCAAAGCAGGTTCACCAGGGCTGTGTCCAGCTGGGCATTGAGCATCCAAGGACAGACACTCTGCACCCACTCAGGGCAGCCTGTGCCAGTGCTGGACCTCCTTTGCAATAATAAAAAAAGGTTTTGTCTTTTGGTTAAGTGGAAATTCCGTACTTCTCTTTGTAGCCTCCTATCCTATCACTGAGAAAAGAATTTCTGCTTTCCCCTGAGCAGGTATTTATCCACACAGCTCACAGTCAGTGTGCTGGCCACCTGCATCCCCAGGGCCTTTCCCACAAAGCTGCTTTCCACCCACTTCATCCCCAGCCTGTACTGGTGCTTTGGGGTTTTCCTCCCCTGTGCAGGGCTTTGCATTTCCTTTGTTGAACTTCACAAGTTTCCTTTTGGCTGATAGTTATCTTTTCCTGCATGACTAAACACAAACATTATTTCTACTTTTGCGTCCTTGCCACCTCACTTAAAAGCAGCAGAAATACCAGCCGTGAGATCTGAATATCAAACTTCATTTCATACTTCTTATTTTTGAAAGAACTAATTAAAATACCTCTTAACTCTACTGGCCACTGTGCCAAGCCCTGCCAGCTTAATATTAATGTTATTTATGTTTGATATTTCCTCTCTTCTTTTTCATTGCCTTTTGGCATATCAATGGACTTAATTATAGTTTAGTACACTGAGTATATTGATAAACGTGTGAGTAATAGAAACAGTTGCTAGGAAAGGCTGACATCCATCAGGAGTGCTGTAGGGGGAAGGGATCCTTCAGAGCAATGATGGAGGTTTAATACTTGATCATATGAGATTGGTTCATCACTTCATTTCAAAATGGGGCTGCCTGGGTCATATGACTCAAATAAAACAGTTTATAAAGAACAAATTTTTGTGTAGGGTAGACTTCTTGAAAGAACCTTCAAAGGTACTGAAGATGTGAAGGTAGTTGCTCAATTAGAACCAGCAGACTTGCTGAAAACAATTCTCAGCCAGGTGTCTGTGTGGGGAAGGGAGATTAAAGGGAGCTGGACAGGCTCAGCTGTCCCAGGCACGGGCTCACAGAAGCCCCTTTGTGAAATGACTGTGTGTGAATTTTAACACAGCTCTGCTCTGCTTCCTCTAACCTGCTCCTAATTGTGCCTCCGTTTGCAGTCTGAATGTGTTTGCCAATCCACACCCTTGCTTCTGTGCCAGCACTTGCCTTTTTAGCCAACAAACACTCCTGCAGGGGTACATTTGTAGAGAGCAATCTTATCCCATTTAGCTTTCACTTTACAGGGCTAGAAGAACCATCATCTACAAGTTTTCTCTTGTGTAGAGAATCTTATCCATTCCAGGTGCATGTTTTTCAGACTATATTTGTAATTTTATACAATATTCCAGGTAAACTTTCACTGAGATCTTACATGGCAAAAATATTTTCGCATCTCTACTGAAATCAGATCTCTTGATGGCAACTTGGGCAGATAGTTGTTTTTGGCATAGCTTCCTCATGTCAACAGTTCATAAAAAGTGTGATTTTGAAGAGTATATTTTGGGTTCCTCTTCTGTCATGTCAAAGTGAGGTTCTAGTGCTCAAAACTACACATTTGTGTGTAAGAAAAATTCTTATTATTTCTAGCAGTCTAGGCTATAGGCTCTTCTAGTATTAATTGTAACTGGTAGTCATTAATTATTTGTGTTAATAGTGTTTCTTCACTTTACCAGTGAATTTTCATTATTATGTATCCAACATCAACATTACTTGTAGCTATTTCCTTTTATGTCAGCTCATTTCATGCTTCTCTTTGCTTATTTATTCTATTTATTAGTTTTCCATATCAAAATGTTGGAATCTGTTTCTTTTGCTTAGTAACTACATAATACACCCCAAGTTCTGGTTTTGAATTCACGGTCAGTTCTCCTTTCTACTTCTGTTTCAGTCACCTCTTGCATAAGCTGCATGATTTGTCCTCAAGCACTGATGACACACAATCACATCTGGCTCCCAAAAACAGAGGTGATAATTTCTCCCTCTGGGTAAAACTATATAAACTTTACAAGTTTGTTATTGCTCACGATGATTGCTTCACAACTTTTCCTGTTGTTCTATTAAACAGTTTAATAATATACTTTCATATATGCAGAACATCTTGCCTCAATGGTGTTTTCTCCAAAGAATTACCCTCAGCTGTCTGATTTCGTAGGTTCAGATTTATTAATGTTTGCTCATTTCTCATGTTTGCTCTGTTCAAAGGAAGCCATTTCATGCTTTCACCCTTGAAATAATCTCTTCTTCAGACATAAACACTGTTTCAGAAGTTTGCAGTTTGTCAGTGGTTATTGTAACATTTATGCTTTTGGTGATGTTGCATTATATTAATTGCAGCTTGGTGTGACAGGGGCAGATCAGCAGCCTGAAGCAATCAGTGCTGAATCCTCTTCACCACAGGAAGATGCAGAAGTGAGAAGAGGGCACTGCTCTGTTGCCTGGGCTCTCCATGCCCGCAGGGACCACGCTCCCAAGGGTGGGCAGCAGTCCTGGAAAACCGAGACAGAGCTGTGTGTGCCTTGGTCAGATGAGAGGGATGGCTGAAGCCAAGTTCTGGAGATGAGGACCCATGTCAGAGTGATAAATCACCTTTGTGCCATGGCTGGCACAGTGACCCGAGAGACTGTGTCTGCTGAGAAGCCTCCTGTGGGTGCCTGCAGCAGGGCAGTCCCGAATCTGAGAGACACCAGCAAAGAAGAGTGAGAGTAGAAAATTGGGATCACACATATTTTGTCGCCTGCACTGAATGAAAAGTGGGTGCAGAGAAACTCCTGCTTGTTCAGCTGAGCCCAGGGACAGACTGGGTGAGACCTTTGAGTGCAGACAAGGTGTGCTGTGGCTGCTGGCCATCAGTTTGCTGGTGCAATGCTACTGCCTGTGGAAACCCTGCCTGCTGGGATAGCTCAGAGAGACCCCAAGTTACTTCTCCACAGCCCTGAACTAATTGCTGTTTCTAATTGCCCCATGCTTTCCACCCTAGAGTCATTTCAAAAAGTGTTACACTTAGTTTGGTTTAACTCAGGTGATACAAGGAGCTGCTGATCCCGTGTTGTGGTGAGGAGAAAGTTAAAGACAAATCTCTCACAGAGTTTTCTGGACTTAGGAGGATAGCTCGACGTGGCAAGAGCAGGTGGATAAAGAGCCAAGATAGAAAAGTAATTAAAGAAAGAGAGGGGGAAAGGCAACAGAAGGTAGGGCAGGGAAGGATTTCAAACACAAAGATGTGTAGGTGGATGAGGAAAAGCTGAAGACTGGCCATCAACAGCAAATGGAGTTGTAAAAATGACACTTGACTCGAATCAAGTTGTGATGTGCTTTGACTTTTTGGACTGTGGAGATGGAGAAGGTGTTCAGAAAACCCATCACACATAGAGATGGAGAATCATGTAGGCTTTCCTTTATTTTGAGTGTGAATCTTTGAATGTATGAGGAAAAAAATACATCTTCTCTCATAGCTGCACTGTCAACACTCAACTGATGTAGTTATCTACAGAAGAAAGTTTTGTTGCTCTTCATCAAGGTTTCTAGGCTGCCACAGCACAAAGAGCCTGTAAGAAACAGCCTCTGACTCATGGCAAATTACAGCTTCAAGGGTGAACGAGAACAAAATCCCTGCTGAAGATACCTGGTTGTAACACGTGTTGAAGTATGGAAAAATGCAAATCTTACCTTAAGAAACTACATCATGATAATGCAAATGTGCTGAAGTGATTCCCATTGTTCCTGTCAAAGGGTTACTCTGCCAGCATCTCTGGTCAGAGCCTGGAAATTGTCCCTAAAAATCTACAGCAGATACAGCAGCACAAAGAAGAAAGGATCAGTCTGCTGTAAGCTTACCTTCTGGCTCTTAGGCACAGTCCCAGGATCCATTCTGAGATTTTTTTAAACTTTATTTACTTTATTTATCATCTAGAATCTCATGTGAGCCATTGAGTGATATAACCTGGGATGTGATTTGAAATTTAAAATTAGTAAAATAGTTGTGCAGTAGGAGAAAGACCACGCTCAGAAACTGTGGAACTTGTTCTAAGTAACTCATTAACTTAAAAAGACCCACAAGTCAGCAAGAGCAAAACAGGATGGTGAAGGCCCACAAACAGAATTAATATCTGTAATTAACTCATCTGTGGCATATCCTTTTGTCTGCATTTTGCTTTATGCCATTGGTTGCACAGAGCAGGGATCACACATGGTTCAAGATGCTCCTGCAGTTCCAATATTTGACATCGATTTAAAGTCCTCAACCTTAGCATCATTTGCAGTTTCCAGATAATTTATTGATGATGTGTGAGGAGCACTGGAAGACAGAAGTTGAATATCAAGGAGATATATTTGTTTCTGCCTTTCTTTCTTACACTCTGCTTCCATGAGCATCTGCTATTGGCCACACTTAGGGCAGCATTGAGAAAAGAAAATATTGGCTCATTTGGCAGTCATTATCTTCACTAATATCACTGAGCAGATTTACAAAGGTTGAGCAATGTACTCTGTTTATGGGACATGGTTGCAAGGTGCCACAGATATTGAGGCACCCCTGATAAGATTAATAGCTAATCAATCAATTAACTATATGAATTCCAACACTGAAAAATGCTTTGTTCAGATAGGTTACACTCAGCTGAGCCACTATTAGAGAGCTGCTTAAATTCACCTTAGCATCATCCCTATCAGGACAGAAAATAATATTCTTGGCCACACAGTAAATTTAAACTCAGCCAAGTGCACTGTTGTAACACTCGCTGCCATGAAATTAAATTTTTAAGACACTTGAATTTACAGTCTGTGATTTAATTGCAGCTGTAATATCACTGCAGTATTGCTGCAACCTCCAGTGGGGCTTGACAGCTAAGGCAGAGTAATTGAGGGTCCCAAGGATACAGCCTTTTGGGGCAGGATTTAAGGACATATTGGACATCTGTCAAGTGTTCCTGGTCCCAGCATTCAGTCCTAAGCAGACAGCAGGATGTTCTGAAATCCCAACTGCTCTAACAAACCCACAGCAGCTGTGGCACTTCCCAGATGGGTCAAATCTAAGGTGCTTTCACTGTTTGTAAATGCAGAACAAATGCAGCAGACTCGGTGTGTTGGAGTCGAGAAAACGCCTGGTTTGCCCATGAAGAACACGTAGAGGCTGCCTGCTGCAGCCTGAGAGTGTGAGACTCACTGATTAAACACTAATCCAATGGATATGCACCAGCACCCAAGGATCCCCCACCTAAAAACACCAGCCTGAATGCAAGAGTGCTTACTCCAACAGAAGAACTCAGCAGTAACTCTGAGCTGTGATCTCATTTTGGAGCAGCCTAAATATCCAGTAATCTGGTGATTAAGGCACCGACAGGGGTGTTGACAGACCTCATTTCAGTCCTCAGTCAGGTTGATGAGTGGCTTTAGTGTCAATTCTTTGTCCCATTGTGGCATTGACAGCAGGCTGCCACGCACACAGAGTGCAGACCTTCTGCAACCTCTCATTTCACTGTTTGGCTCTATAGAATAAATTCTTCAGATCGGGGATGTGGCTGAGAGACAGAATGTGGATTAGAAAACACTTCTCTCCTTCTAACTAGGATTCCCCTAGGGGAGAAAGCCAGCCCCACTGTCCTAAGGAGAGAAGCACCTCTCTGCTCTTTGGGGTGTCAATGACATTTCTGTGTGTTCTTGGCAGGACCCAGGTGGGATTAAAGCTGAATGCATTGCTTAGAGAGCCAGGGTTTGCAATCAGGAGCTGAGGCAGTCAGACGCCTGAAAGGCAACACTTTTGGAAACCTTATTCAGATCGATTTGGTGAGCTTGGAGGCTCACCAGTGGAAAGAATCAAACTGGGCATTTCTTCTGTGAGACACTCTGTGAGGATCTCTGGTCTTTGATCATACTGGAATTTAATTTTTTTTCTTTTTTTCTTTATTGCTGCTTAACTCAGGACATTTTTTTCCCCCAAAACTATTACAGCATAAAATATTATTTTTTACTTGAGTTTTTTCTGTCAAATCTTGGTTTCTGTGACATGATATCAGCTACATTTAGCTTAACTATTTCCATTAGTTAAACATCATATTTCTTGGTGTTTCATGGAAATGAAAGCTGTAGCACTTGGATTCACTAATTTTACCTGAAGGGCAGCAATCCATTTTGCAGATAGAATGTGAAATAAATCATATTGTCTTTAAAAAGCTGAAGGTTTTCTTTTATTTCGTCCTTGTCCCATTCTTATTTCTTCATTCTTTTATCTTCTCTTTGTCTTACTGAACTGGGTGCTACAATCCCTTGGAATCTTTTAAAAACACAGAAGAAATTTAGTTGGAAGGGACTTCGTCTGGTCTGACCCCTCACTGAAAGCAGAGGTGACCCCAAGGCTTGATCATCTTCAAAAAAATCTGTTTTCCCTGGCTGCAAACCCCTCTCCTGCTACTCTGATTTACACTGATCCCATCTATTGTTTCTGCAAATGTTAATGCATGACGAAGGAGCTGCAGTTGTTTTGGAATTAACTAGACACACTGTAAGCACAGTGGCTGAGAGTTTAGTTTTGTTCTTTGCCTCGGTGTGTCGGTGATGAGTTCTGTGAGCAGAGCTCTGCACAGCCACACCACCGTGGGCTCTGCACTATGTAAACCCCATGTTACCATGCAGCTAAGACATGCAGCACTAATTTAGGACAAAACACATTACAGAGATATTGAAATAAATACTCAATCCAAGCATTACAAAACAAGAAAGCTCAGAAAAATACAGAAGCAAGCTGTGTCAGGATAGAGCAACACAGCTCTGGGTGTCAGTGGTGACACCAGGCAGAAATCGGGGGAGTGGCTGTAAAGGCACTTCAGGGCTTGTGATCTCTGGATTAGTTTCATGGTGTAGCATGAAATGCCTCTGTCTGTTACATCGGTGATGGAACATAAGGATGCAGAATTTCTCAAAGCATGGCAGCAGCACTGACCTGGTGCCTTTTTTTTTGCCAGGGTGAAATGCTGGTCAGAGTCACAGAGCATCAGCCAGCTGTGTGGGGAGCCCCAGGCACAGCAATGTCTGCTTCTTCCCCTTAGGAATGTCACTGGATGGAACTGTGCCTGCAGTCTGAGGCCCAGGCAGCGTTGTGCTCTTCTTGCTCTCCCTCTCAGAGACTGTCCCTGTCCCTGTCCCTGTCCCTGTCCCTGTCCCTGTCCCTGCCTGCTCAGTCCCTGCCTGCACCCCGGGCAGGCTCCAGGGCAGAGCAGAGCAGAGCAGAGACACGCAGCTGAAGCTGTAATATGTTCTAGAACACCTGGCAAGCTGCAAGAGCTCTGACTCTCTTCATTAGCCCAGCTAATTAATTTGAGTGCAGTGCCACGAGGGTGCAGCCACACTGACTCTGGTCCCGGGGTTACACAGCTGGCTGGGCTATCTGATAGCTCACACAGCCAGACACCTTCCAAGGGATGCTGGCCTAATTATCTCTCCTCACAGCTTCTAACTCAAAGCAGCACCTTTTTTCCTGGAAGTCTGAAAAAACACTTCTGTCTGTCTTTTAATTGTCAGCACTGCAGCAGAAACAATCAAGAGTTGTATTCCCAAAAGCCTGTGCTCTGGACAAAGTCACATTTTCTCTTCAGTATGACAGAATCTAGGGAAAAAATATCAGGTAACAAGAGTTTAGTCATGCTGGAGCTAAGAAACAGTGCTAGGCTTTCCCCAGTGATCAAACTGCTGGACCTGCAGAGGGTTTGGCTGGTCCCCAGTATTCCCATCATGTGCAAATTGATGGGAATGGCTTTGGGCTCACAGGTACAGATGTGAAACACTCATTAGCTTCTCTGTCTCTGCAGTCAGTGGGCAGGAATTCTGAGCTCCACCACAATGCACATCTTCAAGACTTCTGAAACAGTGTCCTTGGCTTTTCCCTCATGTGTTTTTTACTGTTTTCATTCCTGTATGTCAGTTCTTTCTAAATTTTTGACTAATTTTGTTGTCCAGAACAGTTATGAAAGTCTATTTCTAGTCTTGTGTACCCAAGATTGTACAAAGATATAAAGAGAAAACCTGTGCTTATTCTTCTTCCCTTATTTAAACATGTGAGACCATCTTTTTAACATGATAGAACTTATTTTTAACTGTGCTCTAATGCAAAAGATTTTTGAGTTAGATGACTTCAGCTTCATCAGGCTGAAAAATGTTTTTGTGTTGGTTAGGGTTTTCTCATTTTGGCTTTCACCTATCATATGCAATATACAGTTTTACCCATCTTCTCTTTCATGGAGCTCTTTAATCTCCTTTTGGGACAGCTTGCAGCTGCTCTTTATCCCAGCCATCACAGTATTTCTTCATGAGTGCTCTGTGTTGCCATCAAGTCAAAGCTGCTATTGCCTGTTGTTTTTCTGTTATTTTTGGGCTGGCTAATCTTGCTTATAATTTATGTTTGGGGGCACAGCTGATTTCTTCATCAAATGCATTTGGTTTTGAAGTTCTGCAAGGGTTTACCCTGTCACAAAGCACTCATTTCAGAAGAACTGCTTTGCTGGGCCTAGCTGGAATAACCCTTTTGGTTAGTCCTGCTGCATTAGGAGCTTTTATACTGCAGGCTGCTGGGTTTGATTAGTGCAGCCTTGCCCTGGAGCTGTGAGTCAGCCTCACTTGGCAGCATTTACCAGCTTACCCAAATGACCAACCCTCACAACTTCATTTGCTCCAGTCTCTGGATTAATCTCACTACACCCATCACATCCTCTGTCCTTTCCTGAGCTGCTGTCCTCAGTTGCTCTGGGATGTTTTGTTATTTCAGAGTGTCTGTCTGTCTGAATTTCATAGAGTCTTACATACTGGAGGCTGGTTATTGCAGAGCTTTCTCCACAATACTGCATTGTTTACATGCCCACTTCGTTTGCAGGTCCTGAACCCTTTGTGATTGTGGTTTCCTCATGACAGTGCTCCTGGGGTCTGTCCTTTTTACCCCCTCTTTCTACTGCCTAGGCAGTGCTGGAAGACTTGTTTTTGGGTGCAGTTTAAAGTTATATAATCCCAGCTGAAAGCTGAAGAGTTATCTTTCAAGTAATGAAATATTCATTTGCCCCCACTGACATTTTAAAACACATTAAAGAACTATTTGTACTGATTCTCTCCATTTGTTAAAACTTGTGTTTAGAAAACTCTCATCTGGATCATATTTACTCTGATGGCTTCTTTTAGAACTTTGACAGTGGTGGCTCACCTGTGTGAAATGAAAACTCTGTATTTTGAAACTGATTGTGATAGTCATAATTTGATTTGAAAATGTAAAATTATTGTTGGGATACTCCAGATGGCTGCTGATATTAAATAAATCACTGCTGCCTTGAAACAGAGAATCTTGTCCTCTGAGTGTGACAGATGCCTCAGGAAGTTGTTACTTGGCACATTTTGGTAAATATTAAAGAGATAATCTTGGGTGAAACCAGTAATTCTGTTGGTAGAAATGTCTCACAAAGCACAGAGGAAAATTTATCACTGCAAGTGGACTTCTCTAGAAGGAAAACATTTCTTTAGTGATCTTAACAAACAAAAGAAAAAGCTCAATAAAACAGCTGATCTAATTTTCTTGTAAAATCCATGGAGAATTTAGGAAAATATTGTGGGTCAGAATGTGTTTTCTTGCTGATGGTTGTGTGATGGAATCAGCACAATCCACTCTGAGAGAAATACAGAGAAGTTGCTCGTAGGTGTGAGGAAGAAATCAGAGAGAAATTCTGAGTGTTTCCAGGTACAGAAGGAAGGTGCAGAAATGTAACTTTGCCACAGAGTGCTCTGGGGAGAGCAATTGATACAGGAAGCTCTAAACAAAAACAGAGCCCATAAAGTTAATGGATTTTTTTTTTTTTTTTAATATTTCAAGTTGTTCTATGAGGATAAGAATTTTTTTGGTTCACAGAATGCTTAAGCCCTTCTGTGAGGGAAGAAGTGACAATGCTAGGGAGGACTCAGATCCTTGTTTTCCTGGCAGGCTTGAAATGTTAGAAAATAAGAGTAAGCTGACTACTTCTGCCAGGAAGAAAAATATAAATATCAAAACTGAGTCAGAAAGAATCCTATAGGCCACATCCAAAGCCATGTTGCAGAGTCGAAACTGGAGGAAACCCAAGAGCCAACTGCACATTTGGAACTTCACCAAGATTTGCTCACAGTGTGCTAGAACTCAGCTCTTTGCTTTCTGATGTCTGCAAGCCCATTTTCTCACTAAGAGCTGCAGACATAATTTCATAACTTGGAGGATGAGGCTTTTAGGTTCCCAAGACACATAAAGTGAAGTCAGGCTCAGAATTAAGAGTTTTCCTCCACAGATCCCTTTCTGCTGTGCTGTGGCACTGGCTGATACAAACAGTCACAGCTCTGTGTGTGTTTGTGTTTGTGTTTGTGTTTGTGTTTGTGTTTGTGTTTGTGTTTGTGTGCAATCCCACCTGCCCTCCCTGCTCATTAGAGTCAATACTCACTAGGAGACAAGTGAAAAAGCATGAAATTCCTTTTCTGTGTGTGCTGGTTTGCTCACATTGCAGAAATGGGCTGGACTCCTCAAGGCTGAGACAGGATCACAGGTTGAGGAGAGTGTACCTCATTCCAGTGGCAGCACAGACCTGCTCACAAATGGTTTTCCTTTCTAGGATATTTGGTTTCTTGGACTCAGCTGCATGAGGTTCATATTTCAGTTTCACTGTAGTGAAGCTGAGGTACAGAAAATTTCACAGCTGAAGGTTAAGCAGCCTGGGAAGAATAAGATTCAGGCTGCTAAACCCACAGTTGCTGCTCTTCTTTCTAAGCCAAACTGAATCTGACTCTGTCCTACATATATATAAAGATATTACAGCATTAGGTTTATCTGAAGACTTCAGCAAATGCAGCCATGAACCCTGAAAAGCTGAAAACATGGAAAAGCTGCAGCTGAAAGTCATACAGCCTTGGAGAGAAGTTGCATTTAGAATAAAGAAAAGTGTAGCATGCTTATTCAAGAACTGTGGTAGTTTAAGGACTGTTTTGTAGAGGTTGTGGGGCATTTGAGTTGGTTCTGCTGTGTGGGATCAAAACTGACCTTGTGTTCTCTCACACAAGACATGTATTTTTTGCCTCAGTCTGAAAGGTCGCTCTTTTTGAAAGCATTTACTGTCTCCCAGCAAACAGTGACAGTGCTGGGCAGGTTTTGTCCAGAGAGCAGAAAAGTAGCTGAAACGTCAGTTTTCTTTAATTCATTTTGCTCCATCCAATTCATTGTGGACAAGAAGTTATATGTGTAATAAAGCCATCCACATAAGAGATATCATGTCATATTCATGATGAGCTACCCACAAGCAGATCAAAGTGTATGTGTGGGATTGTTACTGATGAAAAACTCAATGTTAATGACAATAAATGATGATCTGTACTAAGCACTGAGCCTAGAAAATAGAATCCACTGGAATGGATACACGAATATTTGTGTGAATCGTGCTAAACCAAGGCTCTGCTTCTCAGGGATGAAGTTCATTCTTAGAAAGGAGGAAAGAAATGTCTTTCAGTTCACAAAGCTGACTCAGAAAATGACTGTGCATGCCATAAAGCATGTTCATACAACTCCAGACATGGTTTACAGGCCTCAGCTCCTTTGTTCCCACTGCCTCCAAACCACCTCCTTAGCCTGAGAGCAGTGAACTGCCAGAAAGTGCCCCTGGCAACAGGAACCACAGTGCCCTGACCCAGAGAAAGGTGCAGGCTTTGCACAATGTGATCCCTCAAGGCAAGGAGCTGCAGGAGCAGCTCCAGCTGAGCTTTGCTGGTTCGTGTCTCTGCCCATGTGGGGCAGAGGTGCAGGGACCCCGTGTTCACTGCAACCTCAGCCCCCAGTGATGAATCCCCCTCTGTCCCTGTGTGCTGTGTGTGAGCCGTGCTTGCTTCACACCTTGGCCACAGGCAGGGAGGGGATTACAGCTCGGAGCCTGCCAGCTTGGCTAGAGTGCAAGGGCAGCTGCACAGCCAGCCTTGTCACCTCACCTCTGCTCCCCTTGTCCCTCTGCACACTGTCTGCATGTGAGTGGCATCTGCTGATGCCTTGGGTTTAGCTTTTATATTTTTCAGAATCTCTCTTTCTTAGTGTGTAACTCTGAAACTTCATGGTAGGTGTTGGTAAGTTCTCTTCACAGGGGAGTTTGACAAAACAATTCCTTCCTAGCTGGAGAATCAAGGACAACTGGGACCCAAAAATCATAAACGATGGAGAGGGAAAGGGGGCAAGCCAGGGGGGCTGAGACTCCATAGCCTGGGGCTGTGGGTGGACAATTGACCCCAATGTGTGGATGAACCAAAACTTATCAAAGTGTAAAAACTCATGGCCAGGATCCACCTTGGATTTGATTTGGGTGTAGCCCCAGCCAGGCTCTTGCACTGCCCAAGGTGAATCCTTTCAATAAATACTGATTTTATCCCTTTTGCTCTGCCTAGTCTCTATCCCAGGTCAGCCTTTCCAGGCAACATGCCACCTCAGTTTTACATGCAGAGACAGCTATTGAGCCATTTCTGAAAGATTAATAACATTTCTGTTATGGAGGATACTGCAATACTTTGCATGCTAAAGACATTCCTGTTAAAAAAAATCGAATCTGTACCCCTTATTCCTAGTGAAGTTTTATAAAATATACTTTGTAGTGAATTATATCTGTAATTCTACAGATAAGACTACATGAGGAGTGGAAATGTTTCAATAGACTTGTACCTTCCATTTGATTTTTCTTTTCAAACAAAGAATTCAGGGTAGTAGCTGCTTCAGCATCAAAGTCATTACTAAATATTAATATTGGAGCATGGATTCTCACAAATCTGTGTGCACTGATTTCCTGACACATTTGAGTTCTGAAAGATGAAAGAGATTTGGTGTGTTGACTTTAGATGGCTTTTATGTTTGCAAGAAGCATACAGTTTTTCTTGCACCAGAACTTTGTCTGGGGCTTTGCTGGGAATGCTTTTACAATTTCACTATGTTGAGGTGATTCAGTCTTTTTAATTATTGCAGGCAAAAGTCCAGAGGTTGAACTTGATGATCTTGACCCAGCTCAGAAAATCCTGCAATGATTCCACGATTTTCTGTAAAGGGATTGGTTTGAAAAGTGGCTAGTGGAGCAGATCCTAGAGAACAGAAGTTAAATTATTCCTAATGGCAAGTCATGCAGGAGAAAAAATTCAATCCTAGAGCCATAGGGAACAAATATTCTTGAGCATTCTCTCTCTACAGCTTTATTCACCAGCAGTGTCATGCTGAGTAAGAAGAGCAGCTCCTGAGCCTGGCTTTCTGTCAGGAAACAACACTAACACTTCATCCAGTGTTTTCTAGAATCTCTCACATTGCAATCTCCAAGTTTCAGCTTTCTTCTCTTTGTTAGCCAGGGTTAGCACAGACTGGAGTCTCTGTAGCTTTTGTTCAATGCATTTGTGTGTTAAAGGTAAAGGGCACAGTAAATGCCAGCTTTGTATAATTTGCAACTCTGATCTTGTGCTGAGAACAAATAGACTCTTTATGTGTGGGAACAGTGACAGCCACATCCTGGTCTTCATCATGAGCAATTGGGTGTTCCATTTTACCTGGAACTGGAACAGCTGGTATGAACAGAAGCTTAAACTCAAGGAAAGGAAGCAAAGGAATAAAGAATGGTGTGTCTCAATAGGGCTTAGGCTAAGGTGAGCCTAGAAGGAAAGGAGCCAGATGAAACCTGCAAGGAAGGGAACCAGATGAGAACCCTGGCATAATTGTCTCTACAGGGCTGAGAGGGCAAAAAAAAAGTTTAGGATGGGTATTAAATAACTACAAAAACTAGGGAAAACTACTCACACCCTAAGAGTCAATTTAAATTTCAGACTTACCAGCAAGACAGTGCTGCCCTCCAAAATCTTCCTCTGTTTCATTGTTAACCAGAATGCTCCTCTGTGTGTCACAGCTACACGTGGCAGAGGAATTAGGAAGAAAATGGTGGGACAGAGAGAGTCTCTTACTGGTGGAGGACACCTGAAAGGAATGTGCAACAGCTGGGTGACTTGCTTGTTGAAAATAGAAAAGGGTCCAGAAGAATTCACATCATTTATAAATGATGAAGACGCCTCCTGCTCAAAGAGAATGGACAGGGTGAGAAATCTCTGAGACACATAAATCACCTCTACTTTCTGGCATAATAACTTGCATCATGTGAAGGAGAATGTTGAGTAGGAATATGCACAAACCATGCTGGGAACAGTGGGGTTTGTTCTTACAATAAAACGCTGAGCTTTGCTGCTAAATCCATTTGCCTTTGTTTTCCAGTTTGTAATGCTGGATGATCACCCATTTGGAATGGGTGGGTATTATTTGACAGATGCTCTAAAATTTCTTAGAATTTTTTACCTTTTTATGAAGTATGGTGTGGCTCTAGTGCTGATTTTCCTAGAATTAAAATCCCTTTATTAAGCCATCTGGGGGACATCAGTTATCCGAAACTACCATATGGCACACTCATATCCATTCCAGCAAGGCTTTTTCCTTGCTCTTTTGGAAATGTTGACAAATTTGACTTCGAGAGAAATGTTTAGCTATTATTCATTAATTTTGAGAGTTGTAACAAAAAGCTGATGGGATTGTTTCATCTCAACGTGAGAGCACCATCTAGGGACAAGTACCATAAACTGTAGCATAAACCCATACCAATCCCTTAAGTAATTATGTTTTCTTTCAGAATTATGTTCAATATACTTTTAATAAATATTCCCAAATCAGCAAACACTCTCAAAAAATTACAATGCTGTTTGAGATTTGCCATTAGTCAATCACCTACACCTATCCAGCCCAGAGAAAGGGTCATTTCAGCTTCTTCTATTAAGTAACTGGATTATTTAATTAAGCTTTAACTGCTTTTGCAGCTGTGCAGAGATGCCTTAGATATACATTTTATGGCATTACAGTCTGCTTTATAAATTCAGTGTATTCCCATTGATCCTGATGCAGCAATACTCAGTGGTCATGAAGATTCCTCTAAACCAGGGGGATGAATTATTGAGCCTCTTTTTTCCATTCTCTGGGATGTCAGTATCTCCCTTTCTGCCATCACAAAATGATGTAGTAATCCTAAGGTAGGAAAGGTCTTAATATGATTATTAGAATACTTCTTTTTCTTTGTACTTCAAGTGCTTCCTAAGTGTTTGCTAAGGAGGATAAGATCGAAGTGGTCACAGATTTCTTTTTCTTTTAGGTTTTATGCCTGGAAATCGTGTGACCTGCACACAGCACCTGCAGAGGATTGAAGATGTAGCTCAATGTGTGGCTCAACTGGGTTTAACTTCCCGTGCTAGGAACAAATGTCAGCTGACAAAATATGACAAAACGCACTTGTGCTCACTCCTTGTAATTCTAGCAGAGAACACAATTACCTTGGAATGTTGAAGGAGATTTAAGCCTTTTCTGGGATGGCAGTTGAAATTTATTGGGAGGATAACTCCAGGTTTGAGGGATAATTTCAGGTCTAATCAGAAGATCTCTGAAACCAAGGACTTCCAGTACCTGAGGGGAGCCTAAAAGACAGATTGGAAGGGACTATTTCAAGAGCTTGTAGTGACAGAACAAGGGGGAATGGCTTCAGACTGAAGGAGAGCAGGTTTAGATTAGGTATTAGGAAGAAATTCCTTCCTGTGAGGGTGGTGAGGCCCTGGCACAAGTTGCCCAGAGAAGTTGGTGCTGTTCAAGGCCAGGCTGGATGGAGCTCTGAGCAACCTGGTCCAGTGGAAAGTGTCCCTGCCCTTGGCAGACAGGATGGAACTAGATGATCCTTAAGGTCCCTTCCAACCCAGGACATTCTATGATTTTCTAAGGATCAAGTTATATCCTGGAGCATATATGTGGCTCTCCACAGGGAAATCAGCATAGAAGTTTGTCATGGTTTAACCCCAGCCCCACACAGCTCCTTGCTCACTCCCACACCAGGAGGATCTGGGGGGAAAAAATCAAAAGGGTAAAAGCTACAGAACTCATGGGCTGAGCTAAGAGAGTTTGATGGGGAGAGCAGAAGCCGTGCACACAAGCAAAGCAAAACAAGGAATGAATTCCCTGCTTCCCAAGGGCAGGCAGGAGTTCAGGCATCTCCAGGAGAGCAGGATCCCATCACAGGTCATGGTCACTTGGGGAGACAAACACCATCACTCCAAACATTCCCCTTTTCCTTCTTCTTCCCCCCAGTTCCTATACCACCCCATGGTCTGGAATGTCCCTTTGGTCAGGTGGGCTCACCTGTCCTGGCTGTGTCCCCTCCCACCCTCCCAGGCAGCCCCAGCTCCCTCCCCAGCGTGGCTTTACAAAAAGCAGAGAAGGCCTTGGCTCTGTGCAAGCCCTGCTCAGCAACAACAAAAACATCTCTGTGTTATCAGCCCTGTGCTCAGCACAAATCCAAACACAGCCCTGCAGCAGCCACTGCAAAGGAAATTAACTCCACCCCAGCCCAAACCAGCACAACGATATGCAAATTAAATTTTATTCTCATTGGGAAACAAAAAACTGTCAGAGTATTTATTTTCTGTATGCCTTGGGTTTCAGGGGATGGTTTTTATACTGACACTAAGGAGGAGCTAAGAAGAAAATGGGAAAATTAACATAGATCAGTGGCTCTCAAGTCTTCTACATTATATCAAATTATATAGTTCAAGTCCCAAGAAAGTGGAGGAAAAACATTTTCAAAATTTGTTAACTGCATGTACTAAAAGTACTAAAAGTTGTATTTCCATGAAAGCCATGTGACAGTTCTGAATTAGGAATAGTTTGGCACAGTCTGTTTTCAGACTGAGCAGATTTTTGGAGATAGCTGATTTCTGAGGTTAAGACTGCCTTACTCCACCAGAATACTGATAAGTGCTATTGTGTAAGTAAGATACTGTGTGAATCACTACCTCTACATCTTGCTTCTTACCTCTGATTGCTCTCAAATACAAATTTTTACATACAGGCCCAGTTTCTGCTGGTTTTTTTCTGTCCAGAAATCTGTCAGCCTTTGCTCTGCAGCTGATTAGAAACACTCATATGCCTGATTCATGCAGCTCAAAATTTGTGGTAGCGACCTAGCTGGGAGGAGAAGTCAACAGGAAGGTGGGAAGGTAACATCCTAAAGTATTCTTCCTAAATCTGGAGGAGTTCACTGTCAACCCTTCAATTGAACAAGAAATCAGCTATATCACAGTCCAGATCGAGCCTTTGTGCAACCACAGTTCATTGACTTCAGCAGGATGACTGCAGGGTGAACTTGGCCCAGTTTCTCTTCATTCTCACAGTGACTGTGGGAAGGTTCTGTCACACTTGGGCTGCACCAAGAGCAGCGTGGGCAGCAGGTGAGTGAGGTGATCCTGCTCTGGTGACCCCACCTGCAGAGCTGCATCCAGCTCGGGGTCCCAGCCCTGCAGGGACATGCACCTGCTGGAGCCAGTCCAGGGACAGGCACCGAGGGCATCAGAGAGATGGATCATCTCTCCTGAGAGAATTGGGATTGCTCAGTCTGGAGAAGAGAAGGCTTTGGAGTGATCTCCTTGCTGTACCTGAAGGGAGCCTGCAAGAAAGATGGAGAAAGATTATATACAGGATACTGGGGAACGGCTTCAAACTGGAAAAGGGCAGGTTAGATTGGATATTAGGAAGAAATTCCTTCCTGTGAGGGTGGTGAGGCCCTGGCACAAGTTGCCCAGAGAAGCTGTGGCTGCCCCATCCCTGGAAATGCTCAGGGCCAGGTTGGACAGGGCTTGGAGCAACCTGGTCTAGTGGAAATGTCACTGTCCTTGGCTGGGCTCTTGGACTGGAGACTCTTCAAGGTCCCCTCCAACCCAATCCATACTATGACTCTATAATTTATATTCTGTATTATTCGAATAGCAAATTGTTCCGATTTTTTTTTTCTTAGGAGTAGGGGTTTTGGCTATCTTCTTTCTTCTCACAAATGTGAGAGATTTGTTTCTCAATGCCATAAATAAGGAATCCAGTATCACTGGTTTCAGTAGCAGAAGCAAACCCATTCATTGTGCACCTGCTGGTCGCCCGTGTCCAGGAGAGGGCAGCAGTAGTAGAAAAATATTTTTCTAATATATTTAAGAATTGAAAAATATCCATATGAAGCTGAGAAGCAATTTCCCATCAAGATTCTTACCATTCTTTCTCATTTCCCCAGCATGTAAACCCCTATCCTTGCTGGTAGCACATGGGACTCTTGTATCTTTTATTGTGGATGTCAGCAAAAGGAACAATCATAGAAAAGAAGGTCCCCAGCCCAAACAACAATTAATGCCTAAGTTCCAGAACTTATCCCTGTAAGAGTTAGAGGAAGTCTCTTGGAAACCCATGGCCTGCCTCCCTAAAATGTCACACGATTTACAGATCTTTATTGAAATTTAAACTGGTGTGGTTTTGAACAAAACACGAGTCCGTTGATGACATCAATACACTCCCATCAGGTATCAGGATTTAATAAAAATCTTCTTTTGCCAAGGCTGAGCTGCCCGCTGTGCATCTCTGCCTCTGCAGCATTGAAAGAACTGTCTCTGCTAGGGAATGCCTGCCTGCCTCTCCAAACAGAAAGCTGGGAGCTGGGGAATTGGATCTGTAGATTCTCCATTGGAGATCCCTGGCACAGAGAACGTTTCCCAGCAGGAGCATTTGGCTCGTGGGAGCAGTGCTCTCACAGGAACCTCACACAAGAGTCTGTGCTTTTGAAACTGTGCCAGTAAAAAACCCCAACACCCTGGCAGCCTGCTCTCAGGAACCACCCAGGAAAATCTGGTCTCTTGAATTTACACTGAAGGCAGCCACTACCACTGAACTCTTGGAAGTGTTGCCACAGCTGTTTTGGGTCAGCAAACTTAATTATTCAACATTTCATGCACTGTGTGCATGCACTGAGCAAAGAGAGAAACATTATAAAGGGCTGCTTCTCCTTGTTATGTGTGTGATTTGCTCTGATAAATCCAAATGACACCTGCTCCCACATAAACTTTTGCACTTTTGCTTTGTTTTTCTGGTTCTGAGACACATATATGTGGAGAAATCAATTGGCTGTACAGATGTAATGATAAGATGAGGCAAGAAAAGTGCATATTAGGCAAAAAATGACCTTTGTGACACCTCCATCTCAGCAGATCCACCCTTGATTGCAAATATTCATGACTAATGGCATCATTTTAATTATAATGGAACACTTGTTGTTGGAATGCTGAAAGTGCATCAGATTTTCAAAACCTTTTGTATTCAAATGTTTTGCCAGTGCTTGCTGAAACTCCTTGAGCTGCAGTAATTTTCTATGAAACTTGCCAAAGCCAACTTACAGCCAAAGCAATGTATGGTAAAAATTCTAAATGAGGTAAAACACATTGATGGAAAAGCTATTTAAATGTACAAGTGTTCATCACATAAATACTTTCACATACATGTTTTTTCTATGTCTGGATTTCTTTTCAGATGAAAGCAGAAAGTGAGGGGACAAAATCCTTGTGGGAAACTCACCTGCCGATGGATGATATCTCTTGACATGTGATTTTCTTAGGAATACAGAAATTTCTAAATCAGGTCATACTCAAGATCCATCTTCTCTATCTACCATTTTTGAGCGTGTTCAAATAATTCTGAGAGATGAGTGAGGCGGGAGCTTCTTTGTTTATGTTGGTTATTCTTGCAGTGGCTTCCATTTTAATTATTCAGGCAAGCAATGTACCTAAATGAATCTTAGTGTTGTATAATACACCAGATCACCTGAAAGACCGTTTTCAAAGGCTGCCACAACCTGCTCACTGTCCCCTGGAACAGAGGCTATTTCCATACAATGCTTTGCTCAGTGTAAACAAAGCTAAATACTGAAGACCCTCTACCTACCTCAGATAACTTGTTTCTTTCCTTAGTTACTGCATCACTTGGCTTACAATTAAGTGGCATTTGAAATGCCTAGTTCAGTTTCCTTTGTACAGCTAAAACTTTATTCTTTTCAATCAACCTCACTCTATATTTCTTTAAACATGTTATTTGCTTTATTTTCCCCCTTGCTTTTTATTTTTAGTTGGAAGCTGCTATGTAACTACCTCAGCCTAGAATTTTGCATATCTTTCACATGTTTTTTCCCTTTGTTTCAAGAAGGATGAGCCCAGAAACTGCAAGTCGAATATCTTCAGTGTTCCTGTACAATCACAGCTTGGGCTGGACTGGTGCAAGATGCTAACCTTGCAATAGGCTGGGCAAGGGCTGGAAAGAAAGAACACTGCTGCTTGAAGTATGGGAGATTCTGACTAAGGGGAAAAATGTTTCCCTCCAAGGTAATTAGACAGGTTGCTCAGAGAGCTTCCAGGATTTTTTTTCTTTGCAGATTTTCAAGAGCCAGCTGAATAAAGTATGCTGGGTCTGAATTAATCGTTGACCCTGCTTTGAGCAGGCATTTGTGCTACAGGACATCTGAGCATTTAAGTGTTTCTGTGAAACATGAGATAGCTGAAAGCCTTCTCTTTTAAAGATGTTACATGGACTGTGGTCTCTTCTGAACACTGATAAATTTGAAATGCCCTTTGCAATTTTTCATGGTCTGTACTCAAAAAAAAAAAAAAGTGAGCTATTTCTGTGGAAATGCAAAATGTTGATGTGATATCATCACCTAGTTAGTCTAATGCTATTTACAATGCAGTCACAGAAGCTGAGCTAACACCTGTGTCTCACCATCACAGGAGGACTAGGATGTAAGTAAATGCCTGTGACAAAGTATTTATCATACTTGTGCAGTGAGATAGTACAGAGAAGTGTTTTATTACATGGAGGTGGGATTGGCACTAGAAATAACAGCTGTCAGTGTGAGACTCTCCAGAAATCCAAAAAATGACAATCATTCCAATCAGTGCTCATAGTTTTGCAAAGAGCTTTTACATCATGCTTCAAAAGAACAAAGTTAAAAACTAAGCAGAACATTATCTATTCATATTTCTTCAGAAATATGGTATGTAGTGTGCCATAGGGCTGATTACAAGCTAGAAATAAAAATCCCAGAGAGAACCTCATAAAATAGTGAAGGCTGATGGAAAGAAAGTGTTTCTGGAGAGCACAAAATGTAGACATCAAGGGAAAATCTAGTAACACACAAGAAGCTTAAAAATCCAGCCTGCAAACTTTTTTTTTGCAGGGGAAAACAAGATGAGGTTGCAGCCCTGGCAGAATGGGAAGTCTGTGTCTCTTGCAGGTGTCAGATCCCTTGTGCCAAAAGCTGGAACATGTTACATAACACAGCAGCAATAGGATGGCAGCCCATGATTGCAATGCCCCTTCCCACACCAAACCATGTCAGCTTTTGGTCTCCACAGTCATAATACCATGGAAAGGTATCTCCACTCACAGGAGTGATGCAGGGACCCTTGGGTGATATTTCCTATTATTGCAGGTAGATTTCAGCTTTGAGATTTGTGCTCATAGCTTTTCCTGGTTTTGTTTGATGAGAATTACCACAAGCAAGAGAGCTGTTGTGGCATTAGTATAACACAGCTGTAGGGGACCCTTTCCAGAAGGATGCTGTTCCCTAAGTATGTGAGGAGGTCCAAAGATCTGTTCATTGCAATGCACTGCTCTCTCTACATTAATCAGGGTGCTGGGCCACAGTGGTTGCTCAGCCTGGGGAGGTAGAAACTGGCAGAAATACATTTGCAAGCATTAAGGACTCCTGGAGTATTCTCTTTGCAAGTACTTCCAACACACAGCTCCACTGTAGAAGGCCCTAAGAGTTTTAGAGAGTTAGAATTTGATCCAAGAACAGCTTTTTCACTCAGCTTACTCCAGGTCCAGTGACTCCTTTAAGGACAGATTTCAGAGCTCCAGAATGAAATCTTCCTTCTAAGTATATGATGCTTGCTAAATACTGCTGGTTTCCAGAGGAAACAACACTTCTCTGGCTTCTCATGCAACCTTAACTTCAAGGCCAGCCTTGCAAATGTGCACCATTCTGTTTGAATATTTGCTCCTCCTCATATAACTCAACCATGTGCATCCAACTAGTGCCCCAAAAATAAACCTTTTTGACCCTACCCAGTTGCACTTTAGAGTCAGTGTTATAGCCTGATATCTCAGACCTGCTGCTCTTTTTAAATGTTCTTTCATAAATATCTTCAGTCAAGGCCCAAATCCTCAGATGCTGAAAATTAGCATTTGCTCCTTTGAGTTGGTGTCAACCCAACAGCTGCTCCAGCAAGTGGTGAGTGTAAACCAGAGGGATGCACTAATTTTAAAGTGGTGTGCAAAGAACCCAATTTGCAGAGTGAATGAGGATGTTTAGAGAACAGAGTTATGTAATTTATCTATTTTGAGGATTAGCCATCCCTGAAGTTCTGAAAAAGGTAACTGGGTTGGGCTATTTATAGAGTCTGCTCCTGCAGTTACAGCATGGAGGCCAGCACAGAACAGCATTCATCTCAAACCACCTTCCCTGTGCCCCAGGTGAATTTATACATCACAACTGTCTATAGATCCTTCAGATCCAAAGAGATTCAGGGGTCCAGGATGCACTCCCACCTCAGCATCTGTTGGCATTTTAGTATGCCCTATTTCCTATCAGCTCCTGGCCATGCCTTGGGTTTTTGGGTCATTTGTCTTGCACAAAGATTCTTTGTGGGTTTCCTGATGTCGGAAAGAGGAGAAGGGGCACTAATCTCGGGAAAACTAATGCAGCAATTGCCTAAATTAATCTGCTCTGCAATTTCACAAGGCAGCTAGGGAAGATGGCTTAGGATCCTTCCTCGACACGATTCTCTGTTTCTAAGATGCATTTGTAGGATCGTTGTAAAAGTATGAAGCCCCTTGTTACTGCCACAGGATGAAAATGGTGCAGAATTAATGAAAAACTACAATCTGTGCTCAGAGTTGTCAATCTTGAAGTCATACAAAATTGTACAACTTACAAGAAGAGAATTTTATAGAAGGATTGTGTAGGCTTGGACTGCTTCTTATGGATTCTGCCTTTTAGATATAAATATACCTGTGTATATAGTATAGTATCTTTTCTTAAATGTTGAGAACCAGCCACTCGTTTAGGTAGTGGCAGTGAGTAGAGGGCAGAGGAGACAATAGGAGGAAAGTAATCTGGTATTGGTGAAAAGCCTGCTCCTTAGAGAGGTTTAGCCACAAAAAAAATAATTTAAGGACTAGATTCTATAGGGTTGACCATTTTAATAATGACCAGGAACCATGGAAAATGAAGTTACTGCTTGGGCAGGATTGGTTCATTCTTACCCTCACTAGTCTATCTCATTAGACAGGGAGATCACAGTGTAAAAAAAAAGAATAACAGAAAATGAGGGCAGAAATACAGGTGAGGTCCTCAATTACTCATCATTCTAGTTTCTCATTCATGACCAGTGCAAGCTAAGAAAATTTTGCTTTTTTACTTTATCCAAACTGCAGAGATTAAAGTGACAATGTTCAGTGCATGCAAGTAGGGATCTAGACCTTTTATAAAAAGCAGAGAAAATTAAGATGAGGAGCCTGGATGTCATATGGAAGGAGACACAACTTATGAATAGATTTCAGTGGAAGATAAGCAAAGGAAAAACAGTTAAAGATGAAAAATTTTAAACTGAGATAATGTGCATAGCATTCATATAAAGTGCTATACTTCTTGGTGGACTAGTCTGTGAGATTTACTACTAGATTTTCATGTTAAAACTGATATTTCAGGAGATGCTAGGAAAAAAACTAGTTTTGAGAAGATTTCTGATCAACACAGGAAGATTTAAAAAAAAATAAAATATATATACGTAATTAAAATAATATGCATGGATTTAAAATGAAAAAAAAATTATTAGTTCCAGAATTCGATTTTGACAAATATTAATAGTCCAGCCAATAACTTAGTGAAAAGATTGTATTAAATAAAGCAGAGAAAATACAGAAAAAGTATTATCCCTCTAGAAAATAACATAAATGTATGTAAAGATACATTAAGAGATTATTGTGAAGAAACTTCAGTTCAAAATATGTATCTATGGAGTTAATCTTTGATAATATTTACCTAGAAGTCTTCATTTAGAGGGGTTTATTTCTGGGACAAGGTTCCTTAATATGTATCAGAAAGTATTTTATTAGCTGTAATTTCTGGCTGAAATAATGAAAAGCTTTGTAGTAAATACAACATATATTTTGTTCTTAGCATCACCACTATTAGAGGGTCTGCATCTCCTTGCATATTTACATAGCACATAGCAAAGTATTTTTTTTCAAAACCCAAGCAATGATTTATGCCCATTCTGTACATTTCTGAGTCTTTCAGCAGACTGTGGACTAAGATTTTTTCAGGATAGTCACTGGATTGAGGGAAGTCTGAAATGTCATTGTGCTTTTGTGAATTGCACTCATCATTCCCATGAGATTTCATCAGGCTCCAGATTGCTTGCTTGGGTGCTATCTGCTCATCTGCAGTGGCTGCAAAAAATATGGGAATATGAACCTGAGCTATGTTTTCAGGAGAAAGGATAGAAAAATACGTGGCTACCTGCATAAAACCTGCAGTCCTTCCCTGCTTTATCCTCTATCATCCCGAGTCTTCATGGTTCTTTTATGCAGAGCTGGCACAATCATTCTTACAATGGTTTTGGTAGGTCAAACCTGGTACTTGTAGGTATTTGCTGTTCCTGATATTTAACTATCCCAACTTTTTTTAGTAGATGTCCTAAATGCTTTTAAAACGTTGGTTTTATCGAATGTGCATGTGTGTGACTGTATGTGCAGATTTTTACTGAAGAGAAGTTCCTGAATCCTGAAGTCTTGAGTGCAGTGCTTGAGGCTGGCCATGGAATGGGAGTGGATTTTAGACCCATCCCTGTTTCAGTATTAGATACATTTCCCTCTGGGATTACTTGTGCTCCAGGAACTGTCCTTGTGTGGCTTGTCAGGGATGCCATGGTGGTTTCAGGGATGACACAAATGAACCTGAGCCCTCAGCAGAGCTCCAAGTGCCCTGCATGGCACTGGAAAGGAGCTCAGACCTGCACTAAGCACTCAGAGCCAGCAAGGACCTGGAAATATTCTGGCCTACATGTGACTACAGATGTGTGTGAGTATGCACATGCATAATCCAGTTTGGTATTATCCCTAAAATCCAATGATCCAACAGCAGTTTTAAGTACTGGACCAGCTCCCTGTCTACTAGAAAAGATCATAAAGTACTGTATTGTTCCTTATAGCATTGAATTCAGCAGAGCATTGACAGCATGGTGTTTCAGTGTCATGAGGGCTAATATTTATTGATTACTGACTGCAAAATAACTTACCAGAACTTAAAAATTCAAATCAAAACCTAGACTTTCACTCACAATTCTATAAATATTTACATACTTAGTGTACAATTCATTAACAGAACTTTAAAAATGTGCCAATGTGTACTTGTTGAAACTAACCATGGCTTTTCTTATTGTTCAGGATGCACAAGAGCATTTTTGTTGGTGACCAGTGAAATATGTAGAGACTCAGAGGTAGCTCTCCTTCATACCTTCCCTTGACAGCCATTTTAGCATTCCTCCAGGCTGCTCTGGGCTGTTTCACCAAGCTTCAGATTCTTCTCATGAGAGAGAGATGAGGTAAGCAGGAGGCTCCATCAGCATGTAATGCTCTGTGACATTCTAGGCAGCCACCATACAGGGTGGCATGCAGGGAGTGAGCACTCCTGCATTCCTGATCCCATCAGCAGAGCCTGCCATGCCCATGAGAGGTCAACAGGGCCAGGAATTCTCTGATAAACTGGACATGGCTGAGTTACACCGAGGGCAAAAGGAAGTGTCCATCCATTGCATGTGTTCCATTTAATTGTTTAACTCCAGAAATAATCTGGATCACAATTCTCATGACAGTGTTCAGTCCATCTCCACAGGTAAGCAAGTGAACTTAAAGCCAGGTGAGTGGGACTAGAATCTACCAGCTTCTGTTCTCTCTCTGATCTTTCTCTCAGTGATGTCTGTATTCAATCCATCTTTAGCTAAATGTCCATAGCCTAGAAAAAAGCATCATCAGTATATAATTCCCTCAGGAAGGAAACAGGGAGATTTGGGAATAATGTGATTCTCAAGTGAAAGATTTTATGTAACTGGAGGAAAGATAAGCTGGTAAACAATTGTGTCCAAATACACAATTGCCAGTGGCTGCTAAAACCGAACTGTATGAAGCAGACTGGACACAAACTAGAACTGTGGTAGGTGACCTTTTGAGAAATCCTTGTGCTGTTTTTTATCCAGTTGGATAAAAAACATGGGGCTGAAGCTTCATCTGAACCCAAAACCCACCTGAAGATACCCAACTGCTTACATAAAATTACTTCTGTGGAATTTGAAAAGCCACAAATCTTGTCAATCAAATGAAGCTCTAAAGAGTTTACTGACTGTCACCTTGGCTCTTCATTGTGTCAAGACAGAAACATTCCTTGGACACATTTAGAAAGTTGCCTCACCAATCATCCAGTGTGTCATCAATTACTTTGTTCCCTTGCTCAATGACCTACTAATATTCTTTAAGCCATAGCAGCAGTTAGAAAGCACTTTATCTGGAACTACCCTCTGGAAGAAGCAATGTGGGAAAAGCCTGCTGTTGGAAATAGCACTGCAGGAATCTGACTGCAGCACTGAAGCCTTAAATCTGGAGAATGAAGAATTCTGCAGGAATATTAATACACCAGATGACATTATTAATTTTTGAAAATGTGCTTTAGTCACTAAATTTAGTCACAATTCTAGAAAGTTTTGTGTGCTCTAACCATATTCCAGTGATGTACCTCAGGATGGGTTTAATTTCAAGATGTTGTATAATACTTTCCCTTGACAAAATGAATAGAGAATATGCAAAAAAAAGTTTAAAAATAATTCAGGATTTTTGCAATATGGTCATTATTCACCTACCTGTCTCATTGTTTTCCCCTTGTTTTCAGCCCTGGAGTCTGATTACATCCAATGGCACAAACTCAACGTCAGTGGCACAGCAGCTGCAAACAAAGCAACGCTGATTTCTTCATGCCCAATTGGCTCAGGTATCTGTACAATCTATAAGGGAAGGTCAGGGAAGGGCAGGTTACTGGCTGATGGAGAAAAGCTCTTGTCAAGGAAAAGGCTGTGGTCAGCTCTTCCCTCCCACGCTGTGGTTCCAGCACCTTTGGTTTTTCAGGCTTCTCCCTCATCCTCAGAAATGCCATGTCCTGCCTGGTGTCTGCAATGCCTCCTGGCATGGAGAAGCCTTTCCTGTATTAAACTTTGGAGAAAATATTATTATATTGCCTCATTCCCATATAGCATTCTGTGAGTTTAGGTGAAGGTAGAAGAGGACACCCTACTCAAACTTAGACTAGCCTCAGAAAGTTTGCTGCTGTGCATGAAGAAATAGTCACACAATTGAACTAAAATCTTCTAAATATTATTGTGTTTCAGCCTAAAAGGGTGCCTGTGCTCCCTTTCTCATCTTCTCCAAAGGAGAAGAAATGTCAGTATTGCAACATCTACACCAAGATCTTGCAACCAGTTTCTGAATCAGTTGCCTTTGTCTGGCAGGTACCTGGAACATTTAATGGTTTATATTCTCCTGACTGGTCTGTTCACTGATTCCTGCACTGGATCATTCTTAGCCTGCTGTGTTCAGAATATGGAAACTCAGAATCCACTGTGTTTTCCTTCTTCTTATTCCAAGAGGAGCAAGAATTGTCTTCTGTAAGTCAGGTCCCCTTTGTAGGCACAAAGAATTTCGAAAAACCTGCAGATTTTTTCATCCATACTTTGCCTTTGTATTTATGTGCACAGTCTTATATCTACAAAGTATCATGAGATGCCTTTCAATTGAAGAGATAATATTTAATTTTTCTATCTTTATGGTAGTGTCTATAAATTTGGGTAGTCTGAGGCCTCTTACTGAACAGCAGTTCAGCAGATGTTAGCCCTGGTTTCCTGAGATCTCTTCAGTAGTGCCCAAAAGAGATCTGAATTTTTAAAAGGATGCTTAAAACAAGGAAAAATTTGAATCTGAATCTGAATCATCCTCTGACTGGAACATTAAAAGAGCTCAATATAATTTTCAGCTCGTCATTAAACACTGGATACACTGTATCCAAAGAAAAGTGTAAACAATTACAGTACATGGTAAAAAAACTATATTCACTTAGTCCATTATCTGACATTCCAACGTTTGATATGCCAAGTTTAGCAAACTGGAATGACATTGGATAACTTATTAGCAGCTGTATTTTCAAATAACATAATTTCTGGATGTGAGGGAGAATAATCCAAATCAAGTAAGTTATTTTTTCTGCATATAAAGTGATACCAATTTTGAGCTGCCATGCAAAATTTCTTTAATTACCATTGCAGGCTCTATTTGTTTATGGGCAGATATTGGATATTTTTATTTTTATCTCTTCACTCTCCTGAATTAAAGTGCATCTTTTTCAAGGTATCAGGTTAAGCCATCTTTGTTTGAAATTTTAGGTACGACTCATCACTACTTTGAATAAAAAATGGCACTAGATTTTTCTAACACTTGTTCTTTACTTCAGGCTTTGCTGTCACATGCAAGGTGACATGCAAAGATTCTGTATGAATGTCAGACCTTTGAAAAAAATTACCTTGAGAGTTTCATTAAAAGTTTTGCATATGATACAGTAAAATCTCAAAAAATTGAGTTTTCTTTTACCAGCTCTGTGCAGACTTTAAAATCCTCTCTTGTTATGCCATTGCACTGTACATCTTTAGTCACATTATACCTAGGAATATCTTTAATAATAGTTTAATCGTGTAATAGCCTTCAGCTTAATATCCTGGTTTTTCCAGAAGATCTGAATCTCCTAATAAAACATATTCCCACAAACCCCAGTATGCTGCCTTTAGGGGGAAGGATGTTGCCAGCTGACAATATAATGCTGGAAGCTATCTTTACTCTGTTTTCCTGGCATTGTTCAAGTGAATTGCTTCATTACTTCTCACTTTACTCACTATAGACTGAGGGAACCACGAGATCTCTAGAGCTTCTAGAGGAGTTTCTGGTTCTTGCTTCCCTTTCCCTGTGTAATTTTACAACTCTTTATGAAATACAACACAAATATAACACAAGCAGAAAGCATTCATGGTAAAAGCAATAATATCTTACAAATTCTGCATTACAATGTGCAGATGCAAACTGGTTTTTTGTTTGTGGATGTTTGCTTGGGGTTTTGGGGGGGAGAAATACACTGGAAGTCAGAAGAAGCATCTAACACAGGAAAAATATCTTGCAGCAAAAATAATCTTTCTTCATGCATATTGGAAAGTACTGCTGATTTACACATTTCATTTCTTAGAAAGCAGGCAGAATTCTATATTTCTTTCCCAAAATTTATAAAGTACTAATTTTTATCTCAATTGCTTCCAATGCCTTCATTCTATTGAGCACATTTATGATATTTAGGGCTATTCACAGATATAGGTAGGACAGAGCAGTGAGGGTCTAGCACCATTTCAGCAGCTTTACAATGGCACCAGCCTGTCATTAAAAACATGATCCTCTATCATGCTTGGGGCTTCTGCTCCTTTCCAGTATATTCTTTCACAAAGAAACCTTGTATGTGACCTCAAGTGACTATTCTTATTTCCCACAAGTATTATAAGTATTGTCTTGTCAGTATTCTGTAAGAATATTAGGTTGTAATCTTTCACTTGTAGATAGACCACTAACCTTAATTAGTGTCTCATCTGAGTTTTACCTGCCTGCATTTAACAACTCAAAGCTTTCTTTGCAAACCCTTCCAACAGCTTCAGAGCTCACGTTATCTTGGGCACAATTCTGAATTTAAAAGTCAAACTTTCTCCCAGCTTCCCAGAACTTTGTTTCTGTTGAGGCCTCTTCACCCTGTAAATGCAATGTCAAATCAACGAAAGCATCTGAGGGTGGGTACATGAGGGTCAGGAGGGTGTGTGTGACAGTGACATCAACTGAGACAATAAAAGGGCTTCCAAGTTACTTAGAAGCTCTATTTCAAAGTTACATTTAAGGGGTCCACTAAACCAATTCAGTGGTCTTTAAATACACTTGACATCAAGAGACAGTCATCTGCTGACATACCCAAGCCAGAAATCTCTTTAACATTCTATCTGGTAAGTATACTCTACTTTTTTCCAAGTTCTCTGGAATGCTTATTAGAATATTTTATCATTGATTCTTTACCCATTTTTGTGCTAGTTTCTTTTTAGATTATCTTAAAAAATAAGTGAATATTAGTAAGATCAAACTGTTCTGTTATCTGAACTAAATTTGTGAAATGAAAAAGAGACAGTGAATGAGAAATATCTTGAAGCAAATTCAAGTTCTGAATTTATAATCCTGGGTTAGATGGACTGCCAGGACCTCACTGATACTGTCATGTCAGAGACCAAGTTCTAAATGCTTTTCTGACCTAGAGCAAAGCTGCAGAAACTATTGCAAAAAGTGGCATTGTGGAGTTTTATGTACCTTAGGTTGCAGTTACCCTGTATCAAATTTCTTAAGTGGGAACAAAAAGATGCCTTTTCTCCTGCCAGTACTGAAAATCCAGACTAGAAACTGATATTGGAACTGTGTCATTTCTGCCTGTTGTAGCATCATCAGTGGTAAATATTTTCTAAATATATTCCAAATGGCAGTTCTGATGATGATGTAAAAATCGGAGGGGAATTCATACAGGAAATGCAGGATTATCCCTGAAAAATGAGGCTCTTAATTCTGATTTCTCTTCTGTAACTCAGTAGGGACTGGCATAACTCAGTAGAGCTATGCCTCTGTGCAAAATTGTCAGGGAAAGTGTCAGCCTCTTCATTCTAAAGAATATGTGAAAGAAATAGAGAAATAAAGAAAGTTTTATTCTATAAAAGTTTCCATTTGAATAGCCATATACAAGTATTTCACTGGACCTGAAGGTTACAAAGTCATAATGATGATGGTGATGACAATAATAATAATATTGGAAGAACATGGTGCTTTTTACCCAATTATGCAAAAAGTACCTAGATGACAACGATGATGATGATGATGATGATGATGATGCAGGGCAGCTAAAGCTGACCAAAATTCATGGAGTTACCCAGGAAGTAACAATGAGTTACTCACAAAATTAGTATTAGAAGAAAATCCTTCATTTGCATTTCTTGCTCGAACCCATTTCACAAAAGAATAAATTTTCAAAAACTCTTGTCTGATGTTTTCCAATTTTTTTTTTCTAATTTAAATTCGTTTGGAACTAACAGAAATAACTTGAATTACAGAGTTTACATGCATTCATTTCTACCTTTGTAGACAAAATGACTTCTATAAGAAACCTGTCCCGGGCTGCAATCATTTTCTGTGCCATGTGCCTTCTTACAACCTCTGATGGAAGACCAATGGTGTAAGTGCATTATCTCACACTGGGTGACTTTTGCTGCTCCTGAGAACACGGTGGTTTGTCTGTGCATGTGTGAGAGTTCTGTCCCTGTTTTTGAACCCTTTGGCCAAGCTGGCCACACTCTGTCCTCTAGAAACAGCTGTAGAGAGTCTGAGCTATACTCACTCTGAATGTGTATATGTTTTTTGAAAATAGGTGGCTGAGTAGAGGGATAAAAATTATGTAAGTCTTCTCTTATTATTCAAATGGGATAAGCTCCATGTCTTAGGGGTCTACACAGGTGCCCATTTTTTGTACTGTGAGAATCCAGCTGTAACTCACACTTGGACTCTAACATCCAGCTGGGACACAAATCCACAGGGAATCATGCTTCCTTAGCTCTGGTGATCACAGAAAACTACCACTGAATAAATGCCATAGTTTCACTGATCACTTACCTAATATTGTATAAGCCCTAAGCTCCTTGACAATAGCTAAATTATGGGTTTACAAAACTGAACTACTTCCCACTTTTGATGCCTTCTCACTGATACATCCATTACTAATAACAAATCACCACCCACCCTCCCTGTCTTCTCCAGATGTCATTACAAATCAGCCAGGTAGCTTCTCCAGCTCAGTATTGTGATTCCCTACAGAAGTTCCCAAAGCCGGGCCTTTGGGCCAAGTTCTGGAATCACAGAAGGGCCCCCATGGGGCTGTTTCTTTGCTTTGCTGCAGGAAAAGGTCGGTGAGTGAGATGCAGCTGATGCACAACCTGGGCGAGCACCGGCACACGGTGGAGAGGCAGGACTGGCTGCAGATGAAGCTGCAGGACGTGCACAGTGCCCTGGAGGACGCTCGCACCCAGAGGCCCCGGAGCAAGGACGACGTGGTGCTGGGCCGCAGGCTGCTCCCGGAGCACCTGAAGAAATCCACGGATCTGGACAAGGCTTACATGGATGTCCTCTTTAAAACAAAGCCCTAGAGAAGCAGCCAGAGCGCTGTCTGTCCACTTGAGCACGTGTCTGTGTAGCATTGATCAAGTAGGGCATTTCATTCCTATTTATTCCAGCTGCAGTAAGGATTAAAGGCTCTGTTCAAGGTTGTAGCCCCACCGAGTGAGACATTTCACAACCAAATAATAAAATGTATTTCCAGTCTACCCAGGACCACTGCTGGGCTCCATTTGGCTGATGTATCTTATAATTTGCCAGCATAACAGGAAAAAGAAACCCAAACCAGTAAGAATGCTGGAAAACCATTTAAGGCCAGTTCTACAACTCTTACATGGGCAGTATTTGTGTGTAATCACTAAGCCTGCTTGTACTGTAAACCAGACAGGAATAAATGTGAGGGAGCCTGTCTCCAGAATAGGGCCTAGGGTTAAATTTTGTTTAACTTTGTACTAATGGAAACACATAAATTAAACCCACATCTATTTTCAAAAGAAGGCCTGAAATCAGATGAACATTAATTACACAGCAAAAGCTGCACAATAATAATTTAGGATTAAAGAGTGCAAACAGAAAAGAAATAGGAGAGGAAGGCAAAGCTTAAGATTAAAGTACAAAGGGCTAAAATTAAAACAAATTCTGAAGAATTTTGCAAAATACAGAAATGAAGGGAGGGTTTGATTACCTTCCCCTCCTCCAAAAGATGAAACCCTACAATTAACTGCAGAAACAGTGGGAGCAGAGATGGTAGCACATATGTAAGCATGGCCCTAACTATAGAACTGGGAAATGATTCCATACCAGACAATTACAACTGAAACAAAAATCTTGTGATATATGCTTTTTGTCCCTCATTTTCTGTCTCTGAATTTCTGTATGTTGTGCTAGGCCTCATACGTAATTTTTTTTGTGAGATCAGTGGCTCTCATGGATAAAATTACTCATTTCCATATGCAATTTATGGTAGAATTGGGATCTCAGTTTTCCAGACCTCTAGAATGAGAACCATTAACATGCAGAAATCAATCTGGGAGAGGAACCATTACCTGGAATACATTCAAACTCCAAGCAAGACTCAGAAAGAATTGTACAGGGAAAAATCAACTATGGCAATGATTTTAAAAAGCAGCAAACACAAAATTACTTTGCATGGTCTGTGCACGTATGTGCTCAGGAGCCTCAGTCATTTTTGATGAATAAGGTGGTTTTCCAGCAGGAATACTGGTGGGTGCCTCCAAATTTGCCACTGGCAGAGCTCAAACCCAGATAAATTGCTGGTGTAAGTCCAAGTGGCTGCATGGATGTTCCCACACTGGCTCTTATTTGTTTGTTTGATGTCTGGCACACCTTATAAACCCCTCCTGACTCCCTAGAAATAAATACACAAATATTACAATTATAAATGCAACCTGCTGAGGGCTAGAGATGTGTTTGTGAGTAGAGAGCTGCAGCCCATCCTCTGGGCCATCCTTGTAGCAATGCAAAGGCCCTGATGCTGGGAGCAGATGGCACAAAGTTCTGTGCCACCTGTCTGGTTGTAGGATCGAGGCCTTAAGGTGCACTTTCTATTTATTCTTTAATCAGACATCTGTGCTAACTTCAATAAATAAAATTGCATTTTTGTACCTATGTCTCACTTATATATTACCAAATAAAGTGGACCAAAAGCTCTTGGACATTATTTTAAAGCATAAGAACTGACTGGCCTGTGACTGTTTGGGTATAATTTAGTATTTGGAGTGTGACTATTAAGCCATTTAATTTTATGACAGCAAAGTAAGCACAAAAGTAATTTTTATTTTTTCTTTCATTCTTTCTGCGTAACGGTGCTTAAACAAAAGATGTTTGCCTAGAACAAACCTATTTATGTCTCCTTACAATAATATCACACACAAAAACTGTATAATCTTCAAGTGTCAAAACCCCAACCTGTTTCATTTTGATCTATCAAAAAATTCTATTCTCCAAACAACAATCTCTCCTAATCTTTAGCTATCGAATAGATGAATGATGGTTACACAAATATTTAAACTTCCTATATACTGAAAGTATGTCTTTTCAGGACTAAAGACAGCACAGTGGCAGATTAATTAGTGCTAGGTAATGCCCATTAAAAAGAAGATGTAATATTAACATAATTACTTATTAATTATCTAGAAAGCTGATTTGCTATGGCTTTTCTGCTTAAACCTCTGATCAGTGTAGCAGCAGTTAAAACAGCAAAAGCTTCAGCATGGGGCAGAGGATGTTATCAAAAACATTTCAATACCAAAAAATGCTAAGATTCATCTTCAGCTGGACAAATGTGCAGTTTTGCTCATCTCTCTTTCATAGATTGAAGGGACCAGAAAGAGGATGGTGAGAAATTATAGGGCCACTGAAACACTCATATGGTAATAAATCTCATCTTAATAAATTGCAACAACAGCAGTCAGAAAAGAAATAAAAGAGATATATCAAATAAAGGTATATCAAATAAAGGTATATCAAATAACCAGGCCAGATGTGGCCTTGCTAGGGTCAAGGAGAGGGAAAGGATCACCTTGCCTTATAATCTGACAAGAGGCTGCTTTGCCAAGGACCTGTGTCCTCGAAGGCCTATCCTGTGCAGATGCATCTTGACTGTACACACCTGGTTTTTTATAGAATTCTCAGTGAAAATCAACCGTGTCTCTCACTGGTGACTCATTGAAACAAAAAGCACCAATTATCAATATCAATCCTCAGGGGAAGCTAAACAGTAGCACATGAAAAAAAAAAAGACTCAATGAGGTCGTGAAAATTAAGTGAAGCCAAAATCACAAGAAGCCAAACAGAAACAGGACAGATTGTGAGACCTGTAGATAAAACTTCCTGCTGGCTGTTTGACTGATTTGGCTTTCTAAGATGCTCCTGACCTCGCCTGCTGTGAATGCTGGTGTTTGGTGTTGCTGGACATTCGGCATCTGACTCCTCGCCTTGTTTGCACATTCTGACAGGTTTGTGCCAGCTGCTCGCCCCTCATTGTTCTGCTGCTGGCTTTCTAGAACTGTGTGGTTTGTCTCTCTGGCCATTGTTAAATGATGGCAAAGAGAATTCATTGAACAGCTTCACGGTTTGCTGTGTGTTGGAGCAAAGCCGCCATCCTTTATGGGCCATTTGGATACAGCAAAGGCACAAGTCCTTGCTCTCTCGTCCCCTCTTCCTCTCGTGTCCCCAGTATGCATAAGAAGCTTTAAAATCCTTTCACATAGTACAGAAGTCAAACCCTGCTTGCATTTAATAATGATGCGTTAGATAATATTTTAGAAAAAGGAGAAATGTTTTCTTTAGATCTGAATCTGTCTGAGGCTCAGTATTGGCTCTTATGAATTCCTCCTCTGTCCCATGAAGAGTGGGAAGGGTTTAGTGCCACCTGTGACACTTCAGTGTCCCCTAAACTGTGGGACAGGATAGTTCTGCCGGGGTATTATGGAATGACAGTCACGTCTACTAATTCTATTCCTAAACACACTGCAGATTACACTGACTGTATTTCCTACAGGACTGTACAAACACAGAGTTGCAATTTAAAGCAGGAATAAATTTCAGGATGAAGGTTGAGATACCAGAGACGCCAGCTCAGCTAGATATAAACAGTATTATATGGCAGCTATCATCCCCTCAGTGCTGCTCTTCAGGAGAGGTGCCGGCTCCACAGAGGAGATCCCGGCTTTTCAGGGAGAGCTCGGCTTTTCAGAGACAGCCTGGCTCCACAGGGGGACCCCGGCTCTAAAAGGGAGATCCCAGCTCCTGAGGGGAGATCCCAGCTCCACAATGGAGATCCCGGCTCCTCAGGGAGATGCCGGCTCCTGAGGGGAGATCCCGGCTCCACAGAGGAGATCTCGGCTTTTTAGAGAGCTCCACGGGGCGAGCCTGGCTCTGCAAGGGAGATCCCAGCTCCTGAGGGGAGATGCCGGCTCCACAGAGGAGACCGCAGTTCCACAGAGGAGATCCCAGCTCCCCCGCCCCGCCGTTCCCCATGGCCGTCAGGCGGCGCTCGCTCTCCAGCACCGCTGCGGCCCCTCAGACCGAACGCCCCACTCTCGGCGGAGGATTTATCTCGTTTCTCCGTGACTTGTAGCGGTATCGGATTTGTTAACTCATTTCATTCCCCGCGGCATTTTTCCGCTGGATTTTTATTCACGGGGCTGCAGGTTTTCCACACCCCCCCCCACCTCAGGGAGCCCTCGGCCGCACCCTGGCAACGGCGTCCCGCGCTCGCCCCGCCCCTCGAGTCTCGCGAGATGCGGGCGCTGCCGCCGCCTCCTCCACTGCGCGGGGGCGGCTCTCGCGAGAGGTGGCGGCGGTGCCGGGCCTGGCGGAGCGGCGGCGGGAGGCGGCCGCGCCGGAGCCGGTGAGTGCGGGCGGCCGGGGGTGGCCGGCGGGCCTTTGGCAGCCTTCAGCACCCTTCAGCCCGGTGTCCTGGGGCTCCCGCCGGCCCTGCTGCAGAGCCTTTAGGATCGTGAAGGGATCCCCGGAGATCCCCCCCAGTCCGAGCCCCGTCACGCGGAGCAGGTGGCAGCGGAGCGTGTCCAGGTGGGTTGGGAATGTCTCCTGAGGGGGAGGCTCTGGGAGCTCCCCGTCCGCACCGGCGGCCGTGTGCTGCCGTTCCCTCACCGCCAGAGCCCCGCAGGCTGAGCTGCGCCTGCCGCCGTGCCCCGGCAGCTCTGTGTCATGAGCGGGCTGGGCACGGTTTGAATTCCTGGTTTTCGTCTTGCATTGTTTGCTGGTAGCACCTGCAGGCGCTGGGAGGCCTGTACAGAGCCAGTGGTGGTGTTCGGGACTGCCTGACAGCCGTCGTGTCATTCCTGAGCAGTCATTTACCTACTCAAACGATTTCATAATGAATTCAGTATCTTTATAATAGTTTTTCTACGTAACCGTATTTTATTTGCAGAAAACATCAGCTGTTTATATCATAAATGTATCATAGATCTGTCATAGTACAATTGCTTGTTGCAGTTGCCTGTCATTAGTTGTTTTCTTTACGTTCACTTTTGTTTATAGCTACTGTGTCTGCATCTTTTTCCTCTTTATCTCTGGTCACATCCAGTGTGTCACTTTAGAACCGTTTTCTTTCAGAATTTGGATCGGGCTCCATCATAGACCTCTCCCAGGTTTGTTGCTGTCTCTTGTCTGGCTTCTTTGTCCAAAGGAGTGCTTAAGCCTTGTGTCTTTTTGTTCTTTATTGTTGGCTGCCTCTTATGAATTCGAATACATGCTTAAAATCTGGCTTCTCTGTAGCCTTTTGACTGTTGACACTCTTCTCCTTACTTCTGTTTGCCTGTATTCTTCACGAATCACCTTCAGTGATTCATTTAAAGAGGACTCAGCTCGGTTGTTCAGCTTTGTTGCTTCAGCTTTGTTGATCCTTTCCCTGGAAGATGCTGTCTTTCCCTCTTAGATTTGCCAGAGAAACCCAGTGTCCCAGAGAAAGAATTCAAATTATCAGCCTCATGCTGTTCAGAGTCCATAACCTGGTGGTGCACACTTGTTATCTTTTCTCTGAGCTAAAACACGTGTCTCTGTGTCATCTGGTGTTGGATACCTGGAATTCCTATAGCTTGAACACGAGTGCAGTCAAAAGGAAATGGATGGGGTTTTTTTTTTCCCTTTTTTTTAAATCCATTGCCCTGTAGTTAAGGAAGACTGTTGCACTATGTTTGGCAGGTCTGTCAGTGTGTCTTGGACTGAGTCTCTTGCAAATCATCACAGAGATTTTGCTTTCTTTTCCTATGAAGACCCAGACTGCCAAAAGCTTTTGAGTGTTGCCCCTGGATTTGTACCATTTCTGTCTCCAAACCTCATCATGCATCCTTGCCTGTGCTCGTCATTGCCCTCTGTGCAGATGGTGCTGTTTGGGGCTGCTCTGGGAAGTGTTTTCAGCACGTTTGTGTTTGTGTCTTAACGCCAGGGAACCCGGGGGGGTTAAGAAAGACAACAAGCTAAAGCAGCTTTTGTATCCCACACTAAATTCCTTCTTGAAGCCCACTTTTCCTTTTAGGCACAATTGCATTTGAAAGTGGTGAACAGCTGATGTGTGGATGACATTGTGTGTTAAATTAGTAACAGATGTCATCACTGTTGGGTTTTCTGTCACTTTGTTATAAACTGTGTGTTTTTGCAGCTTGTGTGCTTCAGGCTGGGGCTGCTTTGTCCTGTACTCATACCCAAAAATCAGAGCTTCATTCTGTGCCATTTCCTTTCAGCACAACTTTCCTTTAGCAATGTTGCTTAAATCTTGGCCTGGTGCACTTGCTTAGTGAAAGTATGTATCTCTTTAAAATATGTATAAAAGCTAATTTAGACTTCATTTCAGGTGCGAAAACCTGTGTGTGTGAATTCTCTTGCTCGCTGAGGTGTGTTGTCATTGCTGGGTACAACCATGGGTTCAGACCTTGCTTGTTCCTTCAGGAGCTGTGGTTGTTGTTCTGGTTCCCTTTCTCTCATCCCTGGTGCCAAGTGGGATGGAGCCCCGTGGCTGCCTGCTCTCTTGTGTTGGAGGGCCACCATTGGTGGGGCAGTGGCAAGGAGTTGGATTCTGCTCCCTTTTCCTGCTCTCAGAGCCACAGTTCTGCTTTTGGAGGGAGAGCTTGCTCCATTCACGGGCCTTTTTTACAGGTCGAGCTGGGCAGGTTTCCCACAATGAGCCCTAATACAGAGTGGGAGCTGGGAGTCACCTGCCTCTTGCTTTTTAGGCTTCCAGTGTCAGATAGCTGTTTAATCACTGTGTTCCCTTTAGGAATTACAAAGTTAAAGTTTACAGGCTAGTTACTGGATATCTCTTGTTTATGTTGCTATAGATAGGAATACCATCAGCTTCCTGTGACTGCTCAAGTTTTTTTTTTCCTTTTTGTTTTTTTCTTCCTCCTTGCTCATTAAGAGGAGCTTCAATCCTGACCTGCTATGTTAATGTTGAGCCTGTATTGCAAAGGACATCCCTGAGCTGTGCTTTAATCAGTGTCAGTTTGATAATATTTCAGTGATGATAATTTATAAAGCTGTTTTATGTGCCAGAATTGTGACTGATGTCTGCACTAGTTTGCAAGAAACTCACTTGACAGGTATGGATTTCCATGGTATGTGGTGTTTGCATTATAAGCATGTGTGCTTTGAACTGTATTTCTTAATTAGGATGTAATGTCACCGTGCTTGCATTCCCAGTGAATCTGACTTGGAAGTTCCTTTTTGTTGTTGCTGCTTTTGTGCTTTGATGACTAGAGGCAGTGAACAGCAGACTGTCACCCCTTACAGAAAGTCTAAATATTTAATCTGAGTCTTGGAGTTTTTGTCACAACTGATGCCAGGTTTTGTCCTTGCTGGGGACTTGTATGTTGGAGCTTCCTGATTATCCTGGTTCACCTTTCCGGTGCTGAGGGAGCAGGTTAGAGCAGAGGAACTTCTGAAACCTGTCCTGCTTTTGGAAATGCTTCTGACCAAAGCTCAGAGCTGAGTAGATGCCTGAAGTATTACGTGTTAGTTATTTGAATGTTGTCCTCAGTACTGACAGCAGGAGCCATCAGATCTTTGTTCTACCTGATGAACTGGTGGCCAGAAGACATCCTGGCCTTCTGCCTCAAAGTTGCAGGGTACTGTGATCATCTTTTTTAGTAAGATTCTAGATTTTTGCAGCCTACAGGTATTCTCAGCAATTACAGTGCGACTGGCTGGCTGGAAATGCATTGATGTTGGTTTTGACTAGCTTTCCCTCTTTCCTGAAAGATTTCCAGAGAGCATTTTCTACTCCCTGCTGGCCTGCAGTGCCTTGAAAAATGCAAATCCTGCATTTCACAAAAGTGTATCTCCACTCCTGTCCAGCACCTGATGTTGTCTGAGTCTTGCTTGGTCTGCTCAGCAACCTTTGTGCCTTCTATTTTGCCATGGCCCAGGACTGAATATGCTTCAAGTATTATTTAAAATAATCTGCTCAACATCTATCACAAATTAGTGTATGATACATCCTTTCATGAGCTCTTTGAGTGGTGCTGTAAGCACATTAGTGACTGTATTTTGCAATGTCTGGGGTGGCTCTACCACATCGACTTTTAACTTCTCAAACCCATTGGGTCTTTACAATTCCCTTGTATTTCAGTAGCCTACAACTTTCATAAATTAGTGATGATTCTGGCTTCAAGTTGATGTTAGCAAATCTGAAGTGTTCTAGCTGTCTGTGCTGAAAGCTTTGAAAATTAAAGTCTGCTTCCTGATTTCCTTTTATTCCCGGTGATGACTCTCTGGAGTATTTGCTTTCTGCAGAAGGGTATGAAGTCATTCTTTACACCTGGAGAATTGCTAATTAGCTAATTAGAATGTCAACCACTTTGGCCAATACTCCAATATTGTGTGATCTGGTGAGGGTATTTGGATTTGATTCTTTATTTTATGTGCTCCCAGTGTCTTTTCACCTTCACCAGCATTTCAGATGTGGTTCCTTGTTTTCATGGAAGGCTTAGAATAGTATTTGGGGCCAGGTACACTTGCAAGGATGTTTTTGTTTTTTTTCTTGTACACAAGGTCAGAATGTTCCGCAAAACATGCTTTGTTTATTGCCTGCAGTGTGAATCCATGGAAAAAAAACCCAAAAAAACAAGCCACAGCTGAAATGTTCTTTTCTGCTATGGGAAAAAGTGGCTTTGCAGAAGTGTTTAAAAATTAATCAGGATGACTGGTTAGTTACTTCACAGAGTTTATACAGCATTTTCTAATTGAAAAAAGAAACTATTTTCAACAGAGCAAAACAAAAGAGTTCCTTATTTATGGTCTTAAAAGTTTGTTAAAACTTAAAACAAAATTGGGAAGTACATTTGTTTATAATCTGCACAAAAGCGCTATCAGCAGTGGTCAAGGAGAAGAAATTGGCTGCCTTACAGCAAATTGTTTTTTAGAGGAGTGTTAATTGTTGAGATGCTGTGGAGTGGAGGATGGATGGAAGACTGTCCACAGTGTGACACGCTTGGAACTAAACAAGAAGTTTCACAAGGTGTAGCTTTGGACATTTGGGATTGTTTCCCTTCTTTGCATAGCTATGCCCTGGTTGTGAGTTGGGTGCCAGCCTGGCACTTCATCAGTGCCACTGCTGGGGTTCCCTGTGAGCTGGGAGAAGGGAATGCTGTTCTTCATGGGAAGCAGTTCCATTTGTTTGTTTCTGTCCTTCTGTGGCATCTATTGTTTGTAAAGATTTGAGCGTGGAGCTGCGGAGCAAAGCACATGGAGGAGCTGATCCTACTCTGAACAGGCGTTTTCCTTGAAGTATGTGTGGACCTGCATCTTCCTGCTGAATTTTCATTATAAGAAAGATGGGGAGAAAGCAGAGTGTGTGAGACAATATAAGGAAGTGGCTTTAAATTGGCCTTTCAGCTGCAGTTCTCATAAAAACAGCTGCTTTTGCACATCTTTAGAGTAAAGAAGCTAAATTTGAATATTGGCCTCTGTGCAAAGAATCAGAACTGGGTGCTGGGTGCCTCTTTGTCCTAAGGCATCCTGAGAGGGTGAGATCTATAGAACTCTTAGGTAGCTTTAAAGGGAAGAGAGGGTTTGTGGAAAGAAGCAGAAGCTTGTCAAGAACCACGTGGTGCCCTGAGGTGCTTTGGCAAAGCCCGGAGTGGGAGCTGGGTGATGTCTCAGGGGGAGGGAGCTGTGGTGTCCCTGGGACATTGCTGCTCTTGGCTCTGTGTTCCACACGCTGCTGTTGCCACGAGGAGTGAGGCTCTCACTGGGTACCTGCCTGGAGACTCTCCATCTAATAACACAGTTTGGTGCCACTCAGGACACAAAGTGTCTTTATTCTTGTAGTGCTTGTGTATTGCACCTCAGTTGGGAACCACTGCTCCTGGATTTAGAAACCAGCCTTCCTTCCCCTTGTCTCCTTAATAATACTTTTTCTGTTCTGAAACGGGTTGTAGGTTTCTCCTGATAAATGTGTGTAGATCCCACAACCTTCTCTGTGTAATATCCTCACACACTGACTGTGCTTTGCTAACCTGACTTTCCAGGTAATACACAATGAAATGCTTATCAGGACTTTCAATTTTATTTTTTTTTCCATGAGCAAGTTGAGTATTTCCTGTCATTTTTCCTTTTCCTGACTCTGTATGGACACCCGACGATAGGAGTCTTTCAATCAAAGTGCATTTAATTGTAGAAACTGTAGCAGGAAAAAGACCCAGCCCTGTGGTGGAGTCTGCATACTTTGTATTAAACCTGTTTGCTTGGGTAAAACTGAACATGAAGGCAAAACTTGGATGCAGCCAACATTTTTAAGAAGCTTGTTCTCTTCTTCCCCTGTAATAAAAACTTTTGGGTCTAAATTTAGCTAGGAGAATCTAAATTTGCCAGGAGAGCTATTCCATTTTCCATGACTTAAGGGACAGTTTATTTGAGAAGTAACTTTGTTTTAAAGATGTCTCAATTGCTTTGGGACTCACTTCCACATAGGATAAGTTTCATTGAATGTAATTCCAGTCTGTTAAGGGTGAGGTGAGGCAGAGACAATGTTTCTACAATATGTAGCTTCAAATTGTAAAGGAACTTCATAGACTTCCCATTACTTGGAAGGTTTATCTGTCTGTAATTCACTTTTTTTTCCAGATGTTGTGCTGTGATCAGCTGCTCACTTGTGGCTGCTTTATCGTTTTTGTAAGCAGGTCATTCTGAATTATCCAACTCTGTTGCCACGAGTGTCACTTAGAGGTATGGTTGTGAGCAGCCTTTGGAGATGGGTTGTCTCTGCTGACAGTCACAGGGTGGTTTGATCTGTGAGAATTCTAAAGGGAGCTGAACATAACATCACACCCCACTTAAGGAGGGGTAGTTATTGTATCTATTTTTATTACGTTTTTGTGACTTCTCTGCAAAAGTCAGTGGAACAGGAGCACTTTGAGTGTTTCTAAGGATTGCTGTTGATTCCATTTTGGAGTGAGCACTCAGATATAAATGTTAATTCTGTTTTCTTCTTGATCAGCCATTCGAATTGTAAAACTGTTGGTCTCTGTTCTCCACGTGGGATCCTCCTTTGAATTAACTTTATACATTTGAAAGAAAATCATGATGTGTTTGTCTTGTGTTTTATAACCAGTGACTTTTCTGTTTGGACACAGTTAATTTAATTGTTGCAAAATTGAAGTTGCCTGCCAGCATTTATAGAACTATATTTCTTATAACAAAATACTCTTTTAAGTGCAGGTATCAGCAAAATGTGTAAAATATTATTGTCTTGCAATTTCTGCTTCAGTGTATCCTAATTTTCTGTAATCTGCATTTAAAAAATCAAAACCTAACAACACTAAATTCTGCATGTCTGACTTTTTTTTTTTCCTGTGTGGCATTACCTAAAGGTAAACACTGCTCTCTTAATGTAGGTTGTGAGTGCTGCATGTGTGCTTTTCAGAGCAGTAGTGTGAGGAAGCTGGCAGTGGAATGGCAGGACGGCCTCATCCTTATGACAGTAACTCCAGTGATCCAGAGAATTGGGATCGGAAATTGCATAATAGACCTCGTAAACTTTGTAAACATTCAAGGTAGGTGCTGTGTCCCATCTATTGCATCTCAAAAACTACACTGAAAGTCCATCCTAAAGCTACTGTATTTGGTTGTGGCAAGTCCTGTCATAAACGTTGTAATTCTTCTTACCAGGAACGCTTCTTAATTATTTTGAAAGGTGTTTTCTGACCTGATTTGTCGGCTTCCCTAATCTGTGCTTAGATTTGTTTTGCCATGGGTTGCATTTTAGTCCTTTTTCTAAAAAAAAACCAACCAAAAAAACCCCAAACAAACAAAAAAACCCTAAATGCCTTGTGTGCATATCAAAACACCTGTTGAGTGATTAAAAGTATGAATTTTTTGGGGGTGCTTGCTAGGAGTTACATCCCTAAAATATGTGCAGCTTGTCCATGGTGAGAACTAATAGTTGCTTGCATGGCAGCATCACTCTTTGTAGCACTTTCTTTGTTAAGCTGTGTGTCATATCTTGCTTTGCTTGCATCCCTCACAGTAACAATGTTTTTTTAAAATGCTTCTTGATTTGACAAAATGATGACATAAATTAGTGTTTTTCCAGCGTACAGTGTTCAAAAATGAACTAAGCAAAGCACTTAGTCACCTTGCAAATGTATAAGAAGAAACATATTGCTAGAAAGATATTTAAGTATCCAAATAAGTGTGTATCTTTCAAGTACTTTGCCCTTTTAGAAGTGCTAAATATAACTGAAACGTCTCTGTTAACGAGCTAAAACTGTTAGTTATTCAAGCTTTCCTACTGGCAAGATGATGGGAAAGAGCTAAGGAGCACATTCAATACCAGCAACTCGTTTCACATTTTAGTTGTGTAGCTGCAGCTAAACTGGATTCAAGTGTTGTCCAAAGTACTCTGTAGGCAATTAATGCTGCGGGTTATTTTCCTGCCATTAATTCTTGAACGATTGTGAGAAATCCAAGAGGGCAGGACAAAAGAATGCAGCAAGTAATTAAAAGGCTCACGGGGAGCCCCGTGTAATTAGAGGGCTGTGCTGTGAATAATGGGGTGGTTAAGGGAGACCCGAGGAGGGCGGCTGGTGCTGCTGGTCAGGGTAGGTTTTTGGGGTGTGGCTTTGTAAGCTGGGGGGTGTTACTCGGGTGCTGGGGGGTGTTACTCGGGTGCTGGGGGTGTTACTCGGGTGCTGGTGTCTGCGGGGCGGCTGCTGCTGCTCCGTTTTTAGGATTTCAGTGTGGCACAGCCCGGGCAGTGACCAGTGTGGGTAGGACGTGGCTTTATGAGGCTGGGGTGCTTTAACCCCCTGATGGTTCCCTGCTGAGCCCAGTCCAGCTCTGAACCTCCCCCTCCTGGGGATCTGGAATGAAATCTAAAACTGTCCGGGACAGATGAGCCCTGCTGGGCTGTTAGGAGCTGAAAGGGGCTCGTTAACACCTGCGGTCTGACACGGGCACTGCAGATACCCGGGTGCTCTCTGTGTGACCAACTGAGGTTTCACAGCACCGAGACAAGGACACGGGCCTGGTTTGTCACCTGTCAGGGACATGGCACTGCCACGGCAAGGAGAGAGGGGAACACGAGTCTCCAGCAACATCATGTGGTCAAAAAGGCTCTTGGGTGGTACTGCAAGCCTGGTGTCAGCAGTTTAGAATTGCCTCTAAACTAAAACTTCCCTGAAGGTACAGAAGATACTGAGTATCTTCTGAGACAGGGAAAACCCAAAGATTAAAGAATGGCTTCTTGGTCAGTTACAGAAATTATGGTGACAAGCTGTTTGAAATGAAGTGTGGTAGCTGGGAGAAGCTGCAGCCGGGTCAGTCCAGCCCAGAGGAGGAGGACACATGTCTGACCATGTGTGGTCTGGGGTGGATTATCTGTTTTGGGGAAATGTTTCAATAAAAAGCTGTGCAGCTTTCTGCAAAGATTATTTGAGGCAGATAGGAGTTATCTCAAGGACGTCTGTGGCCTGTTGTTTTCAGAAAAGCTGCTGTTGATCATTTCATGCAATCTGGACTCAAGGGTCACACATCACAAGGTAGAAACCTATGCCTCAAAGATAATTGCAGCTATTGGAAATGTTTCTGGAAAAACACAATTTGTTTCCAATGCTGAACAGCATTTTTGTGGAAACTTAATGTGTGTGCTAGGGATATAGTACTCAAGCTAACATCTGATCATTTTAATTTTTTTCCCCAAATAAAGTGTTTTTGGAAATTTTTGGGAATGAGAATCTAAATAATAGTTTGACGTTGTAATGGAATAAGGGATAAGTAAGGATAAATATTTTGTTACCTTATTCCTTTGAGATACTTGATTACTTCAGAGAATCTAATTATTGGAAAATGGCATACTTTATTCAAAAGCCTAAACAAAATAATTGTATTTTGTGTGGCTGAATACAGACATATTACTGTAGTTTCTGACTTCTCCAGACAAGTGAAAGTCTATGTGAAAAATACAGTATGAGAGGGGGGAAATGCATTTGGAAGCTGAAATGGTAATAATATAACTAGAACTGTTATGTTAAAAGGTTGAAGTACTCTAGTCTTGTTTGTCATACTTAAAATACGAGTATATTATCTTGATGATACCTTGTTATCATCAGGAAGAGAATACTTCTAGTTTGGAAAACATAATGGTGAAATTTTCGTCTTCCCCAAGAGTGAAATAAGAGCTTTGTAATAAATCTCAACAAGGGAGTAATATAGGAGATAGATGCTTAGCTTGTCACTTCTTGGTGCTTTGGAGTGCTTAATCCTCCAGCCTTAACATTCTTAAAATAGCTTAGATAATTTTCTTGACTCATAGAAACCATAATCTAGGGCTGTGAGCTGCCCTGTGTGTAGGGCTTGTGTGGCAGCAAGGAAAGCCACGGGTCTATTTGGGGCTGAGGACATGGGGCAGAACTGTCCAAAGGGGAATGGATTGAATCTTTGTACAGGTCAGCATATACCCTGTTCCTTCTAGTTTGGTGAGTGTCCAGTTTTATAAACCTGCCAAGTTATACTGTTGTTTTCTCTCCTCCTGCTTCTTACTTGTTCTGAGATGGGCAATGGAATGGAAAACTCAGAAGGGAGAGATGTGGAAAATAAGGACTAAAAATATAATACATATGATCCTTATTATGAATCTGCAGAGCCTGTCAGGATGAATTTATATGGTGTTGAAGATGACTAAATAATCATACAAACAGGCTTGTTTGTCTAAGCTATTACAGAAAATTCTTCCGGATGCTTTTTATTCAAGTACCTGAATAAGATGGAAGAAAATGTTCGGGAACCATAAGTTGAATTAGCAGTGGTGAAAGTTTAAACAAATGGTCTCTGAATTAATATTTTCACTATTAGGTATTGCTATCTTGTACTTTTTATTCAATTTTTCATCAGTTATTAGTTACCCACATGCAATTTCTCTGTAGTGTTGGAGTTTTTGTTGTTGGAAGATGTTAATTCTAATTCTCTTGCACTGAGTTATTTTTCTAGAGTTGTGGTGAAAAACCTTTGGCTTAAATTTGCCTCTTCCTTAAGATTTGTCCTGGATTTAATTTTCTAAATCTGCTTCTGTTTTAGTCCCTTTTGATAGTTTCTTATTTGTTTATTCTATTTAGATATTAATACATCCAAAGTCTTGCCTGCACTACTGCATTTGTGAACAAAATGTGACTGTTTTGATTCTGTTGCCATGACTCTTGGATCTTGGAAAAATCTTCAATTGCTTTTTAAATCTTGTCCATAGATGAGAAGTTATTGTTAAGCTATTATTTAGCAGATGCTAAATGCTGGGATTTTTTCCCCCCCAATATTATTTTTGCCTGCTGTCAGGATGCATTCATGGGTTGTGAATGGAAGTGCCACGTGTCTCAGCATTTTGTAAAGTACATGAAGCATCCCCAGAAGAGTCCCTTTCTCATCTGTGGAAGGATATGAGAATGTGTAATGTGTTTTCCACTGTGAGACAGGTTTTATTTCTCGTCCTGTGATTTGTGCAGTTGAACATTTTGCAGCATGGGGCAGGCCTGCACGAGGTATGGCATGAAAATAATGAGGCCTGATTTGCCATGGGCTCAGGCCATGCTGTGCATCACCTGCTCAGTTCACTGCAAACATGCCTGCTCCTAATTGCACCCTGGCACTGGCAGATCAAAATCTCCTCATCTGGGTTTTGTAGGCTCCAGGATGGAAAGCCATCAGGAAAAACAGAGGTGGAATCCAGAAAAATGGGCTGCACTCAGTGAGAGCTTTCAAAAACACCAGTCTGTTAATCTTTTGTAAGGTACTCAACATATAGTGAGTGATCTTAGAGTTATGGGGACTGGGGTTTTTATTTCCTTTTTGACATCCTTCATGTCTGCAATGGCAGCACACACTAAATCCTCCTGAACTTCTTCAGCATCCAAATTGCCTTTCCCAAATGTTATCAGATGATATTTGTGGTGGACTTTGGCACATTTGATTAGGACACAAAGCACTTCAGAGGTGATTATGCTCAGAACTAGAATTTTTTACGGACAACTTTTCTCTTCATTGTTTGTACCTTTAATCTCTGAGAATAGATGTAATGGCTACATAGAGTTTGTATTTGGTCTCAGCTCTTTTGAATTTGAACTTCTGAAGCTGTTTTTTAATAAATGGAGATCCTTTCCAGTTCTAAAGAGGATAATATTACTCTGAGTTTCTTAGTTTGATTTTTATTTAACATCCATATTGAAAATGGAGCAGAAATTGGTATATAAATAAAGGCAGCCAGCGTTCTTTTATGAAGGTCTTGTGTTTAGGTAGCTTGGTAGAAGTCATAAGGTGTGAATGTGTTTTCTCTTAAAGGTTAAGTCCTTGCTGCTTTAAGAAATCCCTTTGGCAACTGAACACTCCACTCATGAGATCCTTTCCTGAAATGGAATTGCATTACTAAGAGGTACATTACTCATGGTTGAGAGAACCCACTGAAGACTAGAATTATGTGAATATTAAAGAATTTTGAGGGTGGAAAGTGTTGACAGAGCTTCTGCTTTGAGCTGAAGGAAGATCCTGTGGCAGCCCCCAAATTAAGCAGTGAGAATTCTTTCTGAGGGCTCCCTTACATGGAGCCCCAAGTCAAGTGTGGCTTCTGGTCTGTCTCTGTAAGGTTCTGATGGGTGCGTGTCCTGTCCTATGGGCTTGTTTTGTGGGATTTGGGAGCCAATCCATCCATGGCATGCTCTTTCTACCTGATGTAAGAGTGAAGAAAACTCGTCCTAATTCTGCTGTGGAGAAGAGACATACAGGGAACCAGGGTACTTTCTCTTGCTGCTGGGGAACTGCTCTATTAGAGGCAAAAAATGCCTGAAAGACGTTTTTCCAGCATGCTTTCCATGCAGCTTATTATAGCAGCGTCTTGGCTTATATCGAAGGGAAGAAAAGGCTTGCAAGTCTGATGGGTATTCTTCCCCTGGGGCATGGAGAGGGTGCTGCTGTGAACCATCACAAGACCCTAAAACCAGGAGAAAATTCACTGCTTTGGGTAATTGAAATTGTATGAGCAGATATGTTCCTTCCATGTGTAAAGAGCTGACTCGAGCCTGGAATGCCGATGTTCTCCTGCTTTTCTAATCACAAGTCTCTTATTTTTCGTACTGATTTCCCTCCTTTATCACAGCAGTCATTTGCTGAACGAAACTCCTCGTTTCTTCGGCTTGCATCATGTTTTAATTTCCATCCTATGACATCTTGATTGTTATTTATTGTACGACTTACTTTTAAGCTATTCCTCCAGTTTATTGTGAGTCCTTAGAACAGCCTGCAGACATTCTAAAAAGAATGACTTAAAGAAAGTTGTCTCATAGTGCCTAGTTATCCTCCCACCTAAAAGTCTTCAGAAAATTTTACTGTCTTGTAAATTAATTTAATTTGCTTTGTTGCTTTTTGTGCTTGGTGGGCTCGCCTCGATGACCTCTGTGAAAATGCACAATGATTTCTGACCGGTAAATGTACAGACTAATATAATTATCTGCTACTTATGTTTAAGTTATTACAAAGAATAGTGCGTTTTCCCTAGCTTAAACTTGCTGGAAAAGGGGTGCTTGTAGTTAAAAAATGGAGGTTGTGCTGCCTCGTTCTCAAAAGGCTCTTTCTGTACCTGCTTATGAACTCACTGTCAGGTGAATTCATTTTAAATATTAATCCGGGCAGACTGTACGGGAACAAACGGCCGTCCCCTGAAGTGCCGTGGCTTTGAGTGCCGGGGCTGCTCGCTGCTCGGGAGAGCCGTGCGGGGGGAAACAGCAGCGGGAACATTTCCCGGCGCTGTGCGGGACCGGAATGGCTGCGGGAACATTTCCCGGCGCTGTGCGGGACCGGAATGGCTGCGGGAACATTTCCCGGTGCTGTGTGTGTGTCAGGGGAAGAAGCTGCGGGAACATTTCCCGGCGCTGTGCGTGTGTCAGGGCTGAAGGAGCTGCGGGAACATTTCCCGGCGCTGTGCGGGGCCGGAATAGCTGCGGCAGCCGGCGCTGGCTCTGCCCGCCGTGCCGGTGCCGTGCCGGTGCCGTGCCGGTGCCGTGCCGGTGCCGTGCCGGTGCCGTGCCGGTGCCGTGCCGGTGCCGTGCCGTGCCGTGCCGTGCCGTGCCCAATGGCTGCGGGCCCGCGGCAGTGCGGGGTCACACGTCATGGCTGAGGCGCAGAAGCCCCAGACGCTCCGGATCCAGCGGGCTCTGCGAGCGGCTCTCCGCACATCCTGCCGGGGAAGGTGATGGAGGGAAAAGTGAGGCTCGCTGATGGTGCCGTGAGCTACTGAGGAAGCGATGGAAATATCAAATATGCTGAACTTAACAAGTGATGCCAAAGGATGCTGATCTGGCTTTCAAAGCTGCCTTTTTGGAAGGAACGGAATTCCTTTGTGCTCTGATTCCGAAATTGTTCCCGTGTTTCTGTGTTTCCTCCCTGATAGACACGAGAGGAAGGTGAGTATTTGTTAACTGGAATAATGCGTGGGCATTATTCAGGGGAAGAATGAGGAAAAGGCAGAGTACTGTCCTTTGTGTGCACAGGTCAATTGAAATGCCTGCTGACAAAGAACAGGCTTGAGGGGGAGGAAGAGGGGCATAAGCGCTGTCGTTGTGTAAGTCCTGGCAGGATGAGCAGAAGGGATTTCTTCTAAAGCCTCAGAGCATGGCAGCTGTAACTTAGGGCACAGATAAAGCTCTGTAGCCTGACTCTACAAGTGTTGATTATGGGAATCGCCCTAGCAAAGGGTGCGTCTCAGTTTATATGTTAAGGAGAGTTAATATAAGTTTTAGATGATGGGGGAAAAAAAAGGGCTTAAAAATCATGGTTAATTTTCCACTGCTGTGTCCTTTTCATTTATTGAAGGTTTCAGGGTGGGTTTAGGAGTAATAAGTATATTGGTTAAGCACCATAATTCTGTGTAGAGAAGAATTGGTTTTACTAAACAAGTATATTTATTGGCAGTATTCAGTAGGATGCACATGGAGTTTTTATGTTGGAATACATGCTAATTGTTTTGGCAGTAGGATTAATTCGGTCTAATGACTTCTTGTAATAATTAGTAATATATTCAAAGCAATCTGTTGTTATGTATAAAGACAAACTGAAGCTCTCCTTCCACAGATGACGCCAAAGCATCATTAAATTGAAGAGCATTTACATTTTTTAAAAACAGCTCTTCCCTTAACTACAAAAATAGGAAGCATTACCAGTATGACAAGTTGCCATTTCGGTGGTACTTTTTTTTCTCTCCTTCACATCATATTAAATAGATTTGCTTAAATAAAACCTTGAGCTTATTTGGTTTTCTTCATGAGACAACTGCTTTTAGAGAAAATGCCTCATTCCCTTACAAAATCAGAGCGTCCCTGATCCCTGTCTGAGGGGGAAAATAATTTTTGTGGCTGACTTAAAGTTCTTGAATGGATGTAGTGCACATGTTCCAATGTTCCTTTAGAGCCAGGGAAAAATGAGTATTGAATTTGTGAGTGTTGCCAAAATACATGAATATTCATGATATTGTTTGGTTTGTTTTGGTTTGAGTTTGTTTATCTGATGGGGTTTGTTTCTTTTTTCCCTGTAGGAAAGTAATTGATAAAGCAAGATGTTCTTCCCTTTCATAAACTTTTGGGTGCTAGGTGGCCTTACATATATAGGACTTTTTCCAGCTTTAGTGAATGAAGGGGTGAGGGCTTAAAATGATATTTTCTTTGTTATTTTTCCTCTTATGCTTTTATATTCAATGCACTGTGTCATTCAGCACGCAGGAGAAAGTTCTGCTTCTGGGTTGGTGCTGGTGGTCATGAGCTGAGGAATCCATTGAAAGCTGACTTTGCAAACACTTCAGGGTGAGATGGCCATTGCAGCTTCAGCTGTCTCCTTGGAGGCTTGAAGCCAGCTCTATGCTGGCTCCACGGGGTGCTGTGGCTGAGATTTTGGGTGAGTGCAGCATGGCAGCCATGGCTTCCTGGCACCTGCAGCTTGCAGTGTTTGGCTGCTGTTGGAGGAGTCCTGGTGCTGTGTCTGGTCTGTGTGGTGCTCCTGTGCACCACAGGAGTTCCTGTTTGCCTGTTCCTCGAATGGGGTGGCTCTGCTTTGGTCAGTCCTGTACCCGCTGGTGTGGGTTGGTAGGGAGCTGCACCAACACGGCTGTGGAACTCCCCTGGGAATGCCAATTTGTCTTGCCTTCCTCCCTGGGGCCAGGTTTGTACTTAGTCCCTCACATTGGTGGTGTGCAGTGGAGCCTTCGTGCATTCCCTGCAGAAACAAACTCCTGGCCCCACTGGCTTTGTTAGAGGGGGAAAACAGGATGTGACCAAGTCCTTCTATCAAATAAATCTAAAGTACTTGGTAGTTCTGATGTCTTCCTTTTTCTTTGAATACTTGCAACTTCTTGTAAAGCCTCTTTACAGGAAAATAAAAGTCACAGATCTTCTTTCATATGTACTAGCCACAAATGAGCTCCTTTTTCAGAGTACCAGTAGAGCAGCTCAGGCACACAACTTTCCTAGTCAGGTATCACAGGGTAAAACCAATGCCTGTCTCTTCTGACAGGCTAAGCTCCACCTCTATTTGCTCTTTGTTCACATTTAAAGTCATGTTAATGTTCTTGTTCATTGTAGAGCAAAGTTTATTGAAGGGATAGCATTTATCTGAGTGCTCATGCTGTTGAACACATGGAACTTCAAGTTTGTCAGGTACATATCCAGCAGCTCAAAGAACTAGTTTTTGTGAACTGTGACTCAACAGTGATGAGATTTAAGATTGACATTTTAGATGGCTGTTACTAAGATGAATGAAGATTCGTGATTCAGTCAGTGCTTTCTCAAGCCAAATTGCTTGAATTCTCAAAAATCTTGCAATTTTGGCTTGCATCTTGTGGCTCATAGATGATGCATCGGTCTCACAGTTAGCATTAATCTGTACTTTAAAGGAGGAAAGTGCGACATAGGAGCAAGCAAATGAGTGCTGTGGCCAGCTGCAATTTGAACAGCCCTTTGAAATTATTTACTAATCTGTCTGTTTCAGAAGTTGATTTACTATTCAAGGATGGTGGCCTCATCCAGCTGGCAGCCTCTGCCTCTCTCAGTGTGGTGTGCTGAGCTGAACTGATGGCCCAGGCTCTGCAGGGATGGCCGTGGCTGGCAGCAGGAGTAGGATAGATCATCTCTGAGCACTGCCCCTCTCCTCCAGGCTTGCTGGCTGCTGGCACCAAAGCAGAAGTAGCCCCAGTTGCCATTTGGGGAGGTACAGCTGTGCCTGACATGCCCTTCCTTGGGGCACGGCTCAGGAGGAAGCGTGGTGCCAGCTGAGTCAGTGGCTTCCTGTAGCACCTGTTCTTATCAGCTCCTGCAAAGACATCATTCACCAGGGTTTGCCCTGCTTCACTGGGAACTCTGAATCACTGCTTGGAGGCTAATGTGGCTTTAGATGCTTTTCTGGATTAAGAATCACATTTTAATTGCCTTCTCTGTTAAAGGGGAATTTGTGTTTGCTCTGCCAAAACGTGTGATAAGCCTGCATCCCATTACAGTGGTTCAGTTTCATTTTCTAGCGTGCTTCCCTTATTTAAAGCAAATAGAACTCTTTAGTGCCTGAGAAACAGTGAGTCATGCATTTTGATACTATAAAATGTGACACCTGCAAAACTCTGTTTTCTCACAGCATGGTTGGAAATGTTATCAGGTCTAGGATCAAAGCTGTGCTTCAACAGAGGCCTGATCACATGAGGCTTTATTGGGATTTGCAGAGATGTTTTGTCACCAGACTGCTATGTAGGTGTTTGAGTACTCCACACAAACAAACCCCCTTTTGAGGCACCCTTGATTAAACCACAGCATGCAAATATAAATGCACAGATGAGATACAGACCTTCTTTAAAAAAAAAAAAATCACCATTTTTTGGAAGTTTAGCTGTAGTAGTAATGAATATTGTCATGTTTAAACTGGGGCTAGACTTTAGTCTTGAATTCGAGACTATAATCCATGTATCTAATAATTTATGGGGGTATTTTTTATCTCTTAGATACATACATACATAATATAACCATTTTATCTCAAAGGAAAGGTGTAAAATTTTTTTCCTAAATTGTTGATGTTGTTTTGTTTTTTTGGAGGTTTGTAGATCTCACTCTGGCAAGCTTTTGCACATTTCATTTTAAAAACAAAGAATTTACCTTTCTCTAATTGAGAGGTAAAACAAGTAAGGAGACATGTTAGCCATGCTGAAATGTTATCAATCTTAATACCTTCAGAACTGCATTGGAAGTCCTCAGGAAATTTCCTTTTAATGGAAGTGCTTGGATCATTATTCTTGGACTGTAAATCTGAGTGTTTTCAGCCAGAAGCAAGGCTTGCAGTTCTTCTCCCTTGTTCAATAGACCTTTGGCTGACTCCACATCCCAAAGATGCATTTCTTACTGCAGCACATTTTAAGCTTGGCAGGAAACAGGATTGCAGTAGATTCCCTCTGCACCAAACTTGTGCTTTGTGGACAGGAGATCTGCCCTCCTTGAGGCAGGGCGGGGAGAAGCTCTGTGCTGAGCACTCATCTGTCACGGCCTTTTTGTTCTCAGTTAAGCTCCTCTTCCTATCAATCACTGAAACTTGAAACTGCAACATCTCATGCTAATGGAAAGCCTTGATTTCTTTTGATTTTTTTTTTTTTTTTTTTTTTTGGTCACTACTTCTTCTAAGCAACCTAAAAAGAGGACGCTGCTCAACCTGCTTGTCCAGTGAATGCTTTTATATTTGTTGTGCTTGTCTTAGCCAGGCCATTATTGTTACCTCTCTGTGTTCTCCTATAGCATCCCTGCAGTCGTGGTTTCAGGGCTCTTGGTAGCACTTACGGGATCTGCAGGCTACCAGCAAGTGGGGCCTTGAGGTTCCTCTGGGAAATCATGGCTCTGCTTTGTCTGTCAGACCTTGTAGCTCTGCAGGTGTCTGTCTGGGTTATCCACTACCCGAGACTTTGAGAATTTCTTCAGTCAAATCCATAAATAAGAACTGATGTCTCACACTTGGAAGGTAAACAGCAAATGAACTGCTTTAGGAATTCCAGTGAGGTGCAAGAACAGAGACGTGTCTGTGCTGTCCAGACATAAATTTGTCTCTTTTAAAGGGTATAAATAGAAGATATAAGGATTTTTGGTAAATTCAACAATAGCTGTTGCAAGTTGATTTTTAATTTTTAGATAGTTTCTGAGAGTTGTGGATCTCAAAAGTGACTAGTTTTGTTGGTTGGTTTAATAATTGCAAAATGTAATTGATAAATTGAGTAAGGTAACTTAATCACAGTCTAAAACATCCTAAACTATTACGTTAAATTTGCTGGTCTGGAACAAATATCCTGCTTGTTACTGAGAGTCTGGTTGGTCATGGCTTTGAAGGTATAGTTCATACTTGCTGCCTGGGTTGTGGTGGCTCACTATTGTTCTTTTTAAGAATAAGTGAAAATTCCAAACAGAATATGCAGAGAGAAACTTTTGGCTGGTGTGCCTTGATGGATCCCCTCATTTAAGACTGACTACCTTTGCAATGGGCAAGTTGCAGGAAAAGTGTAGTCAGCCTGTGGTCTGAGAAGGTTTTGCCAAAAACAGGTTAGAAAAAAATGACCCCTAACTTCTAATTTCATTCTTCGATTAGAACATTTAACAGTAAGAATCATAATAAAATGCTCATTTGTATTTGACCTACCCGTTCTGGAAGAGATTTGTGTGAGTGCATCTTCACAGTCAGGCTCAGCTGATCAGGTGCTGTCTCTGTAAATCACACAGCAGCTAACAGGTAATTCCTGCTGTCTACTTAATTTACAAACAAGTAATTATTTGTAAATAAAAACATTAGTACAACAAAGCAAATGGAGCTGGAAAATCCTAATCTTGGAAACATGTCCGTGGAGTGCGTGAATGCCTTGAAAATTTAAATGTATAATGTCTGTGAAGTTTTGAAATGCTGACCATGTCACTTATTTCTGTTTTCAGCACCTCATCCCGTGTTGCTAAAGGAATAGACTACACCAAAATGAGCCTCCATGGTGCCAGTGGTGGACACGAGAGGTCAAGGGACAGGCGCAGATCCAGTGACAGATCTCGTGACTCGTCCCACGAAAGAGCAGAATCTCAGCTCACTCCATGCATCAGGAATGTCACTTCACCAACAAGACAGTATCACTCTGGTGTGTGCAGATCTCTGCATTTCAGGATTAAAATTCTCTAAATTGGAGTACTGTTTTGTTAAAGGAATACAATAAAAAGCGTTAGTCATTGATGGCACAACATACAGATTCCTTACATGTGCCCTGGGCAGGGAATACCCTTCCTGGATAGGCTGTAACTTCTTTTTCAGTGCAGTGTCTATTCCTACATGATGCTCTTATTTAGTTCAAATCACAAGAACAATCTAATTTTTCGAAGATAATTGACTGAATACTTCCCCTTTACTGTGTAGGGTCTAGATATCTGGAAATAGAGGAAATAGGGATTTTTTTAAGTGACAAAACATGGTTTGTTTCTTTGAGCTGTAGCACCAACTGTGATGCAATAGCTTCTGTTTTATGTTGAATTCCTTTCTCACTACTAGAGTAGTAAATTTTCTTTGTAAAGACTTTTGGGGAAGGTGAGGTGGATTTGATGTCTAGGTGATGCAGACTTCAGAATCTCGTAAATGAGCAGTTGTTTTTGAAGGTTTCTTTAACCAGAATAGATTTAACCAAAATAATTTGTACTTAACTTCTCAAATGGATGTGTTTTGTGCCTGGAAAGACACAAACTGTATAGAACTCAGGTAAATCTCTAATTTCATTTCCTGTTTTTTCTCCTCCTGCATCGTCACCACTGAAGATCGCGAGAAGGATCACAGCTCATCCCGGCCCAGCAGCCCCCGGCCCCAGAAGACATCCCCCAATGGTTCTGTTGTCAGCATGGGCACCAGCAGCAGGAACAGCAGCCAGTCCAGCTCAGATGGCAGCTGCAAGGCTGGTGGGGAAATGGTGTTTGTGTATGAAAATGGCAAAGAGGGGGCTCGGAACGTCAGAACTTCCGAGCGAGTTACGCTCATCGTGGACAACACCAGATTTGTTGTAGATCCCTCCATCTTCACTGCACAGCCTAACACAATGCTGGGCAGGTTGGTTTCTTTTTTCCTTAGTCCCCAACTGTTATAGAAAGCCATAAATCCATTGTGGGTACTTAAACTGTTTAAATAGCTGTTGGACTCATTGCTCTAGCTGATCTTGCTAATGTTTAATATTACCAGTTGGCAAATGTCTTTAAGTAAAAATCAAATGCATGTTCTCTGGTTTTGGCAGGGAAGCCAAGAGATGTCTATTACCTAGAGATGACAGCTGATAAATAAATTACCATTTCATGATGTTCCCATTTCTTCCTGGGCATTGCTTCTGTGTTCAGTCTGCCTCATTCTTCCTCGTTTTTAAAGCTAGGTGCTTCATAAAACACAGTGGCATAGTGAGTGTAGACAGTTTCTTTCAAACAGCAAGGAGGAAAATCTTGAAGGAATTTATTTTGCTTTGTGGGCCTACCCTGACAATGTTCAAGCTCAGCCCACTTATCTTTTTAAATGTCAAATAATCAGTATAACAGCCCTGAGCCACTCATCAGAGAGGCTGAATGCTCTAAATGATCAACACTTGAATGCAAGCCTGCAATATGTGTGTAATGTTTTCTGTAGAAACTATAATGGGCAACATATTTAACATGTTTTCTTGGTGGGAAAAGATTCACTACTTGACTTGCTCAAAATCTGGTTGGTTTTGCCTTGTCCAAATGCAGGGGGAACCACTTAAAATCTTGCATCAAGAAAGAAAAGAAAGGCTTGTCTGTATCATTTTTGATTTGGCTTTTTTCATTAAAAAAGAGCTAATTCTCAGCACACAAGGATATAATCATATTTAAAATACACCTATATAAATCTCTTTGCCACAGCACAGGTAATAAATATGATTAAACAATTTCTGCTATGTTTAAATCACCGCAGCGTGGGATAAATAGTACCTTGGATTCCTGTTTTGTGAAAAGTTGGGTGAGTCACAGAGAAGGCAAGAAATTCTTCTCTGTCTAAACTGTCAAAGGGAAATAAATGGAAGTAAGAATCAATAGAATTAAATAATTGATTCAAAGCACTTGTATATTACACAACGCATGCATACATGTAAATATCCAGACAAACTGGAAGTGTATCAGCTGAAAAAAAGCAATGCCCAGCCTCAGAGTAAGTGGTGCTGCCTAATGCAATGGATTTTTTGAGCATATGTGATGCTGAGTTATTCTCCCTTTGGGGTTGGTTCAAGGAACAAGCTTATTTTATCTTCTGCTAATTGAAAAGTTGGTTAATAGAGATACGGAAATACCGCTCTAACACACAGGTTATTTATAACCCACTTTCCCTCAATGTCAGTCTGCAGGACACTGAGCACGAACACTTTGGGACGTAAAAGTAACTATAATAAGAATGTATCATTTGCCTTAAGCCTGTATCCTGTGAGACTGCATTTTTCTAAATGTTATTTCTTGAAGAGTGGTCAGAAAAGACACGTGTGATCATGAAGTGAAAAACATAATCCCAGCTGAACAGAATGCATTGCTTTTCCCCTGCAGTTTCTGTACAATTTCTTGCATTTTATTTTTCCTATTTGCAAGCAAGAAAACCGTAGTAGGGAATTCTAACCCAAATTCTTTTCATTCTTGAGCAGGATGTTTGGATCAGGCAGAGAACACAACTTTACACGACCCAATGAGAAAGGAGAGTATGAAGTTGCTGAAGGAATTGGCTCCACTGTGTTTCGTGCTATTCTGGTGAGTTCTTAGGGGAAAATACTGTTAGGACAAGCACTGTTAGGAAGTAAAACTTCTTGGTTTAACCCAGCTTGCATATCTAGATTCTGTGGATGGCATAGATACTGCTCTTTATATTGCTTAGTAGAGGGGGGAAATGCTTGATATGAACCCCCTTTTCCTAGACATCAACATGTGACAGTCGGGGAGAGAGAAAGTACACACGAAAGAAACCAAAAATGACTGCTACCAGCAATGAGTTCACCTTTTCCTGTGCATTTAGTTCACCAAATTCAGGTATATTCCACCCTTCTAGAGCTGAAATTAGATGAAGCAGAATACTGAAAGTGAATTTCTCACAGCCAGCAGGAGTAAAGCAAGCTTCTTATTTAATAACCACACAAGAAAGTAGAGCTGCTGGACTGCTTTGTCTTTGTGAGAAGAGCTCACTGAAACATAGATAAAAGACAGCAAAATTATCAGTGTTAGTAGTTGTCACTTAAATAATAATTTTAACCAGAACTCACTGCTCTGAATGCAGCTGTGAAAACTGATAAATTTGAGGACGGGAGGATTCACAAAGTTTAACATTTATTACATTTTGGGGGCTTTCTTTGTGGAGAAGGTATCATGAATAAAATTATGAAATGTTTCTGGTGGTGGATGTTGTGCATTGTGTTTTTTCTTGGTGTATCCTGCAGGATTACTACAAGACTGGGGTGATACGCTGTCCTGATGGGATATCTATTCCTGAGCTGAGAGAAGCATGTGACTATCTCTGTATCTCCTTTGAGTATAGTACTATAAAATGCAGAGATCTGAGTAAGTACAGAATTTATTAAAATAACTTGAATTATACAAATTGACTTAAGTGCGTGTGTGTTAATTCTAAACCATGCCCTTTATTGAGATGAAGAAGATGGCTGGCACTACATGAATAAAATCTATCTCTTTTTATCTCTTATGTAATAAAGCCCTAAAACCAATGGCTTTATGTTCTTTGAAAAATAATGTCTGATACTTCAGCGTCTGATTCTGTGCTGTGGTCACCCTGTGGAATACTTAACTCTATGATTGCATTTGCAGTACAGTATAGTAACATTCAGTGGTTCCTTTTCTTGCAGAGGACAGGGAGGATAATTCTTTCAGCTCCTTGCCTAGGAGAACAGGCTGTCTCCCTGCTGCCAGTAGCACAGCTTTACTGCTGGAGTGAGCTGCTCCAGGGTTCCCAGCCTGTGCTGTTCTCTCCAGCTCCTTCACCCCTGAGCCTTGGCCTGTGCCTCTGGCTGCTGTGCTCTCCCTGTGTGTGCAGGGCAGGGCCAGCCTGTGGCATTCCTGCTGGGAATGCTGTGCAGGACACCAGTGCCTTCCCCAGCAGGGCCACCCACCCTGCCACATGCCCCAGCTCTCTGTCCTTACAGGGATTTAGCAGCTCCTGCCATGAGGGCTTTGAGAAGCTTTGGGTTTAAGCTGCTGCTTATGAAACGTGGGTTGTGCACTCTGCTCTCCCAGCAACTGGCTTAAATGATGTTCTTTTAGGAAAACCAAGAACATCCTTGCACAATTACCAAATGTTTAGCAGTAGTAAAATGCAAAGGAGGTCTCAAAGTCACTCCTGTCTGCCCAGCACCATGTTAATATCTGCAGGACAGGCTGATAAATACTCAAACAAGGTCTGAACTTACGTAAGCTCATAGACTGAATGTTTCTACACCTGTCTGCAGTAATACTACAAGACAGACAGATCTACTCTTTCTTACTGCTGCCTTCATCTCTTTACCAAGCTCTCAAATGTGCCTATGCTTAAAATTTTCTTCTAGGTGCTCTCATGCACGAATTGTCAAATGATGGTGCTCGCAAGCAATTTGAGTTTTACCTGGAAGAAATGATTCTGCCATTAATGGTAGCCAGTGCCCAAAGTGGGGAGAGGGAATGCCACATCGTTGTGCTGACAGATGATGATGTTGTTGACTGGGATGAAGAGTATCCCCCCCAAATGGGAGAGGAGTATTCACAAAGTAAGTTTATCCTCCTTGTTCCCATCAAGCCACACCGTGGTAGAGGTAGCAGTGAATGTGCTGATTTAAAGTTGTTGTACAGAAATAATTTGGGTAGTTCTGCTTAATATTTTGTTTCATAGATGCATATGTTGCTTGTTATGTTCAAATGTAATTGAAAAGAGAAACTAATTTTTATTATTGAAGTATTGTCAGCCAGTGAGGGGGAAGAAATACTTCTTCAGAAAGAGCTTGACGAGAGAAATGGGTAGGAGTCATGTTGCTGTGGGAGAACAACTAGAGGGTTTTTTGAGGAAAAAAACAAGTGTTGCTATTTTTGGAGTATTACAGTTGTGTGGATGATAAGTTTAAGCACCTGTAAATGGACTGTACTTCCTTGCAAGATGTGCACCCGACCATTCCCCAGTATCTTCAGCTGGCTTTCTCTAGAGTTCTTGAGTTTCTCCCCCTCTTCTGAAATAAAAATATTGGAGTAAAGCAAAACAGTGGAAAAGATGAGTTTTTGTGTTTTAAGGCTAGAAGGTTACTATTTGACTTTTTTCTCATTAAAATGTATTTTTAGTTATTTACAGCACGAAGTTGTATAGATTCTTCAAATACATTGAAAACAGAGATGTGGCCAAATCGGTTCTGAAGGAAAGGGGGCTCAAGAAAATCCGACTGGGCATTGAAGGTAAGGGAAGCAGTGCTTGTACTCTCCCTCTTTGGCCTTCGGGCTCTGCTGCACTTCCCTGCTTTATGGTTCTCTCTGTGGCTGGAAAAACAAGGGGTTCAGTTGTCTTTCCTGCTGAGGCTGGGTGACAGAATGGCCACAGGGGGAATGGTTGGTATCCAGCAAGCAACAGGCCTAGCTAGAAAACCTGACTGTGGGCTCCACACTGGTGTCTGAGCTGTGTCAGGCTGCTGGACTCTGTGCACACAGCTTAGGTGCTTCCTGCTGCCTTCATGACTTGCATCTCATGCCCTTTGCCTTTTAGTTTCCACACAAAATCTCTGTGCTTTGTTGGAAGTAACAGTGCATTTGTGCAGCTTTGGGTATTGTGTTCTTGGCCTAGTATCCATTCCAGGGGTGAAATAAAAAATGTCATGTTTAGTGGTAGGCAAACATTTTCTTTCAGGAAGTACAAAACTATTCAGTGGATCAGTGAGGTGCAAGAAATACTGATCTGAAATAAACATCATCTAAGTTAGGAGGCTGCTCTGTAAAATCTCACTGAGTAATCCGATTTTTATCGTGAATGTAAGAACTGGGTTTCTTTGCATTACATTTTTCTTCTGATTGTTGACCCAGATATTTTAGAATCCAGCCTTTATAATTAGCAGGATTTCTATCATTCACTTGCCAAGTTGTCATAGTTACATTTGTAATTTGCCAAGAAAAAAGCAAGTGCTTGTAACTGGTGAGCTCTAAAATAACTGATTTCAGCTGAACAAGGTGGGACCTGTTAGCTAAACAAGAACTAGTCCTGCCTATAATGCTGGCTGGTAGCAGGTTATTTCTGATGGCACTTCTTGGTTTGACAAGGAGCAGCTGTGGCACCAAACTGTGATGGTGATGCCCTGTAGTAATATGTAAAATGGACATTATTGTTGGGGCACAGGGGAGAGGTTACTGAACCCAGCAAACCATTTACACTGGCAGAGCCAGTGGATGCTGTGCCGTGTACAGGCACTGCTTGTGAGGCTGTGCTGTGTACAGGCAGTGCCGATGGGGCTGTGCTGTGTACAGTCACTGCCGATGGGGCTGTGCTGTGTACAGTCACTGCTTGTGGGGCTGTGCTGTGTACAGGCAGTGCTTGTGAGGCTGTGCTGTGTACAGGCAGTGCCGATGGGGCTGTGCTGTGTACAGTGAATGAGTGCTGATGGGGCTGTGCTCCTGCCTTTGCCAGGTTACCCCACGTACAAGGAGAAGGTGAAGAAGCGGCCGGGCGGGCGGCCCGAGGTGATCTATAACTACGTGCAGAGGCCGTTCATCCGCATGTCGTGGGAGAAGGAGGAAGGGAAGAGCCGGCACGTCGACTTCCAGTGCGTGAAGAGCAAATCCATCACCAACCTGGCGGCGGCAGCAGCCGACATCCCGCAGGACCAGCTGGTGGTGATGCACCCCACGCCGCAGGTGGACGAGCTGGACATCCTGCCCATGCACCCGGCCCCCAGCAGCAGCGAGCTGGAGGCCGAGGGCCAGAACCCCCCGCTCTGATCGCGCTGCCCCACACAAGCATGCTCCCTCAGTGACTGTTCTCAGCTCATGCCACACTGCAATGCCAGTTTCTCCATTGTGTCCCGGTGTTTAGGATGTTGCAGCAGGGGCCTGGCAGGGCCCCGGGGGTGCCTGGTTGCTCTGGGAGGAGCTCAGCTCCAGCGCTGGGCTCGGTGACGTTCGTGTCTGTGTTTACCAGTAGGTGTGTGACGTTGGTGACTCGTGAGCTGGCCTGGCCCCGCTCCGCGGCCCTGGAAGCAGAGTGGGAATTGATAGTAGCACTTTACAAATGGTTGAGAAGTGGAATTTGAAGCCATTTTTTATAAATGTATTGCACAATACTAACGAAGTGCTTCTATCAAAGGTATTAACTGTACATAGTTTTGCTCTGAATAGATTGACCCTTTTAAAGTTATTGTATATGGTTGAGCACAAAACTACTTACTCTTGGGTTTTTGGATTGAGGACGTGATTCAATGACCCATGTAACATCTTGTTCAAGTTCTTTAGTGAATTTTTTCACTTGTTTGCAGCGTGAGCCATGTTCAAAAATTGTGAACAACGGACAGGGGCTTTATCCTAAATTTTGCCTTACCTTAAGCTGTTCACAAGTATTTATTTAATACATTTTTCATAAGTGTCATGGAATAGGAAAATGCAAATGGTTCATTCTTCATTTATTAATGATTGTAAACAAGTTTTTCATGCAAATAAAGTTTCCATTATTTTAATGGGCTTGAATTATCTCTGAGTTATGAATTTTGCGAGTAGTTGCTTTTCTTTCCTCAGGGGAAGGATGGTTAATGTGAAGTGAAAAACAGGTATTTCTTCAAGATAATCAGCCTATTTCAATGCACGTGCCTGTTGTGCTTTTCTCAGGATAAACCTGGATGTAGGAGTAAGTAACAACAGCTTCTCTGGGAATTTACTGTCATGACAAAGTCGTGTCAGTGTAGGTAAGGCACTGGCTTTCCTCCCTTTTCCCCCAAGGCTAAAGAAATGATAAATACCAAGTGCTTCTAGCATGCACCTTCAGCAGGGTTTTATCAAATTTATTTATCAAAGTAAATGCTCCATCTTAGAACAAGGGAAACATTTATTTTAAAAATATTTAACTGTCTAATACATTACACTTTAACAATATTTATAGTAAAGGATTCTTACAAGAAAGAATAAACAGCTTTATGGTACAATTAGTATAAGAAATATCCACATGGGGACTGTTTTGCAGTGTAAAAACACACCATACATCTGAAATGGTCATTTGCATATAAAAGCTACCACTGATGCCAGTGAGTTGCACAGTGATTTAAAAAAAATTTCAAACAACAGAATCCAAAATATACAAGTATCGCAAGCTATACACAGCTAACCAAATCAACACAGAACACTGTAGCAGGTTATTCCACTTTGTCTGAAGTTACACATGGTAGGATGAGTTGCGTTCTGACACAGCTTTTATGAAGTTCCCACATAAAAGCCTCTCAGTCCCACGAGTTTCACAGGCTGCAGAGCTCCACCAGTAAATGCACTTGGATCTGGGGTGCCGGGTGCTTTACAGGGGCCAGGGCAGGTCGCTGAAGTCCACGGGGCCGCCGAGCCCCGCGTCGGCCTCCAGCAGGCTCATGATGACTGCCATGGCCGCCTCGTCATTGCTGGGGCTGCTGGAGCCCTGCTCCGTGTCGATCATGTCCATGCCGATGTGGGAGTTCTCCCCTGCAGGGAACACAGCTCAGCTCAGCGGGCACAGCAGGGCCACTGGGTCACTGCTCCCAGGGACTCCCCGAGTGCCAGACCGCACACGCAACACTGACACTGACTCGGCAAGAGAAAAGAGCTTCCAAGCACTACCCTGGCACTTTCCTTAGGTAAAGGTAAGGTTACAGACTAGGCTGCCAGGTGCCTCTCTGGGCACACAGAGCTCTTGTGCCTGCAGATGGTAAAAGCGAGTCACTGCTAAAACCAACCAGCTTGGTGCAGTGTCCGTGTGTGACTTCACTTACCCAGGATAGAGGAGTTGTCGGAATATGGGTACCCAGAATTATCCTGGATTTGTCCCGACAGCAGCCCAGCTGAAGAAATGTCTGGAGTGCCACCATTCAAGATCTTAAAGACAAAACAGAAGCTCTAAAGCAGCATGAAATGGTGCATTAAGTCTCAAACTGTACTATAGTGGAATTTTTAATATAGGGTAGATGGACTTCCCAAAACAACCCTGTGGTTTATAACAAACAATCTTCTAAACAAGGAGAAACACCAAGGGAATGCTGAAAACATCCAACCCTGCACCTGCTGTATATTCCTTTATACCCTGCCAGCAGCCCCTAATTCTGTGCTATCATATTGAATAGTGTAGGACAGAAGAAGAAAGAATAATTATTGCTAGAATTGTAACTGTGTTCCAACTTGGAGTTTTATATCAGGAACAAAGAGAGCTGGGAATAGACAGAAATGTTTACTGTCTGTTCCAGTACAAGCAAGTCATCATTTCTGAGAAAAAAAGGTTAAGTAAGTCTGAAGCAGTGCATAAGGATCTGGATAAGTGTTCTTTCTTCGGATAAAACTTCCATAAGCATTTAGAGATTGCTGGAAGCAGCCAGGACAAGAGTTCAGGTGGCTCAGTGCTGGTAATGGCACCTGAGTGCTACTCAAGCAATCTCAGAGCAAGGCAGGTGCACGGTGTTGACTTAAAAAAAACCTCCCAGTGCTCAGGCAAGCACAGAACTGTCCTGGTTTGTGCTCCAGCAGCACAGGAACACTGCTGGGATTCAGCCAGTGCTCCAGTGCCAGCACTTCCAGCCTTCACCAGCACGGGGTAGCAGAGAGTTTTTGGAGGGTGGAGACCGATGAGGAGAGCTGTTCCCTGCAGCTCTGCTGAAAAAAATACAACCTAAAGGGCGAGGGAGTGTCAAACACTGCTGGTGTTTGGGACCTGCTGCTCGCTGCCCTTCAGGCAGTGCTGAACAGAGGCTGTGACCACAGCAGGGCTTTGGCTGCTCCCTTTTCCAGCCCAGCAGCCACGAGCTGCTCCCTGAGCACAACCCCTGACTGCCCCCGGCCTGGGGGAAGCTTTTCTTACCTTCTTCCCTCCTGGTGAGGATGTGTCGGGCGGGGGGGTGCTGGTGATGTTCAGGGGACTTGAGCCACAACTGGAAGGTGATGATCCTCTTATCCTAAAACATGCATAAAACAGGGCATAGGGTTACAAGCCACTCAGACATCTGGAGTTTTAAATGCTGACTTCATAAGGCGCTAAAAGCATGAGCTTCATTTTGTCATCTCCCATTCTCAGTGTTCCTCACAGCAGCAGGAGCAGCACTGCTGTTATTTGCAGCCAGCCCAGCCCTGTGTAAATCCAGCCTGCTGGGTCTGCAAGCTTTACCTCCTCCCTGTTTTTATCCTGGACAACCTTCACAGACCCAGAAGTAAAAGGTCCTGGCTGCTAAGGAAAGCCTCATTTTTGAGTCTTTTACTCAATTTCCACCAGCTAAGAGTTCCAGCTGCCTCAGTCACAGTAACCCAGACTCCTCCAGTGAGCCCCTGCTGCACAAGTCCACTGGACACTGGATTGTTTTTAACTGCTCAAAGCTGCATTGTTCACTTCCATTTTTCCACAGCTTGATCAAATATCATTAATAATGAATAATGTATTGACTGTAGAACCAACAAATCTCCAGACTGAAGGGAGGAGGGGTAGTTACAGAGAACAGCAATGGAAATGGGAATCTTCTCCTTGGCAGAGCTCCCCTGGGAAAGCTGAACAGAAGGCAGCTTTGGAAAATAGTAACAGCTGCTGAAAAAGGACTGGAACTAACCCAGGGTCCGAACTGAAATGCAAACACGGGTGGTAACTGCACTACTACACTCACTTGGGCTAATTAAATGCTTTACAGCTACTAAAAGGGATGGTTTAAGCTTCAAAGTATTGGCCCAGCCATGTTTTTTCTTCTTTTTCCTATTCCTACAGAGAGGAATGAAGCCTTAGGGATAGGTCTGCTGCTGCCTGAAGTGAGGATGGAGGGAGTCTCCTGCCTGCAGCAGGAACAAAACCGGGAAACAGACTGAATGTGTCCCTGGACTGCAGCTCAGTCTGGTTAAATTGCTGCCACCAAACATCTGCTGGGTCAGACCCCTTCCATAGGAAAGGGAACACAGTTCCCAAGAGGAAACCCGTGAGGAACAGGGATTTTTAGCCAGCAGAAATGAAGTGGTACCCACTGAAAGCAGCTGCTCACACAGGTGAGAACACAGAAGCACCTGTGGATCCCCACAATACCTCAGTGACCCTTCCCTGACCCAGCCCCACATCCTGACTGCCATGGGAAGGCCCCAGCATTGTGTCCTTGCTCCAAGAGCTGCAGGGGAGCTGCACAAGCTCATCGTGCACATCCAACAACTCCAAAAGCATCTGAGTAAATGGACTGCATGAAAACAAACATTGCTGTCTTGGCACACACTCAATAGCTTTGGCATTTGGAGGTTGTGCCATTCACAGCCTCAAGTCACTGAGAAAAGAACAATCTGGAATGGATTTGTTTCTAGGTAGTTGCTCTTTTTAACTCCTGTTTCTGGTAAACAGGCCATCATCATCACCACTGCAAAAAAAAAAATGCCAGTATCAGTCTTTTTCAATAGGAAGCTGTAACTTCATGCTTTCCCTGTGGGGGCTGACTACCTCAGAGATGCTGAACAGGAATCTGTAGCTGTCTGAGAAATACAGTTGGATCATTCCTTATTCAGCTTGAATAAACTGTTCTTTCTGAGGAAATTTAGGAAGTCTAACTCCTCCTAAAGAACAATAATAAAACAACTTAAGTTCACACCACTTTCTCTCACCTGTGAATCTCCATGATTTCTTCAGCAATCATCCTCCCTATTTTACCTGCCCCAGCTCTTGTTCCACCTGGAATTCCAGGCACAGTGGGATGGGTCCTTTTGGGGCCACCTGAAATGAGCAGAAATTTTAAGGTCAGGGAAAATCTTGCAAAACTTCTCCACGGGGAAAATGTGTTTAGGCTCTGAGCAGCTGAAGGAACCTTCTGAACTGGATTTATTGACAGTTCCACCAACTGGTGAGTGCCTTCAAATGGATTAAAAGCTCTGGCTTGCACTGAGCTGTGCTGGGTGTCAATGTCCCTCTGTGCCAGCAGGGACAGAACAGACCCCAACTCTTCTAGAATCTGGCTGTTCTCTTCCAGAATTCAGCATCTGGTGCTACCTCTTGTCCAGAGCTGGTACAGGATGGCCTTGCTAGACCTGCCCCACTCTGTGCCCAAACAGGCTCTTCTCCAAACATGCTTGTTCTCTGCTTTTTGTGAAGAACTTGCCAGTGCATGTTCCATTCAACATGGGATAAACCCCAGGTATCTGATGACTGCAGATAAAGCCCCTGCAGGTAACTGCAGGAATCTAAAAGTGGAGGGAGAAGTGAGCTCTGACCAGTTAGGAGCTGTTCCTGTAATGTGATTTCACACTTGCACAGCACTTGGGAGGTTGTCAGGAAGGAGCCTGATATACTCCAAGCAGAGAAAAGCCCACACTGAGAGGGCAGGAAAGGCCTCAGCATTGCTTATCCATTACCAACAGCAACCCTCAGCAGGTGTGGCTCAGACCCAAAGCTAAACCTTATTTTCCTTAGGGTAAGGAACCAATCTTGGTGCAGAAGGGCAGCAAATGTGTGCAGGCACAATGAGCTGCTCCCAGGGCAGGCAGGGACTCCCTGAGTTACCTTCTCCAGCCTGGAGCCCCAGGGCAGGCAGGCAGGGACTCCCTGAGTTACCTTCTCCAGCCTGGAGCCCCAGGGCAGGCAGGGAGGGACCCTGAGTTACCTTCTCCAGCCTGGAGCCCCAGGGCAGGCAGGGAGGGACCCTGAGTTACCTTCTCCAGCCTGGAGCACGCTGTCCATGCTGTGTGGGGATGCTGCCAGCTGGGGAAAGGCCCCGTCCCCGCTCTCCAGGACCGTGGTGCTGTGGAGGACAAGGGTTAGAAAAGTCAGTGAGAGAAAACCCCAGAGAGGTAGAAAACCCTGTCAGTGATTAAAACCCACGTCACGCAGGCAGAGTTTCAGCAGTGTGAGTCAGTTGTCATCCCTGTGACTGACACCAGGGCTGGGTGAACAACAGAAATCAGCCACCCTGTTCCACCTCAAAGAGTGCAGTGCAGGACCCCAACAGCTTCTCTCAGCACAGAACTCCTCTACAGTAATTATTCTGCTGAGAAGTCACCTCCAGAGAAAGGAAAAGGGGGGAGAAATGCCTGCCAAAGCAAAGAAATGCACGTTCCTTAAGTTCCCACAAAGACTGAGTCTCAGCTTTTCCCAAAGGAAGAAAATATTTCTACTTCCTGTAAGCTTTAACAACCAGAAATTAAATTACTGCAATTGTTAAACTAAACCCTCTCTCCCCAGAGGGTTGTTTTCTGGAGAAGACACCTTTTGTCTTACAGAAGGTGTGCACACATTTAGGTCAAATCTCACATGAGAAAAGGGCAAAGCAATGGGCAATCCCAGGCACCTGCTGAGGGAAAAGCACTTACCAAACAACTGTGTTTGTGGAGACAATGTATTCTACTTCTTTGGTCCAAGGGTTCATGAAACTGAACCAGCGACTCCGCAACGTAATAAAAGAGCCATCTTTTATTTTAAACTTGTAGCAGTTAGTTGTAATTTTTTCTCTCGTCTGCAAAACTGAAGACAGGCAGAAAGCAAGTCATTTGTGTCAAGTGTACATACCTACATACATAAATAGAGCCCTTGTCAGGGAACACCCAGTTAATTCCTCCCCACATCCCTCAAGAAAAATGCCATTCCTCCCTCATCCCCCTCAGCCATCCTGAACCTCAAATATTCTCTACAAATCCATGCAAGTCTAAGCTAATCACAGTGCTTGGCACACGCAGCACAATGCTCTTGACTAAAGCATTTGCAAACAGCAATACCCAAATCTTTTCAAGTCTGTTTGGCTTCCTTAAAACACAACTGTTCCTGATATTTTCAACAAAATTCCTTTCCTGAATTATTAATACCTTACCTTGTCTGTGACATTCTGCAAGATGTGCTATATCATCTTGATGAAAATATTCATAACACGAAGTACCTAGAAGTTCCTGGGGTAAGTATGCCAGGATGGCTGTTGCCCTGGGGAAGGGAAGAAGAGGAAGAAAATAAAGAGAAAGAAAAAAAAAAACCAAAATCTCTTCAAGTTGAAGTCTTAGTCAGAGATTCCTAAAGCTCACAGCGAGGCTGGGTACGGCTCAAGTAATGCGGAAAGGAATTTTCGGCTTAGAAGGTAAAATAAATTCCTTAAGAATACTATTTTTAATTCTCAGGTAATTAAAAAAGTACCTGACACCCAGAGCCCTCATGTATTACACTTGACCCACCACCACCAGAGGGGATGTAAGACTTTCTAAATAGCTTTGAAGATTTGCTGTAATTTTGGGAATTTAAGCCTGAAAAAAGCTGCCTTGTAGCAGCCACAAGATGACACAAAGCTTTCTGCATAACCAGACATCAAAGGTCAGAAGTGGGACAGAACAACACCTCACCAAACTCAACTGGGATTTTCTACATTTCTTAGAAGAAAATTACTGAGGGAGAAGTGACAGTTCCTTGAAGAAACTGAAGTGTCACAATTCCAAACTATTCCAATGCAAATAAAACATGAAGGGCAATAAGGAACAAACCTAGGTAGATCAACACCTCTTATGCAATCTCAAAGAAGCTCAAATTAAACTTTATGAAATGTAGAAATTAGTACATATCAATACTTATGGATAAGATCAGACAGAAAAAAGCTGAAGCACCAAATCCATAGGATTTCCATATGGGGCATTTTTTATTTTCCCAAACACACCAAGAGAATTCAGCACCAGCTGAGGACACTTCAAGTCCTCCTTAAGAGGGAGATCAAAGCCCTCAGCCTTGGAGAAGGAAACAGGAATTCAAACTGCTTTTCACTTTTGTCTGGTGAGCCTCACCCCAAGACACTTAAAACTCCAACAAAACCCATCAAAGCAATTTCTTAGAGAACCACAAAGCAGCAAACCCAAGCCTGCCTATCTTTAAAATGGAAGAGTTGGGAACCAAATCCAGCTTATTCCAATATTTTTCCAAGAACTTTAGCAACCAAGGCTTTTGGCAGCACTGCTGTGGGAGGATACCCCACACAGATGGGGATCACCCAGCATGAGCAGCTACAGGGAATTTGTGAACCCTTTTGTTTTCAAAGCGGGATGGACAGGAAAGGAGAATCTGCACCTAATCACAGACATCAAGAGACTGGCTACATTCAGTATCTGACCATTTTCTATTATGCAAGGAAGGAAATTGTTTGTGTCCTTCTGGAATTTCATCCTGTATTTACTTTTTCCTTCAGCTCGCTTCCCTGACTTAACAAGGCAGCTCTGAGTCCTGAAGCTGTATCTGATGACATGTGCATAGGTAATAAATTTAATTTTACTCTCAGATTCATCCTGCACACCAATGAGAAGTCCTGAATGAATAAGAAGAGAGATGATTCTCTCTCAAACTCTGCTCGGTGTGGCTGCCAGTGAATTGTTAAGCAGTTCCCTGGCTAATTGGTAGCCCAGTTAATTGGTAATCCAAAACCTGATCCACAGCTGTGCTTCTCCAGGGACCATGCAGTCCATGAGGACAGAAAAGTCACAGGGAGTTTAGGAAGTGTTTCTTCCTTGGACAAATGATAAATGAATAGTTGAAGTCTATATGAACAAAACAACCTGACTTAGAAATAAATTGTTTTCAACTTTTACAGGTGCCTAAATATTCTCCAGGAGAAGCAAGGATCTTTGGATGTCAACTTCAGGCCTACAGATGAAGCTTTATTCTAAATAAATTTCTTTTCAAAGAGCCCTTTGAAGTAGCACAGACATCCCAGGGACTGTAAACAACAGCTGGAAAGCAATTCAACAAAAGCATATGTGTTTAAATCCAATGGGTCAATATTTTCTGAGTCTCATTATTTTAGAAATGCCTCAAAACTACACATCAGGGGAATATGTCTGATCTTTTGAAAATAAAACTTGTCTATGAACAAGACAGAATGGCATTTTCTGAGCAACAGAAAACTAGGAATGCTCCCACAGCCCCCAGAGTGAGCACCAGCTCTGAGCACTCAGGAGTTGGCATTTTCAAATGATTTATAACAAATTAAAGCCAAAAACACCCAGCCAAGCCTAACCAAAACCCACAAACCAAACCACCCCAAAACAGATAGGTAACATAAAAAAAAAAAAGCACTTAAAAAATACTGCACTTCCTCCCATGACTATGCTCTACTTCCTCTCAAAGGGCACTAAAGATCAGCTGAGTCTCCCCTGCAGGCAATTCCAGCAGGCAGGCTCTGTCAGTTTGGGCTTTTCTGTGTCTCAAGCAGCTGAGCCAAAGCCACAGGGAAGCTGGAACAGCCTCACCTGGGCAGTCTCAATCCCTCTGGACAAGGGAAGGAACCCAGCAAATCCTCTCCAACCAACCCAGCACAACCTCTCCACTCACATCCTTCAAGCTCCTACTTCTCCCTCCATGATCCAGTCATTTCCAAGGAAGATTCAGGTCATATGTGCCTGCTGCTGAAGAAAATTCAATTCCATTTCTTTTGGAAAAGGGAAGAATTAGCCCTTTAGATACTAAATTGATGTTTGAAAGCAGATACCACACAGGAACAAGTTCTCAAAGCATTTCCAAGAGATAACCCTTATGAAAAGCTTTCCTTCTTACCAACACACAGGGTCACAGAGAGAAGCACTAATCCAGCAGAACGTGTCCCAGTAAACAGTTATGTAAGTGTTCAGGCCAGCAAAGCCTAACCCAGCCTCTGCAGGCTCCTAACTGCATGCTCTTTGCAAGAGGTTTCAAGTAACACAGGAACCAATTAGGGTCCCGTTTCAAAATATTTTCTTCTGAAGATTACACACACACATAACACCCCTAATGAATTGGCAGAAATGATCCTGGCGTTGTTCTGCCACGTTTTTGGAAGTTTGGGGGATTTGTTTAAATTTAATCAGTCATACCAAATAAATGTGCAGTAACAGCTTTGAGCTCCACCTCAAAAGCCAACCCAGCTTGCAGTAAAAAAGCTAAAAAGGGCAGCAATTTCTTTTCCCAATGGTACCTACACTGCTGCAAGGAAAGCTGTCCCTGAAGCAGCGCTGGACAGGGACCTGTGGTGGAAGCTGTTTAAATAACTTTGTTGCTATTGGCTTTTGCTAGTATATATTGACTTTTGCAAATTATTTTGATAGAGTAAAATTTGTAATCACTTTTAACTGCTTTAGATATAATAGAATATAATTTGTCAACCTTTGTGGCCAACACTCTGGCCCTGCCTAGTTTATGTATTTTAGTGTAATAAATATATTATAGTTTAGGGTCTTCAAAATATTGAAATAAAGATTATGTGCTGTGTATTAACTGTTGCAGAAGTAGTTAATGGTTTTGTAACTAATTGACAATGGCAAGAATAACTCAGTACTGTGAAACGGATAATGGTGATTTAATGTACTTGTAGAATATCCTGTGTGAATAAGGTAACATTGAAAAGAACCAGGACACAACAGAAAAATCTACTACTGACTCTCTGGTTATCAGGAAGTGTCAAACAAACAGAACAGAGCCTCAAGAAGAAATAAAATACATTAATTTCATCTACAGGATAGCTTGAAGAAAAGCCAAGGTTAAAACCAAGCAGAATTCCCAGAACATGTAAACTCTCAGGAATGTTTGAATATGTGTGAATATGCACTTAACCAATGTAATGAGAAAGTATAAAAGAAAATTGTTTTAAACTTTTAAAAACTGTAAAGAGTGAGAAATAGAAAAGGTATAAAACCCTCAGAAAGCTGTGTGAAAGCAAAGCATTCTTGCATTTCTCCATCCTGAGATTAAGATGCAAGGACAAGAATCAATAGGGCTGTGAGCTGTGTAGAAATAGGCCTCAGGAAAAGATATTAAACAAGGTAGTAGAAACGTGTAAGCTTAATAATGAAGATTTATCCATTGTTTTAAGCTATTAGAAGCAAGCACTGTTCAAAGCAAGATGCACTTGCAGCTTTATTAATTGGCCTGAGCAAACACTTGTCAGCTTTTAATATTCTGCTATTGGCTAGAGAGTTGTTAAAAGACTTTGTAACAAAGAGAACTTCGTCTGCTTTTGTTTAAACTGTTATAAAGTGTGCCTCATCAGTTGATATGGTCCTCAATAATGGTTATGGGAAAAACTGTTAGTCAAGGAAGGGATTTTTGCATAGTGATCATAGTGATCAAAGTTCCATTCTCCTGGGCAGCTGATCACTGTGACATCAAAGCCACAAGGAAACTGTTTCTTGTGGAGAAATCTCCATAGACCGAAGAGGGAAGTCTCCTCTTCCAAGTAAATTAGTGAAAGACCACTTTAAAAATTTACTATGGTAAACTGAGGGAGTTGTTTTCTGTACATTTTCAGTGTGAAAGAAAAGAAGCATGTAGGGGAAGGAAAAGCAGTCTAAAGTTTTATTCTCTTTTTTTTTCTTCTTATAGTTTCCAGTAATAAAGTTTCTCTTTGTACCATTTAAAGTTAAGCCTGCTTTGCCTATCTCACAGCAGAAAAAATTCAAATTGGTGAACCAAAACCACTTCACTGTGCCAGCAGCTGAAGCTGTTCCATCTCCCTTGCTCGGTTCTGTAAAACGAGACTGATGACTGTGATGTGTAAGAGCCCAAAGGAGGATGCAGGACTCCAGATGGCTCTCGAGATGCTGTTTATTGTACCCACATGATGCAGCAGTTCACGGGTCATGGGTGAAAGAGCCCAGCCCACAGCTGTAGGCTTGTCTGAAGCCATCTCTAGTTCTGCTACAATTTATTATACACTTTTCTTTGCTGAGCATCTTAATACATAGCAACCAATCAATACCTTTATTATTACCTATAGCCCATCATAACTACTAACATTACCACATTCATGTTACTATTCTTCAATTACAAAAAATTAGTATGTCACAGTTTAAGCTAGAAGTTGTTTTTCAGTTTTCTTGCAGTGGAAAATTCTGAGACCTTTTTTCTACTTGCCACATTGGCAGTCTTTTGCCTGTGAAATCTTTTTGCTTGGTAAAAACATCTTCTGTTTGAGGTGGGTTTATCCTTTGCTCTGAGCTATAAAAACCCCTTCCAACTCACATACTAACATACCCTTTTCTTAATTATCCAGTAAGACTGGCTCAACAATTTTTCTATATCAAAACTGGCTTTCATTTCTATTCCTTTTTCAGATTCTGCATTTAAAGATCTTTCTGTTATACACACCTATCTGTGAGACCTTCCTGTCAAACCCTTATCCATCCCAACAGTGATGGTGATGCCTTAAGTTTTTCTGTTCTGCTTAGGTATGCTTTTCTGTTGTGCTTGGGCAGTGAAGACAAAACAGTCCTAGTCCAGCTAAGGACTCAAGGATAATTTCTTCAAACTTCAGGCCCTAAGCATAAACAATGGGAAAAGAGGAGGGCAGGTAGGCAAGCAAGGAGGATGAAATGTCATGATTTGAGGCTATCAATTGGACAGTTGACTTTTGTATGCAAATGGACTAAAACCTATAAAAATGTGAGATCTCATGACCAAGCTCTCTTTTGCTTCCATCTTGGAGCCATCCAGGCAAGGCCACGACTGTGGCACTGTCACTGCCAGGGTGTGGCCTTTGAAGGCCCCTCAATAAATATCCATTTATTCCTCTTAACTCTGCCCAGCCTCTATTCCACCTCCTCTAGGCATCAACGGAATAAAGGCTTCGAAACAACTGCAGCAGCATTCCCCTCCCGTTGCCCGTGCACACATACATGGGAATACAAAGCAGGACAAAGCATGCCAGGAACCCAGGGGGAAGCCAGCAGGTGAGCCTGGCGTTCCTGACAGCAGGGGAGCTCCCACCTCTGGTCCACGAAGACGAATTTGCCGTCGATGGCGTGGCGGGACACGTACTCGGTGGGCTTGACGCGGATCTCGCCGTTGGCCGGCTGCGGCACCACGTGGGGATGGAGCCTCCCGATGGCCACCAGGCAGCTCAGGTTGCAGCCCTCGTTGTCTGGCTCGTTGTCCTCATCCAGCCCCATCTTTGTGGGAGGCCAGCTTTTTAAGTAGCCTGTGCTATGAATAGTGCAAAAGCTTTTGCGGTCTGCTGTGGAAAGGAAACAAGCGAAAAAACAAAGCAACAGAACCCAAGAAAGGAGTTAGGTCGTGGATACGGCTTTGGAGAACTAAAACTCAGTTCTGCTAATAATGCACCTCCTCTCCTATGCACAAAATTTGGGATACTCTTCACTAAGGAGACCTCATGACTCTCCAGAACTGCCTGACAGGAGGGGGAGCCAAGAAGTTTGGGATATTTGTCACTGAGGAGACTTCATGGCTCTCCAGAACTGCCTGACAGGAGTGGGGAGCCAGGAAATTCGGGATACTCTTCACTAAGGAGAGCCTGGACCAAAGGAGGCTCAGGGGACACCTCATCACTGTCCAGAACTGCCTGACAGGAGGCGAGAGCCAGGGGGGATTGGCCTCTTCTCATAGGAAACAGTGACAGGATGAGAGGACACGGCCTCCAGCTGTGCCAGGGGAGGCTCAGGTTGGACACCAGGAGGAATTTCCTCACTGAAAGGATTGTTGAGCACTGGAAGGGGCTGCCCAGGGAGGTGCTGGAGTCCCCATCCCTGCAGGTGTTCAAGAAGTGACACAGCACTCAGTGCCACAGTCTGGTTGACAAGGGGATGTTTGGTCAAAGGCTAAAAGTCAGTGACCTTGGAAACCTTCTCCAGCCTCAATGACTCTGTGGTTCTAAAGGATTTTTCAGCACTCCTGCTGTAATGCAGCTAATCTCAGATAATCCAATAAACAATTTATCTTGGCAAAACCACTGTTTATGCTGAAACATCACAGAGCTCAGACCAAGGTTGTTTTCAGTAATTTTGAGCAGAAATTGCATCACATTTTATTATTTCAAAGGAGGCAAATAACCGAAAGGAATGTATGAAGAAATTAGTAGATTAATAAATAAAATGCCTCTTTCATCTTAACCTGAGGCTCCTACAAAACCCATGTTTGGCAGGACATACACTAACACTATCTGGGGTGTGTTGGGGACAGCTGTACACAGGGGTGATGAAGGTTTGCAATGTCAGTATCCAAAAGGAGAATTCCTATTCCTCAGCAATGAGCAGACCTGAAAACTCCAAGGAAGATGACTTTTATGGGGAGGTGGAGTAAAAGGCTCATGCCAGCTACACAAAGTGGCTTCCCCACTTTGAGCACAAAAGCAGGATCCAAGGCTGAAGCTGAGCCTGAACCTCACGGGGAGTTGGGGCAGCTGGCCCAGCCAGAGAATACACCAAAATTACCTCTGTTCTCTTGCTATTTGTACTTACACTTTAACACTAGATTTATTATTCACAGTACTCAAAGAAGAAACCTTCACATTTGGGCTAAATATATATTGCAACATGCCTAGAATAACAGCCTGCAGAGGAGAAAATACTACCAACACTGCTAATGCTACAACCAAATATTCCAGGTGTAGAAATGCCATATTTCCAGTACTCAGAATGTACCAAACACACAGATGAACTTAGAATTACACTCATTTTTTGAGGTGGATATCCATCCATGTATCACTGGGCAAATATGGAGCAGAGAACAAGGAACAGCTCCCCTCTACTGGAGACACTGGCCAGGTGGTCCAGACCGAATGTCTTGACCATGTTTTAAACTGTGATCTGACCACGCCTGAAGATGATGCAAAAACCCTCAGAACTGTTGGCACAAACTGCCTGAAAAAGTTTCAATAAACCAGAGTGGAGAATTTGGCTTTAAATACTAATACAGGTGTGTAAGAGATACTGGAGGGGGGCGAGGAAGAGTTTGAAGAAGTAACAGACCTAAACATAGCTCAGAATCTTAATAAGAAACATCAATAAACATTAAAAATTTAACCACTGCAAGCGAGCAGTATAAAAAAAACAATAAATCCTGACAGCTTTGGTAATAAAAGCACGATGGTTACCTTTCTTCTTTGAGCAGGTTGAAGGGAAATCCTTGTCCTCCACTTTGACAGAGGGCCTGTTGCACTTCATCCTGCAGAAGAAGGAGCGGCGCGCGCCGGAGCAGAGGCGCGAGGGCCCGGGCGTGATGTCTGTCTTGACAGGGAGCCCGGCTGTGTGACAGAGAGGGAATCTCAGGGGAATGGCACAGGGAGCTGCCCCACAAACCCCACCCCACAACGCTTCACCCCCTCCTGGGTTTGAGGTTCTGATGCGTGTGGCTGTGCAGGACCCAGCTGACCACAGCAATGCTGAGGTTCTGACTCTGGGCTGTGAGAGCTCGAGAGCACAGGGTGCTGAGTGCCAAGAGCAGCAAGGGATTGGACAAATCCACACAAGTGATAAACACTGCAGTTCCTCTGAACTTATTAAAAATAGAGAGATTACTTTTCCACAAGCAGAGCAGAACTCCATGCACAGTCACTCAGGAGGCTGCTGGCCCTTCAGACTGGCACTTTTCTATCACAACACCCTCCCAGAAAACACGTGTGCACATAGAGCAGAAGAGCCTCAATGACACTCCAGGAACAGAAGGAGGAAAAAAGGTAGCAGGGACCCACACAGGAACTGCAAATCCCCAAGACCTCCAGTTATGTCTCAGAAGCCCCTCTTGCCTTGCAGAAATAAGTGCACATGGATATGTCCTAACAATAAATCCTGACCTTTCTCATATTCTCACAGGGGATTCTTTTCTGTGGGAAAACCAACCAAAACACATCCCTCTTGTACCACCAGGGCCCCAGGAAGACATGGAATGCTTCCATGGCATGCATCAGGAGCACAGGTATCAGCAAGGCCAGTGTTCCAAGGGCTGATGGAGGACTTAAATCCCACAGCAATTTTCACACAGCCTGCCATCCACTCCAACCATGTCTGCATGGGGATGTGTAAAATCAAGCAGCTGTCAACATGAACGAAAACTTCTCAGGCTTTGTGGTCTTTTAACATAAGGAGGAAGACAGCAATTCCAGTATTTTAGTGGGAAGTGTGCCTCCCTTACAGTTGCACTGGAGTGAGGTGATGTCCAGGAGGCCAGGCTGTCCTGTGCCACATGCCCTCCAAGCTGCTGCACTGTGGTGTGAGTACAAGCTGTGCTGAGTTACTCATGCCAAGACAAAAATAAATACGTGCACACATCCTCATACTCTTCACCAGTATGAGCTCTTGAAACTCTACCAATCCGTCTATCATAGCAGATGGGAAGACTGTAATTCATAGTATTTATTTTCGCCCTAACTTTGTCAGAGGCATACCAAAAACAAAAAAAAAAACAATCCCAAAAAAACCAGGAGGCAGCACTGGATATTCATGCTTGACAACCGATGAAACCAGGAGCCAGAAAAAACTTCAGCTGATTCTGCTGAAGCCTCCAGGCTCCCTGCCCTCAAATGATCTCTCTCAACTTCAGCTTCTGAAGTTGTGCTGGTGGCTTCTGTGAGCTGAGATCCAGGAGATTCAGGCTCCTGACAAGCATGAGAACTTAATGACCTGGAAATCTGCAGTTGTAAGAGACCACCTTCCACCTAACTCCTGTTATGAGAGGGAATTAAACACCCACTCACCCCAAGAGCACCAGAGATACAGAACTTCTTTAAAATACCAGAGTGGAACAGAGCTAAGATACATGGCAGGAAGTGATTCCAAAGTTAAAAACCTGAGAGAAAGGCCGGGTCATTGATGGCAGTGGCAGTAAACAATAAATAAGTAGATAAATAAAATCAATCATCTATCTTGGCTGACAGCTACAGACAACCAAGATAATACTGAGTGTATTCTGACCATTTAGAATGATGGATTAGAAAAAAATGCTTCCTTTGTTGTAATGGAAAAAGTTAAAGCTTTGATGCCTGGAAGAGAGAGGACCCCTCTGTGCCACAGTGCCTGCCAAACCCAACAGCTTCCAGGTACCTGTTTCACACTTCTCTTTTCTTTTTTTGTTTTTTTCCTGTCTTTAAGCTATGGCTTCCTTGGCATGAGACAATGCAGAGAGCATCCCCCCACATGCCCACTCCAGGCCTGAGGCAGAGCCCCAGCAGCAGTGACTCCAGAGGACATTTTTCCCAAAGGTGGTAGCACTCACTTTTTGCATCTATGAGTCTTTCTCGTGGCGCAGTGTCAGAAGAAGAGAGCTGCTCCTTCACTTTGGCAATGTCTTTAGGATGGAGATAATCAAATAAACTTTGACCAATCAAATCATTCTGTAGAGATTGAACATTCAGTCAAAAAGTAAAATAATGGCTCAGTGTATTTTCTTCATTTTAGCATCCAGCATGAATAATCCTTTTACAAATAGGTGTAGCCAAGGAATACCAAACATCCAGACCCAGTCTCATTGCAGGGGGTTTGCACTGGATGACTTTTAAAGGATCCCCTTCCAAACAAACTATTTTATGATTCTGTGATTTGATGGAAGGTTTTTCTCCGTGTATGGAAGTTATGACCATGTTACACAGTAATTTCTGTCATCTTTTTTAGTGAGAGTTTTGCAGAACTGGCACACTCAACTCCCCCCCACCAAAAATTCTGGTTTCTAACTCAGTCTTACTTCTTCTACCACACACTTGAATTCCTAATTGCAAATGTTCTCTTTCATTATTTACATATGAATAGGTATTTAGTATATACCTAACTAAAGACCAGCTGAGGAAAACCTTTGAAGCTAACAGAGGTTTTAAATTTGATGAGGGTGCAGATGACAGAAAAAATGAAGATAATTTACACAATGCATGGTCCAAGTTAAGCCTTATGTCGAGCATGTATTAAAAACCTTGCTTTGGTATAACTGCTTTCCAGTTTCCATCAGTAAGCATGCAAGCAAAACCAGAACAGACAGAAAGAACACTAAGTTGAAAAATCCATGTGAAGCTACTGGAAGAACCCCAGACTGATGTTTCAGTATTTGCTTACACTCACAATTAGGTAATGCTTTTGCAAGCCTGAGGGTGAATCCTTGAGCAGAATGCATCAATCAGTGGATTAAATTTAGTTCCTTTTCACCTCCTTGCTTTGAATGGAAACCAGAAAACAATTTTCTCTAATGACATGGCAGAGAAAAGCTCTCTCTTTGCAACACCTCTGAGCTCTCAAGACATACCTACCCACAGATAAAGGCACAGCCACCAAAAAGCTCCCAAATCTTTTAAGACCTAATGTACTTAAAATGGAAAAGAATACCTGACTGTAGTTGAGGATCTTGAAGACAGATTCTGAAACAAACAGTATCTTCCCTCTGTCACAGCCCACAACAAAAAGAAATCCATCTGCTGCCTAATTGAGGGGGGAGGGGAAAAGTCAAATCCCAAGTTATACATCCTCATTGCATTGTTATAACCTTTAAAAACACTTTGTGTACAGTAGAATTTCTACACTAGGAGAACTGTCTTAACATTTAGAGGTGAGTCAACAGGAAAAATGTGAAATTACAATGAAGGGGGTTTTTTTGCATCTACAAACATTTTTGGCATCATTCTAGGCATTGTGCCCAGAACGTAAAATAACTTTTATGAGAAGAAAGAACCCATGTCTTGTCCAATAATATTATGATCATGTTTAATAATGCCTTCAAATTAAAATGTTATTTTAAAGCTCCTCTTTTAGAAACCAACCATAACCTGGATATGTATTTCTGTTCCTGGAGGCAACTAATTCCTATTTGCAAAGTACTGCCTTTCAGTCACACACAGGCACGCAGCAATAGGCCCCAATTATGTATCTCAGAAATTAAATTCTGCATCTGGACACTGCAGTGCTCCAACAATTACACAGTCACCAGAAGAGCTGAACTAGTGACTAATGAGATCAGCTCTCCCCCCATAAAAGCAGTGTAACAGCAGGCAGCTGAACATGCTAAGTCATGTTACATCAGTGACCCCAATAAAAGTGTTCATTGTATCACTGTACACTGAAAATCATGGCAAGGCAAGCAAGTCTGCAAGAAACCAATTTGTGTGATTTTGGTTTGTACATGTAATAACTGAAGATTCTGATGGTTCCCACCTAAATCTCCCTCTTCAATCTTTCTATTTAAATTAAGAAGTGCTAGTCATCATTAAACTCACTGACTCTGTGAAGCAGTCTCCAGATTTCTTAATTATACTCCATAATCAAAACATTAAGCTGAGATACAAGGCAGAAAAATACTGGTGGTGTGCTTTGGTAGAGCTATAGTCACAGATATTAATATCTCTTAATTAAAAGTTGGAACATACCCTGAGAATAAGATGTTTTAATTCATCATCTGATAGAAAAGCAGGCTTGTAGTTTGCTTCTGTATATGGGTTTGTAGCACCTAAAGAAAACAAACAAACAATTCCCATATCACCAATATTACACACTTAAATGAGCAATTCTCCTTGGGCTCCTTCTTAGACTGTTGTTCATTGCAGGAGTTCTTTAAAATGAACCTTTTTTTGTTTTGTTTTACTATCAACATGAGCTCTGTCAGTATTAGCTGAAAAAAGGATGAAGCTTTTTTTGGTAAGACATAAGTACTGCATTAGGTAGAAATGAAAATTAAATGCCTTTGAGATTTAAAAGTATTCCTTGACATTTTTTTGAACCCAAAGGCTGTCCTTGATTTATGGCCTGGTCTCAGAATTAGAAATTATAAAAATAAGATATTAAAGAATAAAACCATCCAAACTATTTCTTCTCCTTATAATTCATTAAAACATGACATGATCATGTAAACAAATCATCACTTAGGAATTTACAAATTCATTCTCTCATTCCAAGCCAAAGATAAAGCCCAGCATTACAATGACATCATCTTACAATGCCAAAACCCCAAAACTGGCAACAAATGAGGTAGCTATTTATTAAGGAGTAATTCTTCTGATTCTATTCCCCTCAAAAAGGCAGAGGAGAGTCAAATTAGTAACCACTGAAGTGCTATGAAGTATTAACCTCACCAAATGACAGTGGCAGGAAAGTTAAGCCTTTCAAAACCAGGAGGTGAAATATAACTGAAGGCAGCAGCTCTCCTAGAAATGAGAACAATCACCAGGGTCTTTCTTACCATTAGCTGCATCCCTTTTTTCTCTCAGTGGTGCATTTCTTGAAGGCTTAAAGCTTTTAACACCAGCACCAATTGTAGCCAAGCACTGATTCACTCATTTGAAGCTTTAGGAACACACAGAGATTTCTCACAACCTCAACTCTTCCAAACCTGTGTGTTTCCCTTCAAGTGCTTGCAACAGAAACTGGTCAAAAAAACCAAAATTAAGTGTTCAAGGTAATCCCTACTCTTTCACACAGAGCTAAAGGTACTAACACAAAACTTTAAAAATCCTGTGAGAATATCACACCTAAAATCGAACCTCTCTATCCAACAACTTGATGCATTGCCTGTTTAAAGCAGTGCTCAGTACTGCACCAGAATTAACTGTGCACTGCCCTTCAGCCCTTTGTTCCCTCTCCCCAGCTGCCTTAGTGCTGTGGAATATGGCAGTAGTGATCAATAGGTCACATGATGGAAAATGATTCTTTTCTCATCCCCAAGTTCCCCCAGGCACATCAGGGTATTTACTGGACCATGAACTAGTGAGCTGTGAATGAACAAAGAGCATCAAATGCTAAGAAAAGGGGAGAAGTCCTCCCAAAATGAACTAACTTACTCCTTTTTGGCAAAAAAGGGAGAGAAAAAGCATGGCTTTGGGGAAATGACACTTGGAATGCTCCTGCAGCCCCAGGTGATGCCTAAAGAGGCCTACCTGGAACAGAAGCTAGACAGACTTAAAAGAATAAAGCAGGGATTTATTAAAAGGTCTTCAAAGGATTCACCTTGGGCAGTGCAAGAGCCTGGCCAGGTCTACACCCAAGATGGACCTAAGACAGACACTGAGTCATGAGTTTTCACACTTTTATAAGTTTTAGTCCATTTCCAATTCCAGCTCCAGGTTCTCTCCTCAATTCTCTGCTGTTTGCACTTTTTGGGGCTGAAGCTGCAGCGTGTCCTTGGTTGTGGGGCTGGAAAAGGATTGTTTGGTGTGACTGAGCTGGGAGGAGAACTTGTAACACTTTGTATGGAGTTCAGAGTCACACACCAATGCAGTGCAGAGTCTGGAAAAATATGAAAGCTGAAACTTAAGACATCACAAGCAACTCACCACGAAGTGTTTTCATGTGCTGGACAGCCATCCTGAGCACAGTGAGCTTGTCCAGCTTGCGGGACATGGCGTTGCACGTGGGCACCAGCGAGGCCAGCTCGTCTATGAAACTGTTCATCTTGTCCCTGCGCCTCTTCTCGATCTGACTGTGAGCCTCCCTGCACACACACACACACAGAACACACAGAGCAGGGCAATGTGTAACACATGGAACACTGAAAGTGTTCATCTTGTCCCTGTGCCTGTTCTCAATGTGACTGTGAGCCTCCCTGCACACACAGAACACACAGAGCAGGGCAATGTGTAACACATGGAACAGTCAAAGTGTTCATCTTGTCCCTGTGCCTGTTCTCAATGTGACTGTGAGCCTCCCTGCACAGACAATTAAGAATTTACAAATCAATTCTTTCATTCCAAGCCAAAGATAAAACCCAGCATTACAATGACATCATCTTATAATGCTGAAACCCCAAAAACTGGCAACAAATGAGGCAGCTATTTATTAGGGAGTAATCCTTCTCATTCTATTTCCTTCATAAAGGCAGAGGAGAGTCAAATTAGTGACCCACACACAGAGCAGGGCAGTGTGAAGCACGTGGAACAATGCCCAAAACCTCCTCAGGGTGAGTGAGCTACCCTGGCACCCTTGTGGAAAGGACAGCAGAAACTCTTCAGACATTTGATGTTAATTATCTGGGTAAAGAACAGCTATAAGCAACAGGAAAGGTTGCAGCACAAGCTTCTGTTTCTTTGCCAGAAAACACACCAGTGTTGGTAGTGTTTATATTTTCCCAGACTAAGATTCACTACTAACACTTTTACAACCCACTATGAAGTCTGAAAGAAAATGAAGAATGTAACATTACCAGAAACATATCTGGCTTCAATTTCAACAGCAATGAAGTGACTAAAACGAAGCTATTCACCAAATTAGTTGTTTTACTCTATGCAAACTTAATGAAAAATGTGAACAGTGCAAAGATATAGAAAAATTAAGGAAGGTCAAAGGTAGAAAAAGATCTTTTCAGAAGAAACATACACAAATAATTCAGAGATGGCAAAAAGTAAGAGACAATTCTTTTAGATATATTTGTTTAGAGCATTACCTTGCATTTTTTATCCTGCCTTGTTGGTCTGCATACTCCAATCTGTTGAGAAATGACATGTCAAAGTTACAGTGTTGAAAGCACTCAACCAACTCAACTCTTTTACTGCATCTCACATCCTACTGATCCTCATTAAGATCAGGTTTTTTAGAATCTGAATTTTATTTAACCTTTCTACAGCAAAGATCAGTATCTATAACATTGTGCCTCAGACTTGGAGGTGTTTTAGTTTATCTGTTCCATGTTGTTTAAACTAAGATTGTTTAGATTATTCCTTCATCCCAGCAAAGCAACACTTTGGGACCACAGTGACACTGAGAACAGGCATCCCCAGTCAGGATCCTGTGTCAGAACTGTGGAACTGAGATTTTTCAGTGACTGTATCAACAGTACCTTCCATGTTGGTCATCTTTATCTGTATCCATACCTTCCCTGCAGAAACAGAACAAAGCAACACATCACAAATTCAGCAGGACTGGCAGAACTGTTATCCAACTACCATAAAAAGTCAGATTCAAGTATTCCTGCTGTCTCTAAATCATAAATAGAAAAATAGGAGTATAAAATCAACAACCTGGAAGGACTGAGGAAGCTGTGTGGTTTTTGTAACATTAAAACATTTTCTTAAATTAGTAATGTCTCCTTCAGAACTCACTAAATGGCACAGTTTGATGTGTTTGACAGCAAAACATGCTGCAGTTCAAAGATATCATCTGTTACAAAAATGTTTTTCAGTTAACTAGAGGAAGGGGAAAAAACCCAACTTTGTGCAGATGCCTGTATGCTCCATAGCTCAGTTTGCCTTACAGTAGTTGATTTTGGGGTAGAAAATGGTAATAAGCTAAATTAACACACCACTGGAGACAGCCAGATGCATGGAGAGAATAAAAGCTTGTGTGAAACTAATCAGGCACATTGGAAATTAGTACAACTTTCAGTGTAGATACATGATGTGCTTTTGTTTCACCATGAAGAAAAGAAGTAAGGAGAGAGGCATGAAGAATAGAAATAATCCCCCTTATTACATTTTGTATTGTAGCCACAAGTGCACAACAAAGCAGGAGAGGAGAGTATAAGTTTGCATAGCTATACTTGGTAAAAAAAGCTAAATGCCCACGATTACACATCTTTTTTTAGACAAAATAATTCGGAGGAGAATGTTTTGATTTATGTAAATCTGTACAACTAAGCTTACGTGGACATTCCTAGGCCTGCTCATTCTGGTTTAATTTCTACCTGTGAATTTTAAGTCTATGGTAGCAAAAGGCAGGGAAAAAAACCACTAGGCATCTTTCCCAAGTGAAACCAATTACTAAAATATTTATACTTACTCAAAAGGAAAGCCATCGAGCCTGAAAAGAAAGAAAAATAAAGTACACCATATATAGGAAATAAGAACAATGTCTTACATTTTCTGCTGAAATTCTCAAGACAATTCATATTCTATTTGAAATGAAAAGCACAATGAAAACAGGACAATAGCAGTGAGCATTTTCTAAAGAAACAAGTTTGTTTAAATTAATCTACTTTCTGAAAGAATAATTCTGCTTTTTAAGAAAAAGAGAGCATAGTTCATTACACTTAACTTGAACAACTAATAAAACAACTAACCTAAATTATGTTATGCAAATCATTGAGATATTGTTTCATCTTCAGAAAGGAAAGATCTGTGCTTTATGCGAGTTGTCCTTGTGGTTAGATAAATGGGATTTCAGAGGACTCTAAGGCCAGAAATAAAACATAAAAATAAAAATAAAGTATCCCAAGTTTCTCAGTTTTTGATTCTTGCCCAGCAGGACAGATGCACATTTTGCTTTAGTCCAAAGTCCCAAGCTGAACTTTATACAGACTTCATCATATCACGAGGACATTAAACAGAATTTCTACATCCATTTCTAACTGCTGGCATCACTTCAGGACTGTAAAGGGACCTGAAGTACCACTGAGCTTTACCATGACAAGAGGCTGTGTTTTTATAAGAACCTTATGAAAAACTCTTCTCATCTCAGCCAATAACATCCCAGTTATTCCTGTTCAACACTGAACATGAGCTTTCTTACAAACAAACATGGCAGCTCCTCATGTATTACTCACTGCACTCTTAGACTGATTATCTCTGTGATCAGTTTCAAAATAACAATTATTATAAATGCTAAATGTTTTCTTCATCTCCCAACCTGCACACCTGAGTTATTGTCTTAGCCACTGAGTCCTGATGCTCACAATTTACCAGCCCTTGTGACTTCATCTTTAGCTCTGGGAGGTTTGTGAGTAAAAACCCCTAGAAAGCAAAATCTAGAAGAGGTACAAGGTAAGTTACTAATGCATCAGGGTAGTAGTTTGCTTTTTCATCATGTAATATTTCAATTGAAAACATTACTCCCAAGAAAAGAAATTTAAAATTTATTGTTCACAGTCCTGTGCATGGAGTCTTGGACAACAGCATTGGACCAGCCCTTGCTGAAGTGACAGCAATAAACTGGGCAGGAATTGTCTGGAGGAGCTGCAGCAGAAAGAACTAAAAAGCTGCTGTGGGGAGCTGAAAGTGCAGCTGATGACTTTGCAACATAAAATGAACTGTGGTATGACTACACAATTGGTATGAAGTGTATGACTACAAAATAAGTACACTTATTTTACTAAGGAATCAAGGAAACAGTTTCCACACATTTTAAAAAATGCACACAAAACCTAAAGGGCAGATTTATACCTTACAAGAACAAGCTGTCTTTTGGGAAAGAAGACTTGAGTGATGCTTCCTACCCAGAGGAATAAAAATGGAGAAAACCTTTCTAGAGAAGAGGAAGTTGGTAGGATTGAGGCTGTTCACTCAATTTTGTAATAGTCAATTCGACTAGAGGGACACATGTGATTTTCAGAGAGACTAAAGGCAGTCCAGAGAGGTATTTAAAGTTTCATGCATAAGTTCTCTTAAAAAGAATCTAATTCTTAATTGTGATGCTCAGCATGGATTAAAAATTCTGCCCCTCCTGGCAAAAAGAGCTGCCAACAATCCAAATGCCCCCAGCAATAAAATCTGTGCTTAAATTACATAAAAATGGACTCTGTGGCTGGATGAATAATGGATGTGGCCACTCACAAGTTCCCCTGCAGCCACACTTTGCAAAGTTACAAAGCAGAGGAGGCTTGCACAGGCACTTGCAGTTAAGTGGGCTGCTCTTGGTGCTCCCAGGGCAGGTCTGGCAGCTTGGCAAACTCTGCTGTGCCCTCCACTGCTCTAAAGCAGAGTCACTGGGATTTCCTTCTACAGCTGAGAATCACTACAAGGTTAAATCAGCTGGTTAAAACAAAGACAGCTCTAATAGCTCTAACCAGAGACTATTCAGATTCATATTCAAATGAGACCAAAATTGCTTCATCAGGCAAAGGCTGGCAGCACATTGATAGGAAGTGACTTAATAGGCAAAAAATAGGTGAAGAAAAGGGACTACTCCTAGTTTTACTTCCACTTTTCAGTAAATTTATTATCTCCTCCCTCTGTTAGTCAGGCATTGTATTTCCTATGTAAACAGTATCAATATAATCAACCTTCACCCCATGTGATAGCCCTCAATTCTAGCTGCACTGAGATGACAGCTTTATTTTTATTATTATTATTAAATAATGAACTTGCCTCTTAGTGCATAGTAGCTTTCTTTATTAAAACCTTTAAAGCAGGTTGTAAAGAAGAGGTTATTTTAAAACTGTTACAAATATTTCTATAGCCTTCCCCACTGTATTGTTGTGTTACCACATCCTTTTAGCAGTGCTAAATCAAGAGAAATCCAACTTACTGATAATCAGTTGAGCTTCCCTTTCTTTTCCTATTACAGTCCATTCCTGAAGTGCTAAGGGAACTGGAGATCAAGTCAGCAGGGTCTGGTGACATAAAGTCACTAATTGTAGAAGATATGTCCATCCTTTGGTCTGCCATTGGACTGTCTAACATTAGGGAAGAAATAAAAAACAACCCCCCAACAAAAAACCACTGCATTAATATAAGCAGACACTTACATGTTTTTAACCAAAAAAGTTCTCAAACTTAGCATTATTTTAAAACTGCAACAATCAGTTTCTATTCTTTCCTCTTGCTGTAATTTCTCCTTTTTCAGTTAACACGACCACTCTCAAAACACATTATGCAACACAATTGTTTTTAAATTTTTCAGAATGATCTTGAACTAAACCAGGTTTACTCTTATGTTACCTGGCCAGTCAATTGCTTTTACCTAACAGGAATTCTTCTGACAGGGAACACTTGTTTTAATGTGTCTCTGCATTTGAAGATCACATTAGAGTTCACAAACTTTTAAAAAGTTCAATTCCCACTGAATTTATCACATTTCCATAGAAATAAACACCTCTGCAGAGCTAACTCCACAAATAAAGATATTATAACCCAATGGTGGTCTGAGAAGTCTAGTTAAAGGTACAAATGAATCAAATTGGCTTTTTAATCCTCAGGACTGCAAGTAATTCAAATATCCACTATTTAATCCTCTAGACTGCAAATAATTACACTGTTGGACGAAACCCTGTGAAAAGTTCCTTTCTGAATAGCATCAGCTGTGAAAGAGAAGAGTTTTTACCTGAAGGCCTGTCTTGGAAGCCTAAATCCACTTGGGCAAAGATGATGATGCTCAGCCCAAAGCAGCTGAAAACCTCAGAACTCTTCCATGCCTCATGTTCTGTTGGTCAAATGCTTTCAAAAACCTGAATGCAAGGAAAACCAGCAAGCTTTAAAAATGCCTTAAAACAATTGTTTTAGACAAAGTTTCAAAAGCAACAGATGTTTCCAACTCAGGGATCAAATATTGATTTCCTTACAAAGTGTAGAAGCTTTATCCATCCATCCAAAGGTTTAGGTGTTGGGATGTGCATCTCCAATGGACCAAACTTTGGGCAGAAGGAATTTCTGGCACCATTTCCTTTTGGGCCCCTTTAACCATCCTGTGGTCTTTGCACAACCCCCCCCGCTCACAATGGCCACACAATGACAATCACATTTGCTGTCAGGTGCTCCCAGACTGAGTTAAACTGCTGTCACAGAGCAAAGGACAGACTCACCCTTCACTCCTGACTGACTTTAAGGGTGGTCCTAAGTCTGGGCTTGGCTTACTGTTTAATTTTCCACTGCAACAGCAGTTGGCATCTTGGAAGGATAAGGGTTAAACATGGTTTTATTCTGCAGGCTTCAAGATTTATATAAAATCCATATCCCATACTACAACTCAAGCCCTCAAATGTGCCTCCTCACTACACAACAAACATGTGGATGCCCTTCCCTTCCACACTGCTGTCACAAAACCAGTTTGTCAGCAAAACTTACTATGGAAGTTAGAAACTCTTCCACATTTTCCTCCTGCAAGAAAACTTCCAAAGTCTGTTGGACACACAGTTCTCTGGCTGATGCACCTGGGAGCATCCTGACTGCCTTTCCCAACCTGTGACAGCAGTAGAATTTCCCAAGTACACAGAACAAGCAGCTCCCATGACACTCTCTGAGGTTTACAAGCCAAACATCCTGTCAACATGATCACACTGTAACCAACTCTGCTGAAGCCTGTATGTAGGCATGCCATGAGTTATTAGCCAAAAAAATATATCTAAAGTCGCTTGTTATCATTTCCTTCAGCTCTGCTAGAACAGCCAATTCAGAGTTTCACAAGGTTAAATTATCTAAATTTCTGGTCCTGGCACTGTTGCTGATGGCTCATTGTCCATCTCACCCAACAACTGCTCTGTGGTCCTTTCCCAAATAACAAATAACCCAACCAACCTCTCTTCCACTTTTGAGAATGTGTGTGGAAATACTGGTAGAGGCACATTTAGCTGGCAGCAGAAGTGACCAAAGCTAAATCAGTCCAAGTTTAAGTTAAAAGATGAAATGCCATTGAATGAGTAACCATACTTGTTTTGCAAGGCTTTCATTCACACCCACAGCTATTGGTAGGTCAGGCCCTACTGTCTCCCTGTGCCAGCCTTTTCCCAGCTGTCTGCTGGGTCTCTCTTACCCCAGCAGCCCAACAGTGACACACTCAATGCTGTTACTGTTGCCGCATCTCAATTTTCCAGCAAAACCAGTCACTGGCCATCTCTCTGTGCTTGGTTCAGACCCAAACCCATTATCTTCAGTCTCAGCTGATGAGCAGAAATTAGTTACAGCTAAACTCAGTGTATTTCTGAACACCTCTCTATGTGAGGGTGCTGGCTGAACTCACATTATCCTGAATTAGGTAATTCCTAATAGGACCACCTATGATGAGTTCAGATATATGACTGGGATGAGCTGGAATGAACAAAGAAAAAAGAGGGTGGAGGAAAAAGGGTTTGCAAGTTTCCACAGTCCTCTCTCTTTAAGAATGCCTACAACAGTCAGCATTTTAGTTTCAGAACCAGAACACTGCACAAGCCACCAGGCACTAATGCAAAAAACAAATTGTTGTTCACCTCAAAAAACAGATTTCACATCAGTTTTGAAGAAAAAAATCTTGAAATCAGGTATCCATTCAGCTGTGCTATTTTATACCTGTCTATATTTGATAGTTTCAAAGCAGCTATTTTAAGTGTCTTGACCATTTAAGCAGAAAAAGATACATAAAGAGCAGAAGTCTCAATTTATTTTTCAGTCAGCCCTTTCTCCACCATGTCCCAAATGCTCATTGAGTCCTAACAATCACAGTCCTACATTTTAGCATTACAGGAGTTAGGAACCATGCATGTCTCTTGAAATGAGTTTTAGAGTTAAGAAGATGTCAACTCAATGATCAGAGCAAAAATCAGCATGCCCTACTAAATAATGAACAGGTCAGAGAAATGTCTTTTCATAAGGCTTTCTTGAAATTCTAGGAAATTTAATATTTTCTGTCTTTTCAGCCTCCATCTGCTGGATGTTCAATGCCTAAAAAAATTCTCTCTGAGGAGGAACACAAAAGGTACCCATACATACAAGCAAAGTTCAAATCTTCCATTTATGACACCAAACCTGCTGCCAAAGTACTCTAAGGACCTACTTGAAAAAAATGCCATGGAGTCTACTTCTGACTGAATTCTCCTGCAGAGGAGAATCAAATCATATTTTGTCACTGTATCCATGACAGTTTGTCTCTACAGCCTGTGTGGGACTACTTCCTTGGGATTCCCCTTCCTTGCATTCCATCCTCCTCTGATCCCCTGGAACAAGGCTAATGAGACAGCAAAAAGAATTCTCACTGCTCATCCCTTAGGAAAAAAGAAGTGAGACGACACGTGGCCAGCTTAATCATGCAGCAAAGCTGATCACGAGTATACAAACACCTCTGAGCAAACCAAGGCTAAAGTAGGTCAGCTCCAGGAGCCAAGCACCCACCCAGAGCCAGGACCTCTCTACACAAGCCCATCAGCTCTGCTTCCCCCAGGCAAGAGGCAGCCCTGTCCAGCAGATTGATTCGGAAAGAAATGCAATTCATAACTTTATGAATCACGAGCTTCTCGTGTCTCAAAAGCACAATTTCGCAATGACAGAGGAAAACCCTGGTGTGGTTTCCTGAAGAAGTCATTGAAAAGATACTCATTGTCCCTATGGGTAATGACTGAATCAAAAACAGCTCCAGAAAGGAAATCATCTACTTCCCTCCACAGCAGTATTCCATTGCTGGACTTAAGTGTCACAGCACAAGCTGGTACAGAACACAAAATGAGGTTATGTATCTCCCCTAGCAGCAGTCTGCTGCTGCTGCAGGCTCCTGACACACTTGCCCTCCGTGATGGGGAGATTTCAGCTCAGTAGCAGCAGGACTTCAAGTGTCCCTGGGACAATTTCAAGATGCAGACCAGCATCCATGGGCTCAGTGCTGCAAGTAACTGCTGCCTAAAGAGGCTTACCTGGGACAGAGGCTGGACAGAGTTAAAGGAATAAAGCAGGGATTTATTAAAAGGCCTTCAAAGGATTCACCTTGGGCAGTGCAGGAGCCTGGCCAGGGCTACACCCAAGATAGACCCCAAGTCATGAGTTTTCACACTTTTATAAGTTTTGATCCATTTCCATACTGGGATTAATTGTCCAATCCCAGCTCCAGGTTCTGCAGTCCCATCCTCCCAGGTTCTCTCCTCAATTCTCTGCTGTTTGCACTTTTTGGGCCTGAAGCTGCAGCGTGTCCTTGGTTGTGGGGCTGGAAAAGGATTGTTTGGTGTGACTGAGCTGGGAGGAGAACTTGCTAACACTTTAGATGGAGTTCAGAGTTATATACTAATGCAGTGCAGAATCTGAAAAATAAAAAAGCTAAAACTTAGGGCATTATAACCAGCAGCTCCTACATCAGAACCTTTATTATGGAATACTCCATAGGAAGATCTTAGAAGTAAAGAAGGATTGTTTTCTTTGCCCTCAGCACTTAAGGAATACTAAAGTCAAAATACTTCCTATCTTCCCAATATATCAATACTGTTTGGTTTTAATGGCTCCCTAGCACCCTTTGCAAGTACTCTGCACTCTCAGAACACAAAAACCCCTGTGGCTTCCTCTCACATGCAGATTCATCTCACCACACTCGCTGGTGCAAAGAAGGGATTTCACCCTGGTTTGCTTGTTGAGGTCACCCTTTTACCACCAAGTCCTCAGCATGTCCACCAGTCCCTGGCAGCCTGTGACTCTCATCTGAGTTTTGGAACTCCTCCTGGCACCAACTGCTCATGTTTGGACTCGAGCACACAGCCAGAGCTGCTCGTGCAGCCCCTCACCACAGGGCAGGGGGATGCCCTGCTCTGGAGAAGGCAGAGGCACAGCCCTCAGCTGCACAAGCTGCCCCTCTTCCAAAAGCTTTCCTAAAAAGCAGCAGGCTGGAGGGAAGCAGCCCATGAATCTTAACCAGCCACAAAGCTACAAGACAAACAATTTTGACATGGAAGGGAAAAAGTCTTCAATAAACAAGAAAAACTCCATGTGCAGCTTCTCAGTAGATCAATCTGCTCAGGTGCACTCCCACCAAAAGCATGTGTTCATCAGCAGGGTCTCTGAGAAAAGGCAGAACAGGTCACATCATGGCATCACCTCATCACAGCTCTCCAGACTCTCACTGTGGTGATGGAGACACAGAACAATGCATTTTATCGTGTTCACAGAGCACTGAGACTTCCAGATCACGAGGGGTCTTGGTTCCTATCTCTCCTTGTTTATGAGGGAAAGCACTGCAATCTTTACTTCCAGCTTTAACAAAGGACTTCTCTGTCTCTGCCTCAAAACAAAGAGTCAGTGCTAACTAAAATAACTTTATCTTGCACAGGGGAGCTCAAAACTAAACTGAGAACCCAGAAGTGTCTCAGCAGCACTCAGAAAATGGGAAGGATCACTTCCCTCATCCTGCTGGCAGCACAACTCCTGATGCAATCCAGGAGGCTCTTGAACCATCAATATCTTTTCTGCCAAGCTCTTGTCCAGCTCTTCAGTGCCTAATCTGTACTGAGACATGGGGTTTTTCCTCTCCAGGTGTAGGACCTGGCATTTCCCTTTGCTAACTTCCAAGGGTTCTTTCTAAGATTTTTGGTGACCCTCTTCTCTGCTCTGTAAGAGATCCCCCTGCTTGGTAGCACACTAATATGGTGTCTCAGACATTCCCCCTGAATTTGCATTTGTCTGCAGCTCTGAGTACAAAGTTTCAGACACCATGGAAGAAAAGGAAGACAGGCTGGTTCTGGAAAGAAAACCCAATAGAATTAAACAACCTCCAAAAATCCTAGCTCATGCTCTTCTCTCACTGAAGCAGATAAATGTGTTTCAAGGTGGTGCAGTCACACAGGAAGGACTTATGGATAGAAGTATGGATCACCTTCAGAGCAGAAAAGGAAAAATGGATCAAAACCAAAGCCAACACATGTCACTCCCAGGAATCAAACCTGTTCAGGCCAGCTGTGCTACGGGTGAAGTATTTCCCTCCTTAACAGGAGAAGGGGACTGGATATACCTGTAGTGACAGAGCTCAAGGTCTAGCTTACAGTTCTACAGAACAGCCCCTTGAGACAGCATCAGAACCAGCATCCTGATTATCCAGCTGACCTTCAGCCACAGGAGATTCCATTTCCCCTCACATCTCAGGACTGCCTGCCTCTCTACCTACCCACTGCATCCCAGCTGCAAGAGTGTTTCAACAAAGCTTGCTAGTTTGCAACCATTACTGAAAGCTTGATCTAGTATAAGCTTCTCGTCAGCCAAGATTAGACTCTTTGAGCTCTTATTCTTTGAAGTGAGCTTATGCTGCCCTGTTTACATATTTCATTCTGGGCAGCCATCAAAAGGAAACATCACAAGGGAACTAATCAAGCCCTTGTGAAAAGGTGGTGATGCACACACTCTTGGAAATCAGTACTAACACGCTGCTGTTACCAAAGGAATTTGGCCTGCTTCAATAATCAATCTGCCAGCACATGCACTCCTCAGGTTCCAAGAAACTGCTTCCACAGGGAAAACAAAAAGGAAGGCCAGGCTTGAAGGGATTTATGAAACCTCTACACATGAAACAAAATGTAGCCTCTCTATAGGCTAGTGGAACCAAGGAGTACAGGTCTTCACATACTCACATACTATAGATACAGCATATACACCATATATATATATATGCTATATATACCCATATACTGGCTATAGCTCCCAGTGCTGCAGGAATTGCTAAGCTCAGCCCCAGCACACAGAATGAGACTGAGCCAGCACTTCAGGGGTCCCCACTGAGAGCAGCAACCACTGAATTCTGCCCCAGAGCTCTGCAAACTCCGTGTGCTGCTGGGTGCCTCGTGACATTTTACAGACACACTGACATCACCACGGATATTCTAGGAACACACGTTCATATTTCACCTCAAATGTCAACAGGGATATGTTAAGGAGAGTTTTACCAAAAAAGTGTAGCTGCCAGAAAACATCTGTAAGCTAACAGCTGATATACAAAGAGTAAAAAAAGTTACACTAAGAATTACACTCAGCTCTAGCTGTCAATGAAAGATCCACTCTCAATCAGCACACTCCTTCAGACGTTTTTGGATTTCAACAGGTCCTTCCTGCTGTTCTAAAATATCCAGACTGATTTCACTGGAAAGGGATACAACCATTATTCCATAAAATGGAATAAAAATCAGTCATCCTGAGAAATCTAGCTGCTTGTAGGAAAAGAACTGAGCCCAATGTCAGAAGTGTTTTAATTATTTAAATCTAAGGCACCCAAGCCAACATACTTTAAAATAATGCTTCAGAAATATTGTTCAGCACAGCATCCCAGAATTTCTGTAATATAAGTTATGGAACAAAATAACATTAAAAATAGGGTCCGCTAATGTTAAATATTGGTAAAGTAAGTTCACAAAACCTGTGTTAGGATGTGCTATTTAATACTCATTTATTCCAATCCTTCAGAAGATTTTATGTATGTGTGAGAAGAAATAAGGTATTGTATTTTCAAGACTGGGGAGAATGAGCAGATTTAAAAGACAACAGAAACTTTGAGTCCTTTGGGCCAGTTATATCAATCTACTCATTTGGCATCAAAATCAATTGTTCTTTTAGTAATGACAGAGTTAAAAGAAACAAACCCAGGCACAACAAAAGAAATCTACTCCCTCAATTACTACAATCTAAACTTCTCTGAGTTTCCAAGCCAGGTCCAGCCTCTGTGTGAGGGACATACTGTTCACAACCACTGAATGCAGTCCTTGCTCACCAACCCTAAGCCAGCCAAGGGCTTTGGAGAGGGTGGGAGGCAGAGCAGGGTGTGTGAAAGAAGGAAAATCCATCCTACCATGGGGGTAAATCAATTACCCAACATTAATCAGCTTCAAGGAAAAACCTAATCAAAGTCGATTTCTTTAATGGCTTATGTACTTCCAGCAGGCTTTGATCAGAAACACACACCCAAACCCACAAAACAACAAAAACCACCTCAGCTGAGGAGGCAGTGGTTCTGTGAAGTCTCCCGAGTTGTACATATTACTTCTGATCTGTCAACAACAGAAGAGGCACTGAAGAGTTGACTTCAAAGCCAAACTTTATAGAAGATTAGAAATTTCTCTGTAAGAGGGCTGTACACAACCTGGAGTGACATTTCTGGAGCAGGAGAAGCACAAAAGATAACAAGTAGGTAAGCTACTCAATTCACTCCTATGTTATACAAATTTACAGTGGGAATTTACAATCAGTGCCTCTGTAATTCACAACTGGGAATGTCTCCTTTTTGCACATGCAGTCCAAAAGGTGCAGCTTTTTGTTTCAAGAGTTCATCCAGCTCCTAAATATGAGCACCAGTTTATAGCAGACAGATATTTTAGATACAGGTCTTAAACATTTCAATTAGCCAAACAGAACAAGTAAGTTTCCTATTGTTAAATGCACATCTTCTAATCTAGAGATGATAAATAAAGCCCAACTGTACACTGTATTACTATGACTGTGATATGATCTGGGCAAATTTAATTCCCTTACTGCAGCTCAGTGAAGCTCGTGGATCCTCACAACCCAGCAAATATTCTTCCTGTAGTTCATAGTCTCAAAAGTTGTCTTTCAGTGGCAGGGAGGCAAAATCCTCTCGGAAGTTCAAAGAAATGTGTCTTTTAAATAAAACTGCAGCCTAGCAAAACACTTCCTCATTTATGTCAAAAGCAGAATTTTACCCTGTGATCTTGGCACATCATGGAACCCCTTCCAGGGCTTCTTCCTCAACACCTCTTGTAACAGGATCTCTTGCCTTTAACATTTTAAGTGAGCACAAGCTTTAACTCCAGTCACTCTTCTCACTGGCACAGAACTATCTCAGAACTCCATTAATTACTCCAGCTTCCAGCTACCAAGTTCCTCTGGTCTTTTGTCAGGTCCTCATTTTCTTCCCTCCTCTTACTGCAGCATTGTAGGCAACCAAACCAGACAATACATTCAAGCCCTAACATTAATAATACTACCCAAGTAATATTTTCTCACTTGACTTTTAAAGTTTATGCATTATGGGAAGTTAGCCATTTTTCAGCTGAATAGACTGAACCATTACTCAATTCTTTTAGCCTCTGAAGTGCATCTATTAAGGTGAAAATCCCAGTTTCTTTTGAGTTGAAGCACCTGGTCCAATACTTTCAGAGATATTGCACAGACCTGTTTTCCAGTCATATTATTGCTACAACAAACCCAAACACATTTGGCATGTGCAAGACCTTTCATTCAGAGATCTATTGCCAAACTGCAGCTAAATACTTCATATCTTCAGGGAACAAAGCACTGGAACAAGAGGGAAAATATATCACCAGAAGGAGCAAAGACAGGTGGTTCTATTTATAGCTGATACTTTCATTTCCAGTTTTTGCATATTCTCTCTGGTCCTGCTGGATTTCATCTCTGGCTGGAAGAAGCCACCCCTGCTCTCAGCACTCTGCCAGCCTGACAAAGCAAAGCCAACAGGCTGTCACTTTGCTTTCCATCCTAGAGTAAGCCCTGGGAAAAGGAAGAAACTCTCCCCCTGCCTGGAACCAAGCTGGGGAATTCCTCACTCTGGCTCCTCCAGCTCACATATCCTCAACAGGCTCATTTTTCCCCACTGGTTTCTTACATGCTCTTTTTGGATGTCACACAAAGTCAGTTGTCAAACACAAAAGCATCACATCCATGTGAATATCTGTATTTCTTCCTTCAGATTATCTCAGATGCTCAACTCAATTTTTGTTCTCCGCACTACCAGTGCTTTTTGGAAAAGGGGGCATCACAGCTTTTTGTCAAGTGTACAAGTAGGAATCTGGTTAAAAAAAATCCAGAGAACGTACAATGATGGCATAGCTACCATATACATTTGTGTGGAAACAGAAATTTATGACTCTAAAATTATTGACAGATTTCCAGTCTTAAGAAAACTTCTCCCCACACATGCACCTGCAAATAGCTGCAGCTACCTCCGTGTGCACCTGGAGTCCCTCTGCTGGTGGAGCAACAATAAACACTGACATAAATAAGCTCAGCAGATTCCTTTCCTCGAGTCACATTATTTGCCAGGTAAATCCAAATCAAACTAATGAAACCCTGACACTGCCACAATTTCGCACTTGCTAAGGTGTTTTATGGAAAACACCTAAAGAAACACACATCAAAAAACGGTACACATGTCATTTTCAGTCTGGGTCAATGCTTCAGAAGTAACTCCATCACCCATAGGCAAAATGCAGGTTTTTAAAGGAGGGGTTTGTTGCTAAGGCTGGGAAGGGATGCCTTTCTGAGCCATGGCAGCTCACACTGGGGCATTATCCCACCAGATCTGCCCTTCCAAAAGAGCCACACAAAGCGGTGGGAGCACAGCCACAGAGAACACTGAGAAGTAGGGCAAGCTCCCAAGGCCCCCAGGCCAGCACTAATATTGACACAGCACATTAGGAGCAGAATTGCTGTAGCTGGCAGCTCCCTGTCCAGCCAAAGCACTGCTAAGGACTGCTAAAGAACAAGGCAAGGGATGGCAGGACAGTGAAACAATGACAGCCCAAAGAAGTCCTTTAGCAGGACATGAAAGGGAAAGTTAGATGTCTCATTGCACCATATACACAACACTTAAGTGAATGCTCTCTTTATGCTTCCTTCTCTCTTCCTTGGATAAACTGAAATTTCTGTGCAATTTGACACATGCTCAAGGTGAGCCCCAAACACCCTACAATGTGAACCTCACCAAAGCCAGCATTATGAATGGTTTTGAAGCTTTGTAATTACAGCATTCAAAGTAAGACTTGGCAGAGCAAATCAAGTGATAGTTTAGGGAAAAGCCATCAGAATATGGCTTGGAGAAAGTGGTATTTGTCTATCTCAGGATAAGCGTGAGATACTGCTGAAAATGTCACAGCAAAGTTTCACAGAACAGCTGATAGAACACCTTAGTGCCAAAGGGATGGCTTTACTTCCTTTTTTATTCTCTTGTCACTCTTCCCCCACATTTGCCTTCCTACTCCAGCAGAGACTTTTATCAAGTCCTCAGAGCCTGCCTGTACAGTGTGTTGAATTCATCAGGCTGAACAATAACTTGAGAGAAGTTATTGTCTTCTGGGGAGTTGAAGATCCCAACTGCCTTGCTGAAAGGTCAGAAGATACCCAGAAGCAGCTCAAAGCAGGGAGAGGAGATGTGGCAGAGAAGGGGAAGGGAAGAAATGTCCCATCCAACTACAGCAAGCAGTTTAAATATCCCTGTTACAGCCCTTCTGCACTTCCAAGATATTTTCAGCACTCCCACAGGACTTGCTTTCAACACACAAATCCCTCCTTAGTTTGAGCAAGACAAGGTGTGCTGAAACCTTTCCACTGATCCACATCTGCACTGTGACATTTTCTCTGCTCTTTTGTGAATGACAAGTTATGAATGTACAGACACAGCAGAGGAGTATTTCCATCCACTCTTCAGTCACTGTTGCAGTGGGAAAATAAGCTTTATTTTCTTGAGAAAGGCCTACAGCAATGGGACAGCCCTTTAGAGAAATGGCTGATAGAACACATTCCTTTTTTGTGCCTCTGTACATTCATACTGATGTTGAGAACCACCAAATTTCCAAACCTGTGACATTCAGCAGCCACAGATACAGCTGGATACAAGCCTCAGACTTGCATTTTCCAGACAGGCTTTTTAATCTGTGATTTCTAATTTAAATCAACAGTCAAGTTTGAATGCATACTTTTACATTACAACTGAAACTGAAGAAGTTTTAAAATTGCTGCTGAATTTGGAACAAAGACTCATGTTCCCAAATCATGACAACCTTTATAAAGGCAGAGGAATGATCAGGGAATACCAGCAGTTCACTTAATGGGATCCTTATTGCTATGCAGACATCTCAACCATTACAAAAATTAAAAATAATGGAAATGCAAGTGGGGAAGAACAGTGTGTAATAGACACAAACACAAAAACAACCAAGAGATAAAAAATCCCGCCAAGACCAAACACAGGCAACTAAGGAAGAAAGCCTGTTCAGAGAAAACCCAAGACAACAAACCACAGCCATCTACCCCAAAAAAGGACTCTTCATAAAACTGAATGCTGCATGTTTGATTTTTTTAAAAATTATTTCCTGTCCTTGACTCAAAGATCTATCCACTCAACAACCTCCTTCCTCTCCTAATCAAGAAGGGATGGAACACAGAGCAAAGGAACATCTGACTAACACTTGCAACCAGAAGTTTCTCCAACCCATTGTTTTAATTCCAAAAGAGAACATTCCACGACCCACACAGTCTGATCCCAGTGGGCCTAGGAAGGATCACTAGACAGTTCACATTCCTCTTCAAGAAAGCTCAAGTAGGTTTAGATGATTTTATTTCTGCAAGTAGCAGACTTGTGCCAAATATTAATAATGCAGTCCCTTAGTTACCACTTACAAGTGCTCATAATTATTTACAGCTCCTGAACAGAGGATGGCTTGGATATCATCCAACAAATCCACAGCAATTAAATTTATTAGAAAACAGAAAACTTTCTACTTTCACTCAGTAGAACAACAGAGGTAATGAATTCGGCTTAAGGAACAATGAAATAAACTGGTCCTCTTCAGCTTAGAAAACTGGCAGGACCAAGATCTACAAACTCATCAAATGTCATGGGGACATCAGACCAAGCTTGGCTGGAAGACTCACAACAACACAGCTCTTCCTATGAGGTGGAAGGCTGTGGAAACCCTCTGCCAGCTAACAGGAGGCCTAGAAGCTCATGTGGCTTGCACAGAGAGGCAGGAGCAGCTCGTGGAAAGGGATTCTGCTGAGAGTTACCACCACATGTGGCTTGTGAAGTCCCCGAGCTGAAAATAACAGTGGGCCCTAATCTTAGTGTTCATCAGGACAAACTCACAGCCCTGCTGGAGACACGACTCTGCAGCACCTGGCTCTTCTTGGTGGCACACAAAGGGTTCTCTTGCCTTCACTTGTTACACGTAAAAGCACATTATCTCCATTTTTATGTATTCGGAGAAACTTCTATTTACAAGTATGATATACATGGAACACTCATAGGGAAAGTGTGAAATAAACAATGTCCTCAAAAAACCTTTTCAGGTCAACTCTGTTTGAAGTTAACCCACCTGCAATTATCACCCTTACCAGCACTCAGCACCAGGTGGAACATTTGAACAGAACCGGCAGACATTATGAGTTTAGCAAAGCAGTTTGTAAAAGCTTGGCTTATCAGAAAGAAACCAGTCTAATACAGAAAGCCAGGTTTATATGCTCGGTGCCTGCTTTTGTAAGTGGAATTCCAAATCCAGTTTGAACAGCTGAACTCCTCTGCAGTACCCAGAAAGAACAGCACTGAGCAACGAACCCCATAAAGGTCAGCAGGCACAAACCACCCAGAACAAACAGCAGCACGGCAGGTGAGAGCCTCACCTCGCCAAGCACTGCAGTCCCTACACACTGCCCCACTCACCTCAGATCTCTCCTACAGTACCAGATCTTTCCTATCAGTAAGTACAGCTCTCATTCTCTTTTCAAAAGAGGCCAAAGGAGTCACTAAAACAAGCAAACTGTTACTGATCATAGAATCATTAAGGTTGAAAAGAACTCCAAGATCATCAAGCCCAACCTTTAACCTTTGATTACACACGGGAAAAACCCAGCAGAAAAGAATCACATATTTCAGAGGATCATGTACTAAACAATAGACACAAAGAGTTCTGGCTTTTTTTAGTCTTGCTTTTCAGAAATGTTCGCTTCAGCCTCATGCATTATTGTGCCCTGACTTTAACAGAGAAATACATACACTTTTTGTATGTGTGTTTTCTTCAGTCGCTCATCTGGTGCTCAACTGAAATGCTTTTTTATCTGTTAAAAGTCCCTTCAGCTCTCTTCAAAGATTCTGTCTCCTCTTCCACATGCATTGAATTTATTTCTTGTCCCTAAAGGTACAAGCTTAAATTTATATTCTCTAAATTCTGAAGTAACTGACTAAACACAAAATATTTACCCTAAGCAATTTGACTGACAAATGTAAAGGCACTTTCATTATCTTCCTGTTAAATCACTCCATCTTTGTTTTCCTAAATATGAGTATCAGCTCCTCAGGTTTCTGTCCCACTTTTGTCTGCCTCCAGTATCAGTGAATGAAATTTTCACCTCATAGCAAATCACTGGTATTAAAACTTTATATTCTTGTTCCAAAATAAAGAAGTGTTATATTTTGATCCGTTTAATTATTAAGATTACAGACCAAAAGCGATGTTTGCTTTGCATTTTAGTTTTGTTGAACAAAACTTGTTGAGTATTACATTTTATGTATGCTTTAGAGCATAACGACATGAGAACCCCCTGTAGTATTTTTAGCCTTTTGACTTGTTTTGCTGCAAGAGTCTCTGTAGTCCCCTTCTCTCTGCTCCAAGTCTCTCTGGCCCTCCCTGTGTCCTTCTCAGCCCGGTAAAAGCTGGATGTCCTTGCACTTCCTTCTACTCAAACACAGAGTACAGATAAGCACGCAAGTTTTATCTCAATACTGATACCAGATTCATTCATATCTGTCCCTTGTACAATCATGTGTTCTGCTCTCCTCTGCTGCAACAGGAGGCAACCTCATGAACTGTTTTATAAGACACACTGATATGTTGTAATTCAGGCCAAAGTTTACTTTACAAAGATATCCTGGAAGAACTGATGTGTTGTAAGAATCCCTTACCCGCCTCCCACCTTTTCTGTTCCGAAGCTTAGCTCTTCTTCCTGTTGCTAACTTCCAACTTTTCTAGCCTGAATTTCACTGAGGCACCTATCTGCTATTAAATTTCAATTTCTCCTATCAGATAATGTTATCAACTCACTGACCGAAGGATTAATCCAGTGAATTGTTTTCTCCTTCTTTAAGTAAGTTTAGTTGCGTTCCTTTCATCTGACACTCAAATTTATGTTTGCAAAACAGTTCATTCCTTGAACTCCTTTCAGTTTTCTATTCACACTTTATCAAGGCCGGGAAAGTATTAAAGTCATGACATAATTAACATCCTACACAGATCAACCTACCTTTGAGTCCAACTTGATATCCTTGTTTACCAAGGCACAGATTGTTTTGTGCACCTTGCTAATGTTGCCCTGGGAACTGCCAGTCAATAAGGTCCTTCCACCCTCAGTCACTTCCTCTTGGAAGTGTGACATACAGAAACAGGACTTGGCTGCTAGTTGGAAAGGGCACACGTATTTCTCAAGCAAGCCAAGTGGAAATTGCCAGAATCAATGCTACTGACTAATCCTTGCTCAGCTCACACACAGTGACTATGAATCAGTTCGATAGTTTATTTAATACAGGACTAAGTGGGTTTTTACAGTGCAGAACACACTCCTCTTTGGGAGATTCAGGTGACAGAATTCACACTATTTCATTAGTTGAGAAGTTGAAAATCTAACCTTTTAACCCCTTCTTACTGCAAGAGCTTTTAACTTCCTGGCTCCAGCATTCAGTTGGGTACTCCCACACAGCACTGGTGCTTACCTAACCCCACAGTGAACTGTTCAGAGATCCAGAATATATTAAACTTAATCCAGTAAAGAGTAGTTTTTAAAAATCTAAAAGTCTGAGTAGATGACAGTAAGGTGATTCAGAAGTCAAACAGATACCAGCACTGTAGAGTGCAGGGGAGAGACGATGAGCTCACCAGTGAGTGTCCATTTAACTTCCCCTGCAAACACACACCCGAACGTGGGAGCACACAGCTCACCTCTCAAAGGGAGATTACAGCACAAGTAACCCTACAAAGCCCCCGGGGTCATAGAAGCATTCAAGAAACACTCTGAAATGTGTTTATTTTGTTTGTGAGCTGCTGCTTTGGATAAATTTGCTCCTTTTCCAGAAGGCTGTTTCAGTAACACTTAAGTGAACTCCATCTCCCATTCACAGCAGCACAGTCAAGAAAAACCTGGATGAATGGATGAATGTTACTCCAACTAGGTTTAAGAAATATTGCTCAGTGTTGGGATGGCACATGGAACCACCAAACCAAACTGCACTGAGATGACTGACGCCTACAGCCTGAGCAGTGGGAATGTGCAAATTATGAAAATAAAAGCAGAGCACAACAACACAAGGAGCCACCAGGAATTCAGTGACCAGCCCTTTGAAGGGTGGAAAACAAGGAAAAGCTCACATGTGGAAATGATTGGGATGAGTACACTTCTGGAAGGATGTGTGGAAAATACAGAACTACACCGTGAGGAATGACTGAAGAGAAACTCACTCATTGCTGCCAAACAAAGACTCAGCCAAATTGTGTCACAGGGAGGAGTTCAAGGGGATATGCTGGCTTGGATTTGGAGGTGAAAAACTAACCTGTCACTGAAACATGCAATGAGATTTGCTAGAAAGGGCAATCAAAGTTAGCTATACTTATCCCTAATGCTTCTCCTTTAAGCTAGTGCATCAAGACTCTTCCAGGTGTTGGAAGGGCAGGGAAGTTTTTTTTTTCTGCTTCCTGAAAGTCTTTGAAATCCACTCACCAGCCACTCCTCCAGGCAAACCTGAGAACCTGCACCAACATTATTCTGTGACCCGGTTGCCAACACAGCATCGCTCCAAAACATCGTCACTGCCACGAAACACACACGCACAAAAGAGCAAACAAAGCCCTCACACAAGTGAGACTAAAGGACAGGAAAATACACACAGGCAATTCTAAGGGTGATTCTTGAGTGCCTGTGTCTGTAAATAAAATCAGAGGCCAGCTAAGACACCAGTTACCAGGTTGCCCAAAGTCACCAAACAAAATTTAACAGAAAAATGGAAAAGTAGATTTCATTGACAAATAACACTAACCAGTACTTTTCCAGGTTTGTCAAGAGACACCACTGTCCCAGTGTGTTTGGGGCTACAGGAAACTAGCAAACCACAGAAACATCCTAAAACTAGATGACGAGTCGGACGAGCAACTAAATATTTGTTTTAAAAAATAAGAAGTATGCATGAAATGAAATGCGTGCCAAAGAAAGTAAATTACACAAGTGAATGAATCCATGGAGGCTTGAGCACTTGCCTGAGCAAATCCTGTTCTAAGAGGCATGTTCGTTTTGTCTAAAAAGCAGCAAGAACTCTGCAACACTAATTTAACCACTTAAAGGAACTTATGAAAATCTTAAAATGTTGAATAATGATCACTAATATGCTACAACACTACCTGGGTCTGTAATGAGATACCAATAGGGCACTTTTTGCTCCCTTTTTTGTTACATGGAAGATTTTTTTTTTTGGTTCTGCTTCTTCCCAAGGTGTGTAGCTATTTGGTCTTTATTAGTGTTCATATCCTCTAGGAAAAAATTCCCTTTAAGTAGAAGGCATGGATTCTCCTGTTATCTGCTGAGTGAAATTTTATCCTACATTCCATTTATATTCCAAATAAAGTTTAAAGTTCTTAATAAAACCCTTTGATCAGGGCACATTACAGTCTTAGAAAGTTTTTTATACCACTGAACACAATTCCCCCGAACAGATATTTGATAAGAACATCAAAAACAAACTACAGTGCCAATATTTCTCTAAATGGAAGCCTGAGTAGGTTTTAGAAAGCTTTGCTTCTTGAAAACAGAATATTTAAGCCAACTGGCAGCAAGATGAGTTTGAAAATCATTCTTAAACAGCATTTTTTTTTTTAAGCAGACATGTCCCCTCCTCAGAGGCAGCAGAGGTGTGCACAATTAATGGCAGTTCAAACCATGTATTGTCTTGGGAAAAAAATCTTCTTCCCCCAAGTCTCTTTCCCAATATTCCATTTCCTCGAGACTTCCTGGCAAGTTTAACTGGAGACATGGCTGGGTCTCTGCCAATTTTACATAAATTATCAGTTTGACAACAACTTGGACTTGTAAGTGTTCAGCTCTGGCAAAGTCAGGTGACGGTGGTGAATGAGCTCCTGAGAGATTTGGGTATCTGAAACACTTCTATATTTGTTCATCTGGAAACCCAGAGACACACAGGCCAGCGAGGGGAAAGGGAAAAGGGGCAGAGGTCTGCCCGAGTTACTCTTCCTTGCTATAAAAGAGAATTCTTTAAAAATGGCACCATCAATACTGAAAAGCTCCACTGTATAGATGAAAGTAAAAAGTTGCTTATTTTTCTGGCTTCTGAGTTTCAGTGCCAGAGCCAGATTTTTTTCATCAAATTTTTATGCAGATTTATGAAAGAGATGACCCAACACAGCTTAGTCCAAAAATACTCTGTCACAAAGCCTCTTCTTCCACATGAAGGTTGCAGTGTAACACATTTCAAACAGCACTCTTCACACTTCCTGCCTCTCCCACCTCTCCTTCAGGAATACTCACTTTGTGAGCTGTTTCTAACCCACAAAAGCAGAAATGTTTATGAAGCCACAAGTTGTACGGCATCAGCAATCTCAAATCACTCTTCTGGGGCAAACACTCAGCTTTGAGACCCAGGAGATTCCCCAGGCTTGGATCCTTGCCCAAACACAAATGGCAGCAGGGAGCAGAGGGACGTGGATGGAAATGCTCAGCCAGGAAGGGCTTGGAGCACTGATGGAGGCTACCCTGTCCATGGCAGCCCAGTTGAAAGAACCATCAGAACTGCTGTCCAAACTCATCCAGCTGTGCACAGACCGTGCAAAGGACTCGTGTGTCATTATTAACCAAACTGCAGGATTTTTTGATCATCAGAGCCCTGATGATCCTGCCCTGAACAGTGGCAGATTTCCCACATGTTCCTCGAAAATCTGTAAAAATCCATCAGTCAGACCAGAATTCTTGGGAAGAACACACACAGAAAGGACAGTCAGAAAAGTTGCACAATGGCATCAGCTGTATCCAATTGTTAAAAGTTTGCTCTAAAATGGTGAGTTGATAATCTCCACCAGGAATGGCAATGTAGAAACAGTCTCTCCAATAGCTGACTGCAGGAATCTTCTCCCCTGATGGGCCTTTTTTCCCCTCATCATCTTATTCTTGATAAGACAAAAGCATTAGAGTAAGACAAATGAAGAGCCACTCCAGCTAAGAAAATAAAGCAGGCATTTGCTATGGAAGAGTCTCATGGTCAAGGCAGATAAATGAGGACAGGAATGACCTCATTCAACAAATAATGCCAAGTACAGTAATTGAGATCTCATTATTGCCAGCTGGGATATCTTAAACAGACTGAACTAGATTTTAAAATGCTGTAATAGGGAAATGCCCATCTTTCTTCAGACTGTCTCCTGGCCAGACAAGCTGACCAAGTTGCACATGGTCTCAAAAGGAGAAAAATGTATTTACATAAATGTCCTAAAATTTCTAACAGAAGTGAAAGAGAAAATCCCACACGAACCCAAACTAGCATAAACTCTTAGATCTTTCTATTTAAAATAGGAATATCCAATTGCTGGCCTCGTATTTCTAAAATACAAATAACTTCAAGTACTTCTAGAATTTGGACCCAAACCACATAGAAAGCATTTAACAACATTTTGAACAGACTGTTCTTTAATTACAGCACACTTCCAGCAATCCTAATGTTTTATGTGACAAGTCCCTCTAAGAAGTCACTGAACCTGACTTGACAAGTTTCTAAAATAAAGTAAAATATTCAGAGGCTGGTTTGGTCATAGCAGTGAAAATACATTTTAAAAAAAGAAAAGAAAGAAGAAATTCTATAAAAACAGGAAGAAAACAACACTATTTGTAACAGAAATTTCCAAGCCATAGTAAATTGAGTAGAAAGTAAAATTACAGTAATTACAAATGTTACTCAGCAAATTTGCCTAATATTCTGGAGCTTTATCACATTGATAAGAAAAAAAACTATTCCAGGTATCAGAGCTTTCTACGATCACAAACACATGTAAATTTCTGGATTTATGAATTTGGGCCATATCCTGACTATAACACAAAAATACACTTAAGTATGTTAAGGGCACAGTGTTGATACCAACTTTTTTCCATTAGCTCATTGAATTAATTTCATCAATAACAAACCAATTTGCAAATGCAAATAGCAAGATTACATGAAATCCCTTGGCAAAAAATCACATTGGGAAAGGGAACAGAGGAATTAATGGGCCTCCTGTTTGTTAGTGAACAATTCGAGAACTCCAAACTGGAAACCCCATCGTGGTCAAGACAAGGTTAAAAAAACATAAACCTCCAAAACAAACATATCAATTTTTTTTTTGCAAGTTATTCTAGAGCACGGATTCTATGCCTGAAAAATGACCAGGCCATTCAAGTCTATGGGCAAAATAAATATTGTTTTCCAAGGTTTTATAAAAACTAATAAGCCAGTAGCCAAACTGTATCAGAAGGCCCAAAACTCAAGGAGATTTAAAATACAATTATCAGGGGTCCTTGAGTGAAAGATAAAATTAATATCAGTAGAACTCAAACCAAACCAAACTTGCTGCCACTCTGAATGACAACAAGATATATGCACAACATAAAGGATGAAAGTTTTGATATTTTAATAGATCATTTTGCTTCAAATTGGAACAAAAGTCCTAAATTTCGTAACACTCCAAAAAGAATCCACAGACAAAGAAATCCATTGATAACACGTTAAGGAAAAGAAAACCCAACCAAACCAGTTCAAGGAAACTATAAAATAACAGCTTTAAAGACATAAAAAAAAATTCTTACCAAAAAAAAAAAAAAAAAAAAAAAAAAAGTATATTAGCTTTATTTTCTCCTGTTTTTTCTAGGAAGTAACTTTTCCTTCTCACTTCACCTGATAAATATTCAGCAGTATAGCATTATTTAGCAATTTCTAGCAGTCTTTTTGATTTTGTCCATTTTGATAAGGCAAATTATAAAAGGCAAAAGCACTTTAAAAAGTTTCCATGATAAAAAGAACTTGAGATCAAGAATAATAATAGTTATTTCTGAGTTCTCTGGTAGTCTTATTTCATTCACCCTTCAAAACCTACATCAATCCCGAATGGATAATAAAAACTTTAGTTTTCTGAGTAGTCCTGTATCAAGAATGCATCCAGTCTTTAAAACATATGGATTCCATTCACTTATTTTTCAGCTGACACAGAAAGGAATTAAGGCAAAAGGCTGCAACTGAATGAGCAGCTGAGAATTACCATGAAGTGCCTTCCTAGGAAAGTGATTTCTGAGAAGTGGTTCCTAGGGATCACCAAGCATCCTTCCCATTGGAAGATGGATTTCCACCCCAGCCAGGGGTGGAAGTGTTAAGGATTTAACCATGTGTGTGCTGCCCTTCCCACGTGCCACTAAACTGCCTTGTACCTGTGTTAAACAGAGCCCACCAACACCTGCAAGGAAAACCCAGCCAAAATCACCCCAAAACCTACAACCATCTGCCTCAGCTGCTTGGGCTATGAATGGGCCCCTCGAAGTCAGCAGAGAACGTCAACACCTTGGGCCCCAAAAAAGAGGCTCGTTAGTTCTGCTCTCCAAAGCGCTGCCAAAGACATCTCCTGCTCTCCAAGTAGCCTGGTGGCCCCATTCCTGCACAAGGCCAGCCTAGTAAAGCCCAGCACAGCTCCACAAGCTGCCCTGCCACCAGCAGCTGACCCAGAAGTGCATCTGACACAGCAGACATTGAATAACAGCTTCTCAAATGGCAGCAGACTGAAAAGGTTACAAATTCTCAGTGTGCTGCCTAAGAAATATCTTTTTGTAGCTGCAAAGGAGAAAGTGTGACCTGAACAGAGAGAGAAGAAAGAAGAATCCTTGCAGGCATGAGTCCTCAAATAATCCTGTACTTTATACATGAAGAATCCAATATCAGCCAGCTCTTGACTCAAACTATAAACCAGGAACTTAAGCATGCAGTAAAATAAATTAGAAATAATTACCAAACACAACAGAAACTATCAGTCTTCTTTGGGGCAAAGACTGAAATGTCAGACTATTTTTTTAAGTAATGGATATTCCTGACTAACAAAGCCTGAAGATGCTGTTTTGATCTGCGTTCTTCTGCAGAATGGATTAAAAAAGAAATTACATTTCTCAACATCTGGTGAAAGATCAGGTTTCCAAGGAGATGAAGTCTGGGCCTTGGATAAGTAGCCTTACTGCATTTTTCCAACAAATTGAGGTAAAAAAGGCAAGTGTAATATGCAGCTAATGGCAGTGAATTACCTTGATACCCCTCCCAATTTAATACATCATAGGTTATTTGACAATGTTCAGAGTCGTTAAATACAAATAAAACCAATTGGATAATCACAACTGAGACTTCCTCCTCGCACAAAAAAAATCCACAAAACTTAAATAGGCTTTCTAAATACTCAATACACCAACTCTTAGGGAGAAAAGCCTTCTGAGTTTTCACGTGTGTCATTTTTCTGCTTCAATGTCTTGAGTTCCAACTTTGTAACAACTGAGCATCAGTCTGGATTTGATCTGACTAAAGCTGGGACACATTTCCTACTGCAGTGCAAGACCACCCCATCCATACAGATACATAAACACACACCCCACAGGCAGAGCACTCCTTTGCTTTGCTTCATCCATCATCAATCTACTGACCAAAATCTATGAAAGACCCACACTGAAAGCTCTTTCACCAGGTTTGGAAATGCCATCAACCACCTCATTTGCATCTTCAAGCACCTCCAAAACACAGACTGTAACTTCTGTGAGCTGATCAAGCAGAACTTTCAATAACCACATTTCAAAAGCTGGTAACTGAGTTCCAGTCAGCTACTGCATTTATCAAAATCAATTATTTCAGGCTGAAGCTCTCAAAATATGATGACAGCCAAAAATTAAAGTTTCAAAACATGTTTAATGTATCAAAGTAAATAGAGAAAGCTTAAATATTGCATTCTGTAAACTTAGTGAGAATCAAAAAGCTATACAAGATTAAAAATATGTATTTATTTTGGGTTTCTCTTTGCAGTCATTTACATATTATATGCCTTTATACAGCTTTTATTGAAGACAACTAACTTCAAAGAACTTCCTAACACTTGACACAAGTAGCTGCCTTTTACTGCTTTTCTGCCCTTTTTTTAGAAACAGAACTACGGACAAAACTGATGGTAAAGGTTAAGAATGAAAAGTATGCAGGTTACAGAACTGAAACAGAAAGTCATTACAGGATGCACCAAGTTTACTTTGTTTCACTTAACAATAATGTATTCCTTCAGGTTTTCCTGTAGCTCCTGTCAAAGTATAACAGCACAGGCAATGGGCCCCATGCTGAAAACAGCTTAAAATACTGTATTTGACCATGAAAACAGCACATCTGTACTCATGCAGAATAAATAACCTGCACGTCTCCTGGTATTTCCAGCATCCTTGATATCAATGCCCTTGGAAAACCTGCCTTCCTCACTTGCAGCTCTCACAGGTCTCAGCTCTGCCATCAGTCTTGCACAGCATCAAAGAACTGTGTGCAACTCCAAGCTCCACCAAACAAATCCAATAAATGCTCTCTGTTCTTATTCCTGGTTGTCCAAAAGAATCCTTGAGAGCAGGGAACTGAAGGAGAACAACAAATCTCCTTTAAAGTCCCGCTACAAACATCACCTTCCTAATGCACGCCTAGCAAGGGTCCCCGAGCACAGCAGGTCTTTCTGAGCACTTGGTGCCAGGGAAGTGGCAGCAGGCCCCAGTTCCAGCTCTGGCTTTGTGGAATCTCAGCTCCAACCACCTGAGCTTCCTAAAACACAAACCAAGCAGCTTTCTTCACGTTGTCTGTGGTGCCTCTCTTGTCTGCTCTCCCAAGGAACTTCTTTTACAGAGCTTGATCCTTCACAGCCCCACAAAGAGACAATGGAAATGTACAGTGTGGAAGAGAATATAGGATAAAACAGTATAAAACCCCAATGAAATGCTGTGGATTATTTTACACACTCAATTTCTACAAGCAGGGATAAAAAAAACTCCCATGAATGGTCATGAGAAGCACAAACCCACAGAAGTCAGGAGGAGTAAAGCCTTTCTCCTTAATAAGCAGCTGTGGTTTAGAGTAACCAGACAGAGGTCTGTAGTTCCTGATGCTTCAAAGAGCTATTTACATTTGCATATTCCTGGAGGATACAAAACATACTTTCTGAAGAGGGCAGAGTTTAACCTCAGCCTTCTGCAGGACCGTTTACAGAGACAGTTAGTCGGAATTAATACTCAATTGGAACAAAAACTCTTTATTTTCTCCCTTACAGATTTAGCTGCAGCCTGTGTATTATCAGTCACTCATGTTTAAAAAACCCTTTTGATAAAAGAAGATACACAGGCAGGACACGTATTTTTAATATGAGCACGTTAAAAAAAAAGAAATTAGTATTTTGAATGACGAAGTCCCAAAATTAAAAAAAAAAATTAAAAAAAAAACTACTTGAAGACTGAATTTTGAAAAGAGATTAGATCACGCTCCGCAGCTGACCCTTTCTACCTCACATACTAAGGAAATACTTCAAAATTCCAGTAGGCATATTTGCTTCCAAGGCAAGAAAACACACCCACTTGTTCCTTCACCGCTGTTTTTCCAAGTAGAAAATCTTCCCAAAACTGTTATAATCGAGGCACTGGAGTAACAGAAACCTCAGCAATTAAAAATGCAAAGTGATTCCATTGCCTCCTCAAGCGCAAAATCCCGATCTGGGGAAGCCACCTTGGTGTTCCCGGTGCGCTGCTGGAGGAAAACCTTCCTTCCCTTTGCGACAGGCAAGGCAAGTCCGACAGGGCACCGGGACAGCTGCTCGGGATTAGGGGATCCCCAGGGAAACACGGCCGGCAGGTGCCCGGGATGCTCCCCCGGCCGCGGGGCTGGCACCTGCCCGCAGGTGGCAGCGGCCACCGTGCCACACAACCAGGGAATCCCCGAGCACCGCCGGCTCCCGCACGGCACACGGGGCCTCTCCGACCGCGGGGTGCCCGGCGGAGATCCCGGGGCCCCGCTGGTGGCCGGGGAAGGGGCACGGTCCCCTCCGTGAGAGCCGCCCGAGCCTCCCCGGCCCTGGGGAGATTCGCACCGGGGAGGGGGCACAGCCTGGCACGCCCCCTGACCTCCCCTGTCCTCCGCGGGACCCCGGCCCGGCTCTGCCCGCGGCTCCGGGCCCGCCTGCCAGCCCCGTCCCCCCGCTGCTGCCACACCGCGGGGCCAGCGCGCCCCGGGGCCGCTCCGTAACGGAGCCCCCCGCAGACACAGCCCGGCACCGCCGCCGGGGGGTCCCGCCGCCACCGCCGCCATCTCCCGGTCCGGGTCCCCCTCTTCCGCCGCCCCCCGGCCCCTCCCGGGGCTCCCGCGGCCCCCGGGGGCGGCGGCTCCGCCGGGGCCGCGTTCTCCCCCCGGCCCCCCCCGCCCCTCAGCGCCCCCCGCCCGCCTCCCCTGGCGCTCACCGCGGCTCCGCGCGCCCCTGGCCGCGCCGCGCCCGGCCGAAGGGAGGGCGGGCGGGGGTCGCGGCCCCCCGGCAGCGCCGCACGCCCGGCGCAGGCAGCCCCCGTCCCTGACCTACTTTCCGCCTGGCTTGCCACCCGACGGCGCACCACTAACCTACTTTCCAGCCAATGGCACCCTCCCCCAGCCCCGCACCGGACGCGCCCGCCCGCCAACGGGAGAGCGGCTCCGCACCCGCCTCGTCCAATGGGCGGCCGCCGAGCGGGCAACGCCCGCCCCCCCGAGCGCCGGCAAATCCCCGGGCGGCCCCGCGGCGCCCGCCAATCGGGAGCGCGGCTGCGGGCCCCGGTCCCGCCTCCCGCCCGGGGGCGGGGCCGAGGGGCGGTGAGGGGGCGCAGCCGGGACCCGGATGTGGCGGCGGGGTCGACGAGGGCTCGGGGCGGGTGTTCCCGGGGTGGCGGGGAGGGCTCGGCCTAGCCCGCGCTTCTTGCGCCGGCGGCGCCGCTCGCGGTCCCTCCCGCTCCCCGCCCCGCCGCCGGGGCTCTCCCTGGCCGCTGCGTCACCGCCGCGTGACGTCAGCCGCGGCCGTGACGTCACGCGCAGAGGTGTGAAGGTCATGGCGGCGCTGCCCCAGCCTGGCCGCTGTGCCTGGGCCTCCTCTCCTTCCTTCCCTCGGCAGCGAGGCCCGGGCCCGGCCCTGGAGCCTGAGGGAGCCCGTGCCGTGGTGTGACCGCCCATCCTCCTTTAGGGTCAGCTTCTCTGGGCCTCAACACGTGCTCCGGTGCTGCTCAGCCCCGCGTCACCCCCGGGTGTGTGCGTGGGACGCGGTTCCGTGCCAGGGACTCGGTGGAGTGTCACACCCCGCACCTCAGAGCCTCGGCCCCCGCTGGGCTCGGGGACACGGGTGTGGTGCTGGCACCGTGTCCCTGTCACTGGTGCTCCATCGCCTCCCAGCGCGGTCACAGCGCCGGGGCTGCTCCCAGCATCGGTTCCGTTCGTGTGTGCAACAAAGGCCAGCGGTGGCGATGCCTAAAGAGGCTTACCTGGAACAGAGACTGGGCAGAGTTAAAGGAATAAAGTAGGGGTTTATTAAAAGGTCTTCAAAGGATTAACCTTGAGCAGTGCAGGAGCCCAGCCATAGCTACACCAAAGATAGACCCCAAGTCATGAGTTTTCACACTTTTAATTTTTGATCCATTTCAATACTGGAGTTAATTGTCAAATTCCAGCTCCAGGTTCTGCAGTCCCATCCTCCCAGGTTCTCTCCTCAATTCTCTGCTGTTTGCACTTTTTGGGCCTGAAGCTGCAGCGTGTCCTTGGTTGTGGGGCTGGAAAAGGATTGTTTGGTGTGACTGAGCTGGGAGGAGAACTTGCTGACACTTTATATGAAGTTCAGAGTCACACACCAATGCAGTGCAGAGTCTGGAAAATATGAAAGCTAAAACTTAAGGCATCAGTGGAATGTGGTAAAGCCATCTACCACACGTTCGAGTCTAAATTTAGATAATCCACAGGGCAGTGTAGAGGAGATGTGTTGCAAGCACATAATCACAGTGGAGCTGCTTTCAAATGCAGATATTTGCTAAACGTGATTGCGTGATCGCTGCATCAGATTATCATTGCCACATCCTAATTGTCTTAACATTTCCTGTCCTGTGATGCCACGTCCCAGAGGTTTGGTTTATGTTTCCTAGTGTAACATCACCAGGGAAGCGTGGATTGCAGCAGGGTTGCGTCACGGTGGTTGTGGTTATCCCAATCCACCATCCCTGGACGTGGGCAGGGTTAACAGTTTCCACCTAACTGAGTGGGGACTAAACACAGGCAACAAGTGGCCCCTGCTGGATACAAACTCTCTGTTCACATCAGGATACTCCTACTCGGGAGAAACCCTCGAGCAGAACGAGTAAAATGAAATACTGTGCATTAACAGGATGGGAATGTACACCATTAAGAGAAAGGAGAAAATGCATCCTTTTATTTCCAGCAAAATGGGGCTGCTTTGATTTGTTTTAGCACGCAGAAGTTATGGAGGTGGAGAAGTCTCCTTGACTACTTCTTACAACTCATCCTTGGTAGTTCTGTTCATTGTTTCTACCCATCTGTAGAAATAATCTCCCTTATGGACTCGATCACACAGTGTCTGTTTTAATGAGCCCAGTGCCTGTTGTAGGGAGTGATGCCAAGAGTAATGATCTTTAACTATTTCTGTAGGAGAGCAGCTTAGCAGGCCATATGTCAGATTTCCCAGTGAGCAATTGTTTTGAGTTGTTTCTACACCATAGTTTCTATTCATGAGATATTAAAGAAAATAACAGCATCTGGTTAATCAAATTCCAAATCTCACCATATGATGATATATATCAGTCCTGTTCTGTGACTTCCTTTGAAAGAGATTGTCAGGTCAGTGCAGGAAATTTCTATCTGTAGGGTGAATCAGGCATCTTATACTTTGAAATGTTAAAGGTTAGGAGCTAAGAAATGACAGTTTTAAATTTGACAAGACCTGAGTTCAGCTCCTGACGCCAAAAAAGTTTGTACCACACGTTTCGAGAGACAAAAGGCAAGCAGGAGAGGTGAGGCTTGACCAAAGGTAGAGCATTTTCTCCTTGCAAGGTGCTTGGGAGAGCACTTGAAGCAGAGAGCACTGCACAAACTGTGGGAGCTGCTGGGCAGGACAGCTCAGTTGTGTGCTCAGCCCAGGGCACTGGTGTGCATTGGTGTGTCTGATGAAAAAGCAGAAGCATTTCCTCCTCCAGACAACTCTCACCTGATTAATTTTCAGATTTCATAGTTTTTTCTTTCTAAGAATGTAGTAAATTAGATCTTAGGCAGAACGTTAACTGCCTCCTTAGCTATGTTAATATATTAATTGTTACACTATGTTTAAACACCAAAATTTACACTCATTTTTGGCCTAAAATGACAATTTAAAAGCAGGAAGAGGGTGTGCTATGTGACAATTGTACTGAAAATTGTGGTTTTTTTAATAGAATATTGGAAAAAGTAGCTCAGGTTCCAGCTGATTTTCTTTACTGTATTCACATTTGAATGCTACAGAAAAACTTTCCAGGTCTTAGGATTTTGACTTTGTGTTGAGAAGAGTGGTAGATATGATCTCCATTAAATGCAGCCTACCTAAGCTATGATAAGGCCATATCAGTGGTTTCACTTTAGAATCTGCAAGTTTTTAAATCTAGATAACTATTTCCCTGCAGAAAAAGGGAGGTTTCTCAGCTGATGACCCAAAAACTGATAGTTTTGTTCTTGTTCTGTTTTGGTATTTTTTGTTTGTTTGGGGTTTGTTTTGTTTTGTTTTGGCTTGGTTTGGTTTGTTTTTTTTGTTTGAGTTTTTTTGGGCAGAGGTTGCTTTCAAGCACTCTTGATAAATCTCTGAAACACCCACGGATGTTCAGAAGTAACCAGCCAAATTAGTTCTTTGATGCTTTAGTTGTGTTTTCTCTCAGACATGATTCATTACCCCAGTTAGAGACACAAAGGGCCCAGATCTCTCAGTCTTTGGAGGGCGAATTTTTGTGAAATGGTTTGGAGATAGAATTATATGTGTTTATTTTTTTAATGTCTTCCAAAATATGTGCAAGATAGGATAACTGTTTTAGCACCTAGCTGTGGATCCAGCTGCTTTAGAGCATTTTAACCAGCTGCTCTTTGTTTGTAGGTTTTCAGCCATGCAATATTAATTAACTTCACTCTTTTATCCAACCTCTTCCTCCATTTGTCTCTAAACCTAAGCCAGAGGAATATTGGGGTTTTTGTACAAACACTTGCTGCTTTAAAGGGTGCACCTTCTACCACAATGTTTCCACATTTGAGCAGTAATTTCATGAATATAAAGGAATAAATGTTGACTTTTTCATGTGCCTGCTTCCTTCTGAGCTTTTTAAAACCCGTTCTTCATCCTCCTGGCCTTTATCATAATTTAAAGGGCTAAAAGCTCGTTTCAGGCAAAAGAGAAGATTCTTATCCAATCCATTGATTTCAGCCCTGTGGTCTCTGAGAACACCAGTTAATATTCAGAGAGTCAATAGGAGCTCCCTGGAGTTGGCAATCCACTGTCTGGCAGCATAGCAGGAACAGGAAGAAGAATCTGAGGAGGAAAATCAGGCTAAAGCCAGGGAATTAAGAAATTCTAAGTACTTCTTTGCAGTATTTTCAATCTTTGCAGAAGATTCAGGACAAAGAATTTCTATCTTTATCTGGATTTGACCTTAATGAAGGTTAAAGAACTTCAGAGTTTTTGCTTAATTAAAAATATATGGAATTGAGTTTGTATTTCAGAGTCTGGAAGTCTGAACTTGAAGAAGATGTGGTAAACTTTAAATATGTTAAGAAAATTTTAGTGATATAATATTTTAAGTTGAAAATTCTAAAAGGCTACAGCTTTTTCAAATAACAGCATATTTTTTTTTCCTGAGATTTTATTAAAATGTTACCTAGAGTTTTATTTATATTTTTTTTGTTGATAAGAAATCAGTATTCATTCTTGGAGTAATTTTGAGTTAACACCATATTTATTGCTTACATTTTTTTAATGCATCACATACAAACCTAGAGTTGCTGGTATGAGATTCTTCCCTGACTTCACCAAAAAAAAATAAAAATTCTAGAAGCCATTTTGTTGGAAAAGATTTGGGCTAAAAACTGCTGACAGTGTTTCTTCAGGATTTCCTGAGGACACTGAGATTCAGGGTAGAATTTTGCTGCCTTTTCTTGGTAGGGGTCTTAACGTTTTCTAAGTTCCATTAAACACCAAGACTTCTGCTTTTGATACTGAAATGAACAGAGAACGGATTCCAAGCAGCCTTGTTCTAAAGGGTAAATAACATGCAGAAACAGTTGAACAGAAAAGTATAGCTGGGATTGTAAATGTCACTTGAATAGGTTTATTGTTTGTTGGGGTTTTTTTTTAAACTAAACAGTCACAGACTGTATTAATTAAATAAGTATAATATCCTCCCTTTTGCAGGTTGGAAAAACAGGCCTGGAGATTAATGACTTGGTCAGGATTACACCCACATATTAAGCCACAATTAGAACTGGAGCAACTCATGGCAGCCTTCTGAAGAGTCTGGGGAGTCACTCAGCACCTCCACTTGGTTTCCCATATCAGTTAGACAAAACGTTTTACTTTCACAAGGAAATTGTGAAGCTTAGGGCATATTTTGAAAAGAATCTTTGCAAACTGTAGAAGGTAGGGGTTTAATTCTCTTTTCAGTTAGTGCTGATAAACTCTATTAGGAGCTTAACAATCCGTGGTGGGAAGATGGATTTCCAGATTGACAGGCTGTGATGGGAGAGAGGGATAGTGACTTTATTTTTTGGTGTTTCATCTTGTAAATCTACTGGGCCTTATTCTGGAGTTTTTACTTCATTCTTACACAGTCAAAATTCATGCTTGTTCCATCAGGCCTCTGCTGTGAGGCTCTGAGGGTCAAACACATGACATAGACTGTTCTTCCCCTCAGCATTACATCCTTCTGTCCAGGGTTTTAAGATTAAGGTGCTTTCAAAGCCATGAGTGGCTGTGAACAGGAAAAAGGGAAAGAGCAAAGAATCTTTCATGTTTCATGCCAAGCTACGGCTTCTCTGTTGTCTATTAATTAAGCAATCTATTAATACTGCTTTGGTACATACTAATGTTAGACAAAAAACTGTTTTGTTGCTAGAGGAAAAGCTGCTATTTAAAAACCAGAGCAGAAGCAGACTAATTCTGAGGCTTATGAGTGCATCAGCCAGTAGGTGTGCCTGGAGTGTTGTAAATGGGAAGGGTGGGAGGACTCCGTCTTGTTATTAGTACATGCAGAAAGACAGGAAGTACTTAGGGAAGGTTTCCCTCTTGTTCTGAGTTCCAGGGAAGTTATTCAGCCAAACACATGAATCACAAAGCAGACTAGAAGGGAGTTTCTGTGTGGCATGAAAATAACAATCTTGGAGCCTGAGAAGTGGAACAGTTTGACGCTTTTGTTCCGCTGCAGATTTTTCATGGAAAATAGCAACCCCACGAATATCTGACAATGAAATGTCTTAGTGCATGAAATGTGAAGTTTATATAAGAGAGTGTCTTACTCATCAGCTGCTCTATTTTAAGCCCTGCTCAGCATGAGGACTTTCATTTTGTGATCTATTTGGACAGCAGCTGGTACATTAGAGTTTTACGTTAGCTGACATCTTTACAATCTAAAGGATACTTAACATAATCCTGTAAAACCTATTCTCATATTTGCCCTCAGTCACTGATGTTTCATCTCCGTGTCTTGTCTTTCCCCATGGACATGTTCTGTCCATTTCATGTTAAAAATTGGTCAGTGTATCAACAGCATTAAAGGGATGTTTTGTGGTGATGTGATGTGATGTGATCAAAAAATATATATACAGCATATGTCATAAAATGGATGTGCCATTTCCATGACTGCAAAAGGCAATGAAAAGGAATCCATAGTAACATATGTTGGGGATAAATTCCAGCAACTAGCACAAATAGCAGAAAAGGTGGTATATATTAATAATTATATACAAAGATGAGCTACGTGCATGATTTAGATTCACTTGGAAATATTTACATCGTGGAAGGATGCCAAGTTGTAACCTAATTCCAAAATCCAACAATTATCAAGTAGTTTGCCTCTTGCCATTTAGTACTGGGACTTCATCTATCTGTTAATGCAAAGAGAAAAGTCTTTTCCATCTTTGTGGATTTTCAATCCCAGTCAGCTCTAAACAAATGACAAAATAGTCCTGAGGGAAGCTGAAGTTACGTGTTCCTGGAGCTGCTTGGGGAAAAGGCTGATGTGGAGAAAGGACAAAAGAGGGCACTGCTGAGGGGTGGCAGGCACTGGAGCCTCAAGCATGTGGTGGAGCTCCCTGGGGATGCTTTTCCCTGAATCCCACACCTTTGACACCCTCCCTTGGCCCCTGTTGTCGTCACCTGACCTGCTTGCTCAGGAGCTGTGCTCTGGGGGACGTGAACTGGAATCTGAAGCTGGCAGGTGTCAGGATGTCCCACTGATGACTTCAGGTACTGCAAGGGTGATTTGACTTTTCTCAGCAGCAAAACCTGCCTAGGAAAGGTGGAAAGCTACTTTTCTTTGTACATTTTGTTTCCCACATGAGTGACCTGGCATCTATTGTTTTTTGTGTGTTTAGCCAGGTAAAGATTTCAATTGCTTGTTGAAATATGAAGAACCAATGCCACACTAAATGTATTCTCACCCAGACTGCTGCTGCAATGCCTGGGGTTTGAAGGGAGGGATTTAACAAGAGAGTTTAAGCTCTGCTTGTTCCCATGAGTGGTGGCCAGGAGGCTTCAGCTCTGCTTTCATGCTGGACATGCACCACCACTCCTTTCTCCTGCACTTGCCCAAACAGTTTGAAGTCAAGCTACAAAGCTCCCTCCCACATCTGATACAGGCCCCATCCTCTCCACACCCACCCCATGGCTTCATTAATCTGCCTATTAATTATGTGCACATCGCTGGGAGTGGCATAAATTTGAACTATTCCTGCACTTCTTTGATATCAATGTAATGTTTATATTTCCGTATGTGACCACAAACGAACATTAGGCCCTTTATGGAATGATTCTGACTCATATAATATATTATTCTATGCTTCGTGAGCCATTATTTTTCCTTTTTAGTTCTGAAAAAACACCCAATAGTTTCCAGTGTGATGAGCAAAAAGACAATCATCAAAGTGACCTGTTACACTGTTTATCTGAAACATAACACAAACCCATTCCCTCACCAGACAAGAAGGGCATGGAAGGACTGGTCTGGACCATGGTCATACTGTTCTGACTGTGGCACAGTCTGAGCAGATGGTTATGCCTTGCTCTGAGTGCTACAGATTTCTCTAGGACATGTTAATCAATATATTTTAATGACCAAAACAATGCCATTTTCTTTAATAAAAAACACCAATGGGCAGTTGTACTTCTTGTCCAGTATTACTTCAGTGATTTTCACATAACGCCAATGAAATTTAAGATACTCTGTGTATGCCCTTACCGTGTTTATTTCCCTGCCCATTTCTTGCTTCCTTGGATGTGCTTCCAGGAAGTCATCTATTTATAAGCTTTATGTCCTATGAACCAATGATTGAAGCAGAGATGGAGAAGTGATGCATGAGATTACAGGGGAGCCTTAACAACTTAATGACAGACAAACATGCAACACCCCCCAACATCAAGCCCTGTTCTGTGCCTTCTCACACACTCCTGCAGGCTCCTCACCACAGCCCAGCCTTGGTGTGATACCTGCAGCCCTCTTCCTTCTATGCAAAGAAAATCTATGCTACAATTCTTTCCTGCCTTCTCAGGAGGGTGATCCTTTTAGGTATGTGGTTTTCTACTGTTGTTTTTACACTTGATCTTTTAATTAATTCAAACTCCAAGGTGGAAGTAGCAGCTTGGGGTAGCCAATTATTTTGAGTTTCCTTAGGTTTGCTTCCATAATCCTTATGCTGTGTCATACTTAATTATGCTGATGGCAAAAACAACGTAAAGCATTCTTTTAAATATTTTTAAAGTCTCTTAAGATTCTCCACTGAAACACAAGATAAAAAAAAGAAAACCATTTCTCTTTTTGCTGGTGTTTTGTTGTGGTACACCTAATTCCTTTTTTCACGTAAACTTTTGGTTTTGTTTCTGATTTTAGGTACTAGGTTGAGGTTCAGAGGGTAAAAGGCTAAAACACCCAAATAATAATGAAGGTTAATCAATAATTATATTAATCGGCCAATGTGAAGGTTTTGCGCTAAAAAAATCCCACAGACTTCTATTACTTGGCCTGGATTCAGACATTTCTACCTGTTAAATTTGGTATTTCTCATGAGTATTGAGTTCCCAAATATGACTAAGAAATCACACACTTATTGGGAATATGAAGGGTAGCCAAGATTCTCTTGGCACACTGGAAATGCCTTCTGTATATCTCATGTAACCCTGTGGAATCCATTTGGATTTTGTAATAATCTGTGGGTTTGTTTAATGAATGTACCCTAACTCAGCATATCTGCAAAGGTATACAAGGTAGCTCTGACTGAAAGTACAAATAAAATGACAAAGAAATTGCAAGAAAATGTTGTCCAGACGGTATCTTCATTTTTCATGGCATTAACCTGATCCTGAGTTTAAAATTTAATGAAGACCTGAAAAAAATTGTGGCAAATGGGGAGAATAGATGGTGGTATGATGAAGAAATCATGTTTGTGAGAGATACTAAATGTGTATTTCATCCAGCTAGCATATGTGTCACTCTGTACATTCTGTAGTTATCAGTAGGCTAAAGAAAAGAATGTGGTCACACAGTGACGTCTGAGCAGTTTTCTGATGGTGCCAAAGCTACAGGAGTGAGAGAGAATCTGTTTGATTGTGCTGGCAAATTTTGGCTCTTTGAGTCACCCTGCAGCTGGATAATGTACATAGTGTGCACACAGGTTGTAGGGGTTTTTTTTCTATTGCAGTAATTATATTATATTCCAAGTAGATGGAATTTGAGACAAATAATTGAAGTGATTTTTTTTTTCCTGTTGTTGGTCATGTCTCGCTTACTTACAGCAAGGAATGCACCTGTTTTCCTTTTTTCCAGAGGTGTCTTGTTTGGAGGATGGCTGTGTTTGAGGACTGGAGTTGTGGTTGGTTAAACAGTGTTTTGTGGCTTGGGCTGTCACAGGGAAGGCAGTTAATTATGCACATGCCTGATTATTGTTATGATAATCATATTATATATATTTATATATATATAATGTGATCAGTAAATCATCAGGTGAGTATTTGCTTGTCTGAGGTATTTCTGTGCCAGCAGAGGATGAGAAAACACTCTTGATGGTGCTTGGAGCAGACTAACTCAGATGTCACTGGCCATGGGTGGCAAATTCCCATAACTGCAATCCTAGTCCATGAAAACCCTGCTTCTTCAAAAGGGCCTTTTTCAGTCTTTTCATGCACCTTGTTCCTCTTGTTATTCACATAGTAGCCATTTTTACCACTTACTTGTCTTTGCTTTTAAATTAGTTCAGTTAAACTCAGTGCTTTAAAAACAAACCTTTAAAGGCATTTCCCTTTATTTTCTGTGAGAAGCCACGGTAAATGCCATATGCTTTTAAGCAATTAAAAGGCTTTATGACTTTGTTTTTTATGTTGTTAATGCAGGTGGTACAGATTCAATGGGCTTTCATGTGTAGCAAATTCATCATATGTCTATTTTCTGTCTCCCAGCACCTCTGTTAGTTTGATGTTGGGCTCTGAGTAGCTCTTCATATTTCCATGGTTACAAGTAGTCACAAGGGTTCTGTTAACCCCCAAAGGCAGAGTGATTATGTCTCTCTTTTTTTGTCATAAGAAGCGGAAAATGAACAAATTATACTGTGGATATGAAAAGATTGTTTGAAACACTTCAATAAAAACTTTTAATTATCACTCACTCAAGAAGTGTTGGAGTCTTTTGTCACAATTATGGCCGTGTCACACTTTTTGTAAAGATGAGTTTTTACCTGAAAACTCGAAGGATCTTTTTTCTTTCCCTTTTAATTTTGATTGGATTTACAATCCATTTTGAAGGCAGCAGGTTTAGAGCAAACAATGCAGGTTCAGAGCAATGCTGTGATTAAATAATCAGCTGTGACCCCTAACCATTAGTGTGTACTCTTGCTCATTGTTACAGACAGAACAAGTGGAGGTGAGAAGCACTTAAGCTTGCTGAAGAGCACAGGTGTAGACACATCCACATCAGAATTTCAGATCTCAAATTGCTGCATTTATTTCTAACAAAAGACTGACAGAAAGTCCCTTCTAACTTTCAGATCTTGTTAAAAGCTAGATTCTTCCCAATAAATCAAGTTCAGAGAGCTGCACCTTGTGTGAGTGAGTAAGAGCTGTTAGAGACCCTTAATGGGAGTAGGCAGCTGGAAGGAACAGTGTTTTTTCTCAGAGGCTTTCTCAGACTGAAGCAGTAGCAGGTTGCTTTGGTTTTTGTTTTTTTTTTTTTCAGTGGAATAAACTCAGGAAGCTGTGATTTGTTGTGGTATCCTGTGATGAAGAGCTCTAAATCAAAGGGAGGTTTCTGGATCTTCCCTGGACAGAACAGGTAGTGAGCTACTGAGGGCAGAGAAGTGAGAGGGAGTGATAAAAGAAAGCTGGAGAAAAGTCTCTAATTGGAAGAGAATGTCTTGTCTGCTGAAAAGGTTTTGTACAGTAATAGAAGGATTGTCTGGAAATGGAGAAAGGGTGAAAGAAAGCTCTGCCAGGGAGGGAGACTGAGACTGGTACCACCTATAAGTGTTATTGCTTCAAGGCACACAGCAAAAGAACCTTCCCAACTGGAGAGGAGAAAATGCTTCCTTTTCCTTTCTTTCTGGCAAGTTTCTTTTTAGCTGGAGGAACTACATTTGCCAAGTCTCCAAGCCAGTAGAGGCATAAGCTGATTTTATGGTAAAGTAGCAGGAAACACAGTAAAATCATGTTGAAATAGTACAGCTATAGGAGAAAGAAGTACATTAATGGGGGAAATGGACCAAAAAACCACCTATTATATTCTATCTACTCACTTAAAAGACAGACAGAAGTGCAACACAAGAGTCTTTCTCCTCAAAGTGGATCATGAATGTGAGTGTATGTTCAGAATCTCAGTGGAGTGCCTGGGCACACAGGTTCTCTTCAGACACAGCGTGTCAGAGATGCTGAATGTTTTATTGTACAACAGATCTAAACACTTCCAAGCAGAAACATAGTCTGTGGATGAACAACTACTGAGAAATGGAGCAAAAAACCCTCAGGAGTGGTGTTTGAGCTGGCTACTCCCCATTGGTACCTCACTGTTGTGGTTTTAGGTTAGAGGGTCAGGCAGTGTATGTGTGTGTCTGGGGTGTTCTAGGTGCCAGTGACCATTTCATAGACATGTGGAACAGCAATTATGCAGAGCAAACACCAAGCTCGTGCTCCCAATGTGGCAGCCAGGCCAGCTGTGAGCCCAGGGAGCAGGGCTTGTGGCCCTGAGCCTGCCTGGCGAGGCTGGGCAGGATGCCACAAGTGCCACCAAGCACCCAGAGAGGATAGGACAGCACAGAGAGCAGGCATTGCTGATGAGAATGCTGGCAGCCCATCTCAGATCCACCTGTGACTTCACCAGGTGAATCAGGTGCCAAGAGATGGCAGCTCCTGGTCTCAGGATCTTCTTTCTGCCAGGTTTAAAGTTCTTAGGAGCTTTTTGTTTGGGCCTTTTTCAAGTAAGGGTTACATGTTTTAGATTTGGTGGCTGCTCCCTTCAAAACAGAGTTTTCTCCTGGCAGTGCAGCTGCAAAGAGATGAGAATGTCCTCTCACTTCTTCTGTGACTGTATTTTTATTGAAACAGAGAAGTTTGGTTCAAAATCTTTAGGAGTGTAGCTGTAAGAACAGCAGAGCAGGATGCTCAGTGTTCCAGGCAGTAACAAAGTTACAAAAGGAAAATATTAGGTAGATGCATAATCAGTGTGGAACATTCTGTAATCCTGTAAACTGGCATGATAAATTCAAATTATATGTCAAACCAATTCTTCTGTCTCCAGAGTAAGAAAATCAGCCCTTTGGAATTTCAATGGGAAACAAATTAATTATAAACTAACTATCAAGAAACCAGAATATCCTAATATTTGGTTAAAATATTCTAGTATTTTATAAGAGATTGTTACATCAGTGCTTCTAAAACTCTTATAGACTGCAGTAGAATTTGTATGTAGCTTATGACTCTATATGAATAAATAAACATTTTCCTCTCAGAGCAGTAGTTTTGCTATTTGCCTGGGGAAGATCCTTGACCCCTCTATATGACAAAAATTGTTTTCAAGAAAAAGATTTCCTTTCTAGACTATGCTAGCATAGTTCTGGCAAGGATAAGACAAAAACTATTTTACAGAAAGACAAAGTCATATTAGGGATGGGAGATTAGAGCAGATCCTTACCTGGGCTCTGCAGACTTGGACTTTTGGATTCTACCAACACTTTGGGCTAAGTCCCTCTGTGAAGGCTGTTGAGTTGTTTATAAGCCTTTTACTAGAGCACCTGCATTACAGTCTGGAAGGAATTTGTTCTTTGGTGCCCATAAGAACATTTGTTTGTTCTAACCTCTCTTCGCTTTTCCACCTATTATTGTTTGGAAAGCAAACTTTTTTGTGGGAAGGGTCAGATGTTTATTTTATTGTGAAATCTTGCTAAGGTTCTAAATTCAGCTGCAACCTTTGGATCGCTGTGAGAGGCCAAGGCCCAAAGATTATCCCTTTTTAGGATTACTTTCAGGGAATCAGGAGCAGAAAATAAGGAATTCTTTTCTTATAGAAAAATTCTAGAAGTAAGAGCTTTCTTGTTATTCTGCAATGTTTTGATAAGCTTCCCTTGTCATTGTTCACTCTGCACACATGTCCTAAAAGTGACATTTTAAAAATGTCATTAAAGTACTTATCCAAGAGATTAAGGTAGTTTGTTAAAGCAGATCCTGAGCTTCCCAGGAGCCAGTTGTGCAAAACAATCTGCAATTCTTCCTTCTCCACACACTCTGCTGCTGGTGATGAAGGTGGATAAGCTATCACAGACACCACGAGGGAGGTTTTTGGCAAATTTTGTTAGGGTTTTTGACTCATGAGGAGCATTTTTATATTTGTGTGTTTGCACTTTTGGGTAGCAAGCCTGGAGTTTGTCAAATGTGTGCAAGAAGTATGTTTAAAAAAAAAAAGAACATGACAAGGCAGAATCATAGTGCTGGGATAAAAGAAAATATCGAATTAAATGAAACTTCAGATTTTTAACTCACCTAATCAGGAGATACCACTCAGATCTGAGCATGTGGTTGTCTCTCAAAACAATCTCATTATCTAAATATTTAAAGCATTTACACAGAGAAACTTAGTTCAGATCAAGAGAAAAATATTTAACAATTATAAAATAAAGATCTTTCTACAAATTAAGTGAGAGCAAAAGCAAATACTGTGTAAATATATGATTTAATTTCTCTTGTGATTGGAAGATCCTCTTCTATCCATAAACAAATGATAGATCAGAGCCCACAGAAGTGACTGTAAGACAGTTCAGTGCACACAACCTCCAGGGAATTAGCCTGTGGTCAGGCTGGCTGGTTTCCTGTTGCTGTGTTGGAGTGTGTAAAACAGAAGAAATTCAAATATATTAAGCCACACAGACATGAAGTAGAAGCTTTAAGATTTAGTTTTAATTAAATTAGAAATTTTATTAAGTCACATAGGTATGAAATGGAAGTGTAAATCTGAGTTTTGAGTAAAGATATGCTTTAAGTTCCTTAAGAGAGTAAAAAAGCCCTAGAATCTAGTGTAAAGTCTAAGCCTCAGTAAAAGTTCAAAAATTTAGCCCCAGACAAAATGAAAACGTAGTAAGGACATTGCTTACGTGTTTTAGACAGAACAGATGGAAGCATTTTTGTGAATAAATAGAGCTATATGTGTAAGCTATGTGTAAGAATTAACAGCACTTCTGTGCTACAGAACTAGAATTTGAATAGGTTTAGAAGGAATGTTTTAGGTTCGTGTTTTCAGCTCATTGGGTAATTTACAAATAAAAACCCTGCACTGGGAGAATCTGTCTCCTCCACCATCATCATCATCACTACCACCACACGTGGGAGAAGGAGAAGGAGGAGGAGAAGGAGAAGGAGTAAGAGAAGAAAAAGGAGAAGAAGAAAAAGGAGGAGAAGAAGAAAAAGAAGAAGAAAAAGGAGGAGAAGAAAAAGAAGAAGAAAAAGGAGAAGGAGAAGAAGGAGAAGGAGAAAGAAGAAAAAGGAGAAGAAGAAGAAGAAAAAGGAGAAGAAGAGGAAGAAGGAGAAAGAGAAAGAGAAGAAAAAGGAGAAGAAGAAGAAGAAAAAGGAGAAGAAGAAGAAAAAGGAGAAGAAAAAGGAGAAGAAAAAGGAGAAGAAGAAGAAGAAAAAGGAGAAGAAGAAGAAGAAGAAGAAGAAGAAGAAAAAGGAGAAGAAGAAGAAGAAAAAGGAGAAGAAAAAGGAGAAGAAGAAGGAGAAAAAGGAGAAGAAGAAGTGCAAGAAGAAACACCAGGGAGCTGCTTCTACTCAGAACTCCATGCCAAATAGTTCTCGTACAGACTTTAACATTTTGGACTCTTTGCCTTTTGAGACTGATGTGTTTCTACAATAAACAACTTTACAGCAACCAACAACTGCTCTTGTCTCTTTGAAGAGCTAAGCCCATGAATAACTCGGCATTGCTGCACAATAATTTCATTTTCTGTGTGCTGGCAGTGTCTGCTGCATGAGTTGGGTGCACCAGGAGAGGGCAGGACTACACAGGTGTAGGCACAGCCTGTGCTGAGTGGGTAAACCAGAGGTGGAGAAGGTCTATGAACAGATTTGCTGGCAATTGTTATTTATTGTTCACCTAAAATCCATTGCTCGGATATTCAGAAATTCTGTATTTTCTACGTAAGGGTTTCATTGCTGCTCTGCTGCCACTAAACGTTTCTGAAGGAAAAGATTTCTGGGTTAACAGCGCTGTGAGGGAAGCTCCAGCATTGAACTGGTTTATTCAGAGCCCACTTGAAACAGAGTTATCATTTTCACTATTGAATATTACTCTAATCTAGCTTTTTTTGCTCCCCCCCTCCTTTTTCCCCCCTCAACTATAGTCTGATTTTTCATGTAATTATTTTAGGAGGAGTTTGGTTTTTTGGTTTTTTTCCTCTTCAGTTTTAAAATAAAAGGTTCTAAACCAAAGCACCCATTTTTAATATATATTGTAAAATATTAGCCACACTAGCTGTAAAACAGATGGAAATCGATGTTTCTCTTAAAAACCTGAATGGAATAGAATGCAACATTTACTTTTATTTTCTGTAGAGAATCTGATTTAAGGGGCCCCTTTCTCAGAGTGATTTAAATCAATCGATGTACTTTGGGTAGACTGGGCTGTTGATAAAATTTTTACAGAACTAAAAGCAGGTTTTATAAAGCCCAAAGCTTGAATAAAGACAAGGGGTGACAGTCCCAGAGCAGGACTTGGGGAAGAGGAGAATGACAGGGTAAAGGACAATTGAGGTGACAGTGACCTCCACTGTTTGTTTTGATACAGTTTTTGCTTTATTATTATTTTTATTGTTTATTTCTTATTAAAATATTATAAATATTTTAATATTTCTCATATTAATGAAATGTTTTCTATTAATTATATTTTATGTTAAAATCGTATAGATATTTTATATTTATTTTCTATTAATTAATTAAATATGTATGTTAATTTTCATATTAAAGTATTATAAATATTTTATATTTATTATTATGTCTTTCTAGCAAAAGCTCTTCTGGGTTTGGTTTTTTTTACCCCCCTGCTGGGAACTAGATAGAAATTTATATATTATATATATATTATATATAATATATACTAATATATATACATATTATATATTTATATAATATATACTAATATTATATACTAATATATATTTTATGTGTATAATATAACATGTAATATATAATATATAATATATAATATATAATATATAATATATAATATATAATATATAATATATAATATATAATATATAATATATAATATATAATATATAATATAATAATATAATAATATAATATATAATATATAATATATAATATATAATATATAATATATAATATATAATATATACTAATGTAGATAAATATACTAATATTTATACTGCAAGAAAAATCATTCATGCTGATGGTAATTAACCTTATAATTAATTTACAAGTCTTGCACTTGAGCCTTCTTTTGTTTATTTAAAAAATGGCAGGAGTGTGCTTAAGCAAGTTTTTGAGACCTATAAAGTGTAATTTTGATTGAAATGGCTAAAATGGTGTCATCACAGTGTAGAGGTAAGGCAGGAGGATTTGGGGGATGTTTGAATCCCTCACAGTAAAAGCAAAACAATCTTATTTAGGCAAAAAATAGCAATACTATTGCAGAAGTGCTCTTTCAGGAACTGCAGTCAATATTGAGCTCTGTGTAAATGAAGAGGGGAGGGGGTTTGTGTCACGCTGGGGCTCAGGAATGCAATCTTTGCCATGAAACAATATTTTGTGGATCACGTGCACATCCCTGGCTCTTCATCGGGCTGGAAAGGGAGTTTGGTCTCCCACAGTCCCTGTCCCCAAAGCCTTGTCACTTCAGATCCTGTCATCTGGGCTGGAATGATGTCATCTCTATCAGCGATTCTGACTGCCTTGCTGTTTTATTAGATACCATCTAATAATTTGGAGTTAGAGGAGTGCCATAATTTCCACATATAAAATTATTGCTAGCATCATGACTTGCGTCTTCCCAATATAAATTGACTTTTTATGAGTTATGTGACCTCTGTTGTTGAAATTCACGTGGTAAACTCACATAGCTGTGTAGTATTTTTATACCCACTCCATTACAGAACATGCATGGCTATGAAACACAAACCCAGCACTTTTCTGACGAGAAACAATTCAGATATTTCATATACTGCAGGCACAGAATGCCCATTTTCCTACAGAACCATGCCTCAGGATCCAGCTGCTCATTCCTACACTGGCATTATGTGGGAGACAGATCCTGAAACCCTGAACTGAGTATAAACTAATGCAATTTGTGTTTGTGCATGCAAGTCAAACATTTGGAAAGGACTCAGCATGAGGACTTGGCAGCCCAAACCCGACTATTCCTATGCCCACATTCATTTTCACTTAACTCACTTTAACAAAAGCACTGAGCTAAAGTTTAAAAATGTTTCTAATATTAACTCTGTTCCTTGGCAATTCCATCTGACAGAACTTCCAACTTCCTGTTTAATGTTTTCAACAGGGGGTTGTGTTCTGAAGGCCAGAACAGCCCTGTACTGCAGTGTGTATGTAAGGATCCAGATAAATATAGCATCTTGAGTTAATTTTTAGCTGTTTGAAATGCAAATAAACACGAGCTTTACTTGTCACTATGAACTTGCTGGATGATTTGGATCAACAGATGAAGCCAAGGCTGTAATTGCTTAAAAATATTGTTTTGAGAATTGAATCTGATAATGTTTTTAGAGCCTTATCTTCTACATCCTGCTTCACTTTTCTTAGTGAAAAGGACATAAGACACAGGTTTCTTTTGGCTTTTTAGTCTCCTTGTCTGCCTGTCATTTTAGAAGCATACAAGTAAAGATATCCCTATGTAAATCTTTTCATTCATGACTTCCAATTCAAAATGCTCTTCTAATATTAATGGCTTGTGAATGAATAATGTTTGAAGCCATGAAGAATTATGGTAGATTTATTCAATTTACTCTCACCTGTAACCTGGAATATTTTGCATTACCTGTTTGGAATTTTACAATTTTATGAACTGCCTCAAGCATTTCTTTTCATGTTCTCCTTTGTCAGGTAAATTGCCCTATAAACTAACAAAGTTTAGAGAAATTAACTTGCTGAGACGCTGTTTCTTTCACAATTCTCAGGATTTGTACTACAATGAACTGTAAAACTCATTGGTCTCTCCACTAGGCTAAAAACTCATTGAACTATAAAATTCATTGGTCTCTTCACTAGAGTAAAAACTTCATTACTAGTCACTATCAATTCCCTAGCCAATTTTCAGTCACTTCTTCCAAAACAGCCTGGAAATGCTTCTTGTCTGAATGGAAAGTGCAGGGTTTATTCTCAAATACAGAGATCACATTGAATACTGCTTCAAACCTAATGCAGATTATATTTACAGTGGATTTTTCTTCCTGAATTTCCATCAGTGACTCTCAAGAGCTGATTTAAATGAGTGGACAATAGACAGTGTTATCCCTTGTCACATGAAAATGTCAATTCTTTTCTTCTTTGGGAAAATAAGAGTGTTTCTGCAATAGGATTCTTTGTTCCTATATCTTGAAAACAAAGAGATGTCCTATTGCTAGAGATCAATATGTTTGCATGTCTCTGCTTATGAACTTTTAGCATGCTTAAGAAAGATCAGAATTCTCCCTACAAATTTCTGCTCCTTCTAAAAAGGAATAGTTTGTTTCCCTGGAGTTCTAGGAAATACCTGTATTATTCTGTAGCTAAACAAAGAATCTCTACTGTATCTAGAAAAGTTTCCTCTGAGAGCTTCTTTTATTTATTTATTTTTTTTTTTTGGATTATTGAGTTTTACTTGAGTTGAATTTCTGAAGCTGTGGATTAGATGTAACTTGATATGTTGCTTCTTGAAGTGTTACGTTTTTTGACGTGGGAAGTGGGAAATTATTGTGATTTTAATTTTGTGGACAGTTCTTAGCCTTGCATTTTCAAAATCAAGATGCTCTGTTCAGCTCCCAGCTGCTTAAGTGTTGGAAGGATAAGAATTTTCTAAGTTTCAATGAGCTCAAAACCCCTTGGATGCTGTGCCTGCTGTCATCATTTGCTCATGACTCTCTGTAATTCTGCACCTCTCACATTTTATGCTCATCTCTCCAGTTGAGATCAGATGTTCTGATTTCCAAGCTGGCATTGTTTCCTTCTTGGGATTCTATTCATGGCCTGCATTTTTCAGGGGTAAGCTGCTTAGAGGTTTGCTGGTTTAGGACAGCTCTGTTTTCGTGGATGTTAAGGTCAAAATTTAGTTTTTGTAAGGATGCTGATCCTGTGATGTTTATTACAAAACAAAAGTAAATTGTCTTGCCCAATTGGCTGTGCCTTAGCAGCTACAAAAAAAAAAAATATCCAAGAAGTTTTTGGAGCTGCCAGGTTGATGGGCATGGAGGAGGTGAAGCCTGTGGTGGAGAATTCTGATGCTTTACAGTGGTAAATTAGTTAATTCAGTTTCCTTCTTCACTGAGCCTTTGTTTGCACTTTCTTCCATCTTGTTGATTCTCCCCCTCTCATTGTTTGTGTGTTCACACTCCTCTGCTCTGCAGTGCTTGTCCATTTTTGGGTACATCCATCAGTTTCTGCTGGGCTGGAGCTTGTGGATGGGATGAGATATCAACCAAAAATGGGCCAATTCTGTTAAGCTGCACTTTCTACTGATGGAAAACAAGGTAAAACTGAGGTGGGTCGATTCTACTTGGACATGCTTCCTTCTGCTGCTGTCCATCCAGAACACTGCATGAAGCCACTTAAAACAATAGATAATAACAAAATGAGCCTGGCAGGAGAGAAAGGAAAGCTTATGGGGAGTGCAGTGCCTTATATGTGATATTCCTGTTTTAGGGAAAAGGATTGGCAGCTTTTCTAATTCCATTGTTTATTCACTGGAGAAGTCACCTATACTCTGCAATCTGGTTAATGTGCTCAGTTTAGAACTGAATGCAAGTACTTGTAAATGAAATGTAGATTTCAATTTTTTAAAGCCACGAACTGTTGTTCTTTTTTGTAAGCAACAGGCAGACGTTAAATCTTCTTTGAATCCAGTTGTTCCTGTGATTAATATTTATGTTAGCTGTCTACCAGCAGTATGTCTTATTTTGGCCTCTACCCACCTGAATGCTGGGGAGTTTCTTTTGTGCTCAAGCACTGAGTAGAAATGCTGAAATCTATCTGGAATTGGTACTGGAGCTTTGCCTATTAATTTCTCCACTGCTGAATAATTTTACACTGTCTTTACTGGGAAAAAATGGTAGTACTGAGAAACTTGTTCAGTTGCACTGTCTTGATGGTAGAGTCCCTTTTCAGACTGATAAACTGAAATAAAATGTGGTCTTTACATTTTACACAGAGACAGCAAGTCAGAATTTAATTTCTCACCTAAGCTGCATGAAATAGTATTGTGGAGTTGTATGGAATCACACAGAAAGTTTCTACTTTTTAAATCTAACTTACCTCGTTAATTGTGGAGACTTTTGCTCCTAAGGCATTGAATTTGTTCTGAAAATCCCATGAGCCAGTATTTGAAGAATTAATAGAGTCATAAAACTGCCTTCAAGTTGTTCTCTGTATTTTGGGGTCCTTTACTCAGTTCCTCATCTTTGCAAGTACAGGCATTCAAACTAAGGGGAAAATGATAGAACCAAGTTGTGTTGTCTCTGACTAGGGATGGCCAAACCTTAGAAATAGTTATGCAATATTTTTTAGTTATTTAGATGATTTCCTATGAATCATACGGTTCATATTTACTGTAATATTGAAGCTTATTTTTAAATAGGAATATATGAATAAAATAAAAACTGAAACTCAATTGTATAGTATGTACACTATATAATATATAAACCATTTATCCTATAAAGAGTAAACCAGCTTTTCTGAATTTGGTGTTTTTATAAAGCTAAATAATTCCATTACTATTTTATAATTAAATTTTTGTCTGGATTCTTTAATATTTTTATACCAAAGTGTTACCTACTTTAAAAAGAGCCAAATGTAACCATTGCTGTAAGTATGGATTGTGTGTTTTATGGATGCTGAAGATGTTCCCTTGTCTCTGTTTTTCATGCTTGTTCAAATATGATTTAACAATTAATGACCTTGCTTTTGCTTTTTGATAATTTTTATTTTAAAAGTTGATAAAGTATTATGTACATTGTAATTTTTAAAAATTGTATCTGTGATAATCAGAATAATGTGAATTCTTTTAACTCTTTGGGAATGTTCAATTCTTTTTAGCTTAGTGATTGGAGGGAAGAATTGAATTGCTTTTAATCCTTTGTGAATTTTTTTAAGCAACAGACAGATGCTAAATCTTTTTTGTGAAAAAAAGGTTTTATATGAAAGTTTGTTATGCTGAAGGTTCTATGTTTCCCTGAGAAATGTGGACAGCAGCTTCTCCATTGGGTTTGTGAAATCAGAAGTTTCGTAGTCAGCCTCTATATCTGATTTTATTGCCAGATGCTGGTCTTGAATATTGGCACACAAATTCCTGATAAGTAATATTTACTGAAAAACAGTTCTATGGAATTATTTTTAAACATTTCACTAAAAGGGTATTATTCCAGCTTTTTTTTTAAACAGAAACTTAAAAATATGAATCATAATAAAATTATTTAGGTTTTGCTGTAATAATTAACTCTGTCTTATGTTTGAAATCTGTTCATATCTTATGTTCCTTGGTCAACTATTTTCAGTACTTCCAATCTGACTCCTTTCTTATCTTTATATATTTATCAGCTATTAATATGGTGACTATCAATGGGTATAGCTGGCATCACACATAGATGTCAGGAACTGTGGTGACAGGACAAGGGAAAGGCTTCAAACCAAAAGAAATGGGTTTAGATGGGATCTTGGGCAGGAATTGTTCCCTGGCAGGGTGGGCAGGGCTGGCACAGGGTGCCCAGAGCAGCTGTGGCTGTCCCTGGATCCCTGGCAGTGCCCAAAGCCAGGATGGACAGGGCTTGGAGCAGCCTGGGACAGTGGAAAGTGTCCCTTTTCCTTTTCCTTTTCCTTTTCCTTTTCCTTTTCCTTTTCCTTTTCCTTTTCCTTTTCCTTTTCCTTTTCCTTTTCCTTTTCCTTTTCCTTTACGTTTCCTTTTCCTTTTCCTGCAAGCTAAGGAAAACTCACCAAGGATTTCCAGGTACCAGGCATGGCTCAGTGCCACACATCACGATGCAGATCTAGGGCTTGGAGCAGCCATGCTAAATGATGTGTTAGGTACAAATAAATAATTAACATTTCCTCTTCCTCTTTTTGGTTTTATAGAACTCCCTTGCCAGCATCCCAGAAATAACACTGATACCTTCGAGCTTTCTCTCCAATTAATTATATCCTTAATTTAATTCCTTCTGACGACAAAGCATTTTGGGCCACTTTTCCCAATGGATAGAAATCTGTGCTGGTTTTAAAAGTGCCAGGCTATAGACCTAACACTTTTTTGGATCTGTTTTCCCAATGGGTAGAAATCTGTGCTGGTTTAAAAAGTTAGGCCATGGACCTAACACTTTTCTGAACCCCTTTTCCCCGTGGGTATAAATCCATGCTGGTTTAAAAAACATTAGGCTAGGGGCCGTGCCAAGAAATTCCCTGGCTAAACACCTAATTATGTCCACAGACAAAAGTCTGACAAAGAAATCGCTTCAAGCCACAAGTCAGAGGCTTAACCATTGTTTGTGTGAAGTTGCTTTCCAGCTGGGGATTGGGGCGTGTTGGGAGGGAATGTGGCCGGGACTCAGAGCCCTTTGTTGGGGACACTGGCCCCAGCTTAGGGAGTCATCCCTAAAATGCCCTCTTGGCTTTGAGTGAGCAGGATGGAGCTCACCTTTCTGCTCTGCTGAGCACCATTCCATGAGTTCACAGGCCAGGAATTAAACCCGGCTGCACAAAGGCGGCTTTGGCAGGAATTGTGCGCGGATTAAATCCAGCGCCTGCTCCCGTCCAGTGCAGCGCGGCTCTGTCACACACGATCCTTCCTGCCGGGAAGAGGAGGCTTGTGGACACACACATTCACAGAGCCGGGAATTACAGCTTGGAAATTCCTTCCAGGCCTGGATTTCTCCTGCCTCTCAGCTCCATTCCCAGGCTGCCAAGCTGACTGCAGCTTCAGTTAGGGAGGAGTCTCCCAGGGTGACAACACGGTGACAAACAGAGTGGAATTCATCACCAACATTAACCCCTGGTGTCATTCCCGTGGGACACATCCTGAGGTGCTGTCCCAAGGATGTTTTTCCCAATTGTCCAATGAGCTCCTGTCCTGTCCTGGCTGCACTAACACACTTTAAATACGGGCTGGCTGTACAATAAATTGGCCTTTTTTCCCCAAAGAGCTCCGTGTGTGTTGCTGTCCTTTCTCTCTCTTTGCAGCACAGTGACCACAGAGGCTGCTGGAGAATGTCCCAGCCCTTGGGAGCCTGTTCCTCACTGGTGCCATGGAAGTGCTGGGGGTTCCATGTGTCCAACGTGGTGTCAACCCTGCTGTGTTTCATGGTGGATGGAAATCATTTCATCCACTGCTAAAGCACCAAAGTGTCTCAGCCAGGAGCTCAGCTTTATCCTGTGACTTCTAAATTCCCTTTGTCATAGTGTTTGGCAGGTTGAAATGTTGATTTTATTTTTATTCAAAATTTTGAGCAATCAACAAAACTAATTTTTCTTTTTCTTTTTCTTTTTCTTTTTCTTTTTCTTTTTCTTTTTCTTTTTCTTTTTCTTTTTCTTTTTCTTTTTCTTTTTCTTTTTCTTTTTCTTTTTCTTTTTCTTTTTTAATTGGATACATCTGTGTAAAATAATCCTGGCTTTTTTAAGTTATGCCTCTTTCCTTTCACTTTTGTGCATTATCTTTTTACAAGTGGGGACTCTAAAGCTGTTAATGTCAGGAAGAAAACATTTAGCATAACAAAATTAAAGATCCAGTCAGTTTCTGCTGGAGTGGATTTATGTATTTCTTTCTTCTATTTTTATTTTCTCTTGACTGTTTACTGTATTACTGAACTGGGCAACTGCTCCATAAATTCTTGACTCAGAATTTGCTGCAGTCTGCTTTTTGCTTAAAAAATTCCTCTCACCACTGCCTGTCCAGCTGGTGTGGCTGATGAGTAACAGTTTGAAGCTCACCATCCCTTTTAAAATTTGAAAGCCTCTAATTTCTCATTAACAACAAGCTTCATGGTTGCCAAATTTATCCCACCAGTCTTTCAGAGACCAGGACACTGGTCAAGGATTATAAATCAATATAATCCTTACACGGTTTCTGTAAGGATATTATATCTGAAAGTCATCTTAAAAGATGAATTTAGGGTCACCAGCAGTAAAGATGCAAAGAAAGCAGGGATGTACCTTCACATTTCTTAATGCAGGAGAATCTGGGGAAAAGTTGATCCTAAAGCATTTAGTCTCAGTCAGATTTTACAAAGTGATTTTATGTTTGGGTTTTTTTTAATGAAAAATGCCAAAGATCTCTCCTTTCAGAAGAATGGTGTTGTCTTTAATGATATACAGCCTCTGCAGAGACTGGTTTTTAACATGAAGGTTTTCATTCTTCCAAGTTTTAACAAATTCTTATGAATCAATGGGACAACACAGAGTCATTTAAGAGTGGATCAAGAATTAAAGTACTGCTTTGAATTGTACACACAGAAAAGAAAAAATAATAGACTTCTGAAAACCAATTGTCTTCTCTTCATAATTTATGTTTTAAAATAAAAGTATTAAACTTTGTTTAGTTGTATAAAATATGAAATTATTTGCTGAAGGAAAAAAACCCCTCGATGTTTTATTTTTTTTTCAATGATTGAGAAGATTTAATGCACATCATATCAGGAATGGTCTAGAGGAAGATGGCAATAAAGCACTGCAAGCCTCCATCAGCATAGTGGTGGTTGTACTTCAGTCAGCAGCACAAGAAGGACTTTGAGAAAGAAAAGGGAAATATTAGAGTATATTCTAGAGGGACTGTGGCATCCTTAGGAGATACCTGGTGCCTGCAGCACCAGCCTCCTTCAGCACCTCACTTTTATCCTCAGCCTGGCTTTGCCAAAGGCATGTGGTTATGAAGCTGGAGCTACCAGCCCAATGAGAACTGGATCTAAAATGTTCTTACCTTAAACACCACGGTATCAGGGCAGTGTGTACATGATCATACACGTTATTCCACGCCAGACTTCAGTGCCTGTTTAATTTTTCTTTCTCTTTCTGCCACTGCTAGCATGGTACATTTACTCCTTCCTGCTCAGTCTCAGTCTGATTCAGCCTTTGTTTTCCATTCACATGGCCAGAACTCTCACTCAGGCCTTATCATTTCGTGTCTTGACAGCTCCAGTCATCTCCCTTCTAGTCTCAACAAATTCTGCCTTGCAACACTTGTATCTTTAAAAATATTTTTCATCTTGTTATGCTGCTGTTCCATTGTTCCCTCTCTTGTGCTGTGGGATTATTTTCTTTAACTTTCCAGACCACACCTTATTTGCTTATTTTCTTGCACTGCTGACTGTGTGGCATCTGCAGTGCCAATCTTTATTGCCCTTTTAAGTGTCTCCAGCAAGCAGCTTTGCATTTCCCCCTGTGGTATTTAATGTGTGGCATTAACTGAAAATCCCCAGTGCTGTTTCATTGTCCTCTCATTCCTCCTTAATTGGGACCTGTGAGTTCTGCTGCAGTTTGGCTGTGTAATAATAACAGTGCTGACCTGAAACAGTGCTTTGCAAAGCATGGGAGAATTGAAACAGCACTAAATTCAACCAACACTGAACTCAACATGGCTTTTATTAAATACACTGCAGTCATATGCCTTAAATAAAACTTATCCATTGTATTGTGCATTAAAACTCACCTGGAGAGGGCTGGGTCTCATCCATATCAGTCCATCTGATGCAATTTCCTCTGATTTCCAGTACATTGCAGGACACTTAAAATCAGCCATTGCAGCATTGAATGGAACAATACTGAAGCCCTCTGGGGAATTCTGGCATCAATCTCATTGAGAAAGAGAATTAGGGTTATGTTTTCAAGGACCTAGAAGTGTCCAATGATTAAGATAGGGAACTAATAGTATTTCCAAAGAAGTATAAGCAGCCTATATAGTTTTTATATAAAATGCAGAATTCACTTATTTCTAAGTCTCTCTTCAGTTTCTGCTTGCCTGTGAAATCCCTCAATTTTGAAAGAGGCAAAATATTTGGGTGATGAACAAGTGGAAGGGAAACTTAGCTAGTTATCTACTTATGTATCACAGGGGCTTTGGGCTACTTCATTAGATGTTCATTAGTTCATGTTACAGTTGATACCCAGCTAATCCTATTAAAATTTAGTATGTTACACAGCTTTGGAAGTGATAATGTGGGAAGCTTCTGGAAGGAATAGTTTGCAGCCCTAGATTGCTGTGGAAGATTTATTCTCTTCATTGCAAGCTGGGAGAAGGAATCCATGTTGTCCTAGGGATCGTAAAGAGATCACATTATTATAGAAATTTTATATACAGAAACAAAAAAGCAGTATTTTTGTTAGAAGCACACGTACTACCACAAAATAGCAATGTATTGAAGTAAATTTCCCAAAGAGGGTGAAGGCAACTTCCTAGATTCTGTTTGGTTTAGGTTTTAGGACCAGATGCCCCACAGTGGTTCCTTCCATCCTTACCCATCCTGTGAAACTGTGAGTCCTAAGCACATATTTATTTTTCCAACCTATGACAGCATAATTCAAGAAACTAATTCCCAGATGCAGTAAACCTAACCTTTCCCTTCTGATTTAATTTTAAAGAGAGAATTGCATTGAGCTTCTCTTAAGCAAATTAGTTGATTTTTCTGTTTAATCTGGACACAATAATCATAGGAACTCATTTTGGTTAATCACTAATATGGCAAAGCAAATTTTGATGCATTTAACTTGCAAGTGTATTACTTCTATATGTCAGTGATTTCTGATAACTTGTAATTGTGAAAAAGCCCAGAGAAAAATTAATCTGAAATTTAAATGTGCAGGTAAGCACTGGATGAAGAGTTAGTATGAAAAGCAGAAATTAAGGAAGCCATGGCAATACAAATGGTGGGATAAAGAGGTGTTTAATCACTAACAAATGCAGTCTGTTAATAGCCTGAAAAGATTCAATTGTATCCTGAGAGTAAGCAAAACTGCATTAAAAAGTGTTTGGATATAAATTCAGCACATTTAAATAAACATTCCTGAAAGAATATTTGGGATTGAGAACAAAATTTGTAGACAATGTGATAACAGTAAGAAGGATGTCTTGTGAAATGGACCTTAATTAAGCTTGATCGCCACAAAATAAAGATCCAATTAAGGCATTGAAAAGATAAAGAAAGACCATCTGTGAGGGAATTTGCCAGAGATCTAATGATAAGCTAATTTTTCAGATAAAGCCGAAAGCTGAGTACTGTACTTTGCAGGGGGTGGAGTAGAGAAGTTAGAAATCATTTTAGATTGCATTTTTGCCAGGAACATGAGCAAATTGGATAAAAGCAGCAGGAGCAATGCTTGTAGGTCAGTCACACACAAGGTTCTAAACACATTCTTCCTTTCTAGATAGTGACGTTGCACTGCTCCTCGTTTCTGACCGTGCCTGAAGGGATGCTGAGGGAAATGCATTTGTTACCCTGAGGCGTTTTACCTGATTTCTAACAGCCTGAAGTGACCATGTGCACTGCACCATTTTGTCCCAGAAATTATATCAGTGTGCATGGCATAAAGTTTTTAAAGTTTTGTGTGGTGGAGCACAGGTACCTCTTGCATTGCTTATCTGGGAGCTGCTTTCCACTGAAAACCCTCTGGGTTAATTTTGCACTAGCAGAGGAAGATAGAGTTTATTTTTTTTTTTTTTTTTTACAGGGAGGCTTTCAGGTTCTTGTAAAAAAATTCCTTAGGAAAGAAAAGCAGGTTGTGTGTGTATAACTTGATTAGGAACAAGGTTGAGTGGTGATTAGGAGGCTTCAGGTGTCCTGGTCAAGGTCAGTAGCACAGATATCCTCATGGCCCACTCTGCTCCTGTGCCTACACAAACGAGACAAAAACACAATGAGAAAACCAAAGACATTTGTTTAGAACACACAAATAGGTGAAGAACATAATATGAACATATTATGTATCATGTTAATATCATATTACAATATTATATTATATATAATAATATATTATGTATTATTATATTATGTATGTTATATTATGTATTATGTTAATTTATATTAAATTATTATTAATAATATCAAGATAATAATATGACTATTATTAGTAATAACAATAATATTCAGTTCATAATATGAATTTAATATGAACAATATGGTATTGCAGTGCTTTATTAACTGCTGAGCTTTGCCCCTGCAGACTGGTAAATCCTGCAAGTAACTCTTCCATTTTTGGATGGAGAGGTTCCAAGTCTTCCCCTGTCAGTAAAGGTGTGAGATTTTCTCATCACAGGAACCTCTCATCCTGTGTCTTTTGCATGAGCAGCACCTGTAACTCTCCTGAATGTTATTTACATCTTGTCTGTCTAAAGCTGATCAGGAAAATTAAAGGTATTAGGACTATGTGAGTCATTGAAGAATTTTAAATCCCACCTCTTGCCTTATATCTCCTTCTCTTCAGTGAGCTTTACTAAACATTTTTAACTGTTTTAGATCACATTAAAATTGTGTATTTCTGGAGCAAAGAGCTTGCCTTGTGGTTCTGTATTCTGTAATCAACATAAAAGGACTTCAAATGCACAAGTAGTAGAGCCCTGCTATGGCATAAAGGATGATAAAGTATATTATGCAAAGAACTTATGTATAATAATAGTAATAATAATAAACATTGAGATATTTCATCTCTGTATATAAAATCATTATCTTTCTGATCAAATAATTCTAATTATTAATAATGTTAAATCTACATTTTTCTTAACTTTTGTGGTTACATTATTTCAAAGGTGACTCTAAATACATCCCAGCCTTAGTAACTGACTTTTTAATTTTATCTAAGTTTTTCAGGTGTAGTTAAGTATGTTGTCTATACTAGTCAAAGCTGTAGGTGTCACCTGCTGTGGCAGGACTCATAACTAATCCAGTTCATCAAGTGAAAAAATTTAGTATTACTGTAAAGTAAGCTGCTTAAATACTGTTTCATACATCTGCTTTTCTTTTCTTTTCTTTTCTTTTCTTTTCTTTTCTTTTCTTTTCTTTTCTTTTCTTTTCTTTTCTTTTCTTTTCTTTTCTTTTCTTTTCTTTTCTTTTCTTTTCTTTTCTTTTCTTTCCTTTCCTTTCCTTTCCTTTCCTTTCCTTTCCTTTTCTTTCCTTTCTTTTCCTTTCCTTTCCTTTTCTTTCCTTTCCTTTCCTTTCCTTTCCTTTCCTTTCCTTTCCTTTCCTTTCCTTTCCTTTTCTTTTTTCTTTCATCCTGTCAGCTCCTGAACCACATTTAACAGAAAGAGAGTTCTGTTCATTAATAATTCTTGACCCTTGATTTCTTTGCCCCAAGGGTATCTTTTTCTTTTAGTATGTTCTGTTTTGCTTTGCTGTTACCTTTTTGATATCATGGGAGTATCTTTAGGACAACCTATTGCTGGTTTATTGAGGCTTCATATATTGATTTCAAGCTGGTGAAATTAAGAGGCAGCCAGGACCCATTCATTCAGATAAAGTTTGTAGAGCCTGTCTCTGAAACCTCCCCCCCAAAAAGAAAATGTTTTGCTTGCAGCTGTTTTTAGGTGTAAAGCCTCAGTTCTGACCTTTGTGAGGAAATAAGGAATGGTAGACATTGAGAGGCCAAATGCCAACCATATCTGTCACCTTTTGCAATGGTGCTTAAGGAAATTAAGGTTGTGAGAGCCCTAAAACAGCCCTTAATCCAGAGGTGGCTGTGGACAGAAATTGCACCATCTTTCACAGCAATTTTGGTTTGTGGTTGGCCAATCTGTGAGCCACACGAGTCAAACTGAGCCCAAAAATGTTGCTGTGGCTTGGGTTCATGTCACTAAGGGCAGAGGCTGGGCCTGGAGTGTGGCTGTATCTCTGTAATTTATCTTTTACATGGTTTCTGTAAAAAAATCTGTCCTAATGTGTTCCTCCGTTTTCTGCCTTTTCCAGTCCTCAGTGATGAGAACAGCCTAAAATCACACTATGCAATACACACATTATTTGTTCTGTTCTTAACATGCCTGGTTGATTTTTACCAACCTCTTGACCTCTAGCTACCAAAGCACTTACACAACTCTGTAATATGAAAACAGTGGACACCTTGCTGGTTTTTAATTAGTGCCAGTATTGGATCTAAGCAAAATCAAAACTGCAAAAGAACTCCCTTATTTTGTGCTATGCCTGCATAATTTTGATAGTCAAATAAATGCTTCTTTTTTAAGGATCAATTGCCTTAGACACAACAAATGAGATCTGCTTTCCAGTTTGGACACAAGTCCTTAGTCATGGAAGAGAAAATGGAAGGGTTATTTTGCTGATAAATGATCGTGTCGAAAGACAACACAAAATAAAGAATTGCATTTCTGCTCTAGCAGAAATGGTGTGAGGTCTGGTTTGTTTGATTGTAGAAGCCACTCAGGCTTTTTGTGCTGGTCTCCAAGATGCCTAACTCAAAATTTGCTGTCTGTAAGCCTCCTGGCATTTTACAAGCAAAGATGATCCCCACCAATTTCAGATAATGCGCTTAAATCTATAGTCCCAAAGAAAGACTTGTTTTTTAATAGTGGTAATCCTTTAATTGACTGGGTGTGGAAACACCACAGGGCCTCTTCTGGGTTCCCTGGTGAGAGGCTTTCTGTATAATCTGCTTTTTTTTTTAAATTAAAAGAAAAAGAGCCCTGTTATAAAGCTCAGTAAGTTTTTAATCTATTCTTTGAATGTTTGTAAAGCTACTGTGCTCAACACATGTCATGATACAAATGCACTTTATGCAGTGGATGCTAAGAGTAGGTGTTGGACAAAATAAAACAGAAGCCAGCAGAAAATTCTGTCCATTGGGAGAAAAAACATTTTTGAACTGCATATAAAGAAAGCAAAATTGCTTTGGAAAGGGGAATAGAAGATAAGGGTGTAGATGTCTTCATTTTTATCACCATTTGTCAGCTAAAAAGTTTACGAACGTGTAAAGCTCCAAAACTTTTCTGTCTTTTAGCCCCAATAGCTGTTCCCTTTGGCTCCAAGGTAATTCCAAATGTCCTGCAAACAAGGTGGGGTATATTTGAATTATTAAAATATTTACTAATGATACTGTTTGCTATCCTGCCCTTCTGAGCACCTGAGAGCTGAAGTAGGCTAGGAATAACCAGCAGCATTTTTTGATGTACAACAGGTTGAACCAACAGAAGAATAAAATTATCCTGGCTACCAGGAGCTGGAAACATTGCATTACCTTAGGAAATCTTATGCCATATCTGCCAAACCTGTGATCATATTACAGCACATTAAAGTGCACTGAATTGTACCTTATTCAGAACAAAGTACCTTAATACCTTCCTTGAAACTTTTTTTTGCAATGTAAGGTATTTACAGGTACTGAAAGTGTTCTTTCTTTACACTCCTGCAGTTTTAAAGCTAATTCCACTTAATAATCGTTTATTTAAACTGGAACTTCTATAGCAAGTTCTAATGTTAAAACTGAAAAGAAGTACTTAAAACACAGAAATGATTCTTGGTAAGATAGGGCAAACATTTCAGAAAAGCTACCATCAAAATTTTGATTTTGGTTTCTTTTTCTAAGTAAATCTCTGCATTTGTAACTAATTACTGCACTGTAGAGAACTTAAGGAAAACTGTTGATATCTCTTTCTTTCTGTCGATCTTTTGAAATATATTTTAAATAAACAAAATATGTTAATTTCTCCCAGTGTAAATTCAGAGAGAGTGTATATATTCAAAAGCAGCAAACTTTTGATGCACTTTACGTCTTCTCTCTTTATTCATATTCACTCAGGCATGTTTTTTTCCTTGGTCTCATAATTCTGCATATAAATTTATTTTTTATTAATAGGTATTTAATTTTTATTTTTTATTAATAAGTATTTAATTTGTCCCATTATGAAGATTTTTCATTAAATCCCTAGAACATCTTTTAACAACTGTAATCTCTAACAGAAAGAAAAATTTTAAACTTGTTTCCTTTTTTTACTGTTATTTTATGTTCTTTTTGCCAAATGCATATTTAATTTTGCTCTAGCACGTTTTCTGGATTTAGAGATTAATTCACTGTTTAACATTCCATATCTGTTCAAGTTACTTCTGCCAAGGTGAGGTTTTCGAAGAGAAATGAGAATAGAGATTAATCCTCTTCCAATCATGCAGGAAGACACATCCTGGTCTTCTGCATTTTTGTAAGAAAATGACAAATATACAAATAGTAAACGAGCCTGGATTGTTTGGTAATTTAGGTAAAAGCCTCTGTGAAATACACATGGACATAGAAAAGAAAATCATTAAGTCCAAGGTGTGTTCTACCATAAATTATGAGGAAAAAATGAAGCTGGATGTAGTCAGTAGCCATTCCCCTTCTGAGCAATGATATCAGAACTCTAAGTGAACAGGAACTACTACTTTGGATGTTTTCATTCCTATTGACTGATTTGGGGGAAATCCCTTATGAATCAGCATTTTAATTACATTTTCAAGGTCAATCTATCCAGTATAAGCATAGTTGATTTAATATAGATATATATCTTATGCTTGTGCGTTCTCAGATTAATCATAAATTTGTTTTCTGAAAGGTGGAATTCTACACGTTGAAACACGAACTTTTTGCATGCCAGAAAGGCAAATTTCTGAACGGTGCTGCTGTCTGTAGCTGCAGAGAAGCACAGAAACTATGCAGACACATGTCTTTTTGTGAATGCACACATTGCTTGGAGGAAATGCCTCAATTTGTATTAATTTGAAATTGTTTGTGAAACATGCCTGCAATTGGTGCTGTTGTCCTACCCTTAAGTACGTAATTGTGGTCAGTTCTGATGAGTCAGTGCTGGAACCTGCAATAATTAGCAATGCTTCATCTGTCTCTGTGTCCATCTGGCTTCCCAGCAGCAGCAACAGATTCTTGCTGCTGGCTCCTCAGCCATTGCCAGCCAATCTCCCTGATTTCTCCCCCAGCTAAATAATTGCTGGTCAATATTCATTCTTTACCTTCTTTCATTGACCACATTGACTTATGCTGCATCCTAAATTATTGGGTTGAAAGTGGAGAAATTTGAAGCCAATATGAAACATTGTCTTTGATGACAATAAGTCATCTGCTGGTGTGCACAGGAGCAGCTGCATGTTGTGTTTTACTCCAAATGCAATTTTTAGCTCTGTGTTAGACACAGGAAAGCAGGAGAGATCTCATTTCTGCAGTCACACCTCTTTGAGAAGGACACATCTGCTTTGGTGTTTAATAACTTCCAACTGTCATATAGTTCACAGTCTGTAAATGTTTTCCAAGACATGAATCAATTATCTTTTCAAGGAGATATGAGTGGATTACAGGATAGGTGTTGCTGTGCATTCTTGACATTCTGAAAAAAGCATGTGCAATCAGTTAAACTGCTCTGTGTGTGGACCTCTAAATCTTAAGGCAAAATTTGTAATTCTGTTTGTAGGTTTACATTCTGTTTGAAATATTCCAGAAGAGATAACAAATAAAGTAGTTCCATGAACACCTGCAAAAACAACAAAACCAAACAAAACCCTTCATTTGTGCCCTTTGGGTGTAATTATTTTTATGTTGCCCATGCAGAAGAAGCAGTAGGCAGGTGATATGTTGGGGCTTACTTGTGTGCATGAACTTTTTTCAGCACTTCTGTGACCCATGGTCTTGTTCTTGGAGAAGCTCCCACTGAACCATTCCTGTTCACTTTGAATATGTGTGGTAGGCTAGATCCCATTTTAGAAAAGTGACCTTTTTAAAAGGCCCTGTGTCAATGCAGGGTGTTGCTTTCAGACTACAATTTTCACATAAAAGTTCTTTATCTATCAGCTCTGCAAACTTGTTCTGGTTACTTGGAGTCAAGGCTGGGCAACCTTCAGCAGTAAAGACACATCAGACAGGATGCAGGTACCAGTCACAAAAATTGCTTCACACTGCTTGCAGACCTGGGACATTAATTAACAGCTCTGTTAATGATACATGGGACAAAGCAGCCAGGTAAACAGGTGAGACTGAATGCACAGAGAGCAGAAGTTTATGGTAGGAATGCTCTACTTCCATAGAAACTCTTCTCCCACTGCATTTCTGTGTTTAAGTCTTGCTACTTTAATTAGGAATGACAATTTGTCCATGTTAAAATCTGCCCGGCAGAAAATGAGTAGGGGTGGGAAGAAGCTCACAGGAGAGGGCAGGATAAAGGCAGAGCAAGGTAGTGAATGGATTTTTGTACACACAGCATGAGTCAAAGCCATCAGAGGCCTCAAGTCTCCTGAATCCCTTCTCTGCAGATAATTCCACTCCTTAAGTGTGTGGGCAGCAGCAAGCAAGGAGACATTTGGCTGTTGAAGAAGAAGGGAAATCTGCTGGGCTTTACTCAGAGCCACATGAAAAGGAGCAGAGCCTGCTCCTTCGTGATGTTACTTGTCAATGTATCGATGTTACTTGTCAACATTATCCTCTGTGTGTGCTAAGCCATTTGTTTTCCATGTGTCATGGCTCTGCAGCATGGGAAATAACATCAAAACTGGCATGGCAGTCTGAATGCATGAGAGTTTCTGACTTTTAGCTGAACTGGCACAGATTGCTTCTGCTGGCAGAGGGCTTCACTCCATGGACTACAAGCAATTAGGGAAAAACAGGATCACAGTTTATTTTTTTCTCACAGGTTTGTAATAGGTGCTGGAGCCTATCTGCTGCAGGTTCATTAGATCAGGGTGTTTTGACAGAAGCTTTTGTGTCTTACAAAGGCTGTGCCATATGGGATCCCAGCTACCCTGACTCTGGAAAATGCCCCCAAGTCTTACACAGCAGCAGACTATTGACACATTGCATTTTATACCTGCCAGCGTGCCCAGAAATCAAGTATGTGTCCCCAAACATTTCTGGGCTGTTGAAGAGGTATAATGCCTGTTGGAAGGGACACTGAAGATCTTTCAAATAGACCTACTGTTTGCATCACAGCTGCTAAGAGAAGGATCCCTCTATATCTGCCATCTGCCAAAGAGGATCACGTGTTTTGTAACTGGCATTTCTTACTCATATTGTAAGCAGCAAACCTTGCAGATAGGGCAGGAAACTGAAATAGGACTCATGGTCTGATCCTGACTGCAGGTGTTTTGTGCAGCCCTGGGAAATTGGCTTAAGCTGTCTGGCCTACTGACTTTTTACATTGTGTAATCAGAATAATTTTGTGCTATTCTGGTGGGGGAAAAAAAAACAACAACAAAAAGCTGTATGTCTGTGTAAAACGTTGTGATGAAAAGCTGCCTGTGAACTTTTAAATATAAATAATTAATGCCTAGTAGAAAAATTCAATTGCACCTTCAAAACTTGAAAATAAACTGAGCCTCACATATAAGGGAAAGAGGGTTTCGATGATATTCCTGCTTATCCTTTAGCTCCTACCATCAGCAGCAAAGCTGACTGTGATCCTCTGCCTGCTTTTGTGGTCAGTCAGTGTTGCTGAGCTCTGTGCTGGAAGAGAGTAAAATAATAGAAGGGCTTTTTTGGTGAGAACTCAGGTCTCCCTTCTTTTTGCAGCTCTCTTTTAAAGAAGCCCTTGAGGATTTAGCCCAGAATAAAAGCAAAGTGCTGTCTTCCCTAGCACAGACTATCCCTGCACACCCAAACCTGGATTGTGCTGCCTGTTTTTCTCTCAGCTGGACCTGAGAAGGAACTCTCATAAGGCACAGTGAGCTGGAAATTGTTAGTATTCTGAGAGCCCCTTTTTCCTGACATTCTGCTAAAGATATTTCTGTAAAATTCTCTCCAGCCATTACAAGTAACTACAAATTTTAGCACAGGTGCCACAAGCAGCTCAAGTGGTCACCCAGCATTGTAGTACCTCCTGCAGACTGATCTTCAGAAGCCATCAGCTTCTCCTGATAGACTTGGACTTCAGCTACTAATTTCACTCTAAGCATTGCTGAAACTTTCTTGGCAAACTAACAATGTTCTGCCTCCTTTCCTTGTTTTGTGTTTAATAGGTACATAATCTGTACAAGGAGGTACTGTTATTTGGAACTCGGGAGTTGATTTACATTGCTTACTTATTTGAACAATATTTACATTTATTTTTGCCTTGGTTTAAGTTCTGATATAACACAGGATGTTTCCTTCAGTACCTGCCTGCCAGTACCCAGGCCCTGCCTTATTTACTTTTCAACAACCAATAATTTTACTGCCACTAATTACAAACCTTTTTTTTATTAGAAAACTTGGTGTAAGAGATATTCACTAACCATTTAAAAACCACAGCAGATTTACAGCAACTTCAGTTATGGCAGTGCTGCCAATACATTTTCATAGTTTTACCATGCATTGAAGCTGCCTTTGGTAATTCTGGTGTAGACTATTAAATGGTAGAGAGGGGCAGAGACACCTGGAGCAAGGAGGATGAAGGGGAAGTGGAATTGCTGCCTAGAACAGGCACCTCACACTGTGCAAGCTTTACCACTGCTGTTACCAAAGGCTCTTTAGTGCAAGCAGTGACCTCAAGGGCTCCATTCCTACTGCTCTGCCCAAGCCTGGGCCCTTCTGCCTCCCCAGCAGAGGTCAGGTAAAGCCCCTGCCTTGCTCTCAGGAATTACAACTGCTACCCAATGGACAGGGGGGCAGCCAGAGGGAACTTCTCCTGCTCCAGCCAGCTGGGAATTCGGGCTGGTGTCTGTGCAGCAGTCACACAGTGTCAGCTGGGTCAGAAATACAGATTTGTGTTGGACTTTGCAGAGACAGCATCACAGCAGAGCTCTTTAGGTGGGGGCACTTTGTGCCCTTGCCCTTTCCTGCAGTTAGTACATCAAGAAGAGAGGTAGAAATAACTAAAAGCAGTAGGATTTTACTTTTCCTGGGTGTGATTTGCTAAGCAGATATTTTAGGTATCTTTAATACATGTATTCAATTCCTCAGGTCTGTTTAATGTTTTAATTGTTTTAATGTTCTCAGTGCTGTCTGCCCTTGAGAAGACCTGAAGGTATCTGAGATCTCTGGGAGTGCTGAGGTGTTTCAGAGCCAGCCCTTAGTAACTGTGTTGGTGCATTTCCCTTTGCTCCATTGGAATGGCCTTCCCAGTGCAAGCACAGACATGCTCCATGTTCCATGGATGGATAGATAGATACTCTTTGGAATAATTGTTTGCACTCTATTAAAATAAGGAATGGCCAGGAAGTTAAACAGCTTGTGAGAAACCAGTAGTTGAGCTGTAGCAGAGCTGTGATTGTTCAGGTACATTTTAGAGTAACTTCTGGGCCATAAAGAGTTCAAAAGGAACTCTAAAATCTGTTGTGCAGGAAACAGCAGTGCTAAAATTTGATATGGGGTAATGAGCCCTGACTTTGTTTTGGAGAACTCTTCAGTGTTTGTCCATGAGTCACTGCAGAATCAATTTCTGAATGCTTTACCTGCTCAGGCTGTTAAACCCTTTCAGCCTCCTCAGCTTTTCAGTATTAGCATTTCTGATGTTTCTCTTTGCAGTGGCAGCTGCAATCTGTGTGTTGGTGTCACAGTTTTGCTCCAGAGCCTGTCACCTCCCAGCCAGGCTTTGTGCAGTCCTGCCTTCTGCAGGGCTCCTTCACTTGGACCACATAAAGCTTTCTGCTTGGGATTTTTTTTTTTTTTTTTTGCATCCTTTGGATCCAGAGACCTACTTAATCTGGGAAAGCCTGACTTGCTGGTGTATTTGATCTTACTCTGATGTGCAGGGATGTGCCTGTGGATGAAGGGTAGCCTCTGGGATCCATAATTGGCATCCAGGGGAAAGGTTCAGGCTCCCAGGGCTGCCTGGGTTTGTCTTCATCTGATTGAAACAACGAATGCACTTTGGTTTGTTATTGCTCCTCGAGCAATATTGAGTCTCCAAACTTACTTCAAGCACAGAGAGGTTCTCCAGTATGACCAAGCTCTGGAAATTTCTTTTCTGGGAACCTTTGGCACAAGACTTTACCAGTGGTGAATTCATCAGTTACCAATCCTCTACTAATCCTCTTGGTGCATGACAATTATCACTTCTAATATCACATAAACGTTGAGTTACGTTCACAAAAGCTTCTCATCTCTCCCTCTTCCTGGTTCGAGCTGGGGAGAAGCAAAGAAAATTCCACTACTATTGAGGAGGAGGAGGAAAGTGGATGTCCTGCTTTTGCAGCAGCTGCTGGTAGCAAGGAGTGAAAAAAAGTTGATGGCTCTGGGGCTGGGCTGGCTGCTGTGCCCAGGGAAGCAAAGCTCTGTGTGTTTTATGGGGACACACAAATGCCGCTTTGCCCACTCCTCCCGTGTCAGTCCGAACTGGAGAAGTCCAGAGTGCCTCAAATCCCTGACATAAAAAAACCAAAAGAGGGTGCTAAGCCCATTTTCCCTGAAACTCCATCCACGATGGTGCTGTGTTCTGTTGTGTGTGGCTTTGCTAGCGGCTTTTTTTAAGGGGCGGTAAAGCAATGAAATTTTTCTCCTGCTTCTCATTTTTGTTGCCATAGGATTTAACACGAAATGCTGGTTTTTGTTTCACCCTTTGATAGCCCGTCGGGGTGATTTACACGAATTTTACAGAGGCACCACCATCTCTGGTGCTTTGTTAGGAAGCCAAATCCCTCCAGGTGGCTCAGACAGATGCTGGCACCTCGGCTACGCCCTAGTTTGTATACTGCTCTAATAGTTACTAATTACCTATTCAATGTCATGACCACGTTTCTGGTTTTGGCACCGAATTTCAGAGCAAGTTGCAACAGTCACACAGAAACATCCCCGTGTATATTCTGGCAGCAGCAGAAAATGAGGATGGTTGGGGTGTTTGCAAGGGGTGTTGAGCAGCCGGTGTGTGTACTCAGCTCTCAGAATGTGTGCTGGTGTTTGAGCATCCTGCATTCTTTGGGATTTGTTCCTTGGCTGGAACCGGAGAGCAAAAAAAGAATTTGGTGATTTCTACGTGCTGGAGAGCAGATCTGCTCTGGGGAAACTTTGCAGTTTGAGATCATTCAGGGAACACGATGAAATCTCCTCCGTGTCCTTGGGCATTCTTCAGAAATCTGCATTTTCAGAAGGTGTACACTGAATATTATTCCAAGTCAAAGTTACTAGGAAATAAAACCAAAAAATAAAAACCACCCCAAAACACAAATAACTCAGCTGCTTATATAAAATATTTATCGTGAAAGGAAGTAATTCTTAACAAGATATAAAAGAAAATGTGATTTTTTTTTTCTTTCCATTTATTCCTACTGTGTGCGTGAAACCCATTTCATATCAGGGTTTTAAACCCTCTCAATTCCCTTGCCCCTACTCCTTTCTTCAAAGGGGTTTGTAGTGAATGTCCCACAGAGGGAGGTGATGCCAACAGGGCTGAATATCTGGGACAGAGTTCCCTGTTCAGGCAGATTCTCTGGTTTTGGTTTAAACAACCCCCTGAGTATGTTCCAGAGCTGCTCTGCACGGGGCAGCCACACAGAAAATATCTTTTTCTCACAGAAAAAAAAGCCAAAAACAAACAAAAAAAAAAAAAAAAAAAAAAAACCCCAAAACCAAAAAACAAAAAACCTTTTTCTCACAGATTGGGTAGAACTCGTGCTCTCATTAATTGCAGCAGGAAGTTTTCCTAGTGTAAGATGATTAGTGGTGTAATTTGTCTTGGGAGCATTGCTATGCTGATAACAAGACTGGTTTATTTTTATAAAAAGCACTTAAGAGAGTTTGGCTGGCTTTGTTAAACAGAAAAAAGATTACAGTAAGAAGGCAACCAGTCCCCCTGTAGTAAGATCTTATCTAGAGTGGAATACTTAATTTTTACATTTAAATTGCTACTTAATTTTCAGAGTTCACTTCCACATGAAAGATGCAATTAATAATTATCAAAGCTATTGTCTGGACTGTCTTTGAGGCTAAAATCCTTGTTTTTGAATTTATCTACTCATAGAAAACTCGCATTTTGAAATGTCTTTTGTGCCTATGCCATCTAGTGACTCTAATTCCTTTGTCCTTCTTGGTTTACAAATAATCCCTGGAAGAATGAGAATAGTGCTCAGTGTAAATAAGAGCAAAGGAATCAAGCCCATCATCTATAAAAAAGAAAGTATAAATTTTATGTCACAGGACTTGAACTCAGCCCTTTCCCTTTACTGCTGCCTGTTGGGAGAAATGTGTCTCAGTCAGGATAGCCCAATCCTATGTCTTAATCATGATATTACAGAGATTTATTTGAATTACTGTGTCTTCAGTGGTGATCCATTGGTGCTTCTGGAAATGTAACTCCTTTCTTTTGCACAGGAAAAAAAAATCATCATGTTGTTTTTCACACTGAATTGTGGGGAAAGTTTGTTTCCTTGTGAGTTCGTTGGGGAAATTTTGTGAGAGGCCAATTAACAACAATGTTTAGCATTAGGTTTGTACTCCTTTGAAATATGAAAGGAAGAAGTTTTTTATTTGTGGGTGAGAAAGGGCAGCAGCCAAATTGGAACCTGAGGTAACCCTGCAGTGAGTTACTCAGGGTCAGCTCTGCCAAAAGCACTGCCCACACTCTTCTCTGTTGTGCTTCTTCTGATTTATGGACTAATATTCACACAAGGACTAAGTTAGAATAGAAAATGAAATTATTCTGCAATGGGAATACAAGAAATTCGACCTGCAGGCTAAAAAAAAGCAAAGTGTACTGACTTTGTTTTAAAAAAAACTTACAAAACACTTTTTGGTCCCTTTCAGAAAAAAGTTGTCTGCTTAAAATTTCATTTTAAAGCACTACTTTTTAAATAATTCCTGCCCATTTCTTGGCTAGGTTAGGAGCATGCAGATGTAGAATGCTGCATGGCTTTAATGGAAGCAGGAATTTGAAGTACTTGGAGTATTTGTTGTTACCCAGTCAAGGAAGCTGGCAGAGGATGTTACAAATTTGGGAAGAATTGTGGTTTTGCAGACAATGGAAGCAGTAGTTAGGGCACACAAAGTCGAGATAGGACTGCTGAGAACATAATTATGATCGGGTTTCTGCTGCTTAACTGATAAGTAATATTAAAACCTCAAATAAATTATGGTTCTGGGGCCATAAAACAAACAGCCCTGAAGTCTGACATTTGCAAGATCAAAAAGGCCATGTGAAATCTCACGTATTTTTTATTTAAAGCAACAGTTCCAGGAGCTGTAGGCACTGTGCCATCCAGACAAACCAACTTTACAAAAACACTCTGGTCTCAAAGTGACAGCTGGCAATACAAGCTCTGAAAATCCAACAGAGATGAGCATTTGCTTAAAACGTTCACATCTGGAAATTGTTCATTTCTATGATAATATTATTGATTTTTTTTTAAAGTGTACTCTGTTTCTATTTTTTATAAGTTATATTTACATCACCCAGAAGCCTTTCAATTATTCTGTGTGCTGGCTGGGATGTTTTTAATAAACATGGTATGTTTGGATGTTTTCAAAATTACTTTGCAGCAACGTGGTTTTGGCTTAAAATGTTCCTTTCTAGAATATTTATTCGTGTAAGTTTAGCTGCAATTTTTCTTGTAAAAGATTTTATTTTTGTACCTGGAAGCTGGAAGTGTTCTGAGAATTAAAATAAGATTCTCACTGAAGAATTAGATATCCTCAGTTCTTTTGTGTTACTTTGATTATTGTAGAAAAGAGTGAAAGGTGGGGAAATGGTGACAAGAGCACTTGTGTGTCTTCACCCCAGCCAGCCTGAGAACTGCATGTTCTCTTGTGGTGGGCACCTGGTATAAAAATATATCTTAGAAAGGATATATCTCTGCTTGAGAGCAGTGGGATGCCCACAATGCCTCCAGAAAATTCAGATTATAGCAAGGATATCTGATTTTCTGAACAGTTACTGCTTTGGTGGGAAAAAAGTTATTTATTTCTACTGCCTTTTCTGTGATTAGAATGGAGCAGGCAAGCTCAGCTCTTTGAAATTTTCTGATTTTGTTTGCAGCTATTCTTGGTTTGCTTTATGAACATTTCCATTGCTGCAAATTTCAAATTTGCAGACTTGCAATTAAATGGCAATGCTCTAGTATGGAACAGTGACAAGTTTCCTGGTGTTGGCCAGGATGCTGCAGGAGGTGAGAACAGTACGGGTGGTAGGAAGGCAGACAAAATACACATGGCTACAAGGGAAAGAAATCCTATTGAAAGATAATTTCTGAGACTTTCCTCATTTCAAGGACCAAATTGCATCCTGGTGAAAGTGCTAATTCAGAAGTACATTGTAATACTCTTAAGTTATGCTTAATGCTGCTGTCCACTTTCACTTGATATTTACCTGGGATGGTTTTTGAAAGAGAGAAAATGTAAGATTAGATACCTTAAAATACAAAATAACTGCTTGAGACCTGGGGACAGAAACTGACAAAAGTTTTCATAAACTGGACAAATAGGGCCTCTTGAAATCTTAAGCCTAAGTATTCCCAAATAATCATAAAACTACTTCAGAAACTGAAATTTTGAGTTCTTCTATAGTGTAATAATGTTGATTCAAAGGAAGATGGATAATGTGAAATACCTTGACTTCGTTCAGTGTTTCAACAACTTTCAATATGATTATTTCTTAGATTTGACACTTCTGCTGTGTGTTACTAAAGCTTCTTTCCATCTAAAGTCCTGAGTTTTCAGGCACATGGATCCCATTTTGCAGCTGGTTTGATGCCCCCCAGCAGGTGTGCAAATTTCTGGAGATTAATTTTTTTTTTCAGGAAATAAAACTTCAGTAAGATTATTAAAACCAAAAAAGTTAATTGAGGTAATAATGTGCTTTATAGCACCAGCCACAGTAAATGACCATCCATATGGGAAAGATTATATTTTCAAAAATAATAACAATAATTATTTGACTGATCTGAGAAGAAAAATTACAGTGAGATTTTCACATTTGAGTTGGAAACTTCCTCCAGTCCTCCTGTTGGGGCTTTGCATGTCGATGGGAATATTCTGTTCTCAATTTTTGCCACTCTGCCTTTTCTACGATGATTTTTTTGTCTTATAACAATGAAACACCCACTGCCATCTTCATCCTTTTCCCCTTCTTCCTCCCCTCAAAAGCCCAAAGTGAAGCTCTGAAGCAGAGGGAGCTGAATCCTCTGGCAGCTTCCCCCTGCAGACACCAAAAGCAGCTCAGTCTTTGCCTTCCCACACAAAATTCAGGTGGTTTTTTTGACCTGGGTGTATCCTTTTGTAAAAATCCTGTGCACCTTGATGAAGTTTTGCCTGCTTGTCTGTTAATGATATTCATATAAAAATACGAAATTTTGCATAGTTGTCTGTAATGCCAAGAGCCTCAAGAAAATTGAGGAGAGGTGTTTGGGAGAAAACACCTGAGTTCATCTTGCACAAGAGGATGGCTCAAAAAAATCCTCACAAATGGAGCTAAGAGCCTGGGCTGACCAAGATCCTGGGGGAAAAAGGAATCTTACTGGAAGGAACAAGCTTGTTTTGCTTTTTCTTGTTTTATTCTCCTTTCTGGAGCTTGTGGCAAACTGGGACTTGCATTTTCTTGTTTGAACATCTCATAAAGTGAAGCTAGTGGGATCTGGGTGAAGTTAGAAGGATTTTTCCTACAGCTGCCTGAGTCTGGACTTCCCATTAGATCTGTGCCATAACACGCTCCAGAATGCCCTAAGGCAAGGTCTGAGCAGGATTTTCAGAGGTGTCCTGGAGGGCAGGGAGGGCGATTTGCACAGGACGAGTAAGCCACTGCATATTTGGGCTAGGCAAGCACTGTGCTGCCCAGTTTGGGATAAAACTGAGCCCTTCAGGAATAAAAATGCCTTGGAGTCTTGCCCAGTGCAGAGAGTGGAGTTTGAGGGCTGCTATTGCTGAGAAACCTCAGCAATTCCTGTATGGGAATGCCCCGCTGGAAGAGAATGAGGGAACCCTTCCTGCTTCTGGCAGAGTCCAAACTCACACTCACACAGCTGTTATTGCTTCTCATTTTAAATTTATTTTCTTTTCTAATCTGCAAGATGAGACAAATAGAAGCTTTTGTGCAACTACAGCATTTTTTTAATGTCAACTCTGCGCCGAATGATTTATCTTTGTTACCCACTAAAGCCTGGAAATTCGCACTTATATTTCATGTTATTTATTTTGGAAAATACACCAAATTGCTCTTCTCTGACTAGTTTAAATAAAAGAGAGCAATTTGGCATCTGTAATAATCAAACTGACTGACTTAGAGGGTGGAATAGCAATTCCTTCAGCACAAGCCTAAACCAGGGGATTTCAGAAAAGTCAGCATCACCGTGCACTGAGAGAAGCCACACCAGTTCAGGAATGCAAATATTTTAAAAGAAATATTGGCCTGTAGTGTGTATTAGCCCCTGGCTGGCTTAATTCATCTGGCACATGCTCAGCTCTGACACTAGCTGATTATACTAGTCAAAAAAATAATAATTAAAAAAAAAAAAACAATAAAAGAGGGAGGAAGTATATAATGTCTGCACCGTTGTTTTTATACTCACAGCCCTTCTGTGTCATGGAGTGAGATGCTGACAGATGGCACTTAGTCACCTGTTATGTCTGTTGATTATATGCTTTGATCTAAAATTTATTTTGCTCCTCTTGGCAGCTGAGCTGCTTCTTAATCCATTGATAAAACCTGCTTAATAAGCATTTGCAGAGACACTGACATCACCAGGAACACGCTCTGCTGGGGAAATCATGACGTGATGCCCATAAACCCAAAAGGAGCCTTGGATTCAAGGCTTCCTTCAAGCAAAATGCTTTTTGGAGAAGCAAGGAACAAGCACTTTTATTCTCGTTTGGCTTAGTTTAAGTCTGATCCTCCCTTGTACTTGTTTCAAATGCAGCAATGAGGAGAGGACAGGTCAAATCGCTGCTTTCCTATGAAGAATTTGTATCTTGCCCTGCTTTTCTGTGTATCGAGACTATCAGAAACCTTGTTTCAGTTTCCTTAATTATGTGTGTGAATACAATTTTCTGGTGGAAATGGAAGAGTTTTGAGAAGAGAGCATTGCCTTGTCCTGAGGTGACTCCCAGTGCCTGAACAGAGCTCACCATGAGGAGCATAGGGAGACACAATGTTTGGGTTTTGAGGGGCTTTTAGGGGGCTTTTTGTTTGATTTGTTGGGGTTTTCTGCAAAAGGTAAAGCTTTCTGGGCTTTTAGCTTGAGGATCATGTCACTCATTAAATTCATGACTAACAAGAACCAGTTGAAGTAATCTCAATATGCAAACCTTGGCAGGGGGGAGTTATAAATCTCTGGTATCTTGAGGACTTTATTAGGACATTATTATTATTAAATGCATTATCATTTTAGCACAATCAGGTCTTTCCTCCTAAGCTGCTTGGCCATCTCTGGCCAGCTCTTGCTGTCTCCAAGCTGCCTTAGAGGCTCACAGGGTCCCTTGCCCCTCATTCAATTACCAGGCCATATTTTGTCAGCATGGGAGCAGTGTCTGCTGCCAGCTCTGGGAGCTTTCCAGTCCTGGACACCTGCAAGGCTGCAGTGTAGGAAAAGCAGATTTTTTACTTTTTTTTTAGCATTCTCTTTGTCTGACAGCTTGCTTGATGTCCTGTGAAGGAGTCCAGGTAATTAATTTGAGCTGGATGAGTAAAACTAAGTGACATGACCCCAAAAGAGATTGTCTCCTCTTCCATGGCCCATCCTCGGACAAAATACTGCAGTTTTCACGTGAAAGATGTTAGATTCCCCTACAGGGAAATCATGTTTATTTTAATGCAAGAATTATGAATCAATGGAGACTACAACTGTAGACAGAATTCTGGGGTATTTAATTCTGAGTCTGGCTGTAATAACACATGGAGTTGCTGCTCAGATTCTCATTGAGTTCTGAATAGCTCTTCTGTCTTCTAAGCTAAAGTGACAAGGAAGTTAGAATGTCTTTTTCTTTATCATGACTGTTCACTAGAAATAGGAACAAAGTATTTTTATAAATGCTGTCCTATATAATTATGTAAGTCTTGTTTTCCTGTATTATTTTTTATTTTGATAAAGCTAAATCTAATGAAATTCCTGAGCAGATATTAAAAATAAGTTCAAATATCACAATTGAAAAAAAATTAAATGTACAATTTAATTTTTTTTTTTTTTTTTGGCAGAGGAAAGGCTGATTTAAGAATATAGGCTACAGGACTGCTGGTTAAACTGTAAATTACAGAAAAGCATGTTAAGGCATGACATAGTTGCACAGCTAACGATCATTCTTTTTTGGCTTGCTGCCTCTAGAGGCATACTAAACCAGGGAGGAGAGGGGGAGGTGAAGCAAGCCATTTAGAGCTGATACTAAATAAATACTGATAGGTTTGGGAAAAAAACCCCAAACAAACAAAAAAACCCCCAAACCAACAGACACAGCCCTGCAGAGACTGCCCAGCCCCTGGAAATGCAGGGCAGGAGTTCTGCCAGGACACAAAGTGCTGCTCCCCATCAGAGCTGGGCCAGGCTTGGGGACATGTGAGGTGGCAGACACAAGGTCTGCCATGCCAGGGCACTGCCAGGATGTCTGCCCAGCTCTCAGAGGGATGCTGGCAGGGAATAATGCCCACCTGAAACTTGTTCTCTTTTTTTTTTGGTGGGGTTTTTTTCTTGCTTTCTTATTCGGGCTTCCATGTGAGATGATGTGATAAACACAAAAGAAAAAAAAAATCCCCACAATTCAAACATGCACTTCATGTATTTTTAAAAATTAGTTGCAATAAATGTTCCTCCTCATTACTGTACATGCTCATTACTGTGAATATTTAAGAATCTGATCTTTAACTTCTGGATGAAAAATAAGAAAGTTGATGAATTGGGGAAGTACTTAATAGCTTCAGAACTGTTCTTTCTCTCCTTGCTTTAGTTATGGCAGTATCCCATGAAGCAGTAAGCCAGAGGAAGAGATTTTCTTTCCCTGTCTACCATTTCTTGCACCAACCTCCCAGCTCTTCTTTCTGCCTCCTTTCTGGGAGGATCCCCTTGCTGCTTTCCCCCAGCTGCCTTCCCCACCCACACACATCTGGGCCTTCAGTCACATCTGTCCCTGCCCATGAAGAGCCCAGGTGCTGCTTCCACCTCTCCTTTCCCACTGATCTCCAGGAGCCCCTGAGATTTCTTCCCCTCCCTGCTTCACAGCCTCTCCCTTCATCCTGTGTATGTATGAAACTCAGCTGCAGTTTCCTATGAAGGATCTTAATGAGAAGATGCAGTGGTAAATAAAGCAACTGATGCTGTAATTCTATATTATCTCAAAGTATTTTCTTTTATTTTTCATTACGTTCCCACATTTATGAAGTTTTAAATGTTTTAACTCTAAGATTTTCCAAATAATAAGTTGTCATGATCAATGCTTTAGCATCTAAAAAAGATGGGAAAAAACTGAGGCCATGGTATAAACCAGATTCTTAGCTAAATGTTGCTGTGAGCAATTTTACTCTTTGACACTGAAGTTGTCATCTTGGATTGCACCACTGGCAGTCCTCGCAGATGATTGAGCCAGTTCACTTTCCCAGAGTGAATTCAAAATAGAATATCTTCTCTACTACCATCTTCTGATTAGAAAGTATTGTTTTACAGCTGTGAAAAAAAGGGGAAATGTTTAAAACTCAGATGGAAAACATGTGTTTTCATGGAGAGAATGCAGGGATAAATTCAACAGCTGTGGATTTGCCATATATTTAGGGTTATGGCCATGAAAACTTGAAGTAGTATTTTTGCTTTAGGTTTTGTTGGTGATGTTTATTTTTGTCTTATTCCTTTTAAATAAACAGATCTTAATAAAAACTTCAGAGTTTTTTTCCTCTCCTTACAACAGTAATGATGAATGTGACACAGTAAGAGGCAAACTGGTTGCAATGCACATGCTGGGGAGGGAGGCCTGGGCCAGGAGTCAAACATTCCACATCAGGCTGCAAGATTAAAATGTTTGTAGTTTAGCACAGTTTTACACAGTTTGGATTGGAGTCTATCCAGGTATTTGCATGCAGAGAATTATTGCTCAATGACAAATTGTGTAGATACAATCTAGTATGTTGGGAAATTTCCACTCTAGTATGGTGGTGTGCCAAGTATGATACCTCTTGGGAATGAGACAATAAATGATGTATGTTGGCCTTGAAAGATCACTGGACAGAAAAAGCAATTTTCTATCATCTTCTATCAGTTTTTGTATCTCTAATCAGAGGTGATTGTCATTTTTTGCAAGTTTGTGCTAAGATTTTAACACAAAAAGCTGAAACCCTGAACCCTCTTGCAGGGTTTGTAGAATTCTCCTACCCTTAGGAGGAAGGGGCTGTGCAAATAGCATTACTTGGGTTACCTGTGCTCCAAAGTGTGATTCTGAAAATGTGGTTCTGAACAGCACTTTCTTCCCAGAAAGATTGAATACCACTGAGAAATTGACTGGTGGCTAACAATTCCATTTAAAATCTGACCTTCTTCCCTTTATCCTGCATGTATCCTGTCTGAAACCAGCACCATTTTTCACTCTATAAATACTGTGATGGAGTTTGTTGGTGGACATGTGTTTCTCAGCCTCACTCACCTCCCAGAGCTCTGCTTCTCATCATGGCAAAGCTCCTGAAACCTTTGGGTGACAATCACCTACTCTTAGAGTGCTGCATGTCTGGTGGCACAGAGAGGTTATTCCATAAAATTCAGAATAAACCTTGGAGCAGGTGCAATACTGTGAGGAACAATGTGATGCTGAAGTGCCTCTGTAGGAACATTCTGCTTTAGAAAGCCTGAGCTTACTGGGCTGATGAGTATTTGACAAAAAAATTATCTGAAGGGATGCAGATCTTACTCTTCAGGATTTTAGCACCAGCTACTGAAAATAAGTCACCCAGGATCAGTCAGGAGGTTTTGGTATGAAGTGCTTAAGAGCTGCTCAATGAGCCAGACTCAGAGCTGGTAGTAATGGGTTTCCTACAGTTTTCCTTTCTCCTCTTCCCTTTGCAGCAGAATCTGCCTGGAGGAAATTAAGCCTGAAAGAGAGATGTGAAAATTAAGTGTATTTGTTGTATACAACACTAGCACTCTTTTGCCTTTTTGCTAAAGGAAACATGTCATTTACATAAAATGCTAATTTTTAAGCTGACTAGCTACAAAAGAAGGAGTCTCACACTTTTCAAAGGAAGTTTTGAGGCTGAAAATTCTTTTTTTCTTATCAGGACAGGTGATACCTGGAATTCCAATACTAACTACAGTGGGAATCTTCCAGATTATTTAATTCACTTGTACTCTTTGCAAAGGCTTTTTTTATTTGGCAGTAAACCAGCTGTAAAATTACTTGGTGTGTTTTGTGATGAGATTACACTCAGCATTGATGGCACTTCATGTTCCTGTTGGAATATCACTGACATCATGAAGGAAGTTGAAAAGGCTTAACTTTTGAAATGACAGCTGAAGTCTTAACACCAAAATCTCCCTGATGATTAGATGAAATGTGTCCTGTTGAGAAAGAGCGATATGGGAAAGGAGAAAGGTGCTAGGGGGATTTAGGGCTCTGTCAACATTTTAATTGCACAGCTCAGGGGTTTCATTCTCTCTCCCTAATCTTGCTTTGTGCTCAGCTTCTCTTTGCTCCCGTTACATCCTCGTGGGGCTGCTGCCTCTGATCCCTGGGCAAGGCACACTGGTGCAGGAATCAGCAGTGTCAGAACCACTGAAAAAAGAGCTGGGGCTTGTTCTGGGCTTGGTTTGATGTTTTGGGGAGGTTTATTCTTTTTTAGGGAAAGGAAAAATTTTCAATGTAATTTCTTGGTGGTGGGCAGGCAGAGGATTATAAACATTTTGTCAATTTGTGTTAACTCCCACTTTGTGGACTGTTGCTGTGTGATGAATTTCATTTTGTGGGCCAGTCTGAATGCTGACAGCTCTTATGTGGTGTCTCCTATGGTTGTATTTGTTGCTTAAAATACTGGTCTTGTGAGGAAAAGAATTGTCTTTGGTTTCAAGGGTTAGTTTTGTTTGCAGAGACAGTGATAACACTTTTAACCTGTTCAACACCATCCTCAAAACAACCCCCCAGCCTACAGGTAGACTCTCTGCCTGTCCTGAAGCCTTTTGGCTGTGGTAAGAGCACAGAAACAGCTAATAAATCTGCCAGGCTCTTAGGACACTGTTTTTAAGCAGGGATAATAAATATAAGCATAAATATGCACAATCCTGAAAGGCTGAAAATAGCCACATTTCAGCTCAGCAAATACATCACTTGCATAAATGGAAATAGCCTTAGTAGCTCTAAGATGAACAATTTCATCTACTCATAAGCAGGGTGCAAAGATGTTGCTGCAGAAATCTCCCTGAGAGTGATGGAAACTGGTTAAAGCACAGAAAAAAATCACAGTAATGGTGGTTTAGTAGCTTAGTCAGTCAATCTCATCATCGTGATGATGTGAGCTTATACAGTTTGTATTTTCACAGACGAGGCTGAGCTTTCTTGTGACACAATGCATTTTTCCATTCGTGCTGTCCTTTGAACTGTGAATTTTTTCATCATTTGTATTGCTTTTTTACTCTGTTATCTTAATTTTTGACGTCTTCCCCCAAAATCTTTCTGCCCTATCCTTTCTCCTCCAACTCTTGTCATTCCTCTATGTCCACTGAGAAGATTTTGCTGTGTGCTGGCTCAGAGGTTCCTGACTTTCCAGCCTTCACTTCCCAGCTGGCATGGACTGTGTAAATGAAATAGCTGGGAGCTCTAGGAACAGAGGGAGGAAGCAGGAAACCTCCATGAGCCTGTGGTTCAGCCCAGGGTGATGTGTGGGAAGGGTTTTTTTTTTATCTTTCCCTCTGTTTCAGGAGCTGGGTTGCTCAGCCTCGTGCCTGGCTCTCCAGAGCATGCAGGGAGTGAAAAAATCCTTAATGTCCAAGCTCCTGGGTCTGTAGATGGCATCACAAAGTGCTGGCACCACCAGGGACATCTCCACGTGGTGTTATGTCATAGACTTTGCTGCAGGATATTTCAATAAGAGGGATAATAACTGGTTTGGGCTGGCTGTTTTAATATCTGGTTTTGTTATGGACACAACGACCAGCTACAATTTTCTGTAATTGCCTGTAGTTTTCCTTGGACTTATGCAAGCTCTTTTCAATTAGCCTGCTTTCTGAAGACTTTTCAGGAAACAAATCTCTTTGTGTGCAAGGAGAACAAGAAGTCAGATCTATGAGGAACTGACAAACAAAAATCCTCTAAACTCTTACAATAAACCAGCAATAACCCAACATTTTGTGTAATGCAAAACACTGCTGTCATTTTTGCTGAATATCATGGAAGGATGTGACAGGGATACATAATGCAAAGTTGTTTATTTTTCAATAGTAGATCCCATTGTACTTTTCCTGGAGATTTTACTCCTCCTCCTCTTACAGATAATTTTTTTAAAGACAAATACCTTTGCTGCTTCAGCATGCAATTTCTTCTTTAGTGGGCTTCCCTGACATGACCTAGCATTTCTTGCTGCAGAAGTTGGTGACACTATCAAAACCTCCCTCAGTTAATCACTGTTATGAAAAAGTGTTGCTCTGCTTTTTCTCCCCACTGTGGGGTTTTTCAGTGATTCATTTCTCTTTGGAAGTATTATTGGGCTTGATCTCATCCTTAATTTCCTCTGCATTTCTCATAAGCTCACAGGCTGTTGTTTCAGAAAGGTGCCAGTGTTCATTTTTCATTTGGATCAGTTGCTGTTCACAAGCCAAATGCTGACAGATGTGGTTATGAGAGAGAGCCTCGCTGTTCTCTTTTTGCAAAGAATGTTTTTTTTAATTTATTTCTATTTTTGGTGGTGATTGTGGATTTATTGATAGCAGGACTGTTGGTGTGCCCAGCAGAGCTTACACAAAGAATGCAGGACAAGACCTCCATGGAGTTCCAAGATGTTTTAAGAAAGATTCCAGCTCCTTGACGAAGTTACTTGCTGGTAAAACTCCCACAAGTGGAAACTTGTTGGGAAGGAAAGCAGATCCAGGTGGCTATTGTGTAAATGTGGGGAGACCTTGTCTGAAAGGTTGTTAAACACAGGGAAAATTAGAAGAGGGTAAGTAGATGTTTTAGCTTGTCCTCAGTTCCAGGAGGGCTGTCTGTGAGAAATTGGATACAGAGATAATTTTGCACTTGTGACTGAATAAATTTAATTAAAGTGATTTATTCCTCTTTCTCCCACAAAGCTTTAGTATCTTTATGTGTTTGTTAGAGGGTCATTAGAGTAGAAGCACATGATTTATTCCCCCTTTCTCTACTATTAGAATTAATAAAAATGCCAGATTTCAGATGTGCTCCAGAGCACTGGGGACATGTGAGTGATCATTGAGGGGGAAATGGCTTCCAGTTGTAACTGCCTGTTGGATAGAGCAGCTTTTCAGTTCATTTTCATCAGAGATGTTTGGAAGAAACTTTTATTATTACTGCATTTTTTTAAGATCAGTTGGAGAGATCATACTATTTGTAGATTTTTAATTTTTTTTAAAATAAATATTTAACTTCATCCCTCAGTGAGATTCTTTTCCACCTGGATGGTTGTAGTTTCATTTTGTGCAAAATGTGGGTTTTTACTTTGGCCTATTTGAGGAAGTATCAACTCACACACAAATACCCACATCAGCCTTAAGGTAAAATATCACTTTATTTTCCAGAGTCTTAGAGTCAGAAGATGTTACTCCTCCAGCCCCAGTCACAAAGCTGTAAGGATTTCAGAATTTTCCTTACATCTGTGTTGTTGGCAATTCTTTTCCTTCCTACAGTATGGAGAATTTGGATATGAGAAGTCTTCATTCCTAGAAGAAATTTTGGTGAATTTTGTACTGATTTGATTTTGGGGAAATAGAAATTCACCAGTAAGTGGAAAAGGCGCCAGAAATACTTTTTTTTGTAATAGAGTTCTGAATATATTCAAAAGTATTAACAAGTTGACTTAACTTTGGCTTCATACAAGGAATTAACAGTGAGAGAATGTCTGAATGTTGACCTTGTTCGTTTTTTAGGCATTCTGATAGCAGGGTTTAGTCCATGGTATTTAGTAGCACAGAAGCTTTGCCTTTTCTACACATCTGTTTGGATTGTGGAGCAGACTTTCTGTGGTGTTACCTTCAGAGAGCTGTGCACTTTAAATGCCAGGTTACCACTCTGGTTTATGTTTATCAATACAGCTTCACTTTTTGCTCCTGTTTATGTTGCAGGAGGGTGGGAAAAGGAGGAACAACTACAAGGTGTGCTCAGTACCTACAGAATTAAAAAGATGAACAACTCCAGGCGTGCTCAGTACATCCTGAATTAAAAGGAGGAACAACTCCAGGTGTGCTCAGTACATACAGAATTAAAAGGAGGAACAACTCCAGGTGTGCTCAGTACATCCTGAATTAAAAGGAGGAACAACTCCAGGTGTGCTCAGTACCTACTGAATTAAAAGGAGGAACATCTCAATGTGGGCTAAGTACCTATTGAATTAAAAGGAGGAACAGCTCCAGATGTGCTCAGTACCTACAGAATTAAAAGGAGGAACATCTCCAGGTGTGCTCAGTACATTCTGAATTAAAAGGAAGAACATCACCCAAGTGTGCTCAGTACCTACTGAAAATTAAAAGGAGGAAGATCTCAATGTGGGCTCAGTACTCAGTGAATTAAAAGAAACCCCCATATCACTGAGATGAGTGCAATTAAAGCACAACCCTGCTCAGGGTTCCCCAGGTTTGGGGTGGGCTGTGCAGTGTGTGGCTGTCTCTGTGCTGGGCAGCAGCTGTGACATCCCCTGGGAAGCCCAGTTTCATGTCAATAACCCTGTGTACAGCACACAGGAATTCCAGTGCACACCCTTGCATCAGTCCTGGCTGAGCTGGAATCAATAGGGGCATTTTGGAGCAATATACTGAATATACTGAATATACTGAATACACTGAATATACTGAATATACTGAATATACCGAATAAGGAACCATGAAAGGAGATCTCCTGGGAGGGGCTGTGTTTGGTTATCACTCAAACTATTTCTAACAAGAAGCACAGGGAAAACCCCAGCTTTTCCTATATATCTCTTCATATTTTCTTTTCAAAGCACATATTCACTGCTCTTCTCAGTGGGTTTCAGCATTGCCTTGAGGGACAGGGTAAAAACTATCTCAAAAGGACAGGGGGAAGAGGGAGGTACACAGAGACATGTCCAGTCATCTGAGACAAATGTCAACAGCTCCTTGCTACATGAGTCAGGTATTTATGTCATTAGGGAAAAATATGTGTTTTCTTTCAGGTGTTTACAAGGTATATAAAGATTAAATCACTGGCCACAATTGCTATTAAAAAATAAATACAAGTGCAGGAAGACAAAGCACTACTGATTATCTTACTGATCATATCCCACAGACAAAAGCCCTTCTATCTGTTGATGCTAAAGGTCAGGCTTGCTGATCTTGGAGGTCTTTTCCAATCTAAATGTTTCCAAAGATCTGTGTTAGAAGGGATCATGTAATTCGATTTATAAAAGCAAAGTGAATGTAAAAAAAAAATCTGCTGTTTACCAAATGCTTCCAAAGCTTGTGTTTTGAGGAGGTACAGAGCCACTAGCAGCAAGTAGAAGAGAGTGCTCTTTCATCTGATAATCCTAATTGAGCCTTGCACCAGCAAACTTGGACACTCTCACTTGAGCAGAGATGCAGAATGCAGGTTTTTATGGCTCTGAAAGGGTGTTTTACTACGGTACTAACTACTGCAACATATAATTTGTATTTCTTTTTATGAGGGTGATTTTGAATCCTTTTTGTTTGTTGTATTTCCAGCTGGACTCCTGTTCTGCCCTTCAGGTAGCTATTCCCCAACAGACCAACACACGGCTTGCATATCTGAATCAACTGTGGATTTTTGGCAACAGAGCTGCTTTCTTGCATCAGGAGAAGGAGTGACATTCAAACAAGGTCTATTCAGACAAATGGCTTGGCCTTAGAGACAGGTGGTGGCTGTGGATTTTCATTTCTGGCTAGCTGGTGACTTCCCACTGGACACGAGCTGTGGAATTGTGGGACAGAGTCTCCATTTGTTACTCTCCTGAGAAAATGCTTTTCCAGAGTTGATGAATCAGATCAAATCTGAAATGGGCAAGACGTTTTCTTCCAGTCAATAAAAAATCACTTGATATTTCAAAACCTTGTTCTGGGGATTTGGGGAATAAAAGAATTTCGTTTGAATGTACAGATTTTCTTTGGTGAACTATCAGAAGGCAATATGTGGAAGCTGGTATTGTTCTCATTGGAAGAGCCCTGTGATTTTTCTTATGCTAAGACTTTGGCTTGTTTCCAAAAATGTTTTTCTGTTTCTCGTATATGGAAATATTTTAATCTGCTCTTTAATACATTTTTTAAATTATGTTGGTTCACCATCGTCTTTTTCCCTGGAGTCACATATTTTAGCTCTTCTCAGATAGTAAATTATATCTGTATGCTCATTCAGATCATGCTTTCTAGTGTTTGTCATTGTATGGGAAAATATGGGGTCCATAAGTTGATAACTGAGAAAATTTACCACAGCTTTGATTTTGGAAAGTGGAGAATGAATTTTGCATTTCTCATGTGAAACTTCTCAGTTTCCCTAAGTTATTCATACTGCTTTGAGAGGAAGGATCAATTAAGGACTTGAAAGATTGGGACTTCAGTGACAGAAGCACCTTCCATCAGCAAAAATAAACTGGTAATAAGATAATCAATGTGACAACCAAATGCAATCAATTGCAAAAGAAATGATTCATAAAATATAACCTTAAGTCAAATAATTTCTATTCAGGTTCATGAACGGCTTATAAAAATACAGAAGGGCTTTGTGATATTTATTATTTCAGTTGTGAAAGTGAGATGAGTGAGTTCTTAATGGGTTCTTTAGGAGAGAGAATTTTTTTAATGATAATGCAAATATCAATGGTTTGAAAAGAATCAAGAATGTGTTGCTTACATCATGCTCTTCCTGTGTATGTTTTCGGGGTTAGATTTTCTCACTATTTTCTCTGTTTAGTATTTCCAAATATTAAGTGTTTTTTACAAATGAACTGCTGTAATGCAATCTGAAATATGTATCGAATATTGGTGTTATTGGAATAACATAAAACTGGAATAACATAAAATTGGAATAACATAAAATAGCACATATATGTTTGGCAAATGCCTTGAAATGAAGTTCCCCCTTTCATTGTGCTCAGCAAACATCAGAATGGTTTTTCCCAGCAGTCTTGAACAGGAAGCTATAAAATCATGAATTCTCATAGGCATTTACTGTTAATCATCTTCAGTACAGCTATATTAGGAAATAAAACCCCTTTCCTATTAGGGGATAACAGCAGAAAATAACCTAGAGAGTTCAAAATCAGCTAAAGTGTATTTAAATATAGGTTAATTTTTAGGGGGGAAAAAAAGACACCCTTTGGTCAGGTTGGAAAATTAGAGGATATGTGTGTGCGTGGTGCATCTTCTGGGATTTGTTTGGGTTTTTTCTCTCATCCATCACAGTCTCTGGGCCTGAGCATTAGTTATGTTTATCCTTTAATCCTACTGTCTGGGTTTGTTTATGTAAGATTTATTATATAGCCAGGGTGGGTAGTTAAATGAAAAACCAAACCTGACCCTCAGTCAGTGCAAGAATACCTACAGATTACTTTTACACAGACAAGTTGGATTTATTCTCAATCTATTATGTAAGAGTTGGGCTCCACATTTCCTGAGCCACCAAGAGACTAAAATTGCTGCCAGTTGCATCTGTCTTTTTGCACTCCATTCTCTAAAACGAGGAGAAAAAGAAGCTGGGTACATTTTCTACAAGAATTTCCTTGAGATAGATGCTCACTGCATGGTCATGTTTCATTGTGCAGTTAAGTAAACACGACATAATTGAATGTGCATGCTGCTGGCTGTGTACAAATCTTACCCAGCAGGAGGTTTGGGTTGTTTTTTTGTAAACTTTACAGAAAACAATTGATAGATACCAGTAGCTCAGGACTTGGGTGAACGAATATTTTTAAAAAATCACCACATTGTGAGTGTTCCCACATTTTTCTGGACACAAACCCAGTTTCAATATGCATAAATACATTCAATCCCTAATATAATTTATTTTAAAATACTTGTTGATGTTACAGCTTGTTCTGCTAGGGCACTGCAGTTGGAGGATGGCTCCTGATGCTTTCCATTGTTTTTTCCCATTATTTGATGAATGTGCTGAAGCAGACTGGAAATAACTAGATTCCCCAGTTGTCTGGACAGTGAATGAACTAATAGTTGTGGAAATCCCAGATGTTTTCACTCCCTGCATGTTGTATTCTGCACTCCTAAGTACAGAAAAACCTTAGTGGGCTTGTCCTGATGTGCTGCTGGCAGTTGCAGATTAAATTCATCCTGGTTTAAAAAGACCTACATGAGGTTTATTAATCTTTAAAATCCCACTTAAATCCTGTTTTAATGTCTTAAGTAGGATTTAAATGATGTCTAGTACAGGCCCTGGGTAAAAAGGGGAAAGAAGTGACCCTGCAGGTTGCTAGAAACATCATATTTTGTAATTTCATCAAGCCATATATAACAGGATTCCAGGGCCATCGATGGACTGACCTTTTGTGAAATCCAAACTGCATATTTTATGAGGAAATATATAATTTCTGCCCCAACAAAAAACCTAAAGGAATCCAAATGATTAAATAACCACACTTAGACTCCTAAACAATGGTTATTGACAGTTCCAAATATTTGGCTACTCCCTGTGGCTCGCTGCACATTTATTTCGTTTTAAAATGTTTCAGTTTGGTTTAAAGTAATGTTTGGGGAGGTTTCTTGTTCCTGGGAGCTTTTTATTGTTGCCTGTGAAATATCTCTACAAGCAAAAGACAAAGTACATTGATTTCAGCATTTCTCCTACAGTTTTGTTTTTTTAAAGCTGTATGGAGTAACTTGTGTAAAAAACAAACCGAGGAATTCTCCAGACATTTGGTATGCTTGAGATGCTATGGAAATTGTAAAAATACACATAATTATTCATCTAGGCTATAAAATTTTCTGCTGTCCCAACACAGCTATGCAGTGAACCACACTGATTTTTCTTGCTGTATCCAGAGTAGGTAATTTTGGCTTTCAAAAGCCAGAGTAGTGCTTGATTTGCAGTTTTGAGAAATTAAACACTAAGTCCCCCATCTGTGCAGTGTGTTATTACTATTACAAAAATATTTAGGCTAATATTGAGTATTTTTTTTTCAGCGCATGGTTCATTACAAAGTAGGTCTAATTAATTGCTGTCACACTCTTTAAAGTGTGGATGAGTGCAGGTTTAATTCATTTTCTCCCCATAGGCAACATATTTTTACCTAATTATGTGTAATTTTCTCCTTCTTTTGCTCATCATCTTGTACTAACAAACAAATCAAGACATATGTTTGTCAGAAGGAGCATAAACTGACAGAAGAACAACAGAAATCAGTGGGTGGGGAAGTGTGGAAAATGGATTCTTTTGAGATTTTTAGGCAGATAGACTTGAATTCCAAGACTGACTTTCCGTACCTGAAGTAATGAATCAATCTGGAGGCATAATTGAAGGGAGGGGGTTTAACACAATGTAGCAGGCCTGCTAGGAAAACCAGGATTTGGGAGGGGAGGGGGTCTCCAAAATAAAAATTAAGTGTGTCAGAGCAGGTGGGATTTTTTTTCTCCATGAATTATTCTGCTGAAATGGAAAAATACACATTTAACCAAATGGTCACTAAAGTGTTGCTCTGGTCAAGTGCTGCAGGCTGGGGGTTGATACAAAATGCAAGAATAAAATCGTTTTATTTTCTGCTTTGTCACGATTTCCCAAGGCCACTCATTCTGTTGGCCACTCACGAGTTCCTGAGCAGGATGGGAAGGGGAAAATGAGAATGGGGGTGTCAGCAGGCACAGATTTTGGGAGGGGTAAGGATTTTGTGAGCTCTGATGTCCTGACTTAGATGTCAGAGCATGGTTAGACCGAGGTCAGTTCCACAAAAGATCTGACAGCTGCACTAGGGTAAGAAGGAGGTCTTTGATTATCCAGCAGATGCTCAAAATTTGAAATCCAAACTAATAACTGGAAAGCAGCTTGGCATTCCGTGGGAAGATGTAGGGGTGGCATGGAGAGCAGAGTGCCAGGGAAGGCTTTTCACACCACCCTGCATCCTTGTCAGGCACCATCCCATTTGTCACAGGGACTTGCTGAGGTGATTCTGAAATGCACATCCTGCTTGGCTGGCAAAGCATGACCAAGAATTTGCTGCCAGTGGTCCTTTGCCAAATGAGAACGTTGTTTTACTGCTATTTATGCAGGATTTGCCTTTTGGGCACAGTTCCATTATTTCCTTGATGATAAGCATAGTAATATAGAAAGGGTCCATATTAAATTGACAGGTGACACTATGCTACAAACAATTGGAAAAGCGGGAACAGCTTGGAAAACTATGTAGCAAAATAAAATTGAGGAACATAAAACTAAATTATAAAGAAAAAGTGTCAGATTATGCCCTCAGGAACAGCTAGATGGTTATTTTGAAGAAAAAATGCCTTAAGAATTGCTAGGGCTACTGGTGGATTGTGATGCAAATAGTGTTTCAACACATTTTTTGTAAAAATTACAAATGGGGATGTTTAAGTAGACGTCTCATTTGCAGTGGCTGTAAAGTGACCCTCCCCTCCATTAAATGCTGTTACAGTTTTTTCTGAGCTGCTGTTTCCCAGTGTTAGCCTCAAGCAGCTGAGACGGGAGGAGGTTGAACGTGAGGAAAGGTTTTTGTTAATGCTGAGTGGTGTGGTGCTGGAATGATTGCCAGGTTGTGGAGCTCCCACTGGAGATCTCCAGACCCTGCCAGGTCTTGGCTAGCCAGGTGTGAGCTGGGTGCACCTGAAAAGAAAGAATTTAAACCTCCTTCATCCCTGTCTGCTGTGATTCTGGATAGCATTCGTTCAGGTGTGAAAACCCTGCTGTGGAGCTCTCTTTTCATCCACTGTGTGTGCTTGGCCCCTTGGTTTGTGCCTCCAGCAGGAGGCAAAGTGGGAATCCTGCCTGCCTTGCCAGCAGGCACTGATATTTTGATAGTTCCATCCAGTAACATTGCCTGAGAACATTTCTGAGGAATGAAAGGCCTCCACACCTTGAATTGCACATATATTGCATATATATTGATTTACTGACTCTGCATTGTACAAGCTGGGTGTATTTAATTCATGGCTCAGTTCATTGTGGCACACAAAGCTCTTTTATAGGTTCTGTGATCCCTAAGAACTTGCTAAGGGGATCCTCCATGGCTCCACCAACAATCACATTTTTTTCTGGGGTGTGATGTTTGTGGAAAGCTGGAAGCAAAACAAAATCAGATCAGAAGTTGGGATTCACAGTGAAATATATTCCAGATAACTAAGATTTACTGCATTCTGAGGAGGGCATGATTCTGTATCTAATTGCTGTGGGAAGGGAAAGGAAATTTTCTTATCTTTTTGCAATCTCAGGTGTAAATTTTCAGTATTTCAACAGGGCAGCACTGAAATTGTGCCAGGGGAAGCTTAGGTGGGATATCAGGAAAAGGTTCTTCACCCAGAGGGTGGCTGGGCAGTGGAGTGGGCACAGCACCAAGCCTGACAGAGCTCACAAAAGGTTTGGGCAATGTTGTCAGGCACGGTGTGACTCTCGGGGTGTCCTGTGCAGGGCCAAGGGTTGGACTTGGATGATCCCTGGGGATCCCTTCCAACTCAGGCTGCTCTGTGACTGAAGGTCCTTTCCAGCATTGATGAATCTGTGAAAGAGCATCAAATAAAATTGTAGCTTTAAACTGGAATTTCATGCCTCCTGGATAATCCAGGGAAAAATACATCATTTCCAAGAGCTAATTAAACAGTGAGGAGCTTCTGGGATGCTTTCACATCGTGTCTCTAATATCAACCAAGAAACTCAAGCAAAGATCCTTGTAAAGCAAGAATACAAGGAATACAAGACGTGAAAAGCTGGCTGGATGGTGAGCTTTTGATAAATAGATTGACAGATCAATTTTGACAGATAGAGACCTGTCAGAGCTGTCTCTAGAGCTCTGTCTTGTGCCAGGGAAAGGTAATTGCTGAGAAATTGTGTTTAACAAGAAGCCAAAATCCTTCCCTAGCTGTGTGTCAGGCTTTTAGGTGGAGTTGCACAAACCAGTTTGTCATTGTGCCCCTGCTGCATTCTCCCAACCTTCTCCATAATCCAGGCCATGAGTTATAGATTATTTTATAGCCATTGTTTCAAAGAGCTCCTCATCCCCTAATAATTACCTGCAGACATGCTGATACTTATTGAGTTCTGAAAACAAAAAACCACCAGCCCACATGGATACCACACAGAGCTTTGGACTGCTTTCATTCAGGTTACATGAGGTAATACTTTATGTCAATTGTTAGGAAGCTCAGGATGACACCACTTCCTAGGGTTTGAATGATTAATTAGAAGCCTGGGTTGAGATGTAAAATTAAATACTTGTACCAGTACAATCAGCTTTGCTTTTTGCACACTGGGACTGTAATGAACTGCTTTGTAAGGCCAGACATTTCCTCTAGCAAAAGTGGAAATTCAGCTGGTATGTAGTTCTTTGGCAAGAGATTAAACAAAACCTAATTGCTTAAGTTATATTTGCAAAATAATTCTAAACCACAGGACTGTTTCCCTTTTCATTTTCGCTGCAAAATTCAAAGGTCTTTTGAGTGGGGTTTTTGTTCCTCTTATCCCCTATACATTTACAATATCTGATACATATTTAAAATGTCAAATTTCATCATCTTTATCACCATTGAGATGGCCTTGATTTCCAGTATGGAAAGTCAAGGGACAGCAAACTGGGGAAGATTCATGAAGAAATTTATTGTGGTTTATTGAGGCTTATGTTCTCTATGGCTAACTTCTAATGGGAAAAACCCAACGGGAGCTGACAGTCATAGGATTTGAATTTTTGCTTCTTTTCTTTTTTTTTTTTTAATTTGTTCAGAAAAAAACTTCTAGATCAAGCAATGTAACTTTCAAAGCAAGTCAAGTATTTTATATATGTTTTTTAAAATTTTGGGGGGGGTCTTTTTGTGTGTTTATTTTTATTTGGGTTTTTTTGTTTTATTTTGTTTTATTTTTTAATGTACACAGTGTGGTGGTGCTGGTTTTAGAGGTGGCCCATCCAAGCAAAACCTTGGACAAGTGGATAAGCACACTTTCAGGGCTCCTTTTCCCTGCCCTGTGTTTTAAATTTTTAAGTGAAACACAACACTAGATGGGGCAGACAGGTATTCTTGTGGTGCTGAGGAAGGGCAGCATGACAAACATAAAATCCATCACCATTTAGTCTCTTCCCAACATCCCCCCAGCAGTAAAGGCACCTCACCAAAAGTGTTTTTTACAATTACCAGCTGTTTTTCAATGCTAAAAGCTACCTTGAGATTCCAGGCAAGTCTCATTCAAATGCAATATTGAACCACACTAGAACACCTGCTCCAGTTTAAATAACCACAGAGGCAGCACACCAGAAGGTCTGCACTGCAGAAATTGTGATTTTTTGAAGAAGTAGCAGTTAATTTAGATGAAGAGTTTTTACCAGACTGCCCCAGAGAAATTATCACTAACAATTAAATATACTTCATGCTAGCGAATACATTTTCAAATATCAAAACGTTACTTAACTATCAGTTATGCTTCATTTAGTGGTTCTTGGTGAATTCATCAGCTAAATTAAGCTTCATTAACTGATTCTTGCAGTATAATTCAGAAATGTTATCATTACGTCTCTTTTAAATATAGGGAAATCAAGGTAGATAATTCAGGTGGTTTGCTGATGGCCGTGTTCAGAATTTACTCTATAAACAAAATTAAAGCTTAGGTTCCCATGGCTTTTCCTCTGGTATTGAACCACTGGCCCTGATTTGATACCTATTTAAAAAAACAAACAAACAAAAAAAAACCAACAAAAAACCCCCCAACAACAAAGAAAAACACCACTGCCAAGACACATCACAACAAACAGACAAAACCCAAACACTCTCCACAGAAAAACCCCCAACCAAACCAACCAACCTTCAATCTCACTTTACAAAATCATCAATTTCTGTACTGGCTACTCTAACAATATCTGAAAATTATTCCAATTAAATACATTTTAGAAAAATCTTTGGAACCCAATAGAAATTAAACCAATAAACTTTTGGTTTTCAGACCAATTTTTATTAGTTCATGGCTTTCCCATTTGTTGGCCCTATAACGTTAGGCATGGATTTTAGGCTGGAAATGTAACACCTTTTCTATCAGGACTATTTCTGTAAAGTATGCATTTGAACCTTCCCCAAGTCATCCCAGCAGTGAATCTAATTTATTTCCAGATTTTAAAAATCCCTGTGGCCGGATAGAAACACCCACCACAGAACTCACCCCCACTGCAGTGGAATGACCTGCAGAACTGGTAATGTGAAAGAGCTGAGAAACAGCATCCCAAATTTGATTTCCCCTGCCACCCCTTTCAGATTCCCAGCTTGCTGTGAAAAGACAACAGGACTGAACTTGTGCAGGCAGGCTGATGGCTTTGAGTGGGGCAGAGGAGCACGGGGAGGGAGAAAGAGGAATAGAATTTCTCTGGTTCTTGCCTAAGCGCATCAGACCTGCTGGTATGTGCTTCCCCCCAAACTGGGCAAACTGGGCCAGAGGAGCAGAGCTGGAATGTTCAGCCAGCAGCGTCCACACAAGGAAATCCACTCCTCGCTGAGGCTGTACCTAAAAGCAGAGTTTAAACCACGAATCAAGGCTGATTCTGCCCTTATTTAGTGACTAATATTGCTGCTTTCTAGAGCAGGGGGAGGCAGCAGCCTTCCAAAGCTGAGTCATTTGACCCCTAACTCAAATAAAAGTTTTTCAAATAAAAGAACCAGACTCTTATCTCATCTAGTTATGTCTTGGAGGACACCACAACTGCAAGTTGATGGTGGTTTCATTGCTGCTGCTCAGTTGGATTAGTGAAGCTGCTGTGAGTACAGAGAAGCAGCACTCAGTACATGTAACAAATTATTATACATGCAATTCATGTTTTATAGGAGAGATATTGAATACAGAATGGAAAATAATAACCCTTTCTTCTCCTGGCCACTGCTGCCAGTTGAATATTCCCCACATTGCCTGAAGCTGTTCTTGCTCCAGCTGTTTACAGGTAAATAATTTATATGCTTTGTTATTTGTGGGGTTGGGGTGGGAGGAGGGGACAGGCACGGCAGACACAGAACTCGTTTTCTTTTAAGTGGGAAGGGATTTTACTGTTCTTGAAGCCCTGGGGTTTGATACTTTACAGAGTTGACATCCCCAGCTTTCGACACTGCCCTTCTTACCGGGAGGATTTGCTTCAACACTGATGAGAGCAGAATATCTGGAAAAGTCTGTTACTTTGTAAAAAGCCATCTAAAAGAAAATTAAATGTTTAAAGGCTTTGTGGGTAGATTGGTGAAACACACCTGCTATGGTTCTAGCAGAGGTGATTCTCACTCCATCATATGTATTTGCCAGTGCTTGTTTCCAGTGCAGGGAAGGAGAACTTAAGTACCACAGCACATAAATTACTAATATCCTTTTGTGTGGAGTTATTCCAGAGGTAATGCTTATATATTAATATATAACCTTAAACCTTCTAAAAAGGCACTTAGCAGACCTCAGGTCCTCTGACTTGTACAGCTGAGCACTAAAAATGAGAATACCAAAGATCTGAAGTGTTCCCTCACACGTGGTATCGTGACTAGGAATATTCTAATCATTACTAGTGACATTATAATTATTGCTGCAGCCAGGATGGATGCACCATTCCTAACCCAAAGGTGCTAAATGTTTGCAGACACAAGTGGCAAGGTTTACATTTCCCTAAGTGCTCTGGAATAATGTTTTATGTGTTAGTGGTCATGATGAGCACTTAGAAAGTCTGCAGACTTCAGCTATAGAGCTGTCTGGACCAAGGCAGGAATATTGAAATTTATAAGGGATGTCAGTGTTCTGGGGGGAAAAAAATTAAGCAAAGTGCATTTGTTGAGCCCCACTGCTGCTTTAGTTGTCTGATATTCTGAAGCAGCCTGGAAAATTGCAGGCTACTAATTGTCTGCATTTCTATTCACTGTGTTTCCACAGCATCTGACACTTAATCTTCAGAGGCTGTTGGGTGTCAGGTGTCAGGTGAAATCCCACTGTTTTATCTCCTGTTATCCCACCATATACAGGGGTCCCTCCTCCGTGGCACTGTGGTTGCAATGATCCAACTAGAAGCTGTGGAAGTTGTTTCCTAAGCTCCAAGAGGGTGCTTTGCCTCCAAGGAGCAGAATGGTTGCTGCCTTGTTACCAGGAATGTTAGGAAGTTAAAGTGACATTTCCTTTGCATCCTTACCCCAGTCAGTGATGTACCCAGTCCATGATGTTGAGCTGAATTGCTGTGAATAAATAAACTGTTATAGGACTGGGGAAAAAACTTGGCAAAGGTCTCTTTCCATTCTCTTTCTATTTTAGAAGGAATTAAGCAGCTGGTGTTTTCCATCTGACTGAAACTGGGCTTTTACACATGCTTTTACTGTGCAGTTTTGACTTTATGAAAAGGGAATAAATTATTGTTGTCATGGTCCTGGTTTCTGCTGTTAAAGCCTGGCTTGCAGCACCAAACCGAATCAAAACAACTTTTCTTTTAAGCATCTGCTTGAAAATCCAGGTTATGAAGTGGTCCATGGTTTTAAGTGTCCCAGAAGCACCTGGAGATACTGCAAGAGCTGATTCAGATGCCCTTAAACCTGACAAGTTGCACTTGCTCTGTTGAAGGCCTTGAAGAAGAGCTGTCAATCCTTTAAGTCTGACTGGATTGACTTGGGTGGTTGTGAAAATCACCCTTAAAAGGCAAATAAGCAAAAGTATGTTGTTGTTGAACTCTAGGGATGAATTGCTTCAGAAGATCTAGTTACAAATGCAGGTTCCTTCTACCTGCCCTATTTTTGAAGACTGAAGGTCTCAGCAGTTGGAGGTTAAAAGCAAAGCTTATATTTTTCCTCTGCATAGCTGAGGGCATTTTCTAAATGGCTTTTGTATTACAGCTGAGCTGTATTTCTCCATAATTCCAGAATAAGTTTGGAGGATGCCACTTGCATGGGAACTGTAACTTACCCAGCCATGGTTGCATGTTTATGGACAGGAATCCTTTCAATGCCTTGGTGACCACAGAGCAATTAGGATGAGGAAATAAATGATGCTTGCTTGAAGTTTACTTTAGCTTGGATGTTTATTGAAAGGAGTAAGCTGAAGGGGGATGACTGGGCACTCTGTTGATCTTGGAGCCTGGAGAAGCAGGAATGTGGCACGGGGAGCAGCAGGGCTCTGGGGGCTCTATTTAAGTTCCTTAGGTGGCCACTTACAAATAATGTCAGTGGCCCTCTGCCCCCGTGGCTTTGTCCCCTCCTTACTTGCCTTTCAGGGCAGCAAAAGGCACAGGAAGGTGTGGGAGCTCCTCTAATGACCTGGGGGAGCTCCCCCACTTCTGCCTTTGTGCCTGGGCTCTCTCAGGGAAACCTGGCTGGCCAGGAGTCCCAGCAGCCAGAGGATGGAGAGGCAAAACCAGGTAAAACCAGGTAAAACCAGGTAAACCAGGTAAAACCAGGTAAAACCAGGGATGCCAGCCTGGAAAAAGGGATTTCTCTCATCCCTCCTGTCCAGCCTTGGACCCCACGTGGTGTAAGCCAGGCTTTGGCACCCTTGAATCCCTTGAATTAACTTTGAATATCAAAAATACTACTAAAGAACAAAATAGAATCTTAAATAGAAAATAGAACCTTAAATAAAATGAATAATGAAAATACTGTTACAAATTAAAGTTATTTATGTGTATTTGGAGTGGAATGTGTTTGTTTGTTATTTGCTCTCCTAGTGCTGGTTGTCTTTTTCATAAATTTTTTCATGGAGACAGAAAAGTTTTGGTGCCTGTAAAATATTTCTCAAAAGCTAGAAAATATCTCAAAAGCTCAAGGCACTTTGTGTCCTTGGTCTAGGAGGTGGGAGCAGAAAAAGGAAAACACTTGTCTCGTTGTCTTAACTGAATAAAGTACAAAAATAATGATTGAGCATGGGAAATGGAGGAGTTTTTTTCAGCATTTTAATTTTAATAAACCCATGCTAATGATATTATAAAATTGTTTTACAATTAAGATCCTGGTTTGATTTTTTTTAACAGAACAATATGTTCAGAATGGAAAGACTTAGAACAAAATGTTCATCTCCTTGCTTGCTTCTGTGTCTTGGAAAAAAAATGCCATTAATTTTATGGAAGATTTACCAACTTCAGTTTGTTCTTTCTCACATAAAAATAAATGTAGTGACTGTTCCGTGGAAAATATGTCTCTGGCCAGATGCTGTGTTTCCAGATCAAGATTTTGGAGGAAGTCTTGCCTGCATAAGCACTGTAGAATTTTGATTGGTGTTTAAAGCATGGCTATCTATATATATAAATTGTCCTGCTTGCATGAAAAGCATATGATTGATTTGTTGTTTTTGCTCCAAGTAGTTCATCTGTTTAAATATCTTTCCAGAAATGGAGCTCTTTGATACTTAATATATTATTCATTATACAACTCCAAGAGCAAATATTTCATTTACATAACTCATGCAAAAGGATAAGAAATAGGTGGTGATCCTTCTGATCAAGTGTTTTGAGTAAATTCTAGTGAAGAGAAAATCATAACAACATCATTCTGAAGTGTTTTAAATTTTAAAAGACTAAATTTTAAAGAGAAATAAACATGAACACTAATTACGGAGTGTCTGCAAAAACTCCATCTCTTTATATCAAGAAGTCCTCTCTGTGCACAGCAGTCCCAATTAAATCAAGTTAAGTACTCAAATAGTTATGCTGTGAGATTTATCTGATTAGAGACCTGGTGTGCGACCTCAGCCACTACTTGAGATATTTTTTAAATTATAATAGAAAAAACACAATATGACCTGAAAAACTGTGTGAATTAGACAGTCCTTCACTGTTTCAGTCAGATGAATTAAATGAATTTATAAGTTAATATATGCTTCATGTTCTAAGGGATGAGTCAATTTTAAAATAGTTAAGTTGTTCCTTTAGATTTTGGCTGTTACTGTAGCTCCAAGTCTGGTCCTTACAGCAGCGTTAATGTCCCACTGTTGGACTGGGATCGTTGTTTTCTGCCTGAGTGCAAAGCAGCATCAAGAAGGACCAGCAGAAACTGGCACAGCTCTGGCAACCCAGCCAACAAATGTGGCTGCTTTTCCTGTTTCTCCTCTGGGGAAGGTGCGGGGCTGTTGGCCGGGTGGTGCTCCCTGCAGCAGGAGTGTCAGATAACCGTGTGTCGCCAAAGCCATCTCCTGCACTGGGCTGTCAGCTCATCACCACCATGGCACTCCTGTCCTGCCAGGGGCACGAAAGCATCCCCACTCCCACGTGCTGCCTGCAGAGTGGTTTGTGCTGCACATCCTGAGGAGTTTTTGTAAGAAGATGCATCTGGAGAGGGCTGGCCAAAGGAAACCCGTGCCGGGCGTTTTCTGGTTCTCAGCTGCAGGAGGTGAGTGGGCTCTATCCCTTCTGGGGCAGCTGTGGTGCCGGGCAAAGAGTCGCCCTGGGCACCTCCCTGTGCCACCCCTCCAGTCACAAAAAGGAGAGGAAGAATCTGACACTGGCAGAATCTGCTGGGAGAGCTGAGAACAACTGGTGCTGGTTTTACTGCAGTTCTCCCCCCACAAGCAAGCCCAAGCAGTGCTGGTGGCATTGACTTCACAGGTTAGCAGTGCTGGACAGAGGCAGGTTTCAAGTAGAAACACCAGGAAAAAAAAATATACAGATCTGTTTGTTTCCATGATAACAGTCTGCTCTTAAGTTCATTTTCCTAGCTCTTCCTCGGGGACAGGGCTGCAGGACACTGCACAGCTGCTGTTTGCAGTGTTACCCAGAAAACACTCTAAAATGTGAAAGACTGAAAAGAGCTGCGTGAAATGTTATCAGTTTATCATCATTCTGCCATTCAAAATGACTGGGTTTGACACTGGTCTCTTCCACAGATTGCACTAAAAGAGATGATTCCTGCAAGACCTATTGCTTTATCTTAGTATTAGTTCATAACTTTTGCCTGATTTTGAAGTATTTGTGGCACAGATTTTCTTTCCTATCTCTCCCAATCCCTCTGCTAGGTGATGAAGGCTGCTGACAGTAATCTTCTGTTCCACTGGACAGAATTTCTGTGCCAGTTCTGATCTGCATGCAAAGATGTGCCACAACTTCCCTTCAGCACCTGATTGCCTAAATTACACAACGTGAAACCCACAGAGTTGAAAAGGATGTGCTATTCTGCTAGAGAAGCATTGACTGGAGTCTGAAGTGTGTTTTCAGACCAATCTTTGCCTGTGGGTGATCAGTTGTGACAGTGCAGTGGCCTTCCTGAGGGAGACAACAAGTACTTCATACTTCTGTTTATGAAATCCTCACTGCTCTACAAACATGGCATTCATTCTCCTTGGTTAGCTGTGCCTCTCCTGACAGTGGAGGGCTTTCACTCCTCTCTGAGTGGCCATCCCTTCTCTGAAAAATGGGGCACCAGCTGCAGGAAATTATCTCTAGGCTCAGCCACCACAACTCCATCAATTTTAGCAAATATTACAATTAAAATGCCATTCAATGTACTAATGAACCCTTAACCTATTAGTGAAGTTGCTGCAAACACCATTCTTATCTTGAGCTTCTCTTGATGCATTAAAGAAGGTTCTTTAGTGTGTAAAAGTTATGTATAAATTGTACAGTCGATGTAGTGTCTATAATTCAAAATTTCCTGTTTCACGCTGAGCTTTTGTTGCATCTTTGTATTCATGTGTGCCATTTAATGATTTATTGAGCAATATTAAAATGCCAGAACCATCCAACCATACAAATCATTCAGCAGAGGCAGCCAGAGCCTGTCCACATTTCATGGAAACCAAGCTTTTCCCAGCCTGTTTGTTACCAGTTGTTTGTGGTGCTTTCAACTCCTGTATTGCACAATTGCTATTTGTATTTGGGTGATATATGAGAGAACACCAAATTTAGCAAATGTGGATGAAAAATTTCAGACCAAAGTAGAAAAGGCTGTTTGCATTCTCTCATTTTCTGTTCTTGAGGTGTTTACACATTTCTTGGTGTTCTTGCTTATTGCTCTCTCGCATGTTCCTCCAGATTCACAGGCTTTGTTTCACACAGAATCAGGAAGACTAAAATCTCAAAATCAGCCACTATTTCTGGTTTTGTCACTATTTCTCAGGAGCTGATCAATAAACAAATAAAAGCTTACCAATCTTTACGGTTGTTGAAATCCAAAGAATATTTATACTTGCAGAAAACATGAATTCTTTCAGGGTTCAAGCAAAACGCTCGGGACCAGTCTATGAAAACATCTCCTGACAATTTAATTAATTAAATTTTTAAAAAATTAATGAATTGATTTCCTACTTCATTTCACACAGCCATGAGCCTCATAACATCCCTGACTGTGACATCTTCATGGCTATTTCCATTCAACCTCAGCCAAGGGTTTGTCACCAGGGAGCAGCTGAAGCAGGATTTATCTACGTGATTCTTGCCACCATCAAGGCCACCAGAGCCACGTTCCTCCCCTGGATGTGAAGTGCATCCTTTGTAATAATCAGGGCAGCAGAAGAACAATGTACATACTGTGGCCTGACAAAAACCTTTTTCATCAGACTGCAATATTGTGCATTTCACAACGCTGAAAGGGTTAAAAGTAGCTGTTTTCTGCTGTAAAAATAAATCAGAAGTTCCTTGTTCAAAAATTATTATGAATGTCTTCAAAAAAATCCCTCCAAAAAACCCTTATCACTTTGCCAAGCTGGGGTTCTTTTTTGGTTTTGTATTTCAAACAGGGTATTTTTGTCAGAATTGGCAAAATTAGCAGAATTAATGTTTCAGAATTTGCAGATGTGTTCTGCATATAACAGGAAGGTTTTTTTTTTTTTGCATGTTACTTGGCATTCTCATTTATTCATCCCTTTCGTTTTTTCTCAGTTTCTTCCCTTACAGTTACAGCCATTTGTCACCTGCTTATTTCCAGAATCTGCAGAAACTCCAAGCCAAAATGTTATCAACAGCTTTTTTCCTGACATCAGTGTACAAGAAGTTATTCCAATATATCCATTTATCCTTGCACTCAAGGTGAAAAGGAGATTTTTGCTGTCTGCTGGCTGCTGCAGCATGGAAGCTCTGAGCAGCACTGGGTGAATTCATCTCGGGAGGTTTTAGGAGTCTTGTCCTGAAATCTGGGCTTGCTCTTGGAGAATGTTTTCCTGGATTTCCTGAATTCTGACCAGCTTTTCTTTTTACCTTTCAGGGGGCTGGCAAATGACACACCTGAAGAATGTCACTTTTTTTTCTTCTGAGACTGTACCATGCATCTGATATTTTTCCTCCAGTTTTGAAACTCCCTTGCTACAGAGTGTTTTAATTGGGTGAACATTGATTTCACATACCTGCTACTGCTGCAAACACCCACAAGAAAGGTGTTGCTTTTTTTTTTTTTTTTTTTTTTAAAAAAAAGAAGGAAATGATTTTGTGGGAAGATATCCAGTTCCAGGGTGTGAAGGGGTTCATTCAGTGCAAAGTAATTTCTGTTGTTATGTTTTTTAATAGCCTTACAAAGAGTGAGTAATGAGGGGAAACCTATGGCTCCAGTAAGGAATCTGGGGCACTGTCTGATGCTCTGAAATTATCTCAGCAGCCACTCATCTCTGTTCTCCATTCTGTTTTTCCTGTTTTTCCATTTGACAATGCCTTGCTCATTCAAGGAACTCTATTATGATTGCATTGCTTCAACTTCTTGTACCAAATCTTTACCAGATTTGTCTTGTCCATGAAAGCACCTTAAATAGATGAAAAATATGACTTTAGGTAGGAGATACTGTTTGAAATGATCTGATGCAAATGGATTTAAAATACTGTACCTCAGTATATTTGTGTCAGTGATTTCCAAAGCACAGCAAACAACCACTTTTGAGACAATGATGTAAATTCAAATAAATACATCCTCCAGATTCAGAAGAGAGTTTCTGTGTAGAAGGCTTTAGTTTTGCCTAGGACTGATTTGAAAGATTTGTTCTAAATTTTGGAAACTCTCACATAGAATTTGCTCCATTCTGGAAAAGTAGGTGCATGATATCTGGGTGTGTAATATCTAAAATGCTTTGTAATTAATACTCAGCGATACAATCAATCAGAGCATCCTGAAAGCAAGATAAAATCAGGCACACGATGGCAAAACATTGATCTCTGGATGAGAGTTATTTCAGGCTCTCAGTTTCGTAAGGGTTTAAACTGGAGATGGGGGAGGGAATGAATTGCCAGCTCTTAGGATCCCTTCTAGAAGTAATTTTTTCAAGCAGGTCTGTGCTACTCCGTGAATTCTAACTGCTGGAAGCTGATCTTCACTGCTCTGCTGCTTTATTAAACAGATTGTTCTGGGTCTGAATGTCAGCTCAGTGTCCTGTGCTGCCTCTGTACCTGCCTCTTTGTAGCAGCTGAAAGGATGGCTGTCTGTTCAGAACCCTTCCCCTTGCTCCTCTATTCAGAATCATCTTGTCCTTCTGCCGTGTCAGATGGTAAGATTTCAGTTCCTGGCCATTACCAAATGAAAGGTATTCAGACAAGCTGTGGACATTAACCAAGCAGAGGAACAATGAAATATCTGTTCTCTGGGTGGGAGCAGAGGGATTCATCCTCCTTCCTTTGTCAACCGGAGAAACACACTAAGCTCTTGAAATTCAAATTTTGTCTTTTCTCCTTTGTCACTAATCTTTTAAGTATAGCAAGAATGAAGTTTGCTAGAGAGTTCATCTACATGACTGTGTCATTCAGACTGAGTAATAAATCTTTTGAGCCTGTTAACATATTTGTTTATGGGCACTAATAAAAGAGTATTACAAAGGAATAAAACCCTCCTTTTGGTTTCCAGTGTACAAATCCTTGAGAGGGAAAGCACTGTGAGAAACAGGGTTATATTGAGACTGAGACATCTCTTGTTCAAAATGTCTTTTTTTATGGTTTTTTTTTGTGGTCACTTTTTATATTTGTGTAGGCCTGAACCTGTACTCAGTAACAATAATTTTGTTATTGACTTTAGTGGGAACAGATTAGCAGCAGTAACTATTAGAGCAGATAAGTAGATTTGATGGTGTTACTAAACTAGAAGTTTAGTGAGTGAAATATATTCCTGAACTTTTCAAAAGATAGAAAAATAGAAAGTAATATCTCATAATACCTAGATTTTATTATTGCTGCTAAGCAGAGCTAAAGGATAAGCACTGAGTCCATTACTGGTACTTAACCCTAAACCAGACTTTTCCAAAACAAATTGGAGAAAAGAAATGCAATATATCCAAAGGAAAGCTCTTCTGTTGTAGGCAGAACACTTTCTTGTCCTAAACATTTTGTGGGCTTCCTCTCTGCACTCATATCCCTTAAATAGATTGTGGCTGATGCAAACTGAACTTACACTAATTAGCTGTCTTAATTTTGCATTCAGCAAAGCATATTGGCACAGAGAATAATCAGCCCTGTGCAATTCGATGCTCTCAGAGGTGCTCCCAGCAACCTCCTGGTAACCTGAGAGCTGCTTTTCCTTTCCCCCCATAAGACTTGATGCAGGTAACTCAGTGGGCTGGGGTCTGTGCAGGGATGGCAGCTCCAAGGCTCTCTCTGGCACTTGGGCAAATCTCTTCTGCACCTCTGCTCGGGGCCAGAGTGATTTGGAGGTGCCATGTGAGGCACTTGTGTCCCTCAGTCCATCAGCCCTGTGAATATTGTCTGGTTTATGACAGCCTTTCAGGTGTTTTATCTTCAGAAAACCTTGCTGGTTTAGTGTAGGGGCAATTCCTTTTGTTAGGAGGGTCCTGAGGCACACAGAAAGGTGGGTTGCAGAACGGGGGATGTGGAGTAGAGTGTGTGAGGGCACCTGGAGCTGGGGAAAGAGCCCACCCACCCCATCCAAAAGGGATCAGTCCCTGTGCACAGCCCTTAGGAGGAGCTGTCAGGTGAGGGGTGTGTGTAAAACCACACCTCAGGGCGTGTGAGTGGGAGAGCAGCAGCAGTCCCAGCTTTGAAGTCTCATCCAGCAAGCAGGTTACCCAGGTTTAGGGCCCTCCTCTGCCCGAGGGCATCCAAACCCACTGCTCCCACCTCCTGCTGCAGCTCCTTCAGCCAGGTGCTCTCGGCTGCTCCTGGGTGGCAGTCACCTCCACCCTCCCTGCTGAAGCTGTGCCCACTCCAGGTCCTGCAGGGAGCATCCTGAGCCTTTCCCTTCTCCCTTTCTGGTCCAGCAAGGAGCAGGAGCTGCCCTGTGCTTCTGTTCTTTGTGGCAGGAACAGAAAATATCCCAGGGTCCTGGAGGAGATGCCTGGAGCTGGCCAAGGAGCATGGGAGAGAAATTGGAAAAAAAAAAAAAACAAACCATTTACTGGCAGCACAATATTGGAGGGGTCCTTCAAGCATTTTTTTTTTTTTGCAGTGAAAAAGATGTGGAACAAACAGAACTTCTCCCCTTCCTGAGGTCTCAGAAGAATGAGCATTTCTTGTGAAGCATCTATGCAAAACAAAACCTTTTGACTTTTTGGCCTATTTTATCCACATAGAGATGTGGCTTTGAATACCTTGCTGTTGAAGTGGAACCCTACAATCCCAGGCTATTAATGGAAAGGAAATGCATCCAGGGCTTTGTTCTGAGCACAGAGATACTGTAGGTCTGAATACTGAATGCTTGGGATGGGCACTGGGTAAAAACTTATGCTAGTAAAATTGGGGAAACCATGACATTTAACTCACAGTACAGCTGTTCTGGCTGGTATTATACATTTATTAGACTGTTCATGTGAAGACCTAAGAGTGCTGTACAAACAGTAATTTATTTAGCCTTCCTATGGCCTGAGAAATTTCAAATTGCAGCTTTTAAAGAATAAAAGCAATAAGTTGTATATTTCTTTAGCAAGTAGTTCAAACATCTAACCTTAATGACACCACAGCAAAGTTCTATTTTCGTTCATATTGAAAAGAAGTAAATAGGGAAAGGGATTTTTTTCCCCTTCACAGCCATCCTCTCAAAATCAGAAGTTAGCAGTTAATTGTGGAACATTCTGTCTGATTTCTGTTGGCAAGAGCCACGTATTTTTTGTACAAGTGGCATCTAATTCACTGCTGGGCCTATGAATGGGTATCCAGCCTTTTCTCCACGTGGGAGTGCAGAGTAACACAATAAATTGCTTAATAAAAGGAGTTTTTGTTCTTTATTGAGCTTTCCTTGCTGTTAATCCTCTAAAGTCCTAGAAACTCCTGTACAATCCCCAGGGATGTTTTGCATAGTTCTGTAAGCACAGCCCATTTGCGTGGCCAGAGCTCATCTGTGCATGGCAGGGATGCAAATGTGCAGAATGAGAACGTGTTTTGGTGGTAAGATCAAAGTGTGTCTGGTGTAGAGCAGCTCAAGCAGCTGGTCTCCAAAACTCACTGTCACAAAGATCTCACCCAATGGCCAAGGACTGATGGATTCCCTGCCTTGTTTTTAGAGCAAACTGCAGGGAGAGGCTGCTGCTTCCTTTTTTTCCTTGGAGTTTATTGGTCTCCAGTGTGAAAAAAGAAATGTAAATATTTCTTGACATGGACTGATAAAAATACATTAGCCTAGACTAGTGTGAAAAGCCAACATGAAAAGCCAACATGGCTTGCATGTCCAAGTTTTCAACTCTCTGCTTTTCATGGCTTGCAAAATAGCACACCCCAAAAAATACCAATCCAAGCTGTGTCAGGGGAAAGAGGGAAGGAGGGAAGGAGGGAAGGAAGGAAGGAAGGAAGGAAGGAAGGAAGGAAGGAAGGAAGGAAGGAAGGAAGAAAAAAGAAGGAAGGAAGGAAGGAAGGAAGGAAGGAAGGAAGGAAGGAAGGAAGGAAGGAAGGAAGGAAGGAAGGAAGGAAGGAAGGAAGGAAGGAAGGAAGGAAGGAAGGAAGGAAGGAAGGAAGGAAGGAAGGAAGGAAGGAAGGAAGGAAGGAAGGAAGGAAGGAAGGAAGGAAGGAAGGAAGGAAGGAAGGAAGGAAGGAAGGAAGGAAGGAAGGAAGGAAGGAAGGAAGGAAGGAAGGAAGGAAGGAAGGAAGGAAGGAAGGAAGGAAGGAAGGAAGGAAGGAAGGAAGGAAGGAAGGAAGGAAGGAAGGAAGGAAGGAAGGAAGGAAGGAAGGAAGGAAGGAAGGAACTTCCCAAACCCAGGATATATCCAGCCACTTTCATTTAAGCTACATAAATATTTAACTAAAAATCAAACTAAGTTAGAATTATGGATTGGTTTTATGGACCATAAATTCCACCTTGGATATATCCTCAAGATTGATTGGGAGCAGTGCCAGTGACAGCACTGAGCTCCTTTCTTTAGGTGAATCTTTGTGATTGCTTTAAGAGCTGCCACTTTTGTATCATGTTACAGTTAGCAGCCATTGTTCATCCTGTGAATAAAAGGGTCATAACTTTTCCATTCAGGAGGGGGAAAAAAAGGAATTTTTGCTAAACCCATAAGCTGAATCGTTAGAAGATTCAATAATTATCCTAAGGCTTGCTTTTCCTAAGGTGGTGTATTTGAGAAATGCTCACCAAGACATGGTATATCATCTTTGTAGTTTCCTGTGGTTTCTCTCTCAACCCTTGCAGGAATGAAGTCATGAGACTGAGCTGCAGACAGCACTGCTCCACGTCTGGAGCTCAGTTAAGTGCCTGGTAAATTGCTCAGTTATGTGGTTCTGCTCCTGGTTTAACAGCAACAAAGTGGAGTTAAAAAGCATGTGAATGAATAATTAACATGCTCCCATAAACGTGGAATCTATTCCGAAGAAGAAATATTGCTATGGCACTTGCACTGTGCTGTTCCAAGGCCTCAAATTCCTGAAGAAACCCAGTGTTCTGCTCAAAGGAGTTCCCCATCCTACTGCTCTCCTTCCCACAGGTTTCCTGCCTCCTTCTCCCTGCTCCCAGCCCCCCGAGGTCACTGGCACCCAGCGGGGTTTGAGGCAGGGATGTGCTGAGGGAACTGAGACCTGCATCTGGAAAAGCAGGGGCCCAAGGGAAATGGATGGGGAATGAAAGGGAATGTATGTAGGAGGGAGAGACCACGCAGAGGAATGCAACTGCAAGAGGAGAAGATGCAGCCACGTGAAGACAGCAGATGTTATCCCTGCTGGCAGGGTACTGGATGAGCAGATTCCATTGTTCAGTGGAGATTATATCTTGTAGGAAATCGTCACAGCTCCTAAAACCTTGTCAAAGTTGCCTGCAACACAGCGGATATTTCATATAAAAGGTTAATACGAGTTTGTTTGCCTAATAAGGGCCCTTGCCAGGATGCTGCAGCTCCTTGATGGAAGGAGATGAGGAGGAGGAGGGCAGCTGTCACTGGATCACTCTCATGATGGAGCAGTTGGCCGTGCTGGAAGGAGGAGGAGAAGTCCTTGGATGATGGTGAGCAGCAGCTCACTCTTGTCAGAAAAGCCAGGACTTTTTCCAGGCACTGGAACAATTAGCTGATGAGATTCCTAATAAGGAAGGAATAGTTTGAAACACATTAAAACTGCTGCTGCAAATCCTCCTCTGTAATGCTCCTTCTCCACATCTCTTCCCTTGAATGCTGTGGTGCACAGGAGGAGAGCAGCAGGTGCCACAGTATCTGCTGGATGCCTTTTGAAGACCCATTTCTTCCCTTGTGGCTTTTCTTAGGGCAATGGATCTCCTGCAGGCTTCCCAGACTTTCTACACTCAGCCTCAGTTCTCCTCTCAGCCCGAGGGGAATGAAGCAGAGGCTGGATTTGGATTTTGGATTTTGGATTTTGGATTTTGGATTTTGGGTTTTGGATTTTGGATTTTGGATTTCGGATTTTTGGATTTTGGGCATGTCTGCAGTGCAGTTTCACCTTGAGTTAAGTGTTTGTTGTTTAGAAAGGTCAGGTTGGATGCTCCCTGAATTTTTTCAAAAGTTTGAAGTTTGTTTTCAGGCTATAAATGTTTGCTGCTTGTGCTGAAGATGAGCATGTAGGAGTTGTCAATACACATAAAATTGACTAGTTTTCTAATATATGAATTAGTGGTCATATGGTCTTGCCTCTTTTAACTTGCTGACATAAACTTTTGGCAGTATATTTTCTTCTATGTAATTTTTTTCTGAGCTAAGAGGGATTTTTTTTATGTTTCTAGCAATCAGTTTTGGCTAGAAGTCCACCCAGCAGTAATGACTAAGATTCTCCTCTTCCTTTTGCCAAATGATAGAGGAAAAGTTAAAAAAGAGATTGATATCAATGAGTGTAAGTCGAATTTCTTCCCTCTAGCATAATTTACCAGCATAAGATTAATGTCAAGGCTTACTATAAACATCTGTTTTCATGCAGTTTAACACCTCAAAACTATCAATGTAGCACATCTTAGAGATCTCTGTGTGCATTTCTTCTTCCAACTTCTATGCAGTGTAGTAAAGTCAGGACAAAAATGATGAAGAAGATTAAAGTGGCCCCCTACACACATGGTTCTACACAGCCAGATTGCTCCAGCAGTCATGTGAGGCTGCTGTGGGGATCCACTGCTGATCTCACTCCTTCAAGGAGGATGGATCTGCCTACACCACAGAAGCAGTTCTGTTATCAGCACCAGCACTGAGTGATGCTAATTGCAGCAGGTTAAAGCCATAGCAAGCCTGAATGCAAGATTGCAGGGCTGAGGTTTCTTCCTTGATCAAAGGCAGAGATAGGTTCCCAAAGATGGGGAACCAGCAACTGAGGGTTCATGTGCAGTGCTGCTGCCTGCAGCCACCTCTGGATATGTCTCATGCTCATCCCAGTGGAGTATTAGAGATAAACTGATGTCCTTAGTTAGGCTTGGGTTGACTTAGTTGACTTGGGTTTCGTTCTATGGAAGTAAATTGGATGCAGGAGCACTTCCTAGAAAGTCAGGAGCTGTGACATTTGTTGGGGTTTTTTCCTTTCTGTAAATTTCACATCAGCTGAGCATCAGCTAGGTCAGGCAGCTGGGTTTGTGGAAATTTAGGCTTTCACAATAAGTCTTTAAGATTGTCTTGCTCAGCTACTCAGTAGAGCAGCTCAGATCTGGCATGAGATGAGGATGCTCAGACAGGAGAACACTACAGTGTTATGAATGTGAGCATTGAGCAAACAGTTCAATGGACAAAGTGCTGGGTTAATTCACTTTCAACCCACGTATTACTACGACCTAGACTGGGCCTAAGGAAAGAGACTAAATATTTCCATGTTTAACCTCAGTCTCTGTTTTAATCAGAGCTGGATACAATTCTTCAGAATTGCAAGAAAGTCACCAGGGGTAACTCTGGGCAGGTTTCAGTGCATGAAATTACAAAAGTTTTGTGCTGGTCTGAACCCCTATGCTTCCCTTCTTGTTAGTTTACAGCTCTAAGTATCAAAGGCATAACATTTGAATTCTGTAGCAGGGCTGCAATTTTCAAGAAGAGTCTCAGTGATTTTTTTGGACTGTGTCCATGTGTGATTTTCCAAAAGCAGCAGCCTTTTGGGGGACAGTTCTCCTGGAAGCCAGAGGCACTTAGAGCTGTAACTCTCCTGCAAGGGGGACTCGGTTTCCAAAGAAGAGGAGATCCACACCCTCCCTCCCCTCAGCAAATCCTGCAAAGGAAGCCCCTGCAGGCACCTTCTGGGGTGTAGGTGATGTTTGATTTGAAGGCAATGTCTGTCAGTCCTGCCAGACTGGTTGGCTTGTGCTGATCCTGTTTCAGGAGCAGGGCCAGGCTCAGGCAGGATACCCCAAGTGATGTTTGCTCAGCACTGAACGTGCTCTCTCCTCTCTTGGGGACTCCTGAGCTATTATTATTATTACTATTATTCCTTAATGAGTGACTGCCTCAAACTGGGGGGTTCAGAGGACAATGCTGTGTGCTGAAAAGGAAATTGGGTGTTGGGATTGTAGTGGGTTTAAATCTTCAAAAGAGCCAAGCAGTTGTTAGTTACCATAAAGTCATTTATTGTAAAGGCACATCAGTCTCAGAAGGCAAAGAGTCCCAAGTGTTCAAGTCCGTGCTAAAAGCTTTTGGCATAGAGTCCCAAATAGAAGTAAAGGCCCAATTAGAAGCAGTTCCTGGTGCAAAACCCCAGGAAGGGCTGAAGTTGCAGCCACAGCTTCTCTCTTCTCCCAGGTGAGGATGATGGTGGTGAGGAGAAAGGAGAGGCAGAGAGAGACAATCTCTCGCCAGTGCACAGACTCTTATTTACTAATTACCCAATGAGCTAAAAACACAAACCTGAAGCACTTCTTCTAAACCTATTAGAATTCTATTTTTTTAATACGAAATTTTATGTATAATTTCTGCATATGGCCTATCTGTTCTATCTGAAAAATGTGAGCAATATTCTTGCTATATTTTTATTATGTCTAAAACGATGTTTTTGAGCTCCCGCTGAGACTTGTTTTTGAAATTTGTTTTTGTTTTGGAGCTCTCACTAAAGCTTGCTTTTCACACTAAATTCTAAGGCTTTTACTTAAGGCATTTAAAACATATTCTTACTTACTTAAACTTACTTTCTTAAGCTTACACCTCTATTTCATGTATGAATGGCTTATTATACTTTAATCCATCCATTAAAGGTTTTAATTCGATCCCTGCACTCCAAACTCTCTCTGAAGAATTTCTCTCTTTTTTTTTTCTGCTTCACACACTCCAACAATTGGGCATGGGTGTGCCCAAGTGACAAGTGAGCAACAGGCTCCTCCAGCAGCATGGGAGGATGTTTCATTATAGGCTCATGTTTGTTCATGGATAGACCGTGCTCAAATCTCAATGTATGGCACCCATGAATGTCATCAAAATTTTAAGGTTTGTACCTTGGGCTTGATTTTGACCCTTGTTACACCCAGTGAAACATGCAGTGGATTGTTCAGCTGTGTTTCATGCCATTAGGTATCGTGTTTTATCTTCTTTTTTTTCTCTGCCAAAGTCAGGATTAAAAGCTTGAGAGACGAAATTTCGTGTTTGGACTCAGATGTTTGTTAATTCTTATCCATATAACAGTGAGTGCCACAGCTCTTCCAGCTAACAAGCCAAAAATGGAGACATCTCTCTCTCTCTACAGGGCCTTTTAAGCCCAAATTGTCCAGTTAAGGAAAGCCACCTAAATTATTTTTACTTTTAACCCAATGACCAATCACCCATGACCCACAATGAGGAATTTTCTATCCAATTACAAAAGTACCACCTAAACTGATGAAGAAGAAGGTGAAAAAGAAAGAAACCTCCACCCTAAAATCTTCATCTCACTCTCTACACATTACTATATTCTAAAACCTCAAATTCTAAGTTTTCTACCATGTAAATACCACACACTTCTATTCAAACTACACACCAGTGATCCCAGTTCTATCACTCAGTTTTGGAAGCCTTCTCCACAGCCTCAGGTTAAAAGCAGTGTTTTCTTGAGGGTCAATGCCTGTCAGCACACAAAGTCTAAAATTCTCAGTATCCAGGGTTCCAACAGTTAGGGATTTTTAAAAAATATAAAACAACTTCCCCCCAAAACTCCCTCAGACAAAAATATATTTTTGGTCAATATAATTGTACTAAAAGTTCTTTGTATGTGAATGCTGACTGGAGCTGGATCTTTTACTTTTGCACTCGTACATGTTTAGGCTCGATTTGCCAGTGCACATAATAATGGATTATTTAATTAAGAGTCATTTAAACTGGAGACTGATTACACACTGCTTACAAACATTCCACTCTGAAATTAATTTTACTCCATAGTAATTTGAATTTTTACTTGTCCTTCATTGACATACTTTTTATCTACTGATGTCTAAATGATATTCATACTTTAATTATGACATTGAGAAGAAAAAATCAAATTAACCTGAGTCATCTTGTGTTTACCTGAGTAGACTATGAGCATGTGTTCGGATTTTTTGTGAACATTCCACTGTTGAGTTTGTTGAGAGTGGTGAGGTGGTTTTGAAGCCTCTTTCTGCAATTTGAAATGCATGTTACCATGCAAAGAAATTCTTTACTTCTAAACAAGTCTTTGACTACCTGTCAAATTTAAAGCAAAGGATAAAAATAAGATCTTGTTTTCATTGATCTCAGCTTACGACTGAGCATGACTTTAATTCTTTTGCTCCATAATTGACTACATCATAATTAATATGAATAGTTATATTAATGATCATGCTCAGTTAATCAAGACTCAGATACATTTCTCGTATTGGAGGCTAATTGATAATAAAGGTTTTGCAAGGCTCTAATCTGTTTTAGGCAGTGTCTGACTGCTGTAAGAGGAGACACAAAGCAGTAGGAAAAGGGCATATGCTGAATATTTATAAAGCCATGTGAAACGTTGAAAGCAAGTTCCACTAGCACCATTTTCCCATGATTTCCATTATTTGTGCTTTTCCATCCAGCCAGTAACTATTCATGGCCTGCTCTTATTAAAGCTCATAATTCAGTATCTAAAATACTTTCAGACTTAGACACCAGGTTTGGTACTTTCCATTCTTGTGTCTGATATTATTTTGCTCATTAGCAATTAGAATAAAATGTAAATTTCTCAGGTTAATTACATATTTTGTATCACAGCTACCTTCCCACGTACAGGCTTTTGGTGAGGGACCAAACTGCTTGGAACTTGTGGAACATTAATCAAAGTGAGACTCTAGACAACAGAACCAGCCCATGTTCACTTGTGCTCCATAATAGCTAGGGCTTTCATCTAGGCACATCAAAAAATACATGATAAAATGTCTTTGGAGCTGCTCCTTTTGAGCCCTAATGAAAGATGCATTCTTTCTCAGATGCACTCTTTCTCTTATTTATGTAATAAAGCCTTTTGTGGCAATGCAGATCTCCATAGCTCTTCCCTTCAGTAATCTAAAACACAGTTCATATGGGTTTTTTGAAGTAAAGATGAAAATCTCAGGACTGAGCTCAGTTCAAAACACTGTACTGGCCATAGAGTGCCTGAAGAAAATAATCCAGGGTGCCGTAGTCCTCCTCACCTGAAATTGCCAGGTATGGCATATGGAGAAGGAGAATCTTTTCATGTTGGCAGCAGTGTCCCAGGCAGACAGCAATGGCTGCAGGGCTCACCTGAGAGGAAGCCAGGCAGGTTTTGGAGCAGTACCTGCCCACCAGGTGAGGCACTTTTGTCAGAGCCACTCTTCACCAAGAGTCTCACTTTTTGTTAAATTGGAAAATTAAAACACACCTAACAATATTAGGGGAAAAAAATTGTTGGGAAATTTTGTTGGTGGACAGATCTTTACAGTATGTGTGGTTTTCTTTATTGCAGAAAGAAATGCAGATATCCAGGAAAAGGAGAATGAAACCTGTTTATAAATACAGCAGCAATTTATGCCACTAACATGTAAAAGAATCAAAAATCTCCCTGAAATCATGAATTCTCATGTGGTCCTGTTGCTATACCAATGCTAATTAAAATACTACTTATCTCTAGCTGAAAATGCACAAATCATTGAGTTAACTGGGCACACCTTCAGGGTTTCTAATTTGTCTCTTTTCACAAGCAGGCTCTGATATCCTGGGGAAAAAAGTGGAGCTTGAGCCCTTTTGCATAAGCTGGTTGTCTTACCCATCTTTGAACTAGGAAAAATACCCATTTTTCCAGTCTTTATGATTATAAGTTAAAGAAATACCAGAATACCGGTGTGGCATCTTAGATTGAACAACTGTGACTTTGCAGTTATAATCCTTGAGCTGAAAGTGCGTGACAGGTGATTTCTGAACAGGCAGTGTCTCTCACCCTTGTTAAATCCAAAGGTGAAGCCCAATGCCTGATGACTGGAGGAGAAGAAAAAGGCTTGGAAGTTCTGTGGGGAAAGGTATTGGAGGGAGGGGAAATGAAAGAGAAGTTAATAATGAAATATATGTTCTATAAAAGTAAACTATTCCTTTAGGCGTGCTAAAGCTATAGGAGTTGCTAATTATGGAGGTGGTTATGAAGGTAAAATACAGAAAGGAGTATAAATAGAGGTCCAATTAATAATGTCAAAAATGGCAATTGTGTTCATTAACTAGACTGAGTGATCTACATGTGAATCACCCTGGTGACACATGATGAGAGACTTTAAACAATTGAAATTTCAGTCTCACCCCGCTGGCTTGTTTTACACAAACTAGTTTCCAAAACATACTTGCAAACCTTTCTAATCTGGCTTGTGTAAACTGGAGTAATAGATCTGGATTTGCTTTTTCCTTAAGATTGCCTATTAAATTAAGTTAAAATAGCCCATTTTCTTTGTGTCACAGTGTTTTGGCACAACATGACAACATCCCAGGTTCTGAAAGCAGCAGCTCTAGGAAAGGAGTGCATTGCAGAGAAACTGACGATACAAACTATATATCATCTGGGAAAACACTCATTCCTCCTCATATTTACTAAGTATAACTTGAAAGAAAAAGAAAAAAAAAATAGATAATGACATCCTCAAATTCTCAGCACCCTTGTGTGTTGCAAATTCTGTAGCCACTGGCCTTTGCAATTGGGTGAACAGAACCTCAGGAAAACGCAGGAGTTTCAGTGATGTCTCTCCCCCTGCCCAGCTGGCTGCAGTGTGTGTTATTTTGGAGATCTGCAGTGCTGTTAAGCTGTGAAGATGCTGTGGCTGGATCTGCTTCCCTCCCAGTGAGATGGTGAGAGTGGAACAGCTCGATGGCCACAAGGTGTGGTGGCTATGACAGACCCTGCAGGGCTCATTCCTGCTCCTCATTCCTCCTCCCTGCTGCCTTCCCATTGTCCAGGCTTCCTTCTTGGGGGCTTTTTGTCCTTTTTTGTTGGTCCCCTTCAGGAAACTCCTCTGCAGCTGGTGAGGTCTGGGCTCAGTTCACTTCTCTTCTGACACAGTTCCACTCTCCACACTCTCATCCCTGTCCATTCCCTCTTTGCTTAGGCAGGGCAGAGGCAGGAAAGCTTTCATTCTCCCCCAGAAAACAGAAAGCAGCAAGGCCCCTGGCTGGTTCACGATTCCCTCTAAACCAAAATGCCATTTTCTTTTCTAACTGTACCCCTGACAGGTAGGGAGCAGGAGGTGCTGTTATTAAAAATCCACACCCTGAAATCAGGGACTCAAAATTAAGTCAAAATATTCAGATGATGAGGTTACTTTATTTCACATTGGAAATACCTGCTGAAGAGCCTTAGCCACCCATGCCTAAGAAGGGGCTAAGAATGAGCAATTTACAATTTAATGGCTTCAAACCTGTCTTTTGCTGTATGAAAGGCATTTCTGATCAGCTCATTCCTGTGGATGGGCACAGCTGCATGGACCATTCTGTGTGTTACAGGACACCTGAAGATCTCTGTGCTCCATCTTCCTTTGAAGGATGCCAAAATTTGAGTGCCTGACTCTCTTTCCTGGACAGAGTAATACTTTTTTGCAGTGAAGCATGGAAAGTAGAGGATGCAGAAAATGTGCAGGAACAGAATTATAGAAAAAGATGAAACCTGGCTTTGAACTTTTAACCTACTGGTGGTTCAAGATTCATTGGCCACTCCCAAATGGAATTATTATTTCTCCATAATAGAATTATGGAGAAACCCTTCAGTGAGAAAGTGAAGAGCAACTGTGAAAGAAAGGGAAACAGAAATGCCAGACATCTGCAGTTAAAAGCAAATAATTTTCTTCTACGCTTGTGGTAGGAAAAACAAGCACCAATGTTTTCAGAAAAGGATCCATGTCTCTCTTAATTTCCAAAGTTACTTTTCATCTGTTCTTGGGGTACATCTGCCAAGGGGAGATTCAGTGGAAGGCAGAAAATAACCATATAAGGCTACACCGATAATTAAATGCATAAACTAATAGCCTGATTACATGTAAAAAAACTACACTGTAAGAGATTAAAACAAGGGGATTACATTAAATTGAAACAAGGATTAAATAGTTTTCCTAGAGGCTTTTAACACATTTTCCAAAGACCTGCTCATGAGCACAATTTGACTGATGAAAAGAATTTCTTTTGGAGATAATAGACTAAATAATCACATAATTAAGCCATATGAAGTGCAGTGCTAGTAAGCTGATGATAGTATGTTTCAGACATGCAAGAGCTTTTCCATGAGTCATGGATACTTTTTCTTTAGGAGGTTTTTTTTTTTTTTTTTTTGATTGATTTTTTTGTTTGGTTGGTTTTTTGTTTTGTTTTGGTTCTGGGGTTTTTTGTTGTTGTTTTGTTTCTTTTTCCCCAGTAAACTCTATAAAATCCCAAGACTGACTTAGCAGGATGGAGTTCTGAGATCACTCTGCAGTGGGTCCATGAGCTGCTAAACGGGAAAGGCTGTTTGTAACCATAGAGAAAAGGAGATGAGGCACAGAAGGCTGACATTTTTCAATGTTTTCATTACAGCAGCACCTAAGAGGCCTTGAGCAGGTCAGGCCTCCTTCTGCCAGGTGGTGCACACAGTAAATACCTGCCTCAAAAGCTTACTCTGCCAGGGAAATAAGACACCACTCCCCGCTCAGGTTATTCTTCAATAAACTTCAGTTCAATGAAGAATTCTTCAATTCTTCAATTGTAACTTTTGTAACTGTATCTTCCCATCCCAATGCTCCACAGCAATGTCACCCCAGCATGTCACCTGAGGGGATGTGCTCCCTTCCTGTGTGAGAAGCACTCCTCTGAGTAGGAGAAGGGGAAAATTCCAAAGGTAGCTTGGAAACATGTTTAAAAAAAAAATTAAAAATTGGGAGGAGAGGGGACAAGGAAGTTGAGCAAGATCAGCACCAAAGAGCTGTGGGAGTGTGTCCCTAATCCATATGGCAACTACAAAAATACTGCTGGCCTTGCCAGGTGCTACACAAATATGGAGTTTTTGCCAAGGCACAGAAAGAGTCTTTCATTCTTTCTTCGGGTTTCTTACCAAGCAGGATTCCAGTTCTGAGCCCATGGAGTCCCAGCAATTTGAACAAAGCTATTCAGAGAAATTCAGAGCAGGTGCTGATGAATGGGGGGGGAGCAGGTTGGCAGGAAGGAGGAAAGGAGTTATTGGGAGTGGAAACTCTTTTTTCATGGAACATCAATGACTTTCTGGAACATTTTTGAAACTGAGGTAAAGGGATTGTAATAAAACTTTCCAAATAAAGCCTGAAGTGTAAACAAGCTGATATGTAGGGAGTGTGTAAAGCCTGGAAAAGCTGTATTTTTAGGGTAGGCTGTAATGCCCCAGCAGAATTAGTGCTGTAGCACTCTAAGAAACCAGTGGCCAGCTCTGTGTGTTATTCAGCATGTGACAGTGTGTGACAATCCCTGCTCCATGGAAGGCTCTGCTCTGATGCATTTACACAAGTGATGTAGCAAATTATGCCAGCAGTGTTTCTCAAAATACTATTTGACAATTCCACTTGAAGATAGTTGGCTAATTTGCACACAGAGCCAAGATTTGCCTTGAGTTTATTAATTTTCCCCTGTCTGTTAAGCTTCCAAGTTCATTTAGCAATGAGAGTTTGTAGAAAAGGAGTGACATCCACGTAGGCTCCCTGCACTTTGCCATGCCCATTTCTCTAAACTTTGTGTGCCAGCTCAGGAGCAATAATATCAAGTGACTTCAAAGGACAACTGCTCCCAACAATCCACAAAAGCTTGTATTTCAACTCAGTAACCAGCACAGCTCACCAGACCTGTTATTTCAAGGCCTCTGCTGCTCTTTTCATGTATTGAGCTACATTCCTAGCTCAGTGCAAATGAAAGGGGGGAAAAATATCAAAGTTTGTAGAACTTGGGAGAGAGGTTGATTTCTGCACGTGTGTCTCCAGACATAGGAACACAGACTACTTTTAAAGTAAAGCTAGAACATATGTTTCATGCAAGCAGTCAATAATAAAGCTTAATGACATGTTTTCCTTTTCTCACACCCACCTACCTGCTTCCTTCCTTTGACTGACACCTGGACCATAGGTTCTTTGGAAAAGGACCTGTCACCATAAAACAACCAGACTGTGATTTGGCTGTCTGCATGCTGGTTTGGAATCTATGGCAATAATTAATAGGTCATTCATATTGCATGTCAGTGGTGTTCATTACAGTAAATGCATTTTCCTCCCCTCTTGAAGGCATCAAACGATATCCCCACAAAGTGCTTATTCAAACTGGCAGATCACTTACACAGGCTAAGAACTAGAAATACATCAAACTCAATGCAGAGTTTTCATTCTGATAATATTGCTTGATAGTGGGTTTTTGAAACAAGGTCAAGGCTAAGAGCAGTGCTATTTGGCTTATTTTGGGTTTCATATAGGTGAGTGTAATTGATGTCAAAGAAATTTCAGCTCCAGCCTTGGTTTTGCACTCTCCAAACCTTCACTTAGGCTGTGAGTGGGGGATATTTACAGCCTGAAGGAAGCTTTTGCCAGCATGAGAGTCAGCATGAAACAGTGCCCATTGCTGAAAGGATCAGCTCCACCTTTCCAAGGGCCTTCAATTCCTCATTTTTACCACCATACCTTGTTGCTGCCAACGACATTTGTGTGACTGTGCATTGAGCCCCATCAGGGCCTCACCTAATTAAAATTCTTTTTTTTTTCACTGCCTGGTCCCTGTGTAGAGAAACAGAAAGTGCCACGTGGGGTCAGAGGAAACGTGGCTGAGGGTAGCAAACACCCAGGACCTGTGTAGGAGTGCTTTGTAATGCTTGTTTAAAGGCTGCCTGAAACTAAGGCCTGCTGCTACTTTGATTTATATCTCCTGGACAAAACTTTTGATTTCTGTAGCTATTGCATGAGAAAAGCCTGGTGGCCTCAGTCCACGGTGATTCCTTTGAGAAGCAGACTGTTGAATAGATAGGGCAACCTGATACTAGGCACGATTTACATAAATGTAGTGCTGTTAGGTTTTTATTTAATTCATGGCTATCTGCATCTGTCTTAGGAAGAGAGGAAGATCAGGTGGGAATTGACTCTGAAAGACAGAAGAGAATGGTGTTAAAGCATCCCCAAAGCCTGTGTTTGTTGGATCTTTCACCTCTCTCCTGGTGGTGCCGGAAGGTGGATTTCCGTCATGGTGCAGGTCAGGGGTTTTTTCTGCTGCTATCTCCCTCTCCCATTCTGTCTGAACTGAAAAGGAGATAAAAAAATCCTGCCCTTCTACCTGTGATTCTGAATCAGCTCTCCTAACCCTTGGCTATGTGCCCAGCAAAAGCCCAGAGCCAAATTCCCTGACAAGCATCCTGTGGCTTGTTTCTATTATCTGAGTGAGGATATACAAGCCCAGAAGAAGGGAAGGGAGAAGTGTCTGGTCCAATGCAAACAGTGATTTCCTCCTCTATTCTAATGCTTTAATAATGGTTTGAGAGCAATAGGGACGTGTGAAGATGTTGGAGTTCAGTCTGTGAGCCTCTTGCACTCGTCACTGTTTAAACATCAAACAAATTTACCGAATTTCACCCTCACAATATAAGAACACACTCCAATAGGTGCTCCTAAGAATTCACTCGAGCTCCCACCAAACCCTTGGGACTACAGTGCCACCTGCAGCGTTCTCAGCCCTGTCCTCAGGGGCCAGGGGCCAGCAGCTCTGCAGGGCCATGATCTTATCTGGGCTCCGGGGAAGCCAAGAGCCAGCATCACACGGTGCCCACAACAGCTGAAAGCAAAGGTGGGTTTGTCCTGCTTTTATGGATTTTCCTGGCTGAGGATGAGTAGGCAGGCTCTGCTTTGCAGCTCTGAATTCCCTGCCTTCCCTCACCCGATGCTCCACAGCCTGCCTGGTTCCTCTATCAGCAGTACAGTGATGTGCAGCCTGTTGCAGCTTATTTTTACAACGTGCTCACTTTTCATCTGCCTGCTGTGGTAATGGCAGAGCTCAGGCACGGCCAGCTCAGGTTTATTGCTCACACCAGTCCCTGAGGAAGCTGTGAGCAGGTCCTTGCAGCACCCACCCATTACATCCACACTGCTGAAGGCAGGGCAGCAGTGGGACCCCCCCACCCCCTCCCTGCTTGTTCTTCACCTCTGCTTCCATGAAAATCCAAATTCCTCACTCTGGACATGTGCTGGTGCTTCTAAATGCCACTGCACTGTCCCTGCAGTGGCCAGAGCTGAGGACAGTGCAGTGCTGCTGGTACCTGAGGGAGCCCCTTGTGCCAGCAGAAAGTGAAGGATGATGCTGTCATCCCTTGCTGTATCTTTCTACTTGCTTTGCACACAAGGCAACACCACAGGATCCCAGTCCTGGCACGATTTTTAAATCACACTCAATTGAGAACACTTGTTTAGCCTTATTAAGAGTTTTATTAGCTCTAAAAATAGGTTCTTAAATATTTTCCAAAGTTGACTAAAATATGAAAAACAATTATATAATCAGTGTTTAAAATAAACCACAGTTTGTTACAGCTGAGACCCATTCAGTGGAATAGCATTTATCAAGAGTTATAGCATATAGAAAATTGTACAGCTACAGCCTCTGCAAATCCACAGACAGTATTTCTCTGCTTGCTTTCAAACTGAGCAGCTCCTGAACCTAATTTTCTGATGTCCATCAGAATTCTTACCAACAAGAACACTGCAAGAGTGGAACACAGTCTTTGGGTAGAAGGCTGCGAGGTTTTTAATGAAAATAAAGAACTGGTCTATTGGTGTATACCCCTTTATTATATAATTTCTTATTGTTAAATGAAAACTTTTATAAATAATCTTACATAAATAATAATCTCAGAAGTTTTAAAAAGTTCACACCATCAGTGGGACCTGACTCAACATTCTCTGGTTTCTCACCACTTAAAACTATTTCTGCAATTATTCTGGAATATGAGAATCCCTAATGTCTCTTATTGCATGAGCAGATCATACATTTTGGGCAAGAGTTAAGCTGCAGAGTTAGATTTGGCAGTGAAGTGAAATGCATGTTACAGCTGATGGCTGCTTTTTTTGTTTTATTGGAATAACAGAAAAGATTAAGCTGTAGTGCAGGTAGGGCTTGAGTCATGCTTTTATCATTGCATCTCTTGGCCTGATATGAACTATGTCATTAAAAACGGTAGCTCAAGCTGATTCTGTACTCTGTTTATCTACAACCCAGCTCAGCCAAAGATCAGCTAGCCTAGTGAAAAAATGTAGTTGAAGGCTGTGTGCATACAGACACTGCTAATTGCCTTCCATGACTGTCACACGACTACAGACACTACCAGAATTCTCAGTATTGCCTTTCAACAAAGCACTCTTATCTACATGTAAGGAAGAGCACTATGCAGAGCAGAGTTAATACATGTTAACCTATATCTCGATTTAGTTGGTTCTTTAGAAAAAGAGAGAAAGGAGGTGATTTATCACCCCTTTTCGTTGCCAAAAGGAACTGCAGTGCCGTCCAAAGGCTGGTGGCTCCCCGGGAGATCCCAGTGTCAGTAGGACTGACGCCTCTTTCCCTCCGTAATGCTTGAGGGACCAGCAGCTTTGGTGTCGCGACTTTTTGCCTGTAAAGGAGCCGGGTGCGTTTGTGACGGCCAGCAGAGCCCAGTGAAACCCAGCACAACCCTCCATCTGACTCTGCAATGCCGAGAAGCTGTTCGGGAGATGCTGGTCCCCGCTGGAGAGATGCTGATCCCCGCTCCGGAGATGCTGGTCCCTGCTCGGGAGATGCTGATCCCCACTCGGGAGATGCTGGTCCCCGCTCCGGAGATGCTGGTCCCCGCTCCGGAGATGCTGGTCCCTGCTCGGGAGATGCTGATCCCCACTCGGGAGATGCTGGTCCCCGCTCCGGAGATGCTGGTCCCCGCTCCGGAGATGCTGGTCCCTGCTCGGGAGATGCTGGTCCCCGCTCCGGAGATGCTGGTCCCCGCTCCGGAGATGCTGGTCCCCGCTCGGAGCGCGTCCTGGCCCCTTGCTCGTGAAGAGCTTACCCGGAGCAGCCTTGGACTGCAGCGTGGGCAGCCGGAGGGTTAAAAGGCCCGGCTAGAGAAGCTTCGGAGGGACTCACGCGGCGGGATTTAAGAAGCGAGCGATCCCAGACGTGAATGAAACACAAACACGCCGTGGGTTTTCTCTTCCTTAGATAAAAGCACCGTCGAGCCAGCCCAAGCGCTGCCCGCGGATGACTAGTCAGAACAAGTTCAAGCTCCCGAGCTCAAATTAAAATGTTTCCTCTGTGTGACTGCCTCCTGCGCCGGGAGTTCCCTCGCCTGCCCCACATCTGCCCGCAGTGCCCCGGCGGCCCCGCTCCGCCCGGGGCTGGGCGGGCGCTACACGAGCGACTCGCAGACGGGCAGCGAGTCCGAGTCCTGGCTGTGCATGGAGCTCAGCCCCGTGTCCGAGTCCTCGTCGTTGTCGGCGCGGTCCTTGCGCAGCGCCCTGGCCTGCTCCAGCCACGCTCCGGCCGGCCGCGCCCCGCCCGCCGCCCCGCTCGGCTCCTCGGCCACGTCCAGCGTGCCCAGCGTCTCCAGCAGCCGCTGCAGCTCCCGCTCCTTGTCCTCCCACGCCCGCTGCGTGCAGTCCAGGTCGCTCTTGACGGCCTCCAGGTCCGTGCTCAGCTTGAGGCCGATGTAGAGGCTGGTGCTCAGCTGGGTCTTGACCCGCTCGTGCTCCAGGTGCAGCTCGCCCTCGCCTCCGCCGCCGCCGCTCAGCTCCGTGGTGTCGCAGTCCGTGTCGGCCTGCCCGGGCCCCGCCGCCAGCTCCAGCTCCTCCCGCCGCCGCTTCATCCAGCGCTCGTTGAGCTCCTGCTGGATCTCGGCGGCCAGGTGCTCCAGCAGCTCCTCCTGCTGCGCCCGCTGCTCCTGCAGCTGCAGCACCTCCTCGCACTTCCTGGCGTAGTCCTCCTCGGGCCGGCCGGCGCTGGGCTGGCCCGGCTGCTCCCGGCCCGGCTCGGGCTCGCCCGTGCCCACCAGGTAGGTGTCCTGCACGTAGTTGACGCCGTGCCGCTTCATGCGGTCCAGGTGGATCTTAGCCTCGTACCTGTCGATCTCTCGGTCCAGCTCGCGGAGCCGCTGGATCTGCTGCCGGATGGTGTGGTCCTGCGAGAGCACCAGGTGCACCAGCGTCTCCATCCTCTCGGCCGACGAGACCTCCCGGGCCAGCGGCTGCTGCCGCCGCTTGTTGATCTTGGCCAGTTTGCGGAAGGCTTTCCGCACCACCCGGCGCTGCCGCTCCTGCGTGAGCGCCAGGCTGGCTCGGGCCGCCCCCAGGCCGCGGCCGGGGCGCTCCTTGCTCAGCACCACCCGCGCCTCGGCGCTGCGCGGCCCCGCGTTGGGCAGCGAAGCCTCGCTGCGCACCAGCACGAAGCGCACGTTCTCCTGCTCGTCCCCCCACGCCACCCAGAGCCGCAGGATCTTCGTCTTGTTGGGCAGGATCCTCTCGAAGCCGCGCCACTTCTCCACGATGCAGTAGGAGTGAGGCGGCCCCGACAGCATCCCTCCGGCGGGCTCGGGCGGCGCCGGGCGCTGCCGCCGGTGGTGGCTGTCCTCCAGCAGCACCCGCACCACGTCCGAGCAGGTGGTCCGCCGGGACAGCCCGGAGATCAGCTTCTCCTCCTGGCAGATCCACACCGAGATCTTCCGCTCCTCGGGCTCCATCGGGGAAGGCTGCGGGCGGGCGGCCGGGGCCGCGGGCTCAGCGCTGGCCGGGCAGCCGCTCCATGCGGAGGGAGCGCTCGGCGCTGCCCGCCCGCCCGGCTTCAGCGCGGCCGGGATGCTCTGCCGTCCCCTCCCCGCCCGCGGCACCCCGCCCGTGCGCTCCGCCGGCCGCTCCACCCCTTCCTGCCCGGTGCGGCGGGGCCGCCGGGGGCGGGGGGGCCGGCCCGGTGCTCCGGGAGCCCCGCGGCTCACGGCCCGCAGCCCGCACGCTTCGGGGCAGCTCGCCGTCTCCTCCGTGTCCTCCTTCTCCGTGCCCTGAACCAGCGAGCGAGCGGCGTCGGGGATCTTCCCAAAGTGCCGAGGGACAAGAGCGAGTCCTGGAGCTTCAAAGGAAAAGACAGAACTAGTGAGGAATTTCCAGTTTTAGTAAATCATCCGCCTGTAATTAGGAAATTCATGTTTGTGAAGCACTTTGCAGATGAACTATGCAAAGGACGGGAATGTCTAAGTGTTATTAAAATACTAGCTGAGCCAGATTTTAATGGGAGCTTGCTGTGTGCTTTGATGGGAACGGGATCGGTCTCGGAGTGCGGATTAAAATGAGAAGATGTGAAAAATAGTAATAAAACGCAGGGTTGTGGCATTGATTTTCACTGATTGCATCGCAGGGTTCACGGACCCAGGCTTATCTAAGTGATTTTAAAAGTGTTACAATGGGCAAAGAAAGAAAACTCTCTCAAACCTGAAGGCTGACCTGTATCTTCCGAGGGAGTTTCAGAGCCAATAAAATCACTGTGCCGTGTAGAGAGGGCTTTTGCCTGGCTAAGGTTTGCGTTCCAGCCGAGCTCCTGCCATTCTGCTGTTGGGAGCAGCGGAGCTGGGGCACACCAAGCAGCGAGGGAACAATTACGTAGCCTAATGTCCTCTTTTCTCCTAAAGTAACAGGCTCGGTGTGGGCAGTGCCTGTGCGAGCTTCTCCTGTATTTCCGTGCCAGGGCCAGTCCCTGCTCTGGCTGCGTAATTCAGCTAATTGCGGCGGTGGTTTGTGACGTGCAGCCTCCTGTCCCGCGAGGAAGTGGGCTGAGGGACCGGGACCACGGACTGCCAGCATTCCTGCAGCTGGACATCACAGCGGTCACGCTCCTGCTGCCAGCGGCCCTTGCCTGTATTGCTGCAGGTTAAGGGATTCCAAACCGAGCCGGCCACCGCGTGTTGCAATAAGGGCACGCGAGATAGGGGTGATGGGAACAGGCTGGATTTGCTTCCTGACCACAGCCTTTAACCTCACGTTAAAGCTGCATATTCCTGTCCCACGGCAAAGCCTGGCACTGCCAGTTCCAAGAGCAAGGTGTTTTGCTCTCAGGATGTGTCAGAAGTGCTGGATGGCTGTGCTTCGTGCAGAGGAAGGCGTTTGCTGGTGGCAGGTTATTCCCAAGGTGGGCAGGTTTTGTGTTCAGTGGGTTGGTTATGCCTAAAATCATCACCCACTCCGGGTCGGAGGAGCAGTGGCAGTCCTGGAAGAGAACAGAATGACGTTAACAAAGGGGGTGGCCAGGACTCTGGGACACCCCTGGCAGCTCACACTGCCCCAGAATAGTAGGGTGTTGAACAGGAAGGAGATGTGAAACAGGACACTATGATTCAGCTTTGACTCTGGGAGGTTCAGGATTTTAAAAAAAAACCTTCAGGAGAGTAGGAGAAGAAGCCTTGTTGCTTTCATCAGGCTGGAAGAAAGTTGGAAAAACAGACCATTCCTTGTTGTCTTCTGAAGAATCAGGTGCAGCAAAGGGATTAATGAGGCAGTGAGAAACTGTCCAACTCCTCTACTGGTAGTTCCTTGCCTTTCCCATTTAGTTTTGATCTTGTTTTACATGTGTTTCCTATGAGAACGTCTGTACCTATTTTCTTTTGGCAAAAAAACAGTACAGGAAGAGCAGGTTGTGATGTGAAGAGGCACTTTATGTTGCCCACAGGTCAAGCTGCTCCAACTTGTCTGACTGCCTGTATCTATCTGGTATCCAAGCCTGGCTTTGTGCAATGGAATTGGAAGGTGATCGTTCCATCTTCCCTTGACCACATCTCTGTGTATGGAAAGCTGGCTCTGCCTCCCCAGTGAAGCCCCCAAGGCAGCATTGCCAGAGAGAGGATGAAGATGCTGGCAGTTTGGCTGGAAGCAGTAAGTGTACAATTAAGATCAGGAAGGCAAACACTTGGTTTTAGTAAGACATACCTATTAGATGTTTGTGTGTCTATATGATCCACGGTTAAAAAGATGGCATTCAAAACTGACGTTGCTGCATCTCAAGTTTAACCCTCAGGAATTTGGGTTTAGTCTCTCTGCAAACCCAGGCAACTGCTGGCAAAGCTTCAAAAGTTTGAAGTGCTGTATCTGAAGCAAAGTTTGGGCCCTGCTGTGCTGAATCCCAAAAGGCAACTGAATGCAGGGAACCTTTTGCCTTTGCTTCCAGGATCTTAAAGTATCCTTCAAGCAGAGGAAGGTGGTGCTCTTATCTCATTCTAAAGATAAGAATTCTCTGGCCTAAAGGAATCGAGTGCCTTGGCTAAGGTTGTGCAGCAAGGCAGTAGCAGTGTCACAAAGCAAATCAGGTTCCTTCACTCTGGCACCATTAGTCACTGAACTCCTTCCTCTCCTCCTCTCCTTCTTTTAATTATTCCATGAGAAAGGGAGATGAGGAGGAGTGCATTAGTTCAACAGCTACAGATGGTGATAGGGGCAAAGTGCAAGCTCAGCAGACAGTATTTATCTCTGGTGAAGCAATGGGAGGCAGTGGCACATGGGCCCCTTCCAACACCTCCTCCCCGGTGGAGGCAAAGCTCCTCCAGCCAACTGCAAACCACAGCTGGGATATCAAACTAGAGGGAAGGACAGCTGCTCCTCTCTCCCCTCCCTTCCTCACAGAGCAGTGATGCAGGAGGTCTTCTACAACATCTGCAAAAAACATATCACATAACTGAAATTTAAAATGTAGTAACTGTGGTCTCCTGTGATGCAGAGGCTGTTTCTGCACTGCCTTATCAATGCTCTTTTCAAATGCATGCTCTTTTTCAAATCACAAACTTCCTTGAGAGAATGCTAGCCAGAACTTACTTCATGGCCTGTATTTTTTTGGTTTGTTTTATGAATTGCAAAAATTCCAAGTGAATGATACTCTTAAGAGCTGCCTGAGCCCCAAAAGGAGATTTATGAGCTTAATATTTTAGGCTGCATTGAAAAGCTCAAGTCCAGGTATAGACTGGTTTATTTTTATCTGCTACAGGAGAATTACAAGGTCAAGTGATGAGAAACCAGATATATTTTGGCATTTCATATGAAGTTCTTTCTATCTTTCCTTTTCATTGAAGTGTGGAAATAAATTATCTAGTCTTTTGTAATAAGAACAGCATCCCTATTATGGATAGCAAGGTGTCTGTTTTGTTGGGTTTTTTTTATTTGAGCTGAACTATCAGAATGAAATTGCAGCCCTGATATTTTTAATAAACAAAATGATGCAAGATCTGATTTTTAATTCTTTGAAACTAAACCAAATAAATACAAGTGTATTTTCTGCTTCCATTATCCATATAGCAGGAACAAAGAGGAAGTCTTAGAACACCCTATTTGAGACACAAAATTAATTTATTTCAAATGCATTTAAATGGAGAAAGTGTAAGGATTCGCATTCAGGGTATTTTTCTTTTTTTCCACAGTGAAGTTGCTTTTGCTTTTTAGATCACTCTCAGGACAATTTACTTATTTTTCCTGAGGTTACAGTTCAAAAGAACACAGCCTAGGTGGATGAGCAAAGGCAGGCTGGGACTGGTAATCTTTTGAGCCATCGCTGTCTGCTCTTTGTTGTGATGCTGAACAGCAACGCTGCTTTCCCTGCTCCTCTTCCTGTGTTCCTGTTAATCTCATTTTGTGACGTTCAGCTCTCCGTCCCTCTTATTTATTGCTTTCTAACATTTTGCCCCAACAAACGTGGATGAAGTCCCGGGACAGAATCTGGCTGGGAGTGTCACAAACTTTGCAGTGGCTGCTGACCTGTACAGATCGATGAACAGGGAAGGGGCTACTTGAACTTACAGGTCACTGTCTCACGGGTGCTTTTCTCTTTTGTATCCAGTTTTTCCTGATGGTATAAAGCTGGATAACCAAATCATGCTGTGAATAACCAAATCATATCTAGTTAGCATGCACAGGATGAAACACTTGAAAAACTACCCCTGTGTTAGCAGCAGGATGCAGACTCCGGTCGAAACAGTTTGTAGTCTTGGGCTTAGGCTCAGAAGAAAGTTGTTCAGTTTGTATCTAAGCAGCTTTAGACAGAGAGTGCTTTTTACTCCCTGATGTTCTGCTGGAGACAACGAAGGAGCTGGCACTCTTGTTAAAGATGACTTGTAAGAAGTGTAATGAGCTGCTGAAGAGTTCTGCAGGCAATAAGCTCTGTGACCTCTTGACCTGTTTCCTTCAGTTCCTGGCAGCAGATGGGCGCTGCCTGCTTCTGAACACCACCTGTGCCACCAGTACAGGTGACATATCTGGAAATCTGGAGTCATTCCTTGCCTCCCATGGCTGGTGATCCCTCCATCCTTGCAAGATCCCTTCGGGAAGACTGTGGTGTGGCCTGTTTGCATAATGGCACCTGATACTGGGTGATATTGCTCTGGCTGCTTCGCCCAACTTATTCTTTTTTCATGTGCACACACCCAGAGTACAAGCAGGTATGTCAGAAGGAAACTATCTGCAGTGAAATCAGTGGGGGCTGCATGGCTAAATCCCTCTCAGTGCTTTCAAAGGGCAGGTATGTCTATAGACTACCATTAAAGAAAATTGTCGAGGCGTATATTTATATTAAAGTGCAGTCTCGATGTGCTAGATGTGATGTAAATGCATAGGAGGAGACTGCCCCTGCCTTGAAGGCTCAGCCAATGTGATGCAGCAGGGTGGGGACACGGCAGAGATCAGTGCTAAGAATACAGATTTCCAGCTTCTCATCTTTGAACAGAAACCTTAACAATTTGGGTTTGTTTCTTTGTTATCTATACTCTTAGGACAGAAAAGAATCCTTCCCCCTTCACAGATCCTGTTTCAGATTTTCTTTTGATATAAACAAAGAGAAATAGATGACCAGAGCAGAAAACTTTTCTCCTTCTCATAAGCATAATAGATACACAAAGCTTTGATCCTAAGTCAGCAGAGCTGCACCAGTAAGCTTTGGGGGAAAATATGAGACCGATCTGACTCAAGTGATGGCTGTAACCTTCCTTTTCCAAAAAGTATTTAGTGTGTTTGAAAATGGTTTACTATTATTCTAATAGATTGGTCTTGGTTTGAATTCTGCAGCCTTGGCTGCAGTCATCATGAAATGGTGGAAGGCAGCAAGGAGCGTGTGCAGCAACTTCAAAATCCTGGACTTCAGGAGAGTAGGATTTGGCCTCTTCAGGGATCTTCTTGGTAAAATCCCATGGGATAAAGCCTTGAAGGCAAGATGGGCCCAAAAAGGCTTGTTAATATTTAAGGATTGCCTCCTCAAAGCTCAGGTGCAATGCATCCCAACAAATTAAAAGTCAGGCAAAAATACCAGGACACCTGCTTGGATGAACAAGGAGCTCCTGGACAAACTCAAATGCCAAAAGGAAGCCTGCAGAGGGCAGACACAAGGACAGCTTGTCTGTGAGGAGTGCAGAGAGCCTGTCCAAGCATCCAGGGATCAGGTCAGGAAAGCCAAAGCCCTGATAGAATTAGAGATACCCAGAGAAACTGAGGACAACAAGAGAGTTTCTGTAGGTATGCTGGTGATAAAAGGAAGGCTGGGGAAGTGTGGGTGATCTCCATAAGGAAAAGGACACCTGGTTACCCGAGACATGGAGAAGGCTGAGGTACCAATGACACTTTGGTCTTGATTTCCACCAGCCAGGGCTCCAGCCACAGCCCCTGAGCTGCAGAAGGCAAAGGGACTGGGATAATAGAGAACCTCACCCTGCAGGAGACCAGGGCCAAGACCACCCGAAGAGCCTGGAGGTGGACAAGTGCTCCTTGGTGGATGAGATGCAGGCACAGGTCCCAAGGGAACTTGCAGATGAAGTTGTTCATCCACTATCGCTCAGATTTGAGAAGCCATGGCTAGCCCAGTGAAGTTGCCACTGGTGGAAAACAGGGAAGTATAACCCACATGCTTTGTCACTAAGGGAAAATCGTGCCAGAAGAGTGACTGACATCATCTCCCTGGGCTTGTGCAAACATCTGACTGTCCCACACAACACCCTTGTGGCCTTCCCCAGGGGTCAGGATTGCGACAGGTATCATTTTACATCTTTCTTGGCAATGTGGGCACTGGGACCGAGTGCACTCTCAGCAGGTTTGCCCACAACACCCATCTGGAGTCAACATGCTGGAGGGAAGGGATTTCATCCAACAGGACCTTGACAGCTGGAGGGATGGGCTCAGGCAAACCTCATGAAGTTCAAATTTACATTAAATAGTTCTCTAATCCCTTGAGAACATGGAGTGTCTCACTTCTTGAGTGCTTCTTTCTTTAGTTTTGACCATGAAGCTCAAAAGACATGAACTAGGTCATTCATTACCTCCTTGAGATTTATCATGAAGGCTTTTAACTACTCCAAATGCTCTTGTGGATTCTCCCCATCCCAACTTGTGAATATCCTCTGGAATACACCTTGTCTTCTGGGTAAGGAAACACTGTGCTCTCAGTAGCACAGAGGATACAGAGTTTCCCACATAAATACTCAGATGAACTCTTTTTCATGTCACTTTTACATTTGTGGAAAGGACCAGAACTTTCTGGCATTAATGGGGGTGATGGTTAGTTATTAGAGGCACCACATATTAGTGGCTAGCTTCTTTTCTCTTCTGCCTTCACTCAGAGTCAGGACTGAAGCAAGAGAGATGGATTTTTGTGTTTGCACTCGGTTGTTTATTAATTCTTATCTGTAGTACAGTGAATTCTACAGCAACTCTAGCTAGCAACAAAATGGAGCTGTACCTTGCTTGTTACAAGGTCATTTAAGGCCTAAATGTCCAATTAAAAGCTAACATCTATATTATTTTTACTTTTGACCCAATGACCAAACACCTGTGACCCACACTGGGAGATTTTCTTTCCAACCAAAAACTACTACCTGAAACCAAGAAGAAGGAACAAGAAGGAAGAAGAGGCAATGCCCCAGAACCTCCATCTTGTCCCATACCTATTACTATATTCTAAAACCCCAAATTCCAATCCCTTCACCATGTGATATTACACACTTCTATTCAACTACACACCAGTGATTCTAACTCCATCACTTAATTTTGGAAGCCTTCTCCAAGGCCTCAAGTTAAAAGCAGTGTTCCTTTGGGGGTCAGTGTCAGAAAGCACAGAAAGTTCAAACCAGTGAAAAGCTCTCCTGTTGTTTTTTCTGTAGAGGTTGGGTAGAGGAGCTGGGATCAATGGCAGAGCTCTTCACTTTTGTCTTTAGGCTTGGCTGGGAGCTGGCCCTGGAGTGCTGAGAGTTGGAACCATCAGCTGGGCATGAACAAACATCTGGCAGTGTGAGCAATGGGGTTCCTCACTGCCGTGAGGGAGGAGATCAGCCTTGGCATTGGCTCCTGGCAGATGTGCCCAGCTCACCTGTGCTCACAGGTAGGCTCTGTGCACTGCATCCTGTGAGGCAATTCCTGCAGCTACAAAGAGAGGGCTGGGGTTTAATTACATGTTCTTTGGGCTGGAGAACAGTCAGTGACGTGTGTTCTGTGTGTGACTATGAAATGTGTGTGCTCATCCTATCACCCCACTAACACGTTCACCTGGAAATCTGTAAGAATCAAAAGCTTTGTGTGCTGATGGGGCCCTATTTCTATATCATGTGGGGACCTCTCTTGTGTTTGGATCAGTGGCATCCTTTCCTCCAGAGAAATATCTCCCAGGCATCTTTCCAAAAGCTCAGAAACCACCTGAAGTGAGTTATGCTATAAGCAGGATGTATTATTGCAGTACGATGTTTTGGCAGCTGGGAAGAGGACAGATGAATTCTCAGTGTCTGAATGAACAGAACTTTCAGTATTGCCAGTATTACCACAAAATTGCTTGAAGTCTGTCCTATAAACATACTGAGCAGGCAATCTGTTTTACCTGTTCTGTTTTTATGATCAATAGTTGATTTCAGCTTTTATAGCACAGAGTTGTATTCAGATAAGGTTTAAATTGGCAGCTATGAATCCATAGGTAAGAGGTGCAATTTTCAGTTATAAATGAAATCCTTACTGAATTAAGACTGTGTGGTTATTATATTCTTCAGCCTCATTCTCTCCAGTTGTGATCTTCTAACTCTTTGCAAAAAACATTCCCTAAGCCGTTCTTCTGAACTTTTATATTATTTCTTCAAGACATTTGTATCTTTAACCCATTTCTAAACACTTTTGTTTTGTATTCTTGGTAGATCATCATGCTACCCTTGAATCAAGCCTTTATGAGGAGTTCAAATGAGTAAATGAAATTTATAGGTTAATAAATAAGTATGCTTTAAAATTATTTCAATAAAACATAATTCAAAATGACTTAAAGAGAGGATGAACTGGATATAGAGAGTATATATTCATCAACCCCATTCTGACACTGACAGTGGTAGCAGGATTAGGTCCAGAGGCCAGAAGTCTCTTTAGAAAGCAAGATTTCTGTGATGCCTTTCTTTCCCTTGAGCAAATACATCCTGAATGGCAGAAAATAAAATGAGGGGCAGCTCAAGCTGGTGAAAAAAGGTGAGTGGTAATATGTGATGTGGGAAAGGAGCCCGAGTTGAAGTCATATGGGAAAAGCCCTGGAGATGGGTGCCTGCAGCAGGGAAAATAAGATTTGTTCTTCATTGAAGCATGGCTTTCCTGAGAGCCCCAAGAAGATCTCAGGAAATTAGGGATTTCCCTTGGGATGGCCCAGCACAGGTCTGAACAACAGCATTGTATGGATCACCTGAGTTGTTTAGAACTTGTTGCATTGCTCTTTATAAGAAAAAATATTTTGCTTTATCCTTTTCCTTAATAAGACATTGTGAACTTTAGCTAAGGCTTAAGAATGAATTTGCCATGGAAGTGGTGGAGAAATGACATCAAATGCAGTGCAAGGAAAATAAAAAAAGAGAAATTCAGGGGATGTCAAGAAAATCAGTCTGCTCTGACACCTTCTAGAGCTTTGTTTTAAAGAAAGTGACAGCAACATTGATAGGAACAAGAATTGACACAGCACTGTAGAATATGGTGAATGATCTTGGCAGAAATGGGGACCTCAATAGCAAATCCTCACAAAACCATGCAGGTATTACATGAACAAGTGAAGAGGCTGCTGATCACTGTGCCTGCCATTCTGTATCGTGCTGGGCTTTTTTTGCACAAGGGTCTTTTCAGCTGAGCTCAGGAATTGACAGCAGTATTGAAAGGGAGGTTGTGTCCACCTCACTCACTTGTCACTGGGGAAAGAAGGATGCTCCATGCATCACCAGCTCCTCGAGCTGCAGTGCTCTCTGCATTGTCATTCCTTGTTATTGACAGGAGCCTCCAGCCTCAGCCCTTCCTTTACAAACAATTCCCAGGAACAATTCCGTGGGGTTTCTGAGGTGGGTGTGGGTTCTGCTGGCAGCTGATTGCTCTGGATGCCTTGCATGCATTTCTCCTCGGTGTTCACAAAGCCAGCTGTCAAGAGCTGACTCTTCAGTGGGAAAAATAGCACCAGAAGGCCACATTTATGGTGCTTCCTGGCCATTAATGACTGAAGAGCAGTAATTTTTTAATGATTTAATATGTGCCATCTGCAAAGGCTGCTGTTGTAATGGCCCATATATATTTTACATCCAGTGTGGACTTGAGACTTATGTGTCACTAATGAGTACATAAAATAATAAATAAAGTTTATTTGGGTGTGTTTCATATGCAGAAAACAAATTAGTCTGCTACTTCTGCTAGGAATATTCATCATAAATCAGATTTTTAGTAGCTTAAAGTCAATTAACTTCTTAAAGCTGTAATGTCTTGCATCAGCCTAAGCTTTGGTTCAGGCAACTTTTTGAAACTTTACAGCCTACAGTTTTTTGTTGTAACTCATGGCAACTTTGAGTCCCATTTACTTTGTTTTAGCAAAGAAAACTTTATTTCATTTATCATGAGAAAAAGCAATTTTCACTCCAAAACTTGGTCAGCTAGTTGTTTTTAAGTAAGAGGCACTGCAACTAAAAAGTTCTTGACCTCGAAACTTAAATCCCTCATTGTTATGACAAGTCCTCTATTCTTTTCAGCCTTTCATCCCTCCATTTCATTTCTATCCTCCTTGTACCAACATCAGTCATTGGTTTTGGCAGTGTTTCTTAACCTTTGAGCAGGAGAAGTTAAATGATTTTTCTCCATCTTAGGTTTTTAGCACTCTTGACAGCTCAAGGCCTGCTTTTCTGTTTTTCCTAAGGAACTTGTCAGTGTTCAATGTTCTGCTCAGAGGCACAGCCTCAGGCTGGTCAAGTTGTTTATGGCTTTAGAGCTCTGTGCTTTGGGTGTCCAGTCTCAGAACATGCTGTGCATGACCCAGCTCCACTAAAACTCTCCTGCTGGGGAAGATGCTATACAAAACAAACAAAGCAAACCAATCAATTAAAAAAAAAAAAAAAAAAGAAAACTGAACTGCAGCCTTCACTATGGGGTTTGAGTGTTTTGAAAAGAAAAGGAGGATAAAAAGAAAGAAGCCACACACATTTGGCAGAAACTCTGACGTTAGTGGCATAGAAGCAGTGTCAGGAGTGAAGAATAGACCTTATTGAAAATCCCAGGAGAATTACATTCTTAATAAGTGAAGACTTGATCCTGGGCTGCTGCCACAAGGCTTCAAGGAAAGCTGGAGGTGCTCAGAGCTATATGGCACAATCCTCCCAATCTCCATAGCTTAGGACAGGTTCCAGTCTCATCTTTCCCTTATTAGAAAACCTGCTTACTCATCCTGCAGCCCCAGTCAGTGATATGAAGCCTTTTGGCTGCAAGGAGCTGAAATCCCAGATCAGCACGTTTGACAGGGAGGGTCGCAAAGCAGAGCAGCCTAAATCCTGGGAAGCAGAGCAGCTGCTTGGTAGAAATATATGGATATCCATGAAGCTCCCACCATCTTTAATTGGAGTGGATTTGGAAGAAAACTTTTAATCCAAGAGTTGAAATGAAACTTGAGTGCAGGATTTGCTCAGTTCCGAAACTTTCTGTTAGATTTGGTTTTCTTTATTTGCTAATAGGGTTAATTATGGTTTCCAAAAGAGGGGCTGGAGGCCTCCAGGTAAGCAGAGCTCTGGAAAGGTCATGGCCAGGGCTGGGGTCCTGTCAGGAGGCTGTGTAGGCACAAAATTGACTTGAATTCTCTCTAGCATGATTTAGCTCCCACCTCCCTTCTCCTTTTCAATCAGTACAGTAGAAAGTTTGTTTGAAGGGAGATAATTTTACAAAGTGCTGAGTTCAGTGTTCCAGAGCCTCTGGCATTCAGCAGGAGACTTGCATGCTTTTAATCTATCTCCTGTGTTCCTATATTAAAGGAAATGTTTTCAAAGTGATTTGAGCAAGCTACCTGTGTGAAACCTGCTAACAAATAATAGAATATATGTGTGTAACAGTTACTTCACTTTCAAAGTTTGCCCTTAGGAGCAGAAAGGATTTCTCATTGCTGAAAATTTCTTTTCTTTTCTTAAAAAAATATAAGAAAGAGAAGAAAAGAAAGGCTCTTGTATGTGATCTTTCATTGCTGTCTCACTTCTGCTGGCTTTAATCATGTAAGCCTCCCACCGAGGTCAAGGGGAGTTCTGGCTGATTTACAGGCTCCAGGAACAGGGAAGCTGATGCAGATTTAGTGACTTTCCATAGGACCAAAGAAAACAGTGGAGGCAAGGAGCAAATCTCAAACCCAGGAACCTCCACAGTCATTTCCTCTTCACCAGTGCTTCCCTCCTTGAGGCAGAGGATCCCCACCGATTTGAAGGGTGAATTCTTTGAGAGATCCTGCCCACGACTGCAGCATTGTCCTGTCAAAGAGCAGATCCTGCAATCCTGTGTTTGGGCTGGTGAACTCTCCCATTTCCCAGTGGCTTGGAGAATGCTGAAGAGATTCAGGCAGTTGTAGCTCTGAGCTAAGACTTTGCTGATCCTCAGCACTGGGCAGGATCTCATTTATTCTGTACAGTGCAGACCTGCAGAACTGTGGCCAGTCTTAGAGCACTGTGACTCTGAGTGCCCTTTAATTTCCCTGAGCTGGTGGAATCCTCTCCAGGGATACAGCAGCAGGGAGCAGCAGTGGGGCACAGAGCTGTTTGGTGTGCAGCCTTGTCCTGCTGTCCTCAGGAACTCCCTCTGCTGCCCTTACCTGCCTGTGCCCAGCACTGAGCTGCTCCACTCTGCACTGTTCTTTAACTATTTTTTGCATGAGTTATGTGATCTTTCCAGTCGGTTTTGCCCAAGTGTATTTGTATTTGTAGTGACAAAACGTGGCAATGTAACTCGTCAGTCCTTCCTCCTGGAAAGCTGATTTCCTTATTTCACTTTCCATCAGTACCTCGGCTACCCCTGTTTTGTGTCAAAGTAATTTTCTGCAAGTCTCTTGCATCATTAGAGCTCCTTCTAATTTGAACAGCTGCTTGTGCTGGTTGGGCTAAGATCTGGGCTCACTGTAAAAGGATCTCCTTCATAACAGGTATTGGGGGAGGATTTCCCCATCTTCCCTCCCACTCTGTTTGACCTGGCACCTTCATCCCACCCTGCTCTGCTCTCTCTAGTGTTCAGCTTTTCCTTTCACCTACCATTGCAGCTCCTGTTGTCTTAGGGGTGTTTTTTCACGTTGGCTTAGCATGAGTTACAGATAGGCACGATCTGTTCCATTGAGGGTGTCAGAACACGTGGAGAGCCTGGTGTCACTCCATGGCCCCCCGAGGGTATTGACCTCTCACCAAACTACTCCAAAGCCTGGTGTGAGTCTGGGGCTGCTTGGATCCACAGTCTTCCTGTCACTGTGGAATTAACACATCGGTTCTGAGCTTTATGTTTCAAATGTATGAGATGCTTTTAGCTGTGTACTGCAAACCACACTGGGATGACTCCAGTGAAATCACCCCAGTAATTTCCCAGTTGTGTGAAACTGTGGCTCCCAGCACCACCCCAGTGTGGGTGGCACTGAACAGGTCTCCCTGCCAGACCAGGAGGCCCCAGCTCAGGTTGCTGCTGTTCTCCAGCCCCTTCTGACACCATCAGCCAACAGGTTCCTCTGGCCCTATGCTCAGAGGGATTTTGGGCAATTGAGTGAAATACATTCCTCACAGATGTGTGTGAGAATTGCCTTCCCAGGAGTGGTGCCCCACAAAGCCTTGACTGGGTCGCTGTCTTTTTGATAGTGCTGACGGCTGCATCACTGCAGCTCTGATTTCAGATTTGTGCCTCCTGCCCGGCTCCTGTAGAGTCACCGACTTTGTACACGTGTAATTCCTCGTGGTCACTGCTGTCCTCGGAGGTCTGTAGGGTTAGGTTAGGTTTTGGGAAGAGATTCTTTACTGTGAGGTGCTGAGGCACTGGCACAGGTTGCCCAGAGAAGCTGTGGTGCCCCTGGATCCCTGGCAGTGCCCAAGGGCTGGATGGGGCTCGGAGCAGCCTGGGCCGGTGGAAGCTGTCCCTGTCCTTGGCAGAGGGACAGGATCGGGATGCTGTCCCTTCCCACCCAGCCTGTCCATCCTGTGACCCTGTGGCTGCGTGCCCTGGCGGGTGCCAGCACTGCAGGGATGCCCTGGTGATGCTGGCAGTGCCCGCCTGTCGCGACAGGACTATCGCGATCCCGCGGCCGGAGCGCCGGGGCAGCGCGGTCTCTGTCGGCCCCTGCCGGGCACCGCGGGCACGGCTGGCTCTGGATTCACCTCCTCGGCTTCCCCCCGAGCCTAAAACCCGGGCAGTGCCCTCAAACAGCAGCCTGGGCAGGGAATCCTCCCGCGCATCCATCCCCTGCCGCGTACCCAGGGATGCGCCGTGCCCGCTCTGCGCCAGCCCGAGCCTCTGCAGGCTGCAAAAAACAACAGGAAAAGCACTTTGCTGATGCGACAGCAGCAGGCTTTCCTAGCAGAGTCCCCAGACTCCAGAACGCCGGTGCCTTGATTTCTTTTCCGAGGCTGAGACAGGCAGAGGATCACCCGACAGCCAAGGGAAGAGGTGACCCGGCAGGAGCGGCTCCTGCTTGTGCTGGGAGAGTTCCAAGCTCAGCCTCATCACAGGAGCCCCAAAGGGCTCGTGTTGGCTCGGGAGGATCTCTGCCAAGGAAGAGCTTTCCCCTGTAGCCCAGCCTGGAGGAAGCCGTGGAAGTTGAAAGCTGTGTTTCGTCTCCAGTGTACCTTCACGTCACTGAAAATGAAGCTTGGGCACGACCCACATCCTCTCCTGGCAGCACGTAACAGCTGTGAGCTGCCACGAGGGCTAAGAGAGCACGGTCCTCTTTTTTCATTTTGATCCAAAGATTTTGTAAACCCGAAGATTTTGATCCAGACTCTTCCCTCTTCCCCAAGGAAGTTTTTTCTGAGACATTACAGAGATGGGTAGCTGGCTGCAGGTGACAGGGGAAGGTCAAGGTCGTCATTGGGAGCCCAGCTCTGCCAGACCCCAGAACCAGGATCCGCCCACATTCAGCAGATCAGCTGCAGCTTCCTGTAGGAAGTGGTGTAGGGGCTTTGTATTATTTAATTAGTGGTTTGTTAATTAGTTTTGTTTGGATTTTTTTGGAGTTAGGATTAATAGAAACACGATTGAAACAGTTTTTTTCGTGTTTGGGCTTGGATGTTTACATTTTATTAGAAAGTACAGAGAGTATGACAGCACTTCCAGCTCCTTGCTAGAAGTGAGGAAAAATGGGTACAGAGGCAAGTGCTACAATTTCTTTTAAGGCTAAACAGTTTAATAGAAGATCAACACTTATTTGTATTTTTGACTCAATAATTAGATTTTTATGACTTTTAGAGTGACACTGACTGATTAATGAGAAACTATTATCTGAAAACCATGAAGAAGAAGGAAGAAGAAAAAAGATGAACAAAGAAAGAGACAACGCTTAGAAACTTCTATTTTGGTCTATACTTATTATTATACTATAAAAACCTCAAATTTAAAACTCATTACCTTGTGAAAACACACACTTTTAATTTACTATGCACTTGTGATTTTTATTTCACCACTTATATTTAGAAGCTGTGTCTAAGGCTTCAGGTTAAAAGCAGTGTTTTCCAGGGGGTCTGTGCCTGAAAGCACAGAAACTCAAAAACTCCAAATTTCTGGGATCCAGCAGGTTCCCACAGCTCCATCAGACACACGCTGGCAGCAGAGAGATTTGCATCCATTTTATTGGTAGTGAAGTGAAATGAAATAGAATGTACGAATAGGAAAAGAAATTAAGGGTGGTAAATGTGATTGCAAGAGAGGATTTATTCATGAAAGCAGAGAAGTGAAGCGAATCCATTTCTCACTTAGTTTTCCTTGTGTTTTGCTCTGAGGATGGTGAGCTCAGTTGCAGACTGCTTTGGCAGTAAGCTGATTCTTATTTTACAATGTGCCTCCTGAAAATCAAAGTGGGCTCTTGAAATTTGTGAATTACATATTTAAAATTAAGAAGCCAATTTTTATGGTTTTCTATTCGGCATCTGTGTTTTCTATGCGTTGAAAGTGAACTCTGTGCTTCTTAGAGCTCATGATGTTTAAAGGAAGTGATTTTACTCTCCTCATCAGATCTCTTACTCATTCTCCTTAGCCCCTCTGACCTCTAGCATATGGACAATAATTTTTATGTAGCTCCAAGTTTTGTGTCCCTAGGGAGTCCTATATAATAAGAGTCAAAAGAATTTTGAGGATTTCTCCCCCATACAGTATCTCTGTGTGAAAGCTGGAGTAGCAAAGTGATGACAGGATATTTCTTGGAACTGTTAAAGGGAGAAGCATCAGAAAAATCTTTATTTTGTTACAGAATAGGTGAGGTTTCCTACCATTTCTTACTCCTTCAAATCAAAGACAACTTTCTAAGAAACTCTATTTAGGATCTTAACTGGGAAAAAGACAGGAATTGATATCTGCAAAAATGTCTCCAAGTGACTTTCTGTCTGCAGTTAAAGATTTATACTCTGATACCTCTCCCAAACAGTGGAAGTTTTCTCTCCCAATCATTATCTATGGTGTAAATATTTTCCTTTGTGCACACAGACTTTCATCTGCTTCCAAATCCATCCTATTTTGTGGCAGTGTGTAACACTTGACAGTGGACTGGCTGTCACACAAAATTAACCTCTCCTGTTCCATATGTTGCTGTGGAGAAACACAGAACCGAGCAAATTTTGTGATAACTATTTAGATGTAGTACTCCATGTGGCCAGGGAGTGCCCTTTCCTTTAACTGGCCCTTTCCCTGCTTTGTACTTCTGTTAATTTTATTTAGATTTTCTAACTGAGACAGGCACTAGCAGACCCTGCTGTGCTGTATTAGACTCACCTCCTCTAACACTTCCCTGCTGATCATTATCCTTTGTTTATAGAGCTTCTGCCAATTTTCCATCCTCTGACTCCTTGTGTCTGAGGCACTTTGAACCGAGTACAGCAGGCAGCTGCTGCAGGGAATGCCTCAATAAAAACCTTGTGAATAAAAACTCACCAGCCTGTGGTATTCTCTGCACCCAAGAATTTTGCAGTCCGGGAGAACTGAAGTTTGTGGATGCACTTCAAGGCTGATGGAGCTTTTAGGAACTGACATCAGTGTGAGGTCAGAATTCAATCCCCTGGTGCACAAGTGTTTATTTCCTGTGAATTTTACAGTATCTTTGACCTGAAACAGCTTTGGACACGAGGCAGAACTCCCACGTTTGTGCTTACAGCCTTATCAATAGTTCTTACTAATTGCTTTTGTTGGTTACTCTGTTGGGTGGTTTTTCATGAGTACCTCACAAGTGGTCACAAGTAAAACAAACTTAATAGTCGGACACACAGACAAAAAAAAATCCCTGCTGTTATTCCATGATCTGCCCCACTTCGAGAGTGTCAATTATTTAATACTATTTAGGCTCATGTACTTCTCATCTGAAAGCACTTTATAAACATTCTTAATTCCTATCACTGGTAACCAACCAAATCTTTTTCTGTTTCTGTGGGCAGCTGTTCCTGGACACCTGGATAGAGCAGGTTAGGGAAGAGAGTGGGAGCATCACTGCTAGGAGATTTAAATAGATATCAGAGCCCAGTACCTTTTTTGTTTTTAACTCCAGCATCTTCATTAGAAAATGTGACCTATTTTTAATTTATCATTTGTAACAAGGTAAAGTCATAAATGCTGGCATGCTTTTCCAAGGACTTATACTTTCTTAAGAAAACTGTAATATATTTCTAGTGTGGAAGAAATGCGTAACAGCCTGTATTTAGCTAATTACCTATCACAGCCCAAGTGATTTTCAATTTCACTGCTTCTTGAGATGAAATCTACTGTCTATAACACTTGGACTCAGCCAGTCAAACTCCTGGGTGATACAACCGTGTTCCAACACCTAATAGTAAGTTAGATTTAACTATGAGCCCAATTCTTCTCTGCAATACCTCAGGCATGCTGGCTGTGAAGTTTTTGGGAGCTCTGGGTAGGACACCTCTCAGTCTCGTGGCTCGTGAGCAGGTAAGCGTGCAGAGCTGTGCAGAGGAGCCAAAAGCTCAGGATGCACCTGAGCAGCCTGTTGGAGCTGCATCCCTGCAGGTGTGAGTGTGCAGAGGCCACTCTGCCCGGGGCCTGGCACACCAGGAAACTGAGCATCCACATCAGCAGGGCAACTGCTGAGAGTAAAGAGGAACAAAGCATCCCGTTTGGCATTCCAGGTCAGATTTAGGATTTCAGTCAGTGCCACGTGAGATGACTTGACAGTCCCCACAGTCATTTGGAAGCGAGGGCTCAGAGTGCAGGGCTGTGTGTGTCGTGCTCATTGCTTCATGCTGCTACCACCACCAGCCCAGGAAAAAGCTGCACTGCAGCACAGCCATTAAACAAGGGCTCCTTCTGACGTGGTTTCCCCATTAATTCCCAGAACGCAGCAATGACTGGCTACAGATTCTTTCAACGCCCACACTTGACAAGCAGGAATGATTTCCCTCCTGGAAACAAAGGCACTGAGGGAGATGGGCAGGCTCCAGCATGTCAGAGGATGCTGCCCACTGAAAACCTGCAGCATCACAGGGTTAGGAGCAGGAATGTCCTTTTAACCTTCTCTGTGTGCTCACCCTGGCAGTTTGCAGAAAGGACAGGGTGCTTTAGCAAGAGGCCCAAACCTGAGGATTTAATTGCACCTGAGCAGACCCATGGGATGAACAGGCTGAAGTGTGATGCTGGCAGGTCTGAGTGGGAACAGCCTCAGGGTCACACAGGACTGGACACAGCATTCTGCAGGGCTTCCAGGGGATTTTATGTTTCTGTTCCCAGCTTCACTGATTCCTGTGTGCATAAACAGTGGGAGGACAGACAGACCTCAGGCATTTGGAGAGTTCAGTAAATTCTTCATTTTGGGGTTTTGGGGTTGTTTTTTTTTTTGCAATTTTTGAACATGAGGTGTGTCTGTATGTGGGTGTTGGGGGCTTTTCATGGCTTCCTGACTCTACTGAAGTCTGCTGTGTTGGTACATTTTGATCAGCTCAGAGAACTTCCCATCTTTCAGCACAGAGAAAAAGGTGGGAAACTTTTCTCTGGGAAAACATTAAAACACCATCTTCGATGGTTCCTTGATCAAGTAAGTAACCAGGGAGCTCAGTCCAGCCCCCCTCACTGTCCTCCCCTGCATGGTTCAGAGCTCTTCACAGCCCCAGCTGCATCACAAAAGTTGCTGGAGGTGGGAGGGAAGAACTCCCAGTTCCAGCACTTTGACTGAAGAAGCTCCAAAGAGTTTTCAGAGGGTGACAGCTCACAGGCCAAACTTGGAACCCAAATGCACCACACGGCTCCTGCTGAGGACAGACTCTGGAATTTGGCACTGCTGCCTTGGGCTCTCCAGGATTTCAACAGATGTAGTGCATTGATTTAATGTTTAAAAGGGAACCCTGCTGGGGCTTCCACAGCTTGTTTCATCGCTTCAGAAATCAGGCAGTAACACACAAACAATACAAGCAATTTTGTGTTATAAACAACATCCAATGTTTAGGGAATTGGGATTGAAATAAAACGTCTTCAAGACTTTTGGCATTCCCCTGTCCTCCATCTGGAGGTCGTTTTCTTTTTTCCAGACTCTTCCCACTTTTGTCTAGTTCTGAATTTTCAGTATTTTCGTTGCAGCTTGGAAATACCTCCAATTTGCCCTTTTAAAACCACACAACAACCTTGATAGGGCTTGTTTTTTGCCCCAAGCAATTCAGAGCTAATAAAAACTCTAACTTCACACCTCTGAGAGAGCAGGGTTTGTGCAATGTGCCCTCCACGGGGCTCCCTGCATTTTACAGTGTTCATATGCCATGAGGCAGTCCATAATAAGACCATTTCTGGGTTGACATCCATGCTTTTGTTTGTACCTTCTGGGACCTGATGCTTATCCTAGGCTCCTGCTTTGTATGTGGGATGGGCAGGAGGTCGCTGTGCTTCTGAAAACACTTCCAGAAATATAAAAGTGCTGTGATTTACTGAATCTTCTACTATTTGGTTTCAAGGAATTGCTTTTCAGAAGCATTCAGAGGAATGTGAGGAAATAAATTGAGGTTCCTTTACCTCTACTGCTGTGTTATTGACATGTTTACACCCCCAAAGATTGTAGAGCTAGAAAAGATACAAGCAGACACAGTAGTAAAAGATATGGCCCCCTTTCTGTGTCGACCATCACATGAAGTTTTTACCTTAAGAAAAAAAACAACTGAATGGGCATGAGATAAAATAGTATAAAAATCATGAATGGAGTAGAGAATGGGATTAGAAAAACATCATTTACGGTTTGTCATACTTCAAGAAATCCGTGGCAAACCTGATAGAAATTAAGACACCCTTTTTCAGAAGCAGTGTAGGTACACTTGTGAGCATGCCTGCCACAGGGTGTTGTCAGTCCCAAAAGTTTACCTGGATTCAGACTAGACCCGGTCACAGAAGCAAACTCCACCAAAAGCTGTTTAACACATTTGTTACCATCTCTGGTTCTGAGATTATTACCCCGTGTATCTTAAAACAGAAAGAGTTTGTCAGGGAGAGAGCATATAAACTTCTGTTTTCTTAGTCTTCCATCAGTCATTCAGCCCTGCAAAGTCCAGCAATTCTTATTTTTCTAGTTTAAAACTTCACTTCCTTCAAGCCAGCTTCTTTTCTCTTTGTCTTACACCTTTTCTATCACTCTCTTTGGTTTTTCCATCTACCAGGCTGTGTTCTCTGCCACCCTAACTCCCTCTGCTATTTTCTGCTTCCTTCAGGTCCTCTTCAGAGATTAATTTTTCGGCCTTAAATCCTTACTGTGAAACCTAGAAAAGACCTAGAAAAGATTTTATCAGCTTGACACCCATCTACATTTTCTAGTTACCAGTGATTTGGGGGTTAAGAATGAAACATCTCCAAGAGCAGTTGCAGCATTCCCTCCCTGACAAAGTAGGTTTGTTTAAGGAGTTTCCAACCACTTACTAAGTGCCATTACTATAATGGTAATATGCAAGAATTTTGTTGCTGCCACTATTTCACTTGTTCAAGTGCTTGTTACATTTTATGCCTTTGGCTGAGTGGTGATTTTTAAAAAGCGAGGTGTTGTGGCTGCAATATTGGGCACAGTGGGGATCATGAAAAATGCCAGATGGAACGAAATTATTCTGATTTTTGATCCACAAAGAGCCTAACTGTCAGTCATGCTGGGCACCCAGCAGCTCCCATTGAAATCAGTGGCCCCAGGCCAATCCTGCAAGAAGTGCTTGGTTTAGTTCACTGGGTTGGCATTGCTGCAGAACCTGCCTCACACCACAGCTGAGCTTTGAGAATGAAGGAGATGATAGTGTCAATAAAATCAGGACAGGCAAAGAAGCCCTGGGGAAAGGCAAGATATTGATGCCCTACTGTTCCTTCCCCTCTTTTTCTTTTGAAGCTTTTTTTTGCATTTTTCATTCAAGTGCTGAGTGTCTTTTCCATTAACCACAGCTCCATTCTGTTAGCTCTATTTTAGTTTAGTAGGTCCTGGCAGGAAACTGATTTGGAAATAGACATTTGCATCCTGGGTCTCAATCTGAAGTCATACTTGCTGAGTCTTTTCTCTATTTTGTAGCATACTTTTATTGGGAGAAAAAAATCCTCGTGATCATTCCTACTTGTGGGTACACTGAAGGGCATGGCTACAGCCAGTGGAACAGTTTCTAAAAATACACTTAGGATCCACTCATGAAGTTTATTCAGGGAATTGCTTAGTCTTCTGGTTTGGATTAGGGTGTTTTTCAGCCAACAGTTCATTTCATTCTGAAGCACATCAGAATTCAAATCAAAACACCTGAAATTAAAATAGCAAACTTCAAACTCAAAAGTGAGATTATTTGGATGTTTGTGTCCATGTCTGGATTTAGCCCACTCGAGAACAGCAGACTTGTGGTGCACATTTGAAACCCAAACCTAATGATTTTATTTGAATCTCTCTCTGTGTTAAGAGTTACTGATATGTTTAGCAGAGTAAGTGTACATTCTCTGTTGAAGGTGGTCTGCTGCTCTTTCTGCATGAAAATAAATTGTTTGCAGAACAGGAAGATCCCTTCAAAAAATTCACAAGCAACAGAGGATAGATAAACTTCAAAGAATAAGGCTGGAATAATAAAGAAGAAGGGAAAAAATGAAAAGAGCAAGAAACCTGAAAACTTTGGTCACTGCAGCTTCTGGGTGTAATTCTCTTTCACAGATGCACTCCAGAGTATTGGCAGGTTCAGATCCTTGTTAACAGAAATGTAATCCTATGCTCCACTGTGAGCAGGGAAGGATATCAATCTACAACTCAGTGAACAGAATGCTTTCCTTTAGTACGAGCTAGTTTGAATTCTGCCATCCACATGAGATAAAGATAAGACCCTTACCTGAGAGGATACCATCACTCCATGGTATATAAAAAAAGCATTAAAGCAGCAGATCAATTTTTCACCACATTAGAATTTAAATTGCTTACAAGCATCCATGTTTAAGCTTCTGCCTTTCAGTGTGGACCACCATGAACTTGGGTCTGTGATGCAGAAATCTCCTGTTGTGTGTTGTTGGTGGAGCTGTGTGTAGGGTGACAAAGGTGCTGCCAGCCCAGGTGTGTGCTCTGTGCTTGTGGAGACCATGGCAGGAGGAGGCTGCCACCACAGCTAGCAGATGGGACTGTCCCCAGAGCAAAGCCAGCCCTGAAACCAGGTGGCTGAGAATTCCCAGCTGGCCACCTGTAGCTAGGGATGGCCTGGCTGGAGGAGCCAAACCTGCTGCTTTATCCCAACGTTTTTTGGAAGCTCACATGCAGCTCCACAAAAGGGAAAACAAGTGGGAATTAGCATGATAGCAGGTTTACATTTTGCCAGGCTGCTTGCTTTTATTTTCCAATGTCATAGAACATTATGAACAATTTCTCCAGATGGTCAGACCTCCTTCCAACTGTCCCTTGGAGGGGGACTGTAGGAGAATGGGATCTTCTGGCAAGTAGTTGCAACACAGAGAGCCTATATTGGAATCTTCTGACTGTCCGTTTACAGGTTTTAATGCCAGGCTCGGACAGGATACTTTGGGTGTGCCGATTTTCAGCTCAGTGTCAAAGCTCGGTTTGTTCTTTAGCCTCCCTCCAGCCTTGCTCTGAACCTGGAAAAGGTGGTCTGTGTAAACTGCTCTTGTCACAGTGCTGCTAATGAGCTTTTACTCCAGTGGGAGGCACTGAAAGGGCCTGGCTTTTTTCACCTGGCTTTAATAAGTGTGTCTACAGATGAAACACAGATGAGAGGTGTGATGGCAAAAGCCAATCTACTGTCTTGGTAGTTGGCAGCAGATAAAGAGGTGATGTGTTCAGAACTAGGGTTTGTGTTGTACCAGTCTGGATTTTATTTTTCTACAGCAAACAAGCAATTTATGCTACCAGGCAGGTTTTTATTTTTCCTTTTGTGGGGACACGATGCAGCCTTTTCACTTTGTGAACAGTGTTTTGAACCTTCAGAACCATTACTCAGGTTTTCTTCTGACTCTTAGCTAGCTAAAGTTTACTATGTATAATAAGTACCCATCCATCCAGCTGCCATGAGTGGCTGTTGAAATATCCAGACACAAGTCCTGAATGGAGGAAACAGAGAAAAACATGCTCTTTATTTCATGAATAGATGAGCCCTGAGCTCTTCACACACCCAAGTAAATGTGGCATCTCCTTTTAAGTGCTCTAGCTGTCCTGCTTGTACTGACACACTATACTCTGACTATTGCTCTTGGGCTGATGGTTTTTTGGGCTCTCAACACTGAGTCTAGAGCTTGGAAGAGGCACTTGCCAATGGACTGGCTGCTGCCCAGAAAAGAAAGGGGGTTATTTGTGTCTGCCTGCATGGGGCTATTTGTCTCCATAAATGGAGACACTCTATTCAGTGCTGACAATTCCCACAGTTTTATGATATGGCTTAATATTTAGCACAGGCCTAAGAGCCAGGCCTGGGACATTGTGTGGGATGTGCAGAGGTCATGTGGTTAGAAATGTAAAATGGGATGGTTCCCATTCTGGGGTACCATTCAGTGGTTTGGAAGCACCAAAAGGTAACAGCAAGGCTTTCCTTGAAATTTTTCATTTGCAAAACCCCGCCACATGTGTTTTTGGGGTGCATGAGATGGTTTCTGGCAGGCTGAAGTCGGCAGTGCTCTGCTCATCTGTTTCCAGTGAAGCTGTGGTGAAGGCAGAGGCTGCCTTGGCAGTGCCTGCAGCTCTGAGCTCCACTGTGCCCGATGCAGCACAGATCCAGCAGCTCCTCCGTGGTGCTCTGGGCTCGCTGGCTTGGCATATGGCTTGCACTGGCCCCATCCCATCGTGCTTCTGCTCAGCACAAACCAGGCTACTGGATGGGATGGCTTTGGGGGCAGAAAGGACACGGGGAGAGGTGTCCTGCCCGCTGAGATGACACTGCCATACACGGAGGGTATTTAACTTTTCTCCTCACCTTGCAGTCGGTGCCAGGTGGATGAGGACTGAGCAGGGTGGCCAGTGGGTTCAGAGTGTTGTGTCTATCGAGAGTGAGCACCCCAAAACAGGACTGTCACCATGCAGGGAGGGTCTCATTCTCGTGAGGGGAGATGCAGGAGCTATTAACCTGCCAGATCATTCACACCTTTAAGCCCTGTGGCATCCTCAGAGACAATCTAATCTGATTTCCCGTATAAAATAAATTGTGGAATTTCCCTGGCTTAACTCCTGCCTGAGTGCCAGCGAGAACACGCCTGTTAGAGATGTGTCTGGTGGCAATTTCCACACTTCCAGCGGCGGCGGCTCCCCCGTGAATCTCGTCGGTCGTGGGCAGCGCAGGCGTGCGGGGACTGTCCCTGAGCGGGGTCGCTGCGGGGCCACATGCGGGAGAGGCGGGGGATGCGGGGGATGCGGGAGGAGAGGGAGATGCAGGAGATGAGGGAGATGGGGGAGATGCAGGAGATGGGGGAGATGGGGGAGATGAGGGAGATGGGGGAGATGCAGGAGATGGGGGAGATGAGGGAGATGAGGGAGATGGGGGAGATGGGGGAGATGCAGGAGATGGGGGAGATGGGGGAGATGAGGGAGATGAGGGAGATGGGGGAGATGCAGGAGATGGGGGAGATGAGGGAGATGAGGGAGATGGGGGAGATGGGGGAGATGAGGGAGATGGGGGAGATGCAGGAGATGGGGGAGATGAGGGAGATGAGGGAGATGGGGGAGATGAGGGAGATGGGGGAGATGAGGGAGATGAGGGAGATGAGGGAGATGAGGGAGATGGGGGAGATGCAGGAGATGGGGGAGATGAGGGAGATGCAGGAGATGGGGGAGATGAGGGAGATGAGGGAGATGCAGGAGATGGGGGAGGTGAGGGAGATGGGGGAGATGCAGGAGATGGGGGAGATGAGGAGATGGGGGAGATGCAGGAGATGGGGGAGATGCAGGAGATGGGGGAGGTGAGAGAGATGGGGGAGATGCAGGAGATGGGGGAGATGAGGGAGATACGGGAATTGCAGGAGATGAGGGAGATGCGGGAGCTGCGAGGAGCTGCGGGAGCTGCGGAGGATACAGGATGAGGGAGAAACGGGAGATGTGGAAGATGAGGGAGATGCCGGAGCTGCGGGGGATGCAGGGGTGCTCTCGGCTGCGCTCCGCTCTGCCATTCCCGCTCCGGAGAAGCGCCTAGCAGGAAAGTTTTGAAAACTGAGAAACGCCGCACAGGCTTTGCACGGTCCGTTTGCTAGAGCTATGTGCTCCGTTATTCCAGGAAAGTCAGAAATTCCCACTTTTTTTACCACATGATCAGGAGATTTTGATGTGCCTTTTTTTTCAGTGGCGTGATTTTAACTTGAAAGTCAGTCTGCTTTTTCACTGGGGTAATTTACCCATCATCCCTGTGATGTTGTAAAGCATAAGATGAGCGAATAACCCGATGGGGAGCACAGATTTCCCATGCCTAGCTCATTCATTCCCAGACGGTTTTCTGGCTGTGAGTAGCAGTGAAACAAATGTCCGAAACCACATGCCACGTTCGGGATGCTGGCGATCCGGCTGCAGAGGGAGCCAGTCTCCAGGTAAAGCTCTTTCTCCATACACCCTTTCCCTGTCGGGTTGTTCCCAATGTCACAGAGACTGAAAATCTAGTTTTCGCCGAATATATCTTGCCTTGTTCCCTTGTTTTCCAGGGCGAGTCTGAGGACTGAGGCTGTTTGTCTGGGATTTTGCTGCCAAGGACGGGGTGAAGCAGCAGTTTTGAGGGGTGAGCCAGTCAGCCAGAGGTATTGGCTGAGCACTGCAATTGTGAGCAGCAGCACACAGTGCAGGTCCAGAGGGTCTGGAGCAGCCTCGGCCGGGCTGGAATGTTGCTGCACAGGTGGCTGGAGCTTGCCCAGCACATAGGATGCAGTCAGAGCTACTCGGACCTAGAGCATGTGCTCAAACTTCTGTGGGCAAAATGCAGCAACTCAGAGACCCAGCGAGGGCCACAGTGGCAAATCAATTTGGGGATCCCAGAGCCAGCACAGCTCAGCCCTCTGGGCAGCCCCATGGTTTCTCCTTTGCTTCTTCCTTCCACGACACGGTGGTAGCAACTTGCTCTGTGTCCCTCAACTTAGAACCTGGCTAATCCACAGCCCCAGCTCAGAGCAATGTGTTTGCTTCACTAGCTCTCAAAAAGCAAAAGGATCATAAAGCAGAGAAAACTGCTCCCAGCTGGGCAGCTCTCAAGCTGCTCTCTTAGGGTGGTGGTGGCTGACAGCTCCATGTGCAGTTCTGCATCTTGGGCTCTGCTCAAGCAGAAATCTGTGGAGGGCAGGAGTCTGTATCAGCTCCCAGCCCACGGCACGAGGCAGCACTTAGTTCTCCTCTGCCTTTGGTTGCTTGGCCCCTGACTGTGTGTCTATATGCAAAGTGTTTTTAATCTGTGTGGACTTGGATTCCTCTTCACCATGGAAACACAGAAAATGACAAGAGAGCAAAGGCTGATAGTGCCAGCAATAGGGAATGAGATGCAGAGATTTTGTCCTTGGCTTGGAGGATGCTGCTCCTGTTTGATGAGGCTCCTGTGGCCCACGTGCAAGGATTCAGTGCTCTAAGGTTTGGTCTGCCCCACAGCCAGCAGGCCTTTGCAAACAGTGCTCTGGGAGGAGAATCATGTCTTTATTTCGGAGGCATGCTGGGCTGAAGGGATTTCTGTGGTCACACAGGTGGTCAGTGGCAGAGATAAGAGCAGATCCCTGTATCTCAGCCCCAGCCTGGTGCTCGTCTCATGGCTCTGCACACAGTGGTGAGCACAGCTGAGACCCATGCTGGCATTTCAAAACCTCCCCTCATGTTTTTTCCTGCATGAGCAAGCTGACAGAACCTCTTTGCCATTTTGTCTCAGTCCTATGGCCAGGAAATCATAGTTTTGTTCTGCCGTTTTTAACCTCGGCTTAAACTTTTGCTTTAAGGGGTTGAAAAAATAATGTACACACCACTATTTATCACTATCTAGTTTTCTCTTTATATCATTAATAGCGAGAAAACAAAGCTTGTAACAGAAGAGTAAACAGTTTCAGGAGTAGTTTGTTTCAGGCTGTGGTATTATAAATACATCTCTGAATAGGAACCTGAATGCAAAGGAGTTGAAACAGGAGTTTCAACTGAGTCCACTCGGTCTCGGTGTTAAATGAAACCCATTTCTCAGTGTGCCCTGGGCTCTGGCTCAGGGGCAGAGCTTGGGGAGCACGGAACGTGCTCAGTACAGCCCGCAGCATGGCACGGCTCAGCACGGCACAGAACGGGCATGGCACAGAACGGACACGGCACAGGCATGGCACAGAACGGCACAGCATGGCACGGCATGGCACAGAATGGGCACGGCACAGCATGGCATGGCACAGGCATGGCATGGCACGGCATGGCACAGAATGGGCACGGCACAGCATGGCACGGCACAGGCACAGCACAGCATGACACAGAATGGGCACGGCACGGCACAGAATAGGCACGGCACAGCATGGCATAGCACAGGAACTGCACGGCACAGCATGGCATGGCACTGGCACGGCACAGGTATGTCACAGCAAGGCACAGAACTGGCACGCCACAGAACGAGCACGGCACAGCATGGCATGGCACAGGCACAGCACGGCATGGCATGGCACAGCAGAGAACAGGCACGGCACGGCACAGAACAGGCACGGCACAGCATGGCATGGCACAGGCACGGCACGGCATGGCATGGCACAGGCACGGCACAGCACAGCATGGCACAGAACGGGCACGGCACAGCATGGCACAGCAGAGAACAGGCACAGCACGGCACAGAACAGGCACGGCACAGACACGGCACAGCACGGCACAGCATGGCACAGCACAGAACAGGCAAGCACAGAACGGGCTCGGCACAGCACGGACATGGCCCAGCGGGGCTCCCGGGACAGCGCTGCTGGCCCTCGCTCCGCGCTGCGCTCCCAGACAAAGCACAAGCCCCGCGGCATCTGCCGGCGAGTCGCCAGTTGCCATATGGCTCTGTGCTCTGCATGTGCTCGGCGGGCTCGGACACTGTGCTCGCCCTGTGACTCCTGTCCCATACAAAGGCTGCCCGGGCTCCCTGTTCCCCTGTCTGCTCGCCCTGTGACTCCTGTCCCATACAAAGGCTGCCCGGGCTCCCTGTTCCCCTGTCTGCTCGCCCATGGAGCAGCCGCGCTCGCCGCGTCTCCGGCTTTGGCCGCACGGCCCCGGCTGGGCTGGATGCTCTGCAATCTGCAATGCCCAGGCCTGGCTGTGGCGATTTCCGCAGCCCACAAAAGAAAGGACTTTTCTTTCTTTCTTTCCTTTTCCTTTTCTTTCTCTTTTTTCTTTTTTTTTTTTTTTCTTTTTGTCCTTCCTTTGCCGTGCCCGGTGTGGCGGCTGCTGCAGGATGCGATGCTCGGCCAGCACCGCGCTCGGGGCTGCGGTCTCCAAACTAATCCTGCCATTGCCTCCAGGAATTTGTGTTTGCTTCACCAGCACAGCCCAGGCTGCGAGTCACTCGGATTTCCACAACGAGAAGAAATGGGATTTTACCTTAAGTTAGGTGAAGCACATTGTTATAAATGAGAAACAAAAGTCTGGATATTCGGCAGAATTTAGATTGCTTTATTTATATAGACGGATCAAGCAGCACTGGGGAATGTGAGGAGTCACTGCCCACTCCACACTCCATCGAACCTTGGTTTGCAGCCTCTTCTTATACTGTGGTTTCTCATCGTAATCAATAATTTTTGGTTTTTTGCTGTCATAATTTTGCCAGATAAGCAGTGGTGGTCGAATAAACATCCATATCCAAATTCACAAAGTCTCAGGGCAATAATCAGTCACAGATAACCATCTGGTCTTTGTAGATAACCACCAGTGAAATCTGGAAGTCTGGTCCTTGAGATAGGCAGCATTGATCAGACAAAGGCAGGAAGGGCTTTTGGGAAGTTCTGATTTTGCAAGCTGGTAGTAGATACAACTTATTTGGAAAACATAATATTCATAACATGATGATTTAAAGCAGAATGATTTAATCACATATCTTCCTTTATCTAGTGTCCATGATTCACTTCAGACCTTAGTATTCTGGTTTATACAAACCCCAATACTTTTGTGATTAACACGAATCTTATCAATTATCACAACATCCTATGCAAACAGCTGGTATAGGTGAGGTGGTGTGCTGATATTTTGCCCAAAAACAGGGCTCTCTGCAAGGCTTCCTTCAGAAACCCTCCAGTCCAAGCCTAGGAGGCACAGAAAGTGTCTGCACTGTGAACTTCTCTCCAACAAGTCCCTGAGTGGGATTGCAGGCTGAGCTGCTGCTCAGAGGAGCCCCAGCAAAATAAATACCTGCTCCTGCAGGATTCACATCCCACACAGGCCTTTTCCAGGATACAGTTCATGGTACCAGGGCCACCTGTCGAGCAGCGAGGATGTGATGAAGTATTAAAGTTCTGAGCCTTCAGATTCAATATTTCAGATAAAGTGTTGAAGTTCTGTACCACCAACCCCACCAGCATCCATTTAGAGACCGCAGAATAGTGTGCCTATACATGGAACTGAAATTAAGTCAGCGTAGATAGTTTTATTTTAATGTTTATTTTGTTCTTTAGTTTTTTTAATCTGGGTAAGGCTGGTTGCTCGTTGCACAGACAGCAATTCCTTGTGCTAACTTCTCCCACCTAGCCCTCTGGCCTGAAATGTCTTTTGACATACACCTTGTACAAAGCCATAAAAATCTCCTGATGCAGCAGCATAATTTTATAACATTCACACATCTGTTTCCACTGACGGCTTTGAAGCCCAATAAAATGCCTAAGTTCGAAAAGAAAAAGAGGAAAAAAAACCACCACCGTGTTTGTAGAAATGTGACTAATGCCCAGACTTGCCTGTACTTGTTAAAATGTTCTAGAATGACAATGTTAACAGCTTGGCCAAACATCAGAAAATCGCTGCTTCATCTGATGCTATTAGCTGAGTTCTTCAGTAAAGGCAGAGCTAGAAAAATAGTGATGCTTCCCTGGGCCTCAGGGTGGAGTGGCAGGGAGAGATCTCCCACTCTGACTGAGAGAGGTGTTCAGAGCCCAACCCCTGTCACAGGCTGCCCATGCTGCTGCCACCCCCTTGTGAGTGGCCAGGAAAGCTTCCTGCATCTATCAAAAATCAAAAATTTGGAAAGTGTGCACATGAGAGGCCCTTCCTGGATGGCACCCCAAAAAGAGCCAAAATGACACTTTGTATTTGGCTTGTGAGGCTAAAGGTATGCCCAGGATGAGTGGCCAGCCACTGAAAGTGAGCTGCTTGCCTGAAAATCACTTCCCTGAAGGTGGGATTGTTTTCATAAGCCCCCATAAGCTTCTGTGGTTTAAGTTGGACAGTTTTATCTCTGTATCATTGACACCAACAGCAGGATTTGTATCTTGGGTGTTTATCTTTGCACACCTTCGGGAGGTGAAGGAATAGATAGATCTTTGGATTTGTGCCTCACAGCTGTCCTAAAATGTTGTGCTCTGCCCTCAGGTGACAGGCTCTGTCATGCCTGTCTTCCAGTGAGCCACAGCTCCCACCTGCCTGGCTGAGAGAGGGGATATCCACCAGGTTGTGTTTGTGCTAAATCCTGCCCACTCTTAAGTGTCATCCCCTGAGCAAAAAGTGACACAGCAAAGGGAGTGTGTGATAAACCAGTGATGCTCTACACTGCAGTTTCACCTTCCCTGGAAATGGCTCTAGGAATAAAGGACAGTGTTTCAAACAGCCCTTGCCATAGGCATGTAATTCATTATGCTCTTCTTGCAAGGACACATTGAAATTCAGTTCAAAGAGAAGGGAAAACCCTTCTGCAATAAGCAGAGATCAGATTATTTGGTAAGTACAAAAACCTTTTGAGTAATAACTTTTCTGTGGAGAGTCAGATGGTTTCTATATGCTTAGTAGCCCTAGTTTCCCTTGAACTGTGTAATTCAATTGAGGTGCCTCACTCAGCTTTTAAACCATCCCATGCACAGCTGCATTCCCAGGCTGGCAAAGCCACTGAGGTCTCTTGCAGGGCCAGTATCTGTGGCATTTGGCCTTGAACTTGGAGGGCTACAAGGGTAATCTGACTCAAATTGAGGTCAGTCTCCTCCAGCGATCTGCCTCCACCAGTAGCTAGGAGTAAATCTGGAGGTAAACTGGCACTTCAAATTCTTTTTTGTTCATAGAGGTCTCCAGGAGAGGCAGAGCTTTTGTCATTTTATGTGCACAGGGTATCACACAGGCCAGGTGACAAAATTTGGATTGAAGCCAGGAGAGTACATGGCTCACTGTACTAGCAGTGAAGAAATACTGAGAAATAAGCAATTGACCTGAAACAGAATTAGCAGAAGTCAAGAATTCAAGATGTTATGGTAACTGATACAATTTTCCCTCTGTTCAGCAGAGCTGAATGTTTAACTGATTTACAACTGAAAGTGACAGGGAGGATGTTGATGGTGCAGAGGAGAGCTTTGCAAGAGAATGGGAAAGACAATGCATTGCATTTACTTTTATTGGTAGCTTCCTAAAAATACATATAGACTGGGATAGCAGATACAAGCCATTCCCAAACTGTGTTTCTGAGCCAGATGACAGCAAGGAAGGGGAGCACAAACAGGCATTTTGTACTCTTTGTCCAGGTGAATCAAATTATTCCAATCTTGGGGGCTAATTTATATTGAGGGATGAATTTCTACTTTATGTGTTCAGACTGTGCACCAGAGAAGAATGAGAAGTCCAAAAATCTTATGAAAAATCTTACCAAATCCCTTTTGTTGAGAGTCTTAGTTGATATTCTCTTAATTAGGCAGGAAGGGGTAAGTCTCTCTCCGAAGGAGACTCAGAAGGAGTTGCTGTGCACAGTTATTCCTGATGAATGCTGCAGCTCTTCTTTCTGAACATAGATACAGAGAGGAGAAGGGAGACAAACTTCCAGGTTTATAGCAGATGAAAGGGAGGTCAGTGGCTGTCAGGAATATGGGAGGGGGGAAGAAAGGTGAGAACTTAAGAATCTCTTAAAAATCAGTGACTGCCTCTGCCTACAGGTCATGAGCATCTCCAAATTGGTAGTTCTTTGTCTCTTCTGCTAATTAGTCGTGGCTACAGTGGAAGTGCATACTCTGTCAGCCTGAATATAGTGAGCTGAGAAACTAGACTGTGCCTTTTAGGTATTCTTTTTAGGGTGAACTCTTCCTATTGGGCATGCTTTGTTATCTTGGGATCCATCCTTCAATGGCTTGGTATTGTGGCAAATTTCCTGTATCTCAGCTGGGATCACAAGGGTGTCCAGAAAAGCCTATTGCTTTCCAGGATATCCTAGCACTGAGGGCACACTGAACAGATGGGTCATGATTTGTTTGTACGATCTCTATGTCCTATATATCTCCACGCTTCTTATTTATCTTTATATATATTTATTAATTCAAGGACCATTTACAATGATTCCCTTTATTTAAACCTCCTCTGGATTCTATCTGCTTGTTTGTGCCTCCAGGAAAATCAATCTGTGTGGGGTACTGAGCACAGCTGCAATGAAGGAGAAAGAAATAAAGCAGACAGTGAAATACGATGTGTTCTCTCCAGAAGGGAAAGTAGAAAGCCTCAAGCCAAAGTCCAAAGGTTACACATGGTGGTAATGCTCTTATCTAACCTGGTTATACCTGGTGCTTGCAGGTAAATGGATTGAGCCATTCTGCAGTCATGAAATGAGCCCAGCAGGGCCTGATGAGCCTCACTGCCACCCTGTGCTGCACCTGGCATGGCAGAGCTGCAGCACACACCAGAATCCTTCAGGGTACAGCTGCTGTATGTCTGGGAACACATCCTTCCCCTGGGCATCCCCAAATACCCCCACACCCTTCAGTGGAAGGGCTGAGGAGGAAATGTGGAGCCTTCTGGGCTCCTGGTGGAGGGACTTTTGTCAGGTGTTCTGATCACAAACTGGTACTTCATACAAGCACAAACCTTGACTTGGTTATCACACAGAGACATAAATCCAGTTACAGGGACTGGTACAATCTTGAAATGGAAGGATGGAAGAATGGATGTTACTTTAAAAGACATTTTGTCTTGTTTCATGGTCTGACTTTCAAGCTCTTTCATTCACTTGCTGGCAGAGAAGTTTCTACTCCTTTGGCTCTTGCCAAGGCCTCTCTATGCCCAGCGTTTCCTTTACTATCTTTTCCTACATATTTCCTGTATTTTCCCTTGTGTGGGACTGTGCTCTCTCTCAAAACAGGGCTGTTCCCTAGTTTTTAGCCGAGCTGAGCAGCCCGTGTCCTGACTCCAGAGCTCCAGCTTCTCCTCGGGCATTTTTTTCTAAGGTCTGAACAGCATCTTCGGATTTCACCTTTGAACAAAAAAGGTGATTAAATAATCACCTATAATAAGCACCTATAATTAAATATTATACAGAATTCCTCTCTTTCTATCTGTTAAAAAAACTGGGCACCCCTACCCCCTGCATGCCTGTTATTTGGGCACTCTGGGGGTGACAAAAACCTGGAGATCCCCTCTGTAATGGTGACCATCTCTTACACAGGAATGCTCGCCTGTCCTGCCCGAGCTCCAGGTGATGCTTTGTCTCCTCAGCCCTGGGTGTGTGTCTGCAGGGCTGTCAGCCTCACCAGTGCCCTGTTCTCCCAGCCAGGAGGGGCTGGTTGCTGGAGCTGGTGGACACTTCACAGGGCTAAACTGGGCAGGGCTCTCTGCATGGTTTTATTTCCTTGCTCCCCTCCACCTTCCATCCATCTCCCTTCACAGGAAACCCATGGGCAGCCCTGATACTGAATTCTCCATCCCTTCCCAGATCTTTCTTGTCTGTAAACCTGCCTGCTGCTGCATTCACAGCTTTCCCATGCACGGGCACACTCCAGGAAGCCTGATTTGTGCAGAAGCTTCTGACATTGGCAGTGGTCACTTGCAACAATCCATCTACTCAAACACAGAGAGCTCTGCACCTGTTCTCTCAGTATTTCAGTATTATCTGATATCCTTCTCCCCTTCCACCACTCTGTGATTTCCTACCAGCTTGTTGGCCATATATGTATTAATTCATTGTAATGAGCACCTGTACTCTTTCCTCAGGCAGGTCCTCTGGGTTCATTCTTCTTTCCCAGAAACATTTCCAGCTGTCTTCAGTGGACCAACACTGATTTTGGATCTGCCTTTTTACGCTCCTGACCAGAAGTGGTGGGAAATCCTTCTCTGCAGCTCTCTGGAACAGCCTGTACCCTATCTCCTGCTCCATCAGCTTCCTCTTCAGATCATTGCTAATCCCTATGGCTAATTCTTCCTTTCCATTACTATTCCAGCACTTACAAGCTAATTTCCTCCATTGTACTTATTCCCTGGGTGCTACAGGTTGCAGGGGTAGGGAGTTCTCCTCCCACCTCCTCCCCAGCTGACAAACCACACTGGCCTGGAGCAGGACACGTGGAGAGCCTTCCTGACCACCTGTGTGGGTCCTGCCAGTGGCTCTTGAGCCCTGAGCCTTGTCTTGGAGCTCCTGTGACCTTTGTACCACTTCCAGCACTGATGTTCTTCGTGTGAAGGTGCTTTGTTTGCATGGGATAAAAAAAGAAAGCAAAGCTGGTGCCATAGCTCTGTCTGAGTGCTCTGCATGCACTGCCGTGAAGATGAATTGTGGAGCCTGGTGATCAAGGGACAGCCTTTCAGAGAAGGGCCCAGCTGCAGAGAAAAATTCTGCAAAAATGGGGGGGAGGCTGTCTAAGGTCTCAAGACCCCCCTTTCATGTAATTACTGCTCACAAGACACTGTGTCCTTTGTCATGTGGGAGATGTGTGAAAGTAGGAAAGTCAGGAAAACAAGAGTTTGGAGGAAATTTGGAGTTTGCTCGTTCCTACCCCACATCTCCACCTTCCTTGGGGCTTATCCAGAGCCTGTCCCTGGCGAGTCTCAGGGCACCTCCCAGTTATTACTCACCACCTCCTCCCTCCAAACAGGAGATCACTGCAGGAGATAGGCAGGGTGAACCCTGCTGAAACTGGTGTTCTCTCTCCCTCGTTGCTGCTGGTAACTCCAGAGGTGAACTGCACCACCGAGTTTCCACCCATGTGGTGTTCTGGTGATAAAGCTTAGCTTAAACCCTTTTGATTTTAATCAAAAATATCATATAATCATCATAAAAGCAATACAGATATTTCCCAAAGAAGCCATCAGATTCTTTGTTCTGTGGCATGCTGTGATGTGTGTGCAGTGTGGTTGAATCTAGTCCTTCACTGCCTGAGTTTTTTGTGTGGGACCTAGTGAAAGGCCCAAACAATTAAAAGAACTAATTTCCCCCTTCATCCCCTCCAACTAACATAAAGCTGTGTCAAAAAGGAAGTGGTTATAACCTGGATGCTGTTCTTGTCCGTTTTGCCAAGTAGGAATGTTTGCTCACTAAGAAGTTCAACATCACAGGTGAAAGAATAAGAAAAGCATATTGGAAAAAAAAAATCTCTGATAACACTGCAGAGAATATTTGATTTAAGCTGAAAGGAGTTTTTAGAAGTCTAGTAAAAAAACAAACCTTATTCTTTGGTCTCTGCCAACAGAAAAAAAAGGAAAAGTACTTTTAAATATGTACTTATAAAATTTATAATAATAAACTTACCTGCTTGGGGCAGGAAAAGAAATCAGTTTGTAGTTTGTCAACCCCCTGACAAAGTGAGCTGCTCATACAGCTCAGTGCTCTGTTCAGAGGGTAAGTTTGAAAGCTGCTGCCATACCCTGCTGGAGGCCCAGAAGGCAGAGCTCTAAGGTGCAATGCAAGGCAGACACTAATCCTCTCATTGACCTGTACAAGAGGAATGAAAAGGGACTTAGAAATATTAATCACAGCTCCTGCACCTTTTTCTCTGATGGCCCCAACCACCATCCATAGTGGGACACTGCCTTTGACAGAGCTAGGAGACAGCTATGATGCCAAGGGCTCCAAAACTGTGTGTGTGGACATCTCAAAGCTGATAAAGAGCTTTAAAAGCAGATTTATGAAAAAAACCCCAACAACATTTGTTTTTTGGCTTTCTGGTCCCACTTGATAACATCAAGGTTACACATTTATGCTCTTAGCTCTAGGATAGTGAGGAGTATGGAAAGTATTTTTGAAATTCATCCACCTAAATCTGTAATGGATTCAGTGTATGCACCCAAACCCACACATCTGTGGAAAGAAGGTGGCTTGAGAAATCCCCAGTGATGGGCAAACTGGGAGCAGTCACTTGCCCTCAAATGTCTTTGCTCACCTGGTTGTTTCAGATACTCTTCTGGCCATTGCTCCTTTTTCTCTTTTTCTGTCTTTCTCTCCCCAAAATGGAGCTGACAGCTCTTCATCTGTCACAGAGACTGCAGGGTGCCTTGCTGAGCATTACTGAATCTCCCAGTGAAACACACAAGAATGGAGTCTCCAGCAGCCCTTCCCTTTAAGCTTAAAGAGGCTATGTCCCAAATAAGAAAGGGCTAATAAATAGTAATACAGGAGGGGAAGAAAAAGCCCAAACCAAAAAAGCAGCAAATTATATTTACCTAGCTGAATGCTTGTCTGTTTTATTTTACTCTGATTCTCCTGCCTTCTAATGGACAGTGTTTTGATGGTGGTGGTTTTTAAATGATCCTTTCTCTCCCTTTTCCCTATTTTGTCCTGTCTCCAGCTTTGAATTTTCTTTGAAAAGCAATGCCCTGCTATTCATTTTCTCACAGCCACTTGCACTGTGGGTTTGTACACTTTTCCTTTCACACTCAGTAGAGTTTCTACCCAGTCCCTGCTGCACTTACCACCTCTGGTGTTCCCAGCACAGCTCTAGCTCTGAGGGACCAGCAGCAGCCACAGAACAACTCTCAGCCATTAACCAGTCGAGTGCCACACTTCCCTCCAAGGCAGGTAATTATTTATGAACATTTCCAAGCTGTCTCTGTTTGGGGTAACAGATTGTTCAGCTGCTCCTGCTCAAGGGGCCCCACACAACAATAGTGAGCCTGCAAAAGGTCAGGATGAACAGCTAGAGCTGTGTGTGGGGACTGCAGACATCTGCCCACGCATTGCTGAGCTCTGAGCCCTCCTCTCACTCGTGGGTTAGTGAGTGTGAAATGTCTCCTGGATTCCTAGGGTCAAACAGGATGTATCTTAAAAAAAAAAATTAAATCCACAGAAAAGTCCATGGACCACATATGATTCTGTGCTCCATAAAATGGCACGGAGTAACTGGTCTGGTTTCTTTGCTCCTTGCCCGTGCAAACCAGCTCTGCCAGGGAGGGGCTGGGGCTCCCACTGAAACCAGCTCCTCAAAAAAGCCTGGTGGTGACACGACATGGGGACTCCCAGCCTGAAATGCCAGGTGACATTTTCCCAAAGGTGGAAGATTTATGGGTTCAACCTAAATTAATTAGGAAGCAGAACCTTAATTAAGAAGCAGGTTGCTTCTGAAACAGCTAAGGCACTTCAAAGGGCTGAAGCCATGTACTTAATGGGAACAAAGAAGAGAAAACAGGGTCAGAACAGACCATATCTGTGCCTTGTTCTCATTCCATTCATCTTGCACACGGGGGGTGCTCTGCTGGCATTTTAAAAAGAGCAGTGGAACATCTGCCACCCAAAGGAGAATTGGGGAGTTTGGGAGGGGCATGTGGTTTATTCAAAAGCCACTGCTCCTCCGTGGAATCAGAAGATGAGCCAGATGTACTTTTTTATCCTCTACCAAGTCCTGGTCTTTTTCCAATTGATTTCATTTGATGAAGGATATCCCTCTTATTCTCTTTTTCTTCCCCCCACCTCTCTCCCCCCAGCTAGGTGGCTTCACCTCATGAATTCAGGAGGCAAATTGATCCTGTTTCATCCTCTCATCATACCAGGTACAGCTGTCAGCTGAGGGGCAGGGGATTTAAGAAAAACAAGAAATGACTCTTGAAATCATGGCACATTTTTAGGACCTCAGTTGCCACAGAGCTCAGTGTCCTGGAAGAAACAACCTCAGATAATTCCTGTGCTCCTCAGCCAGTTCTAGCTGCTCAGTTAACAATGTATTTGTACTGTTCATTCTCTAATATTTTGAACAGGTCCTTCCTGCTTCTGGAATTAAGAAAGCTGGGTGGCATTTCCCATTGCAGTGGTGTGGTTTAAATGATGTGCCATGAAAACCCACCACAGTTTCTTAAGGAAGACACAAAGGCAAGATCTAGGATGATGTTTCCAGATGTGCCATCCCTCCAAGCTTCTGCAAACCTGCTGCATCTCCCTTGGAAGGCATTGCTGCAAGTCTGGCCTTGTGCTATTTTGGAAAAGTGTTTTGAAAGCTACACCCAACATTAAGAAGAGATTGATGTAAGAGATTACGACAAATGCACAAAACACTTTCATTTTCTTTATTTTCAATTGATACTGTATGAATACAAAGTTTCTAGAAAGCTACAAAAATTCTACCACTTTATCAAGAAGGCATCAAAATGTGTCACTTTGCAAAGACATGAAAACACCTGCAGTAACCGACACAAAAATAGCATTTTTAGAGTGATGAAATAATTGCACTTAACTGTCATGGATATTAAAGTTATCACACATATGTACCGCGAAAGCTAGAATACATTTTTGTTTTTTTACAAAGCACTTTATAAAAAAATTCTCTGCACACAAAACCTATAATTTTCATATTACTATCATACTAAAGATAAATTCACTTTAAAGCCAACACTTAAAACATTTTAAACAAAAAAAAAAAAGGTACCAGTACCTACACACAGACAATAACAAATACAAGAATACTGTACTGCCAAGAGGTTTGACTGAAACTCCTTTTGAAAGCTTCTGCAAATATGTTAAGAAAACATTGGAGAACATTCAGTTTTTTCCAAGAGCCTTCCCTCACTGTCTAACCTAGAGGTACTTTATCATCAAAAGGCAAGTTCTACATCAAAAGTTACCAGCAGCAGTACAATATTAAAGTAACCACTGACCATATATGAATATGCTTAAGTCACAAACCCATTTTATACACATTACACAAATAAACATAAAGTGAGAATTCCATTAAGTCATTTACAAATGTGAACAAATGCACATGGCAAAAAAACCCCAAAACAAAACAAAAACCCAACCTGTTTTACATAAAATGTACTGAAGAATTAAAGGCTATTCAGGTTTTCAATGTTATAAAATTCTTTTGTCTTTTTTTTTTTTTTCAGGCACATATTGTATTTTTTGTCTGCAGTCATGAGCCTGAATCAGAGGCCCATAAAACAAAACAAAACAAAAAACGAAAACACATATTCTGTAAGGAGGTAACAGGGATCCATCTCCTTTTAGTCAACTGAGTGCATTTAAGATTTAATTTACACACTAAAACTAATTACATGATCTCAGCAAGAATGACCTGAAAAGTTAAAAGGTGAAGATGTCCAGAGTGTTTCTTGTACTTTGACTTATCCAGCCTCAATCTTTCTTGGGGGGGCTAAACATCTGGTTATGAAAGAAAAGAGGGGGAAAGGAGATCATCCTGAGCAAAGGACAAAGCCGGGCTCCACTCCTCACACCCACCTGTGCCCGGGCACGTGTATCCTCACGGGAAAAGGAAAGGGGGGACAACACCAGGGCTCTCAGTGTGGCTGACTGAGGGCTCCAGGACACTCCCAGGGCACTGCTTCAGGCAGCAGGCACGCCCCGGGACTCGCAGTGGAAAAATAAATAGATACGGAATTAGCGCGTCGAATGCCGCGTCTGCCTCGGCAGGCACGGACACCCAACATCAATGTACACCCTTCATTATCCCAACAGCCACCCATGGCACCCATGGGACAGGCTGCTGCCAAGCTGAGCTGGAGCTGTGCTGGAGAGGGAAAGCGAGAAACAGGCATGGGGTCTGCGGTTCCTTCAAAATAGTGGTGCAGTACCTAAACAAAACCAGTCTGGAATTCAAGTAAGTCAAACTACGTTTGTTAGTAGCGGTTTTTAACAGCCCCAAATGGTACCATTATGCTTGTTGGAATGAGACAGAGGTGCAGTTTATCACAAACGCTGACTAGTACAGCCAAAATGTTTGGCAATAACTGAAAAAGTGTGTTCTGCTTGTGGGCCAAAAGTGTCTTTGCCCTACCTCAGTCTCATTGAGTTCAACAGGATTACTTGTCTTATAGAGGTAAGTGAGATTTAGACCTCGAAGGAATAACAAAAATAATATTTTAGAGAAAGGGAATTTGAATTATCACAATATTTACCACACAGTGTCACAATATTTCTCTATATAAAAAGTTAATTTTCATCAAATACTTTAAAAATCAAGTTAACATTGTATTCACAACTATATAATCCCTCTGACAGCTTTTGGTTTTGCTGATATTCATTCCTTCTAAAACTGTTAAAATGTTGCTCCTCTTCCCATCGATTTCAGTTGTGGTGGAGAGTATGGCCCCCGTTCACAGAAGGTATCAAATACAGACACATTATTAAGAGGAGCTAATTTTTTTTCTCCCCCCAAGACATCATCTGGGAGGAAAACAGAGCAACCCTGTGTTTTGAGTTGTGCTGGCCAGTTTCCCCACCAGCACCTTCACCCACAAGGCTCCCACTGGCCATTTCAATGTTTAAACCCACACGATTGCATTTACCCTCGCTACGCTCAGCTCTCCACGGTCCTCTTGTTTTCTGCATCTGACCTTCGGCACGCACAACTTTGTAAACAAAAATCTGCTGTCTGAGCAAAGAATCTTCACAGATACCAAAACATTGTTAGAGGAGATTGATGAAGCCATGCTTGTCCACTGGAATTCTGTAGGATATGGATCTCTTGTTATGCAGATGCGTGACGGGATGAAGAGAATATAAATGGGAATATTTTCATTTTTACATCACAGACGAATCAGTTGCTGGTTTGCATGCTGTCAGAAATGGCAAACAGTAGATTTTTCTTCAGCAGGCTGATCATTAGCAAAATCCCTTTGCTATGAATGGTGCTCTTTTGTGAATGGAGGCCTGTAGATTCAACTTATTCCAATAAACCAAAGGCATTACGGTGATAACTAAATATTTTTGGTCTCTCTACAAATTGTCATTATTATGGCAGCACTTTTCTAAGCTGGAATTTCAAACCAAAGGCACTTTCATGCTAGAGTGCAGAAGAGTCACAATTAATTATTTGGTCATGAAATTTAAAAAGGCAGCATTCATTAATACAATTCACTTTTCACGGAGAACTAGGGATCTGTAACCTTTCCTTTTGGTATAGGCATCTCACTGCAATGGGACTGACTTGTACAGACAGCTGGTTTAGACCAAGCAGTCAAAGAGTGTTTCTGCGGGGGAAAAATACAGATATTTAAAAAATGGAACCAATTAATAAAACAATGTATAAAATTTAACATTAAGAGGCTAAAAGGTACTTCTAATATAATGCTAAGGCACTGCATATTGTAATGCTTTGGCAGCTCTCAATTAAAAGGTTCCTACAAAAAAGTAACAGTAACAAGATAAGTACTTCCAGCTTACAAAAGAGCTCACAGTTTACAGGCAGCCTGTTGGACTACACACCCCACACTCAACAGTTGAAGGATTAAGGCTTTTAAGAATTAACATATACAGGGCATGGGTCATTTACAGAAGTGTAAAGAAAAGACGATGGAAGTAGTTTCCCTAACGTTACATATGTGAACACCAATAAACATTGTGACTGTTTATACCCTATAGTTATGGCATATGTAGTGTGCCAGATCCTACTAAAAAAAAAATAAACTGTACCTGATTTTGCAAATTGATTTACATACTTTATATGCCTTAAAGAGTTTGCTTGTTATTAAAAAAAAAAATCACCAAACCCACAATTCAAACCCTAAATAAAAGACAACTTTAGAACAAAACCCAAAAAGTAGTTTTTGACTTGTAACACCAAGTGCTTCGAATAAAGGGCTACCGTTAGGCTGTTACAATGCAGTGCTTTTCCTGATGTGGTTGTTAGTGTTAAAAATGAGCGCTAAAAGAGACCTTGCCATGGACACGTTTCTCTGTTCACTTCGCAGAGGATCAGCTGAAAGGTCATCAGCCCTAATATCCACGAGCAGGTACGAGCTAGACATCACAGCCACCATCCAAAGCACCCACCCCACGGAGCCAGGCTGGGCTGAGGGATTGAGGCAGTTTCCATTCCCCTCGGTGATGTTTGCACCCCAGACCTCACCAGCGTTAGGAATGGTCCTGGTCTGACCCCCCACCTCACCTAGGCTCCAGACTAGTGCAGACATTTCAACAATTCTAACAGAAAGGACTATGCAGGAATATCAATTACAGAAAAGAATTAGACTTGCATGTTTGAAGACTTCAGCACTGGGCCTGGGAGTAAATTCTATGCTTAAACTGTGCACGGGAACTGTGCTGGTTTTGCATTAAATTGACTTTTGGTAACGAGGACAAAGTATGACACTACAGGAACATACGAAAGGGGTAGGGAGGAGGGGCCTGATAAACGTGAACTTTGAGTCAGGACTGCAAAAGACTCTCCTAAGAATCCTCTCTGCTGATAACTCATCACTGATCCCTAAGGTGGCTTGTGCTTGGTCGGGCAGCCCTCAGCCTTTCAGACAAATGTTTGGCTGGAGAAGCCTCTGCTGGCCCAGCACCTGCCCAAACAACTTCTGCTTGGGCAAGGAGGGGCAGCAGGAGGAGAGGAGCTGAGCATCACCCTCTGTCCTGAACGGGAGGGGTGTGGCTGCTGCTCTCAGGTGTGCTGACCCCAGACATCGCCCAGGTGTGAATCCTCACAGTATTCAAAAATGTCCAGCTGTGCCTCACTGCCTGGAGCCTTCCCTGAATTTAGCAGAAGGATGAACACTCCCACATCCGAGAGGACAGCAGAGCCCTCGTGGTAGGTGCGTGTTTGTTTCTGCTCAGGTCTTTGCCAGACCTGGAGAGACAACTGGGAGAGGTGTGAGAGCACCACGATTCAGAGGAAAAGGAGAAAAATAAATTAAAACTCTCCACTTTCCAATCTTCTTTGCCTGATGTTGGTTGTGATTTTCTAGCATCTCGCAGATATTAAAGCTGCTGATCCTTTCAGAGATGTGCACACTCTTCTCTCAAACACATCAGTGAATGACTCGATGCTGTCACAACGTCAGCTGTTTCCTTTCACCTCTTGATTTCAGAGTTGCAAGTTTTTTTGCTCAACTTATTAGAAAACATAGTTGTCCGTATAAAATATAACCGCACACACAAGACTACATATAATGCAAGTCTAAATCTTCAGTATTTACCTACTTATTGCAAAATGAGCCATCTTTTTTCATTAAATAATCAAATTTTCATATTAGTACAATACAACTTTATACTCTTTTAAAATACACTAGATATGTTAGGGGTAAGGGGTGATGTTTTCTTTCTCTGCAATACCTGTTTGAAAGTTTAATGGATTAGAAGATTAGTTTTAGCGTTGAGAAAAAAATACAAAATTTGCCTAATTTTAGGACCTGTCTGTTTCTATCAGGCATTTCTTAAGGCTATATTTTTCATTTGGTTTCAAACAGAAAAATGTTTCATTTTAAAAAATAATTTAGTGAATTACATTCGTCCATATCTTCCACCCTAATTAGTTACAAAGATAATTCTATAGAGATTATTAACTTTGTGTACTCATTTACAGTTATAGCTAAAGATTCATTTCAATTCCACTTGCATTGTAAAACAAGTATTTCGTGTTGGAAAAAAACCCAAAATAAATTCTTATAAATGCTGTCAGTTTTTCCCCATGGCAAATGCTCTGTCATACATTTTTCTATCAGAATTAAAAATAGGCCTCCACAGACAGAGGCATTAGGTTCTTAAATACAGTCTTCCCAAAGAACTGTGGTTTACAAATTTGAAGAACACTTAGTTTTAGAAATAATTTTTACAACTGTACCAGAATTTCACAGCTACAATTATATATGAACACATTAAAAATGACTTCACTAAAACAGGATTTAGAAAAATGCGGGTGAAAGTTGGGCCAGAGGCACTGCCACTTAGTGTTGAGGTTTACAGTCTGTGTTTTGATAAAGAAGTGAAATGAAGTGTATATATAAATAACTGCTCAGTCCTTTACAAGCCTGTAGATGTGATGCTGTGCTCCATGTTCGCTGTTGGACACTTCAAACACACAAGCCATGCAGAGCAGGGTTTCTTGTGTATCCCTGTTTGTGACCACCTGCGTGGGGAAGGAAGAGGCAGACACAACATTACACACCTGGAACACCTGGAAGCATCAGGGCTGGAACAAGAAGTGGCCCGTTACTAGTGACACCACATATTAGTGGCTAGCTTCTTTTTTTTGTTTTTTTTTTGCCTCCACTCAGAGTCAGGATTGAAATGGCGTTTTCATGTTTGGACTCGGTTGTTTATTAATTCTTATCTATAGTATAGTGAGTTCTATAGCACTTTTAGTTAACAAGCTAAAAGCGAGAAAATGTTGGGGTATCTTGTTTGTTACAAGTTCTTTTAAGACCTAACTATCTAATTAAAAGATTACATCCATACTATTTATACTATTGACTTAATGACTAAACACTTGTGACCAGCACTGGGATTTTTTTTATCCAACCAAAACCTACTACCTGAAACCAAGAAGAAGGAACAAGAAGGAAGAAGAGGCAATGCCCCAGAACTTCCATCTTGTCCCATACCCAACTTCCAAACCCTTCACCATGTGATATTACACACTTCTATTCAACTAAACACCAGTGATTCTAACTCCATCACTTAATTTTGGAAGCCTTCTCCAAGGCCTCAAGTCAAAAGCAGTGTTCTTTTGGGGGTCAGTGGCAGAAAGAACAGAAAGTTCCAAACTCCCAGGCTTCAGGGTTCCAACAGCCCGTGTCACCTCAGCCCTGCCCAAATCCCCTGGCAGTGACAGTGCCTGGCTCTGGGAGCTTGGCAGAGGTGCCACCACAGAGCACCAGGGAAAGCAATGGGTCATGGGATGAAACTGGCTCAAGGGCCACCACATGAGTCGTTCTCTGTGCTTTAGGTCACCTGCTGGGCGTTTGCTGCCTGTTTTTCCCTGCCCAAGAAGTAATTAACACCATTGACACCTGCAGCACTGTAACCGAGCCCTGGTAAGGACACACTGGTTCAAAGTTAGTGCCTCAGGCTCTCTCCAAAAACCAGACTAGAGTGGAAAAAAGAGAAGTAAGCTGAAATTTGTGGAAAATAACAAAGATGTTTGCTCACACTCACAGCCAGCTGAGCCTTTTCATCCTGAGCGTCTCTAGCGCCCAGCTCCAGAATTATTCTGAAGTCAGTGGGATGGTTTGTTTGGTAAGCAACAATGACTAAGGGGTTTGGAAGCTTGCTCCCAACATTACAATCTGAGCAAGCCACACAAAGCCTGAGAGTATCTTAGAAGTGCAAAAATAGAAAAGGCAGTCCGTACCAATAAAATTGTGAAGTTTTCCAAGACGCTGTTCATCATGTATTTCTCTGGTAAATGCTTCAGCTTGTGTATGAAGTTGATCATGTATTCACACATGGGAGAGCGGTTTATCCTGTACACAAACCGGCCGTTCTCAAACCTTGCATATTCAGTCTGGAAAAAATAAAAACCACTTAGGATGTGAGAATTCAGAGACAGAGAAAAAAGTGACTGGTAAATCTGTTTCTCTCCCTTTTTTTGTGTGTGTAGACAAGAAAAAGTGGCTCAGACACACACACACACATCTGCTTGCTGACTCCCTGCCTGTGCAGTGCTTTGCTAAAAATGCAAGGGGTCTCAATTATCAAAAATTAGAATATCACTACTTGTTCTCCAACCTGCAAATTAACAATAGATGAGGATTATAAAGCTCCAAATTGAGTAAAAATTGATTAAGCCAAGAAGTGTGGTAAGATGATTTTACAGGAGTTTTGAGGCACCTGTCTTCAAAGGGAACAGCAAAAATAAGCTTATGTATTTACACTTAAGTGTGCACACACAAACACAGATATATTATTACATGACTTGATAATCAGTTTATGAACTACAGAAAGAGGTAGGACTACAGCTGGAAGAAAACCAGACTGACTTAGATTGCAGAGGCAGGGTAAGGCTTTGACTCTTGGACTTCTGCTCTCCAGCTACCAATCTCTCTCAGATGGTGGTTTATGAGGATTTTTGGCTTTCTCTAAGCTTGAAATAATAGAAATTATAAAAACTCTTTTTTCTTTATGGTCACCATGGTTAGAAAACATATTTAGTTTAAGAAGGACATAAACAGTGACCAGGACATCTGTAAAGGCTCAACCTTCATCTCTTGGCTAAAATTCCCCCCCAAAAACTGTTTTGTACATTGACATCTGTGGGTCTGGGGCTTAGTCCCCAGCTGCAACATCACTGTACAGCAAACCAACCAGAGACCTGACCACAGCACACGGGTGTGTGCATAGGAAAGGGGAAAAATGACTAAAGGCACATGTCCCATCACAACACCCACCTCTACTTTTTCTACTACTTGCTTTCCAAACGAGCAGACTTTGGTGGAACAGGTGATTGTCATGTTTTCTGAGCTCTCATACTGACTGGTGACTCCGTAAAATGCTCCTGTGTCATCTTGGATGTTACAGTTTAAGTCAGCCTGTGGGGAAAAAGGAACGCATGGTGAAGATTTGATTTTTCATTTGACAGTGTGAACAGCATAAGCTGTCTCTAGCTCACCATTCTTTTCAGAAATAAGGGCAGGGAGCTTAATGGTGATGACAGTGACAGTGGGAAAAGTCTGTCAGGGAAGTAGCTGCCCAATTGTTGCAGTAAAACCTCAGGAAATCAGCAATTTATTCAAACTTCAGACAATAAAAGATGTCCCAGTATTTCTGTGGGCTCCAGGTGACATTCTTGTCTGGCACATAGCTGCTGAAATCCCTGGAGCAAAGGCATGAGAGCCAAGCTCTCTGAAGTGAACCTGCCTTGCCATCTCAAATTCAGCTGAGAGGCCAGAGCTCACTTTCTCCTTTTCCTGTCTTAAAGCAAGGAAATGCTCATGGCAGAGGGAGGCAGCTGGGCAGCACAGGCTCGGTCTCTGATAAGGCTCTGCCAGGCCATATGGCATTGATTCAGCAGAACATTCACCTCCACAGAGCACTCTGACACAACCCCAATAAAAGAAACCAGCACAGAGCCGTGCCCCCCACCTGCAAACACTGCTGGAAGGATTTGCTGGCTCCCAGCATTTCCCTGCAGCCTCAGGAACCATCCAGCTGCCTTTGATAGGCAGCATCAGAGACCGAGACTCGCAGGATCAAGCGAGGAACGGCTCTACCTTCAATTATTCATGTGCCAATGCAAGCCCTGTGCACAGCAGGATTAATTTGGCTACAGAGCAGCCACACAGGTCACCTGCTGAAGCCGGGCCCCCTGGGCCTGCAGCAGGGCTGGAGCTGTTCTGCCACTCTGCTCTTTGACATCACGGACCCATTTTCAAAAGCCCTCCACTTAAAAGCCCGCTAATATGGATACAGGCAGACTCCAGGGATATGCACAGCTGGATTTGTTGATTCAGGCATTAGCTCTGCTGACATCTTTGATGCCCAGGGAGACAGTGGGCAGGGCTTTCCTTTTATGTGGAATAGCTGATCAACTACTGTAGCATGACACAAAGAATCACCTGAACATGAAAGTTATGCTGAGGTGAGCATTTCAGCAGGGAAATAAATGCACTACTGCAGCTGTGCCACCTGCAAGTCTAGCTCTGCTTGGTTCTGTTCCTAATACAGAAATGGAACACAAAATAATTGACAGGTACCTTCACATTTACCCTCAGAGCTTTTAAAAACCCTTTTTACAGATATGCTTACCCTATGCCCCATCCCTGAAGTGTCCAAGGCCACAGTGAAAAGGGCTTTGAGCAACTATTTCTGGTGGAAGGTGCTGGATTTAGGTGATTTCCAAGGTTCCTTATGATCAAACCATTCTATGATTCTAGTGTGGAGCACTCACCACAGTTCAGGCCATTTGTAACTGCTACTTAATTTCTAACTTGGCCACAACTCATTAATCCTCCTTAGTGTCTGCAGTCCTTATTTGTGGCACGGCCTTCTGAGGCAATATTCTGATAACAGCACACACCGAGTTAGTCTGTGGCACAGACAAGACACAGGTCTAAGATTACTTGGGGCTGGCTTTGTAAATTAATCAGTGGAGCAGCCCTCTGAGGTTTGCACACAGCGACACAAGCAGCCCCACAGTCAGGTATTTTGCATAAGAGGAAGAAATCCTATCGCTGCTCCACCCTGTTCCCTGCACCTGCCTTGTGCCAGGCCGGCAGTTAATGTTTAATGTGCACCTAAAGCAGGGAGCTGGGAGGAATTGTTCAGGGCTGATGGTAAAGGAGCAATTTGCCATCACAGCTGGCCTGCAGTCGAGGCATGGCCAACATCTAACACAGCAAACTGCAGCAGCCACCAGCCAGGCCACAGAACAAGAGGGATTTCTGCTGAAACAATTGCACTAATGCAATTAATGATAATAATAATAATAGAAGTAATCTCTTAAAATGCAATTATTCCTGCTGCAACCACTACTGCAGTTTTACTAGCAAAGCATTTCCTTTCAGATATGAGCAAAATATTCAAGAAATCATCAACTGCACAGAACTTGCATTTTCAGCTGCAGTAGCAAATGTTCGGAGTGTTAAAAAAGGATAACGTTTTATCTGCTGCCTTCTGATTTTGAAGATCATTGAAAAAAAAGTATCTAATTGTTCTATTTACATGCTGACATTTAACCTGGAGAAGTAACACGTGTGACCATCTGTCACCCTGTTGTTCACTCCCCCTTTCAGCCCTGGCTGAAATCACTGGGAAGTCTGTGTACACAACACATCCAGGCTGCAGCCCGATGTTTCAGAGAAGAACACTTGAAACTGTCACTCAGTTGTCATTATTTACTCTTATGCAATCACAACATGGTTGCAAAAGTCCCATGATGATCGTGTAGATGAGAATTATCTTTATTTACTCGTTTGCTCTTTGGTGGTTTTTTTGTTTTGTTTTTTTTTGGTGTTTTTTTTTTTTTTAGTCTAGCGCACAGTAAAGGTGTTTTCAAGGAAGGACAGAATTCTCTTTGTAAACAGTTTTCATATTCAACTAATTGCTGAGGTAATTGAGAGCTGAAGACTCTTCAAAAAAGTCTAACACCAGCATTAAAAAATCATAGGAGTTGGCAAGCAAACGCTCTTAAATGAAGGCTTCACCAAAGCCTCTTTTAGTATTATAACAATTTTGTCTTAAGGACTTAAGAATATTATTATGGCTTAAATAGTAAGAGATTTGTCTAAACATACACATCTGAAAGCTAAACTTCATTTTTCAAACTGATTAAATTAAAATAATTTTAGCTGGTTTTTTTTTCTTCTCCAAAAGGTTATGACAAAAAGAAGCCAACAAAAAAAAACCAAAAAAAAAACCCAAAAAAACAAACAAAACCACAGAAGAAAAGAAAAGAGTACCTATGTGGCTGTGAGAGTGGAAGATGTGGGAATAAGGTGATGTGTTACAAATGAATGCCCTGGTATTCAGCTTTAGCTCTTTACTACAGTATTGATTCCAGGGCTTGTGTCTACATTTTAGAAGGGATGTTGGAAAATTGGAAAGTGTTCAGCAGAGAGTTACAAGAATGATTTCAGGTCTGGAAAACATCCTTTGTAGTGAATGACTAATGAAACTCCATCTACTTAGTTTTTCCAAGGGAAGTTTTTCCACAACCTTGTCATACCCTACAAGTTGCTACATGGAGAAGAGCCTTCCCCAAGATTAAATCTTGCAGAAAAGGGCATTAAAAGGCAGAAAGCTAAAGCTAAGCAGAAGCAAAATGAGAAACAAGGCAGGGGCTGGTAACCCTGATGGCCATGGAATGCTGGAATAATTCTCAGATGAGGAAAAATCACCATTACTGGGGGTCTATTTTAACCAACTGAGCATCTGACAGGGATACTCTGGGTCAAGCAGGCTTGATATGGTCCTAAGGCAAACTTTACTTAGTGAGGTTCACTGCCTGAGCTACGTCACAGACAGGACTACATAAATAAAACAGCAACAAAACTGAAATACAGACATCCATCCTATTCGTCTTCTCCTTAGAATTTCCTGTTTCAACGATCCTTGTGAAAAAGGTGACAACAGCCAAGCTTCTGGAGTGCTGCTACCAGCTCTGGTGCATTATTTCCATGGTGCTCTGTCCTCAGCTGTTCTCCTGCATTTCAGACACAGGCTGAAGCCTTCCTGGCCTGTAAAACAGCAGCTGTTCTCTGGGCTCCAGGCACTGGGGCTGGGGAGCTGCTCTCTTGCTGCTTATACAGATAAATAACTTTTTGAATGGTGACTTCAAATACAGGGGTGTGAGTTCAAATATTATGGCATTTCAAACATTATGGGATGATCACATGTGATGAGCAGGAGCCTGTTTACTCATTGAGTTTTAAAGATCAATACAATTCAGGGGTGGAAAACCCCAAAATTGCAAATGGAATTTTAAAACTTTTTTCTTTACTTTCAAGAGTAAAACTCTGATTTAGATTTATTTCTGAGCACTGAGTTTTATATTAGCTGAATGCACTTGGAGGTGGAAGAGACACTCAGATTTGTGGCACCCTACCTCCAATGCAAGAGCATGATTAATTCATTAATAAAGTACAGATTGTCAATGGGTAGCACTGGAAATATTACATATTAGGAGGACCAAGTGTTCGACACACTAAATGGAGAAGTCTCTGCCAGTGTGCTGGAGCCTGCACCTAAGGAAGATGGCTGCAACCAAAATAAAGAGTAAAAATAAATTTAAAAACCATCTTCCCATTCTTCTCCCAAGAGCTCTTGGGCTCTGTGCTGCAGGCAGGGGCAGAGGGTAGAGCTCCTGTGTAATAATAATAACAACAGCTTTGGCTGACAAAAAAGCAACCCCAGCAAAAATTGCTGAGAAGAGTCTAAATCCATCCTGCTGAGTAGAAGGAAAACAGCACCTACTGGAAGCAGTGGGGTTTGGAGAGGGCCAGGGCAGTTTGCACTGGCACTCAGTAGCTAACACAAAGCACTAAATAATGTCACTTATTAACAACATCTAGGTCTGAGCAGCTGCTGGCTGTGGGGAGGTGTGTTACTCATGCACCCACACCATGCCTGCACTCCTCCTCCTCCTCCTCCTCTCCAAAGCTCCACCAAGGAGCAGGGATTCCAAACTGTGAAGCAATTTTTTCCAGCAGGAGCATCTGGGCTGCTGGCACGTTGCTGTGCAGCTCAGGAATTGTGTCCAGCTCTGCCACATGGTTGGGCTTGTGATGGATGATGGACAGCCCAAGCTGCTCCCAGCCCCTTCCAGGGGCTCTCCAGCATCAGTCTGCACAGGGGTGCTCCTCAGCACCACCACAGCTCCCTGTGCCAGAGGGGGAAAAGCACATGGGTGTCTGCTTTCCTCCATATCTGATTTGTTTTGCATACATTTGCATGCTGGCCATGGAGCCGTTCGTGTTGCAGCCCCCATTTGTGAGCTGCAGATCATTTGCCAGTCAAGCTGTGTGTGTGTGTGTGTGTGTGTATGGAGGGAACTCCAAGATTCTGGACTATGCAATATAAATTACACGTAAAAATGGGAAGAAAGAAAGGGAAGGAAAAAAAGAAAAGAAAAAGGCAGTAGCTGCAATTGTGTGTGTGTGAATGAAGGGCACAAAGAATCTCTGCACCTCTTAAGACGGCTGGAGGCACATGGGGATAAATTCAGGAGGGGGTGGGAGGAGACCACAGGCACAAGCCATTTCTGAACACTGATTACATGGGTAAATTGTTTGTTCCACTGTATCACAAAGAGAAGGAGCATTATTTTTCATGCCACAGCTGTTTTGAATAAGAATAGGAATAAACTTAACTATCCTCCTCATGTTACTTACCACTAATTATGGCATATATTTACATCTATAAAACAGTGAAATTTTGGGAGACATAATTTAATGCCCCTTTATTGTGTAGATTCCTTTATTTCCATCCCACATTTGAATTTCAAAAATGTTTAGGACTTCAAAGCATCTTTAAAAGCTTGCCCTAATTATAATATGCATTACTTTCTAAAACTCCTAGTTTGCATTGCAGATTCCTGCAAATAGAGGCATTCATTTTAAACATCAATTAATATCATCCACGCATCTTCAGATGAGTTTGGGTCTTTGTTTCAAAGTTGCAGTGAGCTCTGACTAAGCTTTCTTCAGTTAGAAGAACAGTTCAAGCTTCTAAAACACTTAAAATTAAGCCAGTGCATCAGATCCACAGAAAACCTGACAGGCCAACATTAATTTATATCAGTTGTTTTTTTTCCTGTGTCACCAATGAGAGAACATCCATCCTCCTTTCAGATATATTTGGCTCCCAAAGCTGTCCCTGTAGCTGCAGAAATCAGAGTTCAGGCTGGCACAGAGCATTTGGCAGTGTGAGAGACACAAAATCCCAGCGTGTTACTGCAAGGTGTGCTTACAGCAGCATGAGGGATCCCAGGGGAGGCAGCACCCACTGCACGGGTGCTGCAGCTTGCAGGGAAAAGCCATGCAAAACTGGCCCCAGATTTGCAGCTGGGGGTTGAGGCAAAACCTGAGAGAGAAAGAACAAAGTTACAGCAGCAGAATTTATTCTGAGAGGCCCAAGTGTATTGTTTGGAATGAGAGAATTTAAGAATAGCAGTGTGCAATCAGTGGGGCTAGCACTAGGTATGAACATGGACAGAACCAAAAAAAGAAGCCAGCACAGGCACCCAGTGTTGACTTGGCTTTTAGACAGGTTAACTGGAACTTCAAAGAACAGAAAACTTTGGGGCTATTCCCAAGTCACAAAAACAGTTTAAATGCAAACTAACCACCAGGAATATTGACAATACTCACATTATCTACAGCACAAACCATTCCTGGCTGTTTTGCATGGATTGGATTTAGCCCCATAAGGAGAGAGAAGCAGGATTGTGCAGTCAGCCCACACCTGGGGAAAGGTTTCCTCTGCAGATATTCTCCAGCCTTCCCTGAATTCTGCATTGCTGGAACCCTGAAGCCTGGGGGTTTTAAACTTTGTGTGCTTTCTAACACTAACCCTCAAAAGAACACTGCCTTTGGCTTGAGGCCTTGAAGACGACTTCCAAATTTGAGTAATAAAGTCAGAATTATTAGTATGTACTTAAAATAGAAGTGTATAATTTCACATGGTGAAAAGTTTTAAATTTAGGGTTTTAAAATATAATTATGAGACAAAATGAAAGTTCTTGAACAGTGTCTCTTTCTTCCTTCTTGTTTGTTCTTCTTCATGATTTCAAGTAATAGTTTTTAGTTAGATAAAAAGTACCACAGTACACAGATCACAAGTGTTTGGTTATTGGGTCAAAAATATAAATAATATAAATGTTAACTTTTAATTAAATAGTTAAACTTTAAAAGGCCTTGTAACTAACAACATACACATTTTTTCTCGCTTTTAGCTTGTTAGCTAGAAGTGCTGCAAAACTCTCTGTACTTTGGACAAAAATTAATAAACAACTGAGTCCAAACACAAAAATTCATCTCTCATGTATTCAATCCTGACTCGGAGTAAAAACACAAACAAAAAGCAAGCCACTAATATGTAGAACCACTACTACTGCATCAGTGTTCTAGGACAGCTTTTACATTTATTTAGGAACCTGTATTTTTGTTTCAGTTCTATAACCCTGTAATCTCCAGTCTCATATCCCTGTCACACAAACTTCCCGTGCCACACCATTGTTCCTTATTTACAATGTACCAAGTGAAGCTCCCTCTGTTTTACATGTAAAAGTCTGTGTCTGTGGCAGTTGCCCTGAACTCTGGTTCCCAGTGGCTACCTGGGATAAAGCAGAGGAACAGCCATTGCATTCCAGGTGCAAGACAAGGAGCAGGACATTGCATTGCAGAGCCTAGGGTTGGCTGGAGGAGGAGGAGGAGGAAGAGGAGGAGGAGGAACGGGGGGAGTCTCTTCCTTTTGTACCTCCTGCACTGCTAGGTAGGAAGAGGCCCAGAAGTGTGACATCCAGATGTGTCACCAGGACCAGGGCCAGGAGCTCATCCATTCCCAGCACCAGGTTGTGTTTCCCATGAGATACAATCTGCATCAACCAATAAAGCTCTGCAAAGCAAAGCAAACTTTGCTTTGTACTCCATCCCAGTGCTGCCTTGCTAAGTCAACTCCACAGCTGGCAAATGTCTTCCTGCAAGATCTCAGACCTTTCCCTCCCACTTTTTTTGTATCAAACCTTATTACCGAAACCAGGACAACAGGGAAAACTGCTGGTGAGCAGCCTGAGGCAGAAGTAAATGGGCAAGAGCCAGAAGAGTATTCTTTGCAGCTACCAGAGCTCAGCTGCTTTCTGCCTTAGTCATCCTCAGCACAAGTACTCATCTGTGCTCTTCCTGTTTCCCATATGCCCATTCCACAGCACGATTAATGTCTAAACAAAATGCTCTTTGTGCTGCCTGCAGGGACATGCTGACTTCCCTTAAATCCATTTTCAGGGTCTCCATCCCTTCAGGCACCAAATCCTCACCTTCACTTTCAAGCTTCTCACGTCATGATCCTCTCCTGCTTCCCTTCTCTGGTTTGCCTTGATTTCTTTCACTCAGACCCTGCCTTTCCTTCTCTGAGTCTCCTCAGAGTGCTTTCACACCTGTACTCGTTTGCCCAACCAAAATTCCCTTTCCTTTTTTACCCACCAAAACAAGGACTGCCACCACCACCTAGCACACAGCAGCTCGCAGAGCTGAGCAAATGATGGATGGCTACGTGGGAATGAAGGAGGAAGACAATTAAAAGGATGGGAAGGGGAAATGGGAAAACAAATGGTAAGACAGGGTATTGGGACTAAGCAATAATCACACATCATGAACAGAACCCGGGAGGAGGTGAACTCACAGAGTAGGAGGAGGCAGCCGATGATGAGAGAGTAGACACTTATTCAGAACCAGATACTTAATTCAGTCAAAATTAATCTGTTTTCATATGAATAAATTTGAGGTTATTTATAAGGTCAAAAATACTGTGCCAGCTTTTCCCTGGTGATATTATGACTGTTTGAAACAGTTTTTCAACACACTCCCCAAAAAATGGGAACAGCATCCTTTTTTTCTGAAGAAATGCCCCACTGGGGTGAAAGAACTAGAGGACAGTGAGCTGACAGTTTTGAATCTAATTCTCATGACTAATTAGACAGCTGTCTTCTGTTTTTCCTATACATATTCCTGCATATATTTAGGACCTGGGGCCACTGGCATGAAGTTTATTCCTAGAAGAGCATTCATCGTGACTCTTGCAACACCCAAACAACTCTACCCCAGGCACCTTCTCTCTGTCTCACTCACTTGATGAGAGAGAAAATCCACTGGTCTATTTTAAGATCATGGCTCAGGAAAGTGTTCTCGCCATATTTTTAATGTATAACTCAGAAGGATGTTAGCACTGTATGTTTTTTAATCTCTAAGTTAATACAGCACAAAATTGTATTAAAAGGCCATTATGTTGGAAGGCACAGCGAGGTTAGGAAATGTTGGATTGAAGTTGCCTGCACATCCTGACTGCTGAACTGCATCATGTCACAGGCTTTAGCTGCACACTCACCCTCTGAACATCTACACAAGGTTTCTTTGTCTTTCCTGAGCACTACTCAGAACCTGTGCTGAACACAGAATTACACATTTCATAGAGGCTTTTTGCACGGCATCACCTTACAACAGCCATGAGGCTGATTTGTCAGTGAGCACTGGGGGTGAAGGGGTGGTGTCACCCCCATGCCACAGGTGTGGGACTGGCACAGGAGGGTTAAAGGTGTGCACTGCTTGTAGGAGACAAAGCAGAGAAGGCTGGCCCTCGAATTTGCAAAGTCAGGAGAGCAACACAGACCTCAACGATCCAAAGAAGGTCTCTACTGGCTTTAGGTATACCTTTGAGCATTCAGCATGCCTGAAAATCAATTTCCACATGGAGAAAAAGCAGAACATACAATACATCAATTACCATATCACAAATCTCTGCTGTGTCCACTTCTAGTAAAAAGTCTGAGGCTTATCATCCTCTGTGGGAAATGAGAACAGGCATGTGAGGTGACATTCATTTTTGCTGTTGTGTTTTGCAAATATTTATTATGCAGAGTGGGTTGGTGAGACGATGGCCTCAGCCAGATTTCCCAAGGAAATGTATTTAGTAGTCACAGACCCATAACTCTGAGCTGTGTTCCTCTGCAGCCAGATTTCTCCTGCTGTGACGTATGTCCTGTTCCCACCTCTCAGAAATGTTCTCTGCTGTACTTCATCTTGTGTTTCCCTGCAGGCTCCTTATCCCAAATGCTCCCTCTTCCCACTGCCCACCTCTTTTTGACCCCACATTCTCACCTGCCTGTTCCAGGCTACTGGTGCCCTCTGTGTTTCAGCTCCCACTGCTCTGCTGTCTCCCCTTTCTGGCCTCTTTGCTCAGCCAGCCCTCAAATACTTGGTCTACAGCTCCCAGGCCCAGTTTTAAGCCCCATGAATTTCTCAATGGGTTTCTTCTGCAGTCCAGCACAGCTTCTGTTCAGTGGCTTAGTCTTCTACATCCAGATTTGAGAAAAAAAGTTTCCCTTACTCTAAATCCTAAATCTAAATTTCCACTCCTAAATCTGATGCCACAGAAGCTCTTGTAAAGATATGAAGTCTGGGGGATTTATAATGTGCAGAGTATTTCAAATCCCATAGATAAATCGGAAAATTTCATGATCAGGAAATGTGATCATAAACAGTGGTTCCAGATCAAACTTTTCTGGTTTCAGCCTCAACCTGTCCACCTTGTAATTAAACCCTGAATTTGCCCCTTTTACAGAAGTTTTAAAAGAAAAAAAATTACTGCTTAGATGACAACAGCTGCTATTAAAAGGAGTATACCACAAAAAAGTACCCAATGAATTAGTGAGGATAAAAACCTTCAGTATAAGCACGAGGCTCAGCCTGCAGATTTGCTGATCCTTTTGGGTGAACCTTTTACTAGTTTAGTGGTGGGCTTGGCTGGTGGTTGGACTCAATGATCTTAGAGGCCTTTTCCAACCTAAATGGTTTCATTATTTTGTGATTATGTCACTAACATGAGATTTTGCATATCCAATAAGAAAAACCTGTCTTATCAATGAATTTCATTGATTCGACTAGATCAACACACAGCATCCCAGCTCTCTGTTCAATTTATTCTTTCACCTTTGCTCTGAATAAGTTATGGAGCAGAGTCCTGTGGCTGACTAACAAAAAGGCAAGGAGAAGATCAGGAAGATCCCGGGCACCCTCCTGGTTGTCTCAGTCCCCATCCTGCTTGGTCCTCTCTGCACAAGCAGGGCTGACCCTTGCACCAGCTACACCTGGCAGAGGTGGCACCTCGGAAATGCCCGAAAGCAGGCTCCGTTCCCGTTCATTCCCTGCTTTTCCCTGGACCACTAGATGGCAGTTCCCCATCTCCAAAGGGGGCTCTGGGTACCTGTTGGCAGCTGCAGAGCCAGGCTGAGCTGAGCACCTGCCTGTGCTGCCCAGGCTCCTGGGGAGCTGGCAGCCACAGTGGCTAGTGTCCCACCTGGAGGGCAAGCAGCTCTGCAGCCGACAACAGAGGGAATTCACACCCCCGAGGTGCTGAACACCTCACACAGGAGAGCTCCCCCCTCCACGCCTTACTCACCCAGAACTTGACGAGGAAGAAAGCGTTCTGAGGCCCCTTCCCAAAGAGCTCCTTCAGGCCGCCCTTCTTCTCAGGAAATTTGTCGTAAATCTGGCGGATGTCCACAGACTCGAGCAAGGGGTCGCTGTAAGAATGGTTGGCGTGCCCGATGTGCACAAAGAGGTGTTTGTTGTACTGCAAGGGAGAAACAGGAGAGTCAGCACTGCAGGACAGGAGCAGAGGGTTCTTTCTGCAGGGGGCTGGATTTGATGGATTAAACAATTCCCTGGTGTGAGGTTAAACCTCTGGGTGCTCTTGGCATCCACTTGTCAGGTTGTTTTCTTCAATAAGCCAAGATGCTAACAGTTACTATAAAGTTGTTTATGGCAGAAGCACATCAGTCTGAAAAGCAAAAGTTACAGGCACTAAAGTCCATGCTAAGTTTTGGTATAAAGTCTCAAATAGAAGCAGAAGCAAAGCAAAAGTAAGTGGCAAAAAGCAAATGCAAAAAGCAATGGCAAAAAGCACCAGCTCTCCCCAATGCATGTTTTTATATAGAAACTTTCCAACAAGCTAAGACACAAACTCAGACCATCACTTCTTAACCTATTAGAATTCTGGTTTATTAGCACGCCAGGCTATGTATAAACTACACATATGGTCTATCTTGTTGTATCTGAAAAATGTAAGCAATATTCTTACTATAGCTTTATTATGGCTAAGACTAAGTTCTTGGAGCCTCCACGGAAGTCCTGGTATCTAAGACGATGTTTTTCAACCTCTACTAGAACTCGAACTTTTACACTGGAATCTAAGACCTTTTACTTACTAAAAGCACTTAAAACCCATTCTACTTACTTACTTGCTTGCTTGCTTATACTTCTGCCTTATATGTGAGTAACTTAACATACTAACTTTTACCTCTACCTTATGTGTGAGTGGCTTTACATACTTCAATCCATCCAAAGGCTTTAATTCAGTCCCTGCACTCTGATTTCTCTCTGAAGAATATAGGGAGACCTTTGATTACAGACTCCAACATCCTGGGATTTTCTGCAGGATGGTTTCCATTAATGGCTTCGCTGATTGTGTCACAGAGTCTTGTGAACAAGGGTCAACATCAAAAAAAGCCTCGTGTCCCCACTGCAAACCCCAAAGCACGGGCCTCTGCATGGGGTTCATTCACACTGCAAGCCCCAGTGGCAGCACGGTGATAAAGAGCCCTTCACTGAGCAGAAAAAGATGAATGTGCTCAGGAGGAAAACCTATTTTTGCTCTTTTAAACAGTGCCTTTTAATGTCCTGTGTGCTCAGAGCCTGAATTTCTGCTCGTGCCACAGAGCCCACTCATGCACGCTGCCTGCTTGGCTACTAAAAAGCCCCAAACCTCCATCTGCAGCACATCTCAGCTAAAAAACATGGAAGGGATTTCCTTGTAACTGCAGGATGGCAGTAACAAGAAGGCCAGCTACTCTGTGTTGCTGTTCCTGCAGACATTGTCCTTCTGTATTTTGCCCCATGTAATATTAAAGAGCCCAACTTTTCCCCCTTCCCTCGGGAGCCAGCTCTGTAGATGACCATCCCTGCCAAAACACATTCATCTTCAATTTCCTATTTCTTAACTTCATCCCATCATGCCTCATTATAATCACAGGAATCACCTTGGCAGTTCCTCTGCTGCCTGGGGGAAATCCTTGGTCCAGTGAATTCCCCTCCAGAGGAGTCCAACGTGATCTTTTAGGGGCTGCAATTCCTCCAAGAGAACCCGAAATGAAAGTGGAGGGATGAACACCAAAGACCCTCCACCAGTCAATCAGCACAGGGTCATGAGAGCAGAATGAAGGAGCTCCAGAGTGCCAGGATTGAACACTGGGGGTTTTCACCACGCAGATCATAAAACATTTTGCTAACTCAGTTAAGGGAAAGCTGATATGCAGTCAATGAACACTAGAGAACCCTGTCACATTGAACAGATGCTGTATATAAGGGGCAATTCCCAAAAGCTAGGCACAAATAAAATATTTAAAACCCCAAAGCAAACCTCATTTAAGCTATTTTGTTTACAATGTACCTGCTGAATGAACAAATTGAAGTGACAAATCTAAATGAATTGGGCAACCACTCAGAGCCTTCCTTCGGCGTGAGCAGAGTCTTCCCTAGCAGATGTCCAAAACTCTGGGGAAAAGGAAATGGACTGGCTAGATTTCTGCACTTAGGAAATGAAATTGAAATCTATTAAAAAATAATCTAGCACAGTGAAATCTGAATTTAGAACCAGAGAACACTCATCTGGGTATGGGGCCAAAAATGAGATACAGCCTGTGGGGTTTTTTTTTGCAGGGTTGTATTTTTCCAAATTTTGTGGAAGTAAAAAGGAAGATGTAACATATTATTAAGGCATTTCCACAAGCAAAAAAATTCGGGGATTGTTTCCTCTCAGTCTTCTCTGCTGGAATTGTTCCAGGTTGTACAAATAAACACGTTTTTATGGAAAGAGAATGGAGGCTCAGATTCTCCTGTAAATTGTCCTCCTCCCCAAAGGGTCTCTCTCCCAGCCCAAAGATGGCTGTGGAGGGAAGGGGGAAGGGAGAGCTGTATTTTACAGTCTGGCCACTGCAAACCCCCAAGACAATTCACACACTGTACCTTATTCTGCAAGCCAGGCTAATATACAAATTGCTCAGTATCCAAACTTCAGTAAAAGCAAACACATTTATAAGGGCATGGAGCATGAAGTCTTAATACTCTTTAAATATAAAAGCAGAGTTGGAGGCAGCTGCAAAGCTGCCACAGTTGTCTGCAGAGCTCGCCAAAGCACCAGATGCTGCTGCAGCAAAATTTCTGAGCGGGTACAGTAGGACAGATGGTATGACATCACCTGACAACATTCTTAGGACAGAAATGTTTATTTTGATATTGCAATGTGTGATTATTTTCTCCTTATGTTGCTGCAATTCCTATGCTAAGTACAATCATTACTAAGCTAATTAGACATGGCATATTTCTGCAAGCTAACAAACGATAATGCAATACTGGAGCAGGGTAAATGGATACTGGAATGATCCCTATCGTTTTTAGACAAACAAACTCCACGACAGGAACTGATGCATAGATAAAGGCAAAGGAGCAAAGTTTTCTGCCTATATTTTTGAGCCCATTAATGTCTGAAAAGCTTAAAAACATCCTCATTGGACTGAGAATTCACTGTTGATTTAGACCGAGTATTGCAGAGTCATTGAAGTACATTAGTTGCTGAGGAATTTACTCATGCTGCAGCATTTAAAGGATTTGCATCTGGCATCGGGGCAACAATATGCTTTAGATGCCATAAACCATCACAGGTCAAATCCTGTATTTTCTAAGTACACAAGTACACAAAAACAGGAAGAACATTTTCATGTCTGCTGTGTCTGCATTACACGGCATGCCCTGGAGATGGCCGCCTCTTAAAGCTGAGCTCCTTCCCTTAGAAAAATTCTAACTATCCAAAGAATGCAGTAAAGCCATGAAATATGACTGTTGTCAAATAATACCACGAGAAAAATTATAATCCACTTAGGAATTTATAAGAACCAAGATAAATTGCCAACGGCAGGGGCTGGTGCAGAGCAGAGACAAACCACCTACATCTGCTTTATCAGCCAGCACATACATTTGGAACGGCTCCTCACCAGTTTTGCACTTATATTCTGACACAGCCATGCAGAGCAGCACATGGGGGGTGACTGGCTGCCCATCCATGGGGTGCTGTGGATGCTGAGCAAGGTGCAAGGCAGGTGGCCTGAGCTGAGAGGGGGCAGCTGTTCCTGTGGCAATGATCTCACTCACGGGCACAGCACCCCAAGTGCAGCCGGGGGCACATCCCAAATCCCAAATCCCCCTGGCACGGCTGGGAGCCACCTGCCCAAGCAGTGCCTGTGCTCCTGGGGGGGAACAGGAGCCAGCTGGGGTGGGCTCCTGGAGCCCAGGCACTGGTGGATCAGCAGTCTGTGTGTGTGCAGCTCTCACCAAACCCTGCCCAGCCTGGGCTCTGCTGCCTCGCTGTATCTCGTAAATCTGAAACTCTTTAATTTCCTGCTGATGTAAGAAAATTGCCTGGTCTGCCAACAAGTTTTCTTGTTTCTACCAAAACACTAGTAACTGAATATTTAATTCCTGCTGCTGTTGTCCTCCACTGAAGCAGATTGGGAGTTATAAACGTGACATTTTAATGCTATAACTGGGGTCTGTACCAAGTCCTGTTGTTAAGGTTTTTAACACTTTCCTGTGAAATGTTGACTGAACTTTCTGTGCTCTATGCTACGATACAGCTGCATGGGCAGCCTGGTCTTTCGTGGACCTCCCTGCATTCAGATCCTGCCTGGATCGCTCAGGGATTGAATCAGAAATGTGAAGTAAAAGGGGATTTTGGGTGACTTTATGGCTGCAGAAGTGGAGAGGTAGGTGATGAGGGAAGGCACCTTAATGTTGCCCAGCCCTTCCCAGCTACTGCCACAGCAGTCCCAGCATGAAACTGGGACTTGCTGGTTGGGCAAGGTGCTTACACAACATTTCCATCAGCTTTTCTGCAACAGTGAAGATGCATCTTTCAGTTCTGGCCTTATTTATGGTCTTATTTAAGACCCTGCAGTCCCAGTTCCAGAAGTGCTGAGGGCTCAGATGGGAAAATTATGCCTGACTATAGGAAGCTCTCAATAACATTAAGTATTCTGCAAAATCAAGCTCATGACAAATCAAAGGGGACCCTCAAAATCAGTGGCTCATTCATCCTTTTGCACCTGAACTTCTTGGTTTGTCAATTGTGAGTAATAATGCTCCTGCATCCAAAAAGACTGCACTAGCACATCTGTGAAATGCAAATGGAGGGAGTTATTAATTCCATTTGGAAGGGAGGTTAGACAGTGCACAGCGAGCAGGGCACGGGGCCACGCATTTCAACAGCAGAAGAAAACAAACTACTGAATAGTTGCTTATCAAAGAAGGGCCATCTACATCTCCACTGAATGAGGCAGAGGAACAAATGAACACGTGAGCATGTCATTATCTGCTCTCTGCAGAGCAGGGCAGGGGGATATTTCCCAACTCCTCAGAGCCTGGCTCTGCAGCCGGGCTGAGCGGTTTTGGGGTGGGTGTAGGGCTGGGAAGTGGTCAGACCAGCTGGGGAAATGCAGGGCAGAGGCACAGCCAGGGGCAAAGCCCTTGGGGAGAGCCAGGATGGGTGCTGGGGGCAGGCAGAGTGGGGAATGCACAGCCACAGCCCACCCTGCTCCAGCGCCAGCCCAACCCACGTGTCCCCTGCAATTCCAGTTTTGCTGGGAAATTTCCCCGGCAGTGGATTTGAGGAAAGGAAGAGAGGTCCACGAAGGCAGCAGTGACTTTGGGGGATCCATGGTGCTGGGATAAATGCCAGCACACCCCGTTCTGGCCCCAGGTCCCTCCCTGCAAAGTCCGTGCCCTGCTACACCTGGGCTGGGGAAGCTGGTCTGGCGTTTCCATCATTTCCCCAGGAACCCTGCTGGATGGGAAGACTGCTGCCAGGCCACAGTGTCAACACTGGACCCCTTTAAAGAGTTTTCTTCGGACTTCTAACTATGGACACTGGAAAATGAACATTTCACAGAGTATGACATTTGCATCCCAGTGCCAACATGCAGCTCTCCAGCACAGCAAAACAAATGAGCCTCGTGTTAAGCAAAAGTTTTTCTGGTTCCAGATGGAAATGACCTCAAATCCTGAGTCCGTGGCTGAGACATTCATCCTAATGCGAGTTTGCTTTCTTGTCCTTTCACATCACAAAGACACTAAACCAAGGACTTCCTCGTGAGTGAAATGCTGGACTGCTTTTTATACTGTTTACAGGGAGTACAGAAAGGATAAACAATCCTTGCAACAATGGATATTGTTCAAGGATGGAGGGCTTCTTTTGAAAAGATCTCATTTATTTTTCATCACTTAGGTGGTTTGATTAACTTTGGTGAATTTTACTGCATTTGGCTAATGATGGCAGGCTGTTTTTATGGCCCTTGAGCAATTGCTTTCCCTTTCTGGTTCTCAGGCACAATTCTCCCCGGACTCACAAAGTCCTTTTACAACAACAATAAAACCTGAATTAAAACATAAAGAATGTTTTATTTCTTCACTACTTTTTAAAATACATTTTGAAATTCGGACGTAACACAATCTGACAGTTTGCATGGGTGGACTAATAGTGAAAATGTCCATCAGCCATGTTCTTTATAGCCCTATACATCTATTTTAAATGTAAAGCCACCTGAAGTGCTCCCAGTTTAAATAAATGTGACAGCAAGAGTTAGAAACCTCAAAAAGGAAGAGAAAAAAGGGCTTTTTCTGTTGGGTGGTGATAGGGTTTTTTTCTCTGATGAAAAATCAAGCTTGAGTGTGCATATATTTATATGTATATATATACAGGGAGAGAGAGTGAAGATTTTGAATTATTCTCATTTCAGTCATAGTCTTTGCATTTTATGTCTACTTGTGTAGCACTCAATTGCTTAGACCCTCTCTAACCTGCTTGCATGCTCAGTTTATATTTGTTAGGGAATATGGAATTACTTGCTTTAAGCATTTGTCCTGAACTTTCACAGAACCACTACAATAAAAATGGAAAGCCCCCATTAAGGAAAACCTGTCTTGGAAGCAACAGATGGGCACAAAAACTGCTCCATCTGCTGAGAACAGAGTTATATAGGGCAGGCAATAATCAAAGGTAACTGAAATGCTGCTGCTTGGGTCTGCAAGGGAAACTCCCATGCACCATTTAGGAATTGTACTTAAGCACAAAATGCCACAAAAGGAAAATATAGCTTGACATTTGTAAACTGGATTGATTTTCATGTAGAAGGAGGAGCGATTTTACCCATCAGTCAGTATTCCAGTATTTTTCAACTGTGCCATCTTGTGTTCCCCAGACTATCTCCTGCCATGCAGAGTTACAGTGAGGATTGCTTACTGTTTCCTTTCTATGTTTTTCTCTTTTGTAAATGGAACAATTTTGTGTCTAGACAAGGAAAAAGATCAGCAGCTGTCCACAGCTGAGAGGACTCTATGGAGCAGATTTCCAGCCCTCCAGAATGCCCACTCTAAACTAAACTACTAAATGCCTAACTGCCTGGCATTGAGGCTTGTTGGGGTTTTTTTGTGCTTTTAAACACCAATTGCCATTGGAAGAGCCACAGAAAAGCTGAAGGCCCCATTCCTACCAGGAATTCCCTGTGGAAGAACCTTTGTGCCCATGCACAGCCCCACTGACAAACCCAAATTTCTAATTTCTGTACAGCAATAGGGACTGCAAGGGGCCTGCCAGGATCCAGTCTTGCTCCCAGATGACATGCCCAAATACTTCAATAAACTTTCAGTCACATTTTCAGGTGGAATTGGTCTACTTGCCTCTAGTACTATGAGGCTTTCTGACCTGATTTTGTGTTGGGAGAGAGAAGGAGGAAGGGTCACACCTTTTTTTAATGAAATGTAGGAAGCACATTGGATGAAGATAATATTTTATGCAATTTTCTGTGAAAAGTCAGCAGTGTAATGAATCCATAACTGTCCTTTTTCAGAAGGCATGGGAGAACTCCCACACATCTCTCCTGTAGCAGCAGCACATGAATACATTCATTTCTGAGATCAGCAAAGGCACAGAGGAGGTGCTGCAATCCCAGCACGTGCCTCCAGGACTTGGTGTGCACATTGTGCAAACACACACACGTCACCTGCCTGGCTGATTTTATTTGAAAAGCAATAAAACCCCATCCTTTCTCTGCTGTGCAAACCATACCTGCAATAAAACATCTCAGCCACACAAAGAAAGGTGTGCAAAGCTGCAGTGCCATTTCTGCCATGGCACTAAGGGAGGCTGGAGGTTTGCTGTCAGCCCCAAGGAGAACTCCAGGTGCCTGTTGGAGAGGTCTGTGCACTGGGGACAGGGCAGGCTGGCAGGAGGCACACCAGGGCAAACCAGCAAACATCCTTCTCCCTCTGCCCTGGGAACTGGCCACACGGCCTTGGGGGTTTTTTCCTATGCCCTTTCAATGCCAAATAATCAAACTGACTTAATTCAATGCAAGCAACACTTCTCCTGCCTCCCCTTTCCCAGGCAGTGCCATAGGGCTCATCCTTTGGGTCTGTCCCCATGGCACCTGTCTGGATGCTGCAGGCTGTGTCCATGCAGAGCACTGCCCCACTTGGGTGCAAGAGCAATCTAAATTGGGAACTGACTTTCCCTAGAGTCTCATTCTTGCAGTGTTACAGCACTGCTTTTTTTAAAACAAGTCTGGGTAGCTTGATGCTCTTGCTTGTCCTGCATGAAAGCATTTGAAAGGTGGGTTTCTCAGCAGCCTTCTGGCAAGCTGGGACAAGACCCAGTGGGCCTCTGCACCCTTAGGAATTCCAAATAATATTACTTTGCTCCAAAGAAGGCTTTACAGGACTTGTGGGACCATCCTGCGTAGCCAAAGCTTCTATCCAGACCTGCACTCTCTCCCTGCAATGCCAAAGCTGCTCAGTTTGCTCCCTTGTACACAAAACCCCACAGATACAGAGGCACTACACCTCTCGGTCTTGTATATTGATTTTGTTACAAAAACCTATAGAAAAGGGATAATTAGGTGGCAAAACAGCCAGTGAGGCTGCACAGAAATGAGATTTCAGCCAGGCACAGACAGCAAGGCTGAGTGTCACAGGGAACATCCTGTTTTCCCAGTAACCTGGAGCACACATGCACATCCTGGTGTGGGGCAGGCTGGGGATGGCAGAGCCCAGAATCAGCAGGACAGGTTACACAGGGGCCAGCACGGGCTGGGAAATCTGTGCATGGCTAAGGGTGACTGACAGGACACCTGGATGTTGTGCAGCAGAAATCCAAAGTGCAACCTGGACAGATTTGGGGCTGGGGGCGGAGGAGGTGGCTCCAGGGTGGTCTGGGGGACACTGAGGTGAAGCCATGAGACCATGGGAAGGCAAAGGGATTCCAGGGAAACCAGGGATGCCCAGCAAGCCAGGTAAGCTCTGAGACAACCATACCTGCTGCCAAACATTTCCTGCAGCTCACAGCTGGCTCAGGCTGGCCAAGGGTGACATTTAGCAAACCTGCCACGTGCTGGGTGTGTGAATAGCTGAGATATGCTGCATTTGCATGGGGATGTGGCTCTGCCAGGAGCATTCCTCTGTTGTAAGGTTTCTGGGCTATGTCTCCAATCCCCATTGTGCAGGGTAAACACTCCCTGGATAACACCCCTGGCCAGAGCCCATAAATGCTATGGTTTCCAGTGCTGGATTATAAAAGGAAAATGATAACTTCTCTCTTCTCCAGGCTACTGTATTTTACCAGGAATCTGAACAAGAATGGCCTGCCCATATCACCCATTCAGGACAGTATTTGCTTTTCAGAAATTATCTCGGAAAAAATTCTCAGGTTCGAGCTGGAAGAAGTTTTTTTCAATTTATTTACAGTGCAGTAGAATCAGTGCTAGGCTACTGAGAAATGCTCTTGGTAAATATATGGTAATTAATGTCAAGGTTTAAGGCTTGCTGGAGTAAATGAAACATTACTTCATTAGTTATGAAGTTATGAATTATTATATATTATAGTTATTGGTTATTAATTATTAGTTATAGCCAACTTCAGAAACTACCCTTGCAGGTATAGTATGCAGACTAAAAATTAAAAGAAAATTTAAAACTTCATAAAAAAATAAATTCTAAAACACAATATGCACACTTTCTGTGCAAGTCCTTAATTTTGTTTTGGTTAGGAAACAGATTAGGCTTTAACCCAGAGTTGAAGCAGTGAATTCTTGCCAAGAGCACAAAGCAATTTGGTACACCTGCTAAACTAGGTCAGCAGCGAGGCAGGTGCCAGAGCAAACCCTGCCTGCTTTCACAGAGGCCTCTCGCTGCTGCACATGGGGAAAAAGAGGGCAAGAAAGGAAAATACAGTCCCAGGGTGAAAGGAATATTGCACAGAGCAGCAGAAAACACAGAGACACCGGGACTATTCCATCAGACATGATGGAAGGCATGCCCAGAGGGTGGGGAGACAAGGAGAAAAGCTGAAGATCAGGAGTAAAGGAGCAGAGCTGAGGCTCAGTGGACACCAGGGCAATAAATACTTACAGATTCAGGATCCCTCTGCTGCTCAAGGAAAGCTGAGAACTCCACCAGCCTGAGCTTGGTCGTACCAATGGATCTGCCCTGCCACGCAGGGACTGAGGGAGCAGGAGCTGATGTGGGCTCAAAGCCTGGAACACAGCAAACACCTGCATGAAGAAGCTGACACTCCCTCACTTTATATTTTCTCCATTAAATATAATTGGGAATTATGCATGTAACTCTTGGATAGTTATATTAATTTTAGCATGTAATTAATTGGGGATGAGTTAAAATTGGAAAAACTCAGGCCAGTAGAAAAAGAGGTGCCAGCCCAGCAATCTAATAATGGCAGAAAGAAAAGATCTACTGCTTTGTTTCCTTGGGGCTGTAACTCACTGTAGAATTTTTGTTTAAATGATATACTAGATTGCAGAGATTTCTAGAGACTTCACCTAGACCTAGAGCTGCACCCTCCCTTGGAAACTGGCATCAAGGCTCACAGGAGACATTACAGCCTTGGGACTCAAGAGAACTGCCCCCCATTCCTGGCTCCTAATGTGCCACATGTTACAAGTAAATCACCCCTCTTTTTGCCTATTTCTTCTGCCACTCAATTCCCCTCTCCTATTTAGAGTACAAGCTCTCCAAGGCAGGGACTGTCTCTTACTATTTGCACATTGGGTCTTGACTTCTTTTGGAGCTTTTAGGCATCATTATGCTACAGCTAATAATAAATAATTACTGCAGAGAGCTGAATCATACCCCAAAAAGAAAAAAAAAAGGCTTTAAATTGATAATAAGGAGAGAATGACATGATCTAGATAGAGAAGGGATGTTAACCACCCTCTCTAATTCACCTCAAGAGAAGGAATAAATGCTATTTCTTGGTCCTCATTGCAGAAAATTGGACGAGAAGGAAAGAAAACTCTAAAGGAAGAGGAAAAGGCAGCAGCTCAAAGGCAACAAAACTCATCTTGGGAGAGACACAGGCAGAAGAAAGGCAGGGCAGAGGCACCAAAGGTACAAGAACAAAGATTATCCTGACCTAGAAGAAGCCGGGGAGGTCAGGGACCCATAATGGGAATGTGGTACCTGACCTCAACCCTCAAATTTAGGCAATGAAGGTGTGAGGCTGGTGCAAAACAGGGAATTACAAATATCACTGGCTAGACATGAATGGGAATTCTAATGAAGAAAAAACTCATGCACGAGTTTTGTCTGATTTGGAAGTACTAATATTCCTATTCTGAGAGAAAACACAGAAGGATAAAAGAAAACAATAGAAAATACCTGTCCTAGAAAATAATGTTATAAATTAGGGATGTCAAGAAAAAGGCATTCTCATGAATGCAGAAAAACAGCTTTAGTTCAAAGCATTAAATAGCAGCAAGTTAGAAAATCATAAAGAATTGGGTAAGAGTCAAAAACCTGCAGCAGAAACAGTCAGAAGCACTGGGGTCATTTGGCAAGGGAGATGTAGCATAAGAAATCATCTACAAAGAATAATGACCTTTCCTGAAATCAGGCATGGAAGGAACCTGGGCAAAGGAGCAGGGAAGTAGCCATGGGAAGGGCTTGATCAATTTGAGCAATGGAATTCAGAATAAAAGTAGGTACTTATCAAAGTGGTACCAGGCAAAGCAGGACCTCCAGGAGGGGGTGAATTACAAACAACCTGACACACAGAGAAGTTTTATACTTAAGGCTAAACATATATGATTTTGGAGGGGATTTTAGGCTCAGTTTAAAATAAAGGTGTATTCTTGCTACAAAGCTATTCTAAAAGAAGCATTCATCCTATTACTCATTTTTTACAGTAATTCCTACAATATAGAGTGCTGACTGGAAATTACACATCACAACTCCGTGCATATGCATTAGTACTTCCTACCTAAAAAAAAAACCAAAAACAAATACAGTGATTTTCCCTAAGATATAATCAGATAATAACAGGACCCTGGGATTGGTGTTTCCTTTGGCTGGAGGGAACATGATCTCCTGAGCAGTGGCTCTGCCCAGGTCAGACGTGAATACACCACATTCAGTACAAAACTCGAGTGTTTTTAAGGCAGAGGATAAATGGGAGAATTACCTGAAATGGGAGCTGTGACTGATGGCTGTATAGGATAGGCCTGCTGAACGAATGGCTTGACGCTGCAATAGAGAGGTACACAAAAATCACACACTGTGCCATCCACAGGAAATTCCATCAGTATGGGGAAATGGGTGGCTGATGACCTCTGCCCAAAAAACATATCTCTTCCTTGCAGAGCATGTTTAACAGACAGACAGCACAGAGGGAATAGAGGGGATGAGAATTACACTCTGCTGGGACTCCCAGAGGACACTGAGCTACAGGGACACAAAGGAGGGTGCCCATTCAGTACTCAGCCTCAGTTTTGATGTTTGGGAACCCTTACAACTCTTTGAACATGAGTTCACATCACTATAAAGGCTCTTTCTTTCCCTAAAACTATCTTCACCTCCTTTTTGGAAAATTTTGTAGGTTCTTGCTTCCCTGGTCTCACAAGCCACCCTTGACACTGCACAGAGAAACACATTTGAATTTTCAGACTTACTCTTGCGAGGATCCAGGCTGCCCCGTTTGAATCATGCCCGGCCAAAACTGCAAGAGGGAAAAAAAAAACAAACAACACACAGTTGTTCTCTTTGTTGGAAGAACCTCTGGGTATTTCTGAACAAGCGTGATTCCTTTTGCAAACTCAAGTCAAAGCATTAATCCGTTCATTCCGTCTCAGTTTTCGAGTGAGCATTGTTAGGGAATACAGGGAATTTTTTGGGACTCAGCTAATGACTTACCCCAGGTGCCCCAGGAAATGTAGGACGGGGAATTCCTGGCAGGCCCAGCTTGTTGTGAATAGCAGTGGCTGAGACTATCTGAGCTGATGACATTGCTGCCATGTGCTGGAGTGCTTTGTCCTTTGCTGTCTGATCCTTTAATATGACAATTACACGGAGTCTTAAAACATTTGGCACAACAAACGATGTCAAATAACTGCAGCTACAAGCACGTAACTAAAAACTTTAAAAAGCCACACAGAAAATAGCAAAATTAGCAAACCATGCAGGGAAAAAAAAAAAATACAGCACGGAGGCTAACACTCAAACTACCTCAAGGCAAAACCTCCTCTCAGACATGCATGGTAGACCTGAATTCTCACAGCCTGCTCTGCCAACATGCAGGAAACTCGGGGAGAGCAAACTACTGCCCACTTGTTTATCTGGGCAAATTCTGATTTTTTAAAATCAGGCTGGGCTAAACAGGGCGTGCTCCTGAGGCTCAGCTCTGCCTGCAGGACAGTGAGCACTGAGATTTGAGCTCTATCATTTCCGTCTGAGAGAAGTTTGCCTTTCGTATTGCATCGTAAAATGGGAACACAGAACTGCAAACAGGGGCAGAGTTTTCTTCATGCTTACGGGCTCAGAGACATTTTAGATTCAGCTTTACCACAAGCATTTCGAAAGTTAGGTCACAAACATGGATTTCCATGACATTTTAAGTTTTCAGATGTGGCATTTCACTGGTTTACAGTGTTCTCAAAGAAAGCCACCAGCCATAAAATTCCTGCTTTTTTGGAGCACGCAGGAAGGAGTTTAGGAAAAGGGGGATTGTTATCAGTTATGTGTATTAGAGCAGCACTTGGAGTCCCAGCCACTGCCAGCCAGGTATGGTCACAGGACAGGCAGGGAAGGCCTTTTAATGCAACAGGGTTAACCAGGGGGATGTCTTAGGTCAGGGAAAATGAGTTAACAACAAGCTGCTACAGGCTGGTAAAGCAGAGTTCCTCATCCAGAAGTACTGGATTAATAAGTGCCAATATTTAGGTGTGTCACTTAGAGTGAAGGAACACAAGCAGTATTAGGCGAGGATGTTTTGGGAGGTCTTTCTTCTGCTTTTATTTTACAAGCAAAGTAGCAAGCATGCTGGCAAGAGGTGCATGCTCTTATGTATGATATATGACTTTGCACATATGCTCCCTCTAAAGCTTGTATGTAGTAGTACTATAGGTGAGCAGTTTCGTCCTTTGAATAGCTCCTTTAGAAACAGCACAGGCTGAAAGTACAGGAAAAGCTAGCCAAAAAATTCTGCCAAGCACAGCTAAGGTACATAATACTTGGTTTAGTCAAAATACTTACCATGCTTGTTACCTGGATACAACAACAAACAGTTTATTAAAATGCTTGTGTAGAATAGCAGACTCTTAGCAAAATATGAACAAAATAGAAAGAGACAAAGGAAGAGCAGTTTGCTCAACATTAAATATCAGCTTTAAACAAATGCATTATTTTCACTCAGGGCCTGATTCATTAAAAGTGGGGGGAGAAGAAGGATAAAAAAACACCCAAACAACAAAACCATGGGGAGAAACAATCCCCAGCTCCCTGTGTGAAAGCTGTGGATACTGAAGGAGAGGGATTGTTGCTGTGTGTTGTGTGTTTCCCTTAGCTGTGCAAGGAGCCCCTGTGGGACAAACCCTGGAGAGCAGCAGGTGGAGCAGGGCAGGAGATGCTGAGCATCATCCCCTGTGCACCCTGCAGGGTGTGAGGCTCAGGGACAGCCCCTGTGCTCAGCATCATTCCCTGTGCACCCTGCAGGGTGTGAGGCCCAGGGACAGCCCCTGTGCTCAGCATCATTCCCTGTGCACCCTGCAGGGTGTGAGGCTCAGGGACAGCCCCTGCTCAGCTGCCTGAGCAGCTCTAACACCCTGGGCTCTGCTGTGCTGGAGGGACACATCCCTCAGTGCAGGGACCAACTCAGTCCTTTCTCAAAACTTGTAGCTTTCCGATATTACCACAACCAGTTGTCTGGTTAAGAGCTGGAAGTCAGCCCTGGCTCTCAGCCCTGCCTGCCCCAGGGTGGGAGGTGTGCACAGGAGGTTTGTTTGTGTGCAGGGCATGTTTCACTGGCTGCCTTTGGATGCCTGCAGATCACCGGGCTAAAAAGATGTTTTGCTGGGTGCTAAGAAGGGGCAGAATCCTGAGGTTCGTGCAGCTCCCCAGACCCACAGCAAGAAGGAGCCTCCATCATGAAAAGATGAAAGTGAGATGCCCTGGAGCAATATGGAGATCTAGCCCTACCAGACTTCTCTGTTCCACCCTTTTTTTGTAAGCAGAGCTGGTTTGGAAATGCCAAACCACGAGAGTCTCACCCGGTCTGCTGAATCCTACCAAACCCCAACATTCAGGGGACCTGTATCCTGTGTGTAAAATAAATGATACAAGAGACATGTGCCTCTGGGTCCAGTAACCTCCAAAACCGCCTGGGTGCTGCTTTTGTGACTCCCTTGTTATTCTCCAGCCGTGCTGTGGCACTACAGGCTCCTCTCCTGCACTGCCTCCTGCCTGTCACCAGCCAGCCTGTGACACAAGGAGTGCCTGGGCCCCTGCCAAGGTGACAAACTCTTCTGGATCCACTGTTAGATGGATCCAAACTAAAGGAGAATTTAAAAGTGAAAGCTTTGTCAGGGCTTTTAAAGTCCATTCCTGGGAGTTGCCTGAGCCCGAGGTAGCTTGTATGTCTATGGAATTGTTCATCTTGCCTTGCTTTATCTCTCTAAAGTCCCTGGCTAATTCCCTGCTTGTGTTAGTGCAGCTCCAGGAGAAAGAAGCTGTATTTATTGTGAGGCACTGGAACCAACAAAAGTGCATTACTTCCTGTAATGTTACTGCCACCCAAGGACTAGAATAGAGGCTTGGATACCCAGCAAATCCCACCCTAACAGATGAACTAAGAAAAACTTTTGAAGATTTACACTTCCTTCAGAATCTTCTGGGGAGCTCTCAGTCACCATTACAGTGAATCTGATGATCCTGAATTTTAGGGACAGTGACAGGGATTTTTGGAGGGAGAAAACATCCTTTCTTTTGTGACATGAAATGGTATCTGCCTTCCTTCTTGCCAATTGCTGCTTTTCACCCTAGAATAATCTGTATTTTGTGGGGCCATTCATCTCATCCTCTTTGAGTGATTACGTTTCCAGGAGGATGGAGAGAAAGAAAAAAACCTTTAGCATGACAGGTCAGAAAGGCAATCCTTGCAATAGGGCTGGTTTTGAGGTGTTTCAACAACCCCCAAGAGTCTCCTACGGGTGACAAATCTGATCTGGGACATCAGCCCAATACACTCCAACGGGAAGTTTCACCTTTTGTAGGCTTAGGAATCTTTGTACAGTGGGAAGATCAGCTTTTCCCAAAGCCACTTTACATCCAAACATGTCAGAAATCAAATTCAAAGTCAAATACAGATACTTATGAGGTCCTGAATTACACTGGCAAAAAAGCACCTTCAGCCCCAGGTACTTTTGGAGAGCTGCAAGGTGCCTGTGCTTGTATAACCAAGCAGACTCCATGGTCTTCAAAAATAATTGGGATGCCCACATTTTAAAGCTGTTTATTTAGATTGCAATATCAGCTTGTCTGCCACTTAAAAACAAGTGTATGTTGGGGTTTTTCATGCTGTAATAGAGAGCACTCGTAGCCAGGAGGGAATGAGGCTCTCCACCTATCACTGCGAGGCAGCAGCTTCTGGGATGAAACCTGGTAACTGATTAATAACACACAATGGTATTACATCACAGTTTAGGCAGCAAGAGAAGTAATATATCCAATTAAAACGGCAGGGGTAATTTACACAGGCAGATTACAGTAATTACCCAGGTTGGAATTTGGCCAGGACAAATGGGTTAACACCCCTGCTCTAAAACAGGAACGTTGTGGGATTTTTAATGACTGCAAATAGTTAAGATTTTGGTTTCCTATCTTGTCCAAGACAGAAAGGGCTTGGTTTTGCTCTCACTTTGTAAAGCTGCAATAATTTCTTTCAGCTCAATGATGTAGTAAAACAAAAGTTTGGCCCAGCATGCTTACAGTCCCGTGCTGAGGTTCAGCAGAGGCTTGGGGGGACAGCATCCCCTGCTGAACCATTAATTCCTGCTGGAGCTGAGGGTATTCCCTGGATAGGTCCCATGTGGCCCTGACCTGGTTTGACCCTGCTTAACTGATGAGCTCGGAGGGGATTCTGCTGCCCAGGAACGACACTGGAGTGAGCAACAGGCTGCACTCACAGCCCTGCCCTCCCCTCTGCTTACAAAAGTCTTCTGCACAGGGTACATAATTAGTAATCCATGTTACCAGGGCGGATTTCGAGTACAGGCAGTGGAAAACTGGTCTAGTTCCACTAAATCCCTGAAATATCATCTCTCTAGTGCAGACCAAGATGTGCCTCAGTTTTAGCTGACTGCTTCAGGCTGCAGTTGCACACGCCTTGTTTTTGGAAGATGTAAACATCTAATGCAAGGAGACTACAGCTTTTAATGAATCAGGCCCTTGGGGTTTGCTTTTCACAATTCATATTGGAATGCAAAATACATAGTTAAATTAGATAATAATAATTCCCCAGTATCATCCAATTATAAATCTTAATATCTATAAAAGCCCTGCATGAAACAAGGCTTCTATATGACAAGCACAAAAGGATTTGTGCTTGACTTTCTTTTAATCCAACATAAACAGAACAATAATTCAATCAATCAGTTAAAACAAGTTCTTAAGCAAAAAATAAAAACTGTTATCCTAGAATGATAAATGGGGCTTTGAATACCATGTTATCTATGACTTTGGGAGAAAAAAATATCTAAGACAGTATGAGGAAAAGTAAGCACAGCAGAACAGTATTAATTCAAGAAGCCCTAAAACCTGTACCAATATTTAAAATGCAAAACTTTTCATGTAAGAAAAAAAAAAAAGACATAAGAAACAACAATTTGCTCACAAAATGGATGTTACAGTAACACTAGCATAAAATAGCTTCCTAATAAGCAATTTTGCAGATGTTATTTCTGCTCAGATCTCATATTGATTCAAATAACCTTTACAATAATTAGCTGTAGCTCAAAAAAGATAAACAAATCATGACAATATACAATTGTTCTGGACAAAAGATAGAGAGCACTTCAGTGTTTCTAGCCCTGATCTCCAATTTGCTTATTATTAGAGAAGACAGGAGTAAATACAAAAGCTGGCTATTTCAGCCAGGCAATAGCTAATGCCAAGAAGAGAATGCGCATTCAAAGCTGTCCCAACTTGCTGCCTAATGAGTAGCAATTAATACATCTTATTGTATTTCAAAATGCTGAAGACTCCATTCACATCAAAGGGAATTTTTCAAGGCTTTTATCATTGTTCATTTGAAAAAGTATAGAGCTATCTTTAGCATTTTATAATTGACAACAATATTTTCTTTTTATCCCTAAATGCGGAATGTAGAATAATGGATTTAAAAACATGTAATAGATGTGAACTGTAGGCATTTTAATGTGGGGGTTTTTTGTCACTAATTAATCTTGCACTATGAAAAAAATCTGATATGAAAGCCCAAGACAGATGTATACCCTGCTGTGAACACCTTTGCCCTCTGTTTATGTACAACTTCCAATCCATCTTTTGTCCTGAATGGACAGAGGTGACCTTGGCTCCCTGCCAGTGCAAAGGTGGGCAGTGCTGTGACCTGACACTATGGACTGGTGTATTTGACACAGAAACACAACACTGGAGTGCAAAAATCCTGCCTTGCCTGCTCCAAAGTGTGAGTGGAAATGCCATGAAGGGCAGCTGCCTTTCAGATCTGTCTCCAAGGACAACTTCATCTCAGCCTCTCTTCCCGTCTTCATGACATTAAACTTCTCTAACTTCAGGAAGATTTTAATAACCTCAGTAAATCAAGATTAAAATCCCTAAAATAGGTGTATTTTTCCTGCTGCAAAGAGAATTAAAATGTATGACATCCCTGGAAGGGCTGAGGGGACATTCTTCACTGGTGGTCTGGAAAGGCAGCAATAGCATTTATGGGTGAAGCTTCACTTCCTTGCAGGCTCAGGATCCATCCATCCATCCATCCATCCATCCACAGTGACTGCAGGCACTTCTCATTGAAGAAAAGGGACTTTGCTGCACCCAGCAGACTTCATGGCATGCAGGTGAGATTTCTGCCTCTTAGGAAAGCTTCCAGTGCTCCAGCACTGAGATCCTTCCATCCTTGTGGACTTTTGCAGAAGATTAGCACAAGAAGATTTATCCAAGTCCTCTCCTCTCCAAGAGCAGGTTTCAGACCAAGGCAGGACAGCAAGGTCTCTTGGTACAAAATAAACTCAGCATCTACTTAGGGGAAAAGGGTTATTTGTATAAACACTTTGAGGCCAGGAGCTGGGGCCAATGGGACAGATCAGATCAGACCCGTCTCAAAAGAAAATTGACACCAGATGCATATGGGATTTTTTTAAAAGAAGTAATTTCCCTGGATGCCACCAAGCACAGGTTTTACAAGTGGCAGCTCACTGTTAAAAGGGTGAGTTGGCCTGGGTGGGAAGTGTAGAATCATAGAATGGTTTGGGTTGGAAGGGAACTTAAAAATCATCTATTTCCAAGCCCACTGCTGGTGGGACTTTTTCAAAAGGTCACCTCCCACCAGACCAAGTTGCTCCAAACATCATCCAGCCTGGCCATGAACACTACCAGGGCTGAGACACCCATAGCTTCTCTGGGCAACCTCTTCCAGATCCTCACCACCCTTACAGATTTTTTTTTTTCTCCTAATATCTAATCTAAACCTCTTTCAGTTGGAAGCCTTTCCTCCTTGTCCTGTCAATATGTGCTCGTATGAAAAATCGTGGTTGCAAAAAACTACAAAAAATGGCAAAAAACTGCAAAAAATTTTTATCTTCTCCTTGGTCAGTCCTTGGTCAGGGAATGCAGACCCACTCCAGGACAGCAAGAGCCCATCATCTTCATGGGGACATTGATGGGGCTGCTGCCAAAGCTGGTCCCTGTGGAAACAATGAGCACTCAGAGGTGCTGGAAGGTATCCACCTTGTCTTCCTTTTGCACCAGTGATGTCCTTCTCAGGCAGCTTTTGAAGTCGTCTCCAGACTGCTTTGGCAGGGGGGAGTTGGACTACATGATCTCCAGAGATCCCTTTCAATCCTAACTAGTCCATGGCTCTGGGTGATTCTGGGTGACAGTGGGCCATAGGGATGGTTCAACACAGGAATAATAAGAAAAAAGGGGAATAGCACTGACAGAATGTCTGGAGAAGCAAAGGTCCATCTCAGGTTCAAAACCAGCAGCTTCCACCACCTCCAGGGAGCAACTGCAGCAGGCAAGAGGAATGAGAGCTCTCTTCTCCATGAGGCAGCTCCCTCCTGGCACCTTCTCACATCACAGTTCCACCTCTTCTGCGTGGGGAGGGAAAAGCCCGTGGGAGGCTGCCCCTTCTCCAGGAGGGACCAGGGAATGGGGCAGGTGTCACAACAAGGCTCCTAGCTCACTGACACCGCAGAGTGTTGGGGCCTGGAGCTGGGGAATATTCCTGAATCCATCATTTCCAGCAGTGACATGGCAGCTGCTCTGCTTTCCACTCAGCGCTGGGGGAGCTGCAGCCCCTGGACAGCTGGGAAAGGGCAAGCAGCTATGAATGAAGCTCTCACAAAATATTGTGTTGTCCAAACAGATCTTCCCTTCTTCAGGCAACTCCTTAAAATGAAAATTCCTTCCAGATCTCTATTTACTGCAAATCTCTATTTACTAGGCTAATGAAATATTCTTAGGGTTTGGCTAATTCTTTGCTCTTTGGAAAGCTTCGATAAAAGTATTGCAGGTGCAGTACTCAAAAATGTTTCTAAATGCTTTGTGTCTTCACATTTTAAGGTACTTTGGTCATTCAGAAAGGGAAACGTTTTAGAACAGTAAATCCAATAACTGTGTGTGGCTCCTAAGCCTGTATTTGGTACCTGATTTTTTGGCTTCCTGATTTTTTTGCAGCCCTGAGCTCTCACCAGTCCTCTAAAACTCCAGGAGCTGCTGGTGCTGAGCACCTCTGAAAGTAAGGCCACCTACTTAGATACTTAATTTTAGGCATCAAGGCTTGACAATTTGAGCTTAAAATGCTACATATCTCTGTATTATTATTATTGCACCCTGGGTTAAAAAGCAGTACGTTTAAGTTGTCTTAGCCGTTCTTTACGAACCCCAACTGCTCAGCCAGTGCAGCTAAAAAGCCAGCCACCAACAGCCAGACAAGCTTGCCAGCATGCTGCCCATGAAAAACCCAGTGCTTCTGTCAGGGAGGCCTGTTACAAAGCCAGGCTGTTATTATTCCTGCACTTGCAGATCCAGGATGGGGGTGAGCATCCGCAGCGCTCACCGCTCACAGGAGCGGGAAAGCGCCGCCCGAAACGTTTTGCTTTCCAGCCAGAACAAAAACGTGATTTGTTCTCCTATCTGGGTGAAGGAAAAAGGGGAAAAAAAAAATCCACTCACATTAAAAAAAATAATAAAAAAAGAGGGAAGTAAAAGATTTACAAGTTCCTTTGCTTTAAAAAAAAAAAAAAATCTGCAGCAAAAACTGCAAAACTCCCTCTTCCACTTTTAAATGGTGTGGAAAAAAACCCCCAAAAATCTCAAGATCTCTGCTGGAAAACTTGAAAAAACAAGCAATCCAAGAAACCCCTATGAAGCATTTCCAAGAGGTTCTTTTCAGCCTTAGAATATATTTTATGGAAGGCAGAGAAAACAGGGACATGTACAATTCATCATGTCAGATTAAGCAAACATACTTAATATTCCCTGAACAGGACTCTGACTGAGGCTCTCCAAAGATTAAATGTCAATAATTTACTTTAAAAAAATTAAATTTCAGGGAATCTTGTAAAGAGTGTGTAACTTGAGGTGATGCTAGATTGTAGTCTAGAAACACCATAGAGCAATCTGGAAAAGCTGTGCTCTCGGGCACTTGGAATAAAGGATCTGGTTTAAGTATTCTTGATAGCAGTTCAGAAGCATGGGCAAAAAAAAAAAATCAACCATTTGGGAATGGAGAACAATTACTCCTATGGAAAAAAAAAAAATAAAAAAGATAAAAAACATCTACACAACTGTGCAAAGCCCCTGTGTACTTAAATACACTGCTAGGACTCAACTGCTAAAAAGTAAAACAAAAAAGGGACTAACGGGTTAAAAACCAGGTTTAGGTGCTGAGCTGTTACAGAGAGGAGTTCACTTGGCATTCGGACAGTGTTAAAACAACGATTTTAATGTGGATGCTAGTGCAGAACCCGGGGATTAAACACAAAGAGACACAGACAGCTCCCACATGCAGAAGAGGAGGTGAGGGCAGAGCAGCCCCAGCGCTCGCCCGGCACCGCGGGGAGGAGGGAGGGACAGGCAGAGCAACCACAAGCCCAAAAGCAGAAAAGCGCATACCTTCAGCTTGGAATGAAAATCACGAGATTTCCTTCTGGCAAGAACCTGAATGTGACTAGACACCTGCAGGGTAGGGGAAGGGAGGAAACAAAGGAAAAGCCTGTAACCATGGAGATGAAAAGCCCCCTACAACTGGGCAAGCCAAACGTACCTTAATGGCGGCTTGAATTTCTCGAACTTTCTTTCTTGCTAAGACCTGTATGTGACTAGACACCTACATTGTTCAGGTTTATAGGGGGAAAAAAAAAAAAAAAAAAACAACAAACAAAAGAAAAACAAAAAGCAAATCAAATTTTAAATGTCTATTTTTTTCTTGAAAATAAAAGAGAAAGAAAAAAAAAAAGAAACTTTTTGGAGGGGAGGAAGTTATTTGCATCTTCAGTAAGCTCTGCTGTTAAAGATACCACATTCCCAGCCAGATACCAAGCTCTTAGCACCAAGGCTTAACAATGCAGGTTGTCACTGCAGTGACTTGATTAAGGAAATAAAAAAAAAATAAAAAAAAAAAAGAGAAAGGGAAAAAAAAGTGTAACCCACCAGGTTGTGCATTCAGCTACAAGATAGAAGACACAATTCACAGCTGGAGGCAGCCCACGTGCTTTGGTACCCTTCCCATCCATGCCCAGGCCCTGAGCTCTCATGTGGGGAGCCCAAAGGATTTCTACCCCATCTGCTGGGGATGTAGGTGCCCACTCTGACCATTTGCCACTAGGCTTGAGACATAACTTGGCACCCAGAAATTTTATCCATTATTTATGGTGCTCTGCAGCTCCAATGAGGAGATTCAGGCTGCATTTGGAGTCCACTGAAATGCTTTAAATTCTGGCACAAAGGATGAAATACTGGCACAACACATGTCCCTGAACCCCTGCTGGTTTCCTCGGTAATCTCAGCATCAAAACATTAATGTAACTGGGGACCAGAAACCTGACATCAGCTTTGGTGATGCCCACGTCTGGTCCATGGCTGTTTTGCTCAGAAATTTCTGCAAACCCAGTCCTGCACTACACCAGTTATTGGTCAGAAGTTGCTGCCTGTGCAGTGAAGGCTCTGGGCCCAAACTCACATTCCTGTTTACCCAGGGACACACTGAAATCCATGCTGCTGCTGCTGAGGGTTTAATGATGCTGCCCAGCATCACTTGGTAGCACTCAGCATCCTTCAGCCCTCTGTGAGAAGGTTTAAAACCTGCAGTGATGGCAAAAACAACTAAAGGGAAATCTCTGATGCTCGTTTGACCCAGGACATACCATATCAGGTGGTGCACACTTTTCCTACATTACTTACAATTCCTGTCTGGGAAAGAACAGAGCAAAAGAAAAGGAGGGACAATGATTTCCTCCTCTGTAAGACTACTCTGTGACAGTAGCACCAAAAAGCCTGTGTTTTAGTAGGGATACAAACAGTGATGCATCAGTGAGTGCAGCCCCTGAAGGACACCTGTGAGGAGCAGCTCAGGAATCAGTTGGCAGTAATTCAGAGTTATACTGCTGCTTACTGAGCAATTCTGCACTCAAACACCTCGACTGAGGTTTCACACATGTTCATTTGTTTTGCTTTCAGTGGAATATTAGTGGTGTTAAAGGTTACACAAGAAGAACAATCGTAACATTTAATCGCTGGGTTAAAACTCCAGAGCAGTGACAAACCAACTTTTTTAGGCACTCAGTTTAAAGTGATTTATGCATCACTGCAGAGGGGTGTACAAGTATGGAGGCAGACATCACCACACATCACAGCTCTCCTGGTTTTTGGCACATGCTAAGGGCCAAGGACCTAACCCCAAGCTCTGCATTTTGGCTCCTGAGGCAACTTTACAATCCCAGCCTAACTTCCAGCTCCTGGAGCTTCATGGGCAAGGCAGGGCAGAACTGGGGACTCTGACTTTAGTTTGTCACTTTTTCCCAGCCTTTGGTTTGTCCCTTTTCCACGTGTTGCAGTTCTCCTCCTTCCTGATGCCTTTTTTCATCCCTGGCACACATGCTTCCTTCCTGACTGACAAGGGACACCACCCAGGGCAAAACAGCACCCAAAAAGCAAGGAGCTTTTTTATTATGGAGCATTTTTAAACAGTGCAGTGACCACTGCATAAACTACACACAAACTGTGCTTTCTGCAAGGCTGCTGATTGCTGTGAATATTATGAATTAAAGGATTTAGTAATATGAGATAAATTAATGGTTATATGTGGTAATTGTAAAAAAAAAAAAAATCAGGTGGTTTTAAGGTTTATTCTGACTCTTGGATGAATGAATCTTACTATGGTCAAAGACCAGGAGCCTGAAGGCTCTTAGGGAAATTTACAAATTAATTTTAAATCCTGTAGCAACTACTGGCCATAAGCTGAGACCATGATTATGATCAGTTCATTTTCATATATTTACTTCTCATATCCAAGAATCATACCCTCTATTATACAGCCAAATTCTCTTAACTTTAACGAAGTTCCATTCTTTACCATCTCAAAATAATAATTGTATTATAATGTTATACAGAGAAATAAGGCATAATGCTTCATGGTTTTTGCTTTAACTTTTGATTTTTTTTAAATGAAATATGGGGGGGATAATAGCTTCAAGGCAATTAATAACACCTAAACTACAACATAAACCCCAGAGTTTTAAATATTCTCTAAGAAGCATGTATTTAATCTGAATAGTGAAGTCAATACATCATCCCATCAGAGCTGAAGCACAGACAGCCACTGCAGCCAAAAATGCCATATTTTGTCATTCATTGACATGCATACTTCCCCACTGGGTTATTTTACCTGCTTCCTGGTCCGTGTCTTCCCTGTCCTAAGTTTGATGTATCTGGCTATCAATTCATTCCTACCTGAAACAAAGAAAAATTGATGGTAAGGGACAAGCAGCATGACACCCAGGAGCACCCCCCAAACACCCACTGAACACACGAGCCCCACGTGTACCAGGTTTGTTTTCTCACACACCCTCCCCTTGTCTTTGCAGGCAGTTTGGCAGCATTTCTCACTGTCCATCAGTGTTTCTGTTCCATCCCCTTGCCAGGCACTGCGTGTGCAGAGAATTGCAGCAGGAGCAGTGCAGAGCACCCTGCCTGCCCCCCGAGGTCCTGCAGTGATTTACAGGCACAGAGGCACCTCCTTGGCCACCAGCCGTGCCCAGCATCATCTCCCACTGCTCAGCCTCCCCTGCTGGGGCTCACACAAGGTCTGGGCTCCTCTGGCTTTTGTTCCAGCTGCTCCAGGTGTGGTGTGCCCCCCTGGACCCCTGTGGCTGCTCTTGAGAAGGTCGTGTGCTACCTAAGTGCCAATCACCCACATGTGCCAGCTTCTCTGCAAGCTCTAACTCTGCAAGGGGGACAGCAAAATCTGTCCTTCCTGCCAGGAATCTCCTCCAGAGATGGAAATCACTGTCCCAGGCCAGCAGGTTATCAATCACACCCTTAACTCCACTCACAAGGGTGGCTGCCCTGCAGTGCTGATGTTCCTGCGGGATCAACACGCTGGTTTGTTATTCAGAGCTCTGTTTGTCTTGGAAGTGTGAAATGCTCCCAAGTCTCTAAAATGGCTATTTGACTCGTCTTCAGCCACACATTGTGCTACCTAATGCAAACTAACATTTTCTATCCAAATAATTTCCTTCCTAAGTATTGCTGGCACAGAAGATGACACAAGTTTTATGTGGTGTCCTGTTTATTTTCACTGCATATAATGTTTCTCCTCTATGAGTTGTAATAACTCAAATACACTTGTTCAACAAGCCCTAAGTTACAGAGCTATTTGCATTCAGCACTGGGGAAAAGCAGCCCATGTGTAGAAAACGAGAAAACTGATTTAGCAGCGAGCTGAAAATGGGGAGGTTAAGAAAATAACTTGTCACCCACCAAGCTATTTTGAAGTGGATGAGTACATAGCTGGGGAATGCAGAAAATTATTTTATCAGCCAGGGCTTCAAACCCTTACAGCTTTAATATTGTGGGGGAGAGACGGGGAAGTTTTGAAGTAGCCTGCATATGCTTGAAGTGCATTTTGTTGACTGAAAGATTGAACACGTTTAGTCAAACTAGACTTTTTTCTTCTGTCTCTCCCTGTGAGCCTTATTTTGCACCCTTTGTATCAAATGCTTCACGGTTCCTGTCTCTTTCATATTTGCTAAATGGGTACCAGAACACGAAATACCAACGTGCTTCAGTGCAGAGCTGCGTTCTTGTTTTGGTCTGAGCTGTGTGCCACGTTCCCCACCACATGCCACTGGTCTGTACCTCCCCAGCAGGTCTCCTCAGGACAAACTTCCAGAGGGAAATTTTGCGTGAGCAAACAGTTCCACAAACCAGCCACATTTCTGCACACGAATGAGGGATTTCCTGTGCAAACAGAGGAGCAGGTAGTTACCTAATTCCATGCAAAGGTCTTGTCTTTGGGCTGGACACGAGCCCTGCAGCCTGCAGTGCTCACAAAATGCCTTTAGCAGTGAACAAGTGGCTTTGTGTTCAGGGGGGTGAAACCAGGGAATGCTCCACCCCTGTATCTCCCTGTTCTCCTGTTCTGTCTCATAACCCAAACAGAAACTGCAAGGGCTCTGTGGCCTGGTGAGATGCAGGGATCACCACGTTCCTGCAATCACCAGTGTGATAGGTGGCATGGACATTTTCCTATTTCTAAATGTACATTTTGGTTTAATTCGGGAATGCCCCCACTCCAGAAAGTACCTGCTTGGCATATGTTTAAATATGTGCACACATAAATACCCAGAATGGGTTTTTTTGCTGCAAAAAGGATTGTCAGGTTGTTCTGATCAGCAGCTGGTGACTGTGCAAGGTCAGTGATGCTCTAAGGTGACATGAAGGATGTGATGCCAGCTCTGCCTGTGCTGCAGATGTTTCAAATACCTGGGCACAGCACAGGTCACTCCAGCCACCCCTTGCCCATTAAGGCAGCCCTATGCAGCCCCTGGCCACAGCTGGGGTTTCACAGTTCTCCTCCCAGACAGGAGAGCTAAAAAGCTATTTTTAAAGGAAAGCTCAGGTTCCCAGGCAGCCACTTGACAGGAAAAGCATCTTTATTAAAAACACCAAGCACTGGAAGTCTAGACTGTATTATTTGAGTGCTGTCTCTGGCTGAGCCCCAGTCGACCTATGGAATACTTTGGCTTCACTCAAGGGGGGTTTCTGTAGCCATTATGTAGCTGCCCAGGGCTGTGACTTACAAGACTGCAGTTCTGGTAAGTGACTGCTTCCCTTAAGCTGAAGGCTACCCAGAGCCTAACTCCAGAAGGATCAACAGGGTGGGATAATTTGCCTTAACTTGCAGAGAGGAGGAACTCCACAAGGAACCATAAAAAGTGGCCAAGATAAAAGCCTAACACAGGTTTTCCTTACCATCATGTTCTCAACACAGCAAAGACACATGCATCAGGTTTAGCCAGAGCAGGAGATACTGAAGGCTCACTAAATACCTTCTCCCTGGCCACAACTGGGATCTGAAAAGACATAAATTCTTTCTTGGGCTACCAGAAGCCAGAAACACAAACAGAAGCACTGCCTGACATAAACAAGATAGATGCCCCCAACTAAAAATTTACAGCCTTAATGTTATCTACCAAACACTGGTGCTCTTCTTTACCAACACTGACAGATAGGGACAGAAATGATCTTATCTCCAGATCAGCCAGCCCAAAGAGGATTTTAAAGAAAGGAAAGCTTAATAATCCTAAAAGCACCCTTTCCTGCTCTTGGGAATGAGAAGAGTCTGAAACAAAAGGAGGCTCATAGAACTTCTTTAACTGGCCATTTGGAATCTTAGGGTGAAAAACACTCATTAATAAATAGATCTGCTTTCTCTAGAAAAGCTCAGCTGTGGAAATACTTTCCACACGCACCCTCCCTGTGTCTCCTTGTCATATATATCTGGGAGATTGCCTGGCAGAAGAGAAGAGGTCAGATTTATGAACTGTAAATTTTCAGCTCTTTCTTTCTGTCATTTGCTGTGACAGTGCCCTACTTTGAATGTTTTGGTTCAGGTATCAAAGAGAGGCATGGGGAGGTGCATGGTGAGATAAACCACCTTCACAGCACAGGAATCTTTTCCAAGGATCTTGTAAAGATCAGAAGACCACAACAAATATTTTACATAGGCTGCTTCTTGGACTTTGCTTTTTTCCCCATTAATTCAGGCTTTATCTGTGATGTCCTTCTGTGTCATCAGTGCAATTGCAAACTATAATTCTCCCTGGACTGATGCTGAGGAAGAGGTGCAAAGGAACATCTTTTTTAATCACACCATGGAGTAAAAAGGGAGTTCAGCTAGAAAACAGTGCAGGTGCTAAAAACCTGTGAGGCTTTGGGGGCAGCCAGAACTCTCAGAGCTGTGCTGTGGCCCCTCCAAGGGCTGCTCCAGCCAACCCTTGGCACATAGGCTCCCCTCCCTCCACCTTCCCCATCACCCACTGCCCATCCCTGAGCACCATCACCCTCAGCAGGGGAACGTGTGGTGATCCTGGACACCTCTCAGGCAGCACAGAGCTGACACTTCTCTTGTTCAAAACAAGGAGCAGCAGCTGCAAAGTGGGGCAGCTCCCACCTCCTGTCCCTGGGGGAGGCAGTTGTTGCTCTGACAGAGGGCTCCTTGTGCAGGGAGCCTCCCCCACCAACGCTGCTTCCAAGAACAGCCTCAAGCAGCCGAGCATCAGCCCCCACAAAGGTCTGCCTGAGGCTGCCAGCTCTGTCCTCGATCACAGAATCACAGAATCACAGAATCACAGAATCACAGAACCACAGAACCACAGAATCACAGAATTACAGAATCACTGCATTGAAAGAGACCCCCAGGATCATCGAGTCCAACCCATACCTCAACTAGATCACAGCATCAAGTGTCACATCCAATACTTTTTTTAAATACATCCAGGGTGTGCTTATCCCCACTCACCCAGCAAGGCCCTCAGAGGCAAAAATTTATCCCCAACTGAGGAAGATGTGACTGGAAACCCCTTCATGGGGACAGAAACAGCACCACCACCTCTGCAGTGAGCCACCAGAGCACCACAGGCAGCTCCACCAGCACCTACACGAGCTGTGGACATGCTCTCAGCCAGCCTGTGTCCCTTTCCCTGTGTCCTGGCCACGGGCATCAGTGCTCAAAGGCAGGCAGCAGGGCAGGGAGCTGGTGCATCACATCCCTGAGCAGCAGTGAGGCCTTTATTTAGAACATTAATGGCACAAATTAAACCTCTGCCCTCCCAGCTCCCAGTAATAGGCACTATCCAAATGGGATAAAAATAGGCAAGTGTGGGAAATAAAGCCGGCTAGCAGCTTGAAAATGAGCAGCTAATTTTAAAGAGTTTTCATACTCAGCCACATAATTCAAGTAAGGACTGAGTAGGAAAGCCTGTTTTTTTCCAGATAATGAAGCAGTATGAATTTCTTCAAATTCTACAAGACTGTGGCTCGGAGCAGGTATTTCCCATCCTGACTGAGAAGTCTGGGGACAGACCTGCACGATTTCATCTCCCAAATGATTCTCACGGCCATGCTTTACACCACAGCAAAGGTTTGGAAAAATCCAGGTTTGGGAAAATCCACTTCTGCTTGGCTTGGTGATGGCACAGTGCTGCCCATGTGCCTGGGGGCCACATTTGGAGAGCTGGTGGGACTTGTGCTGGATGAAGAAGCAGCTGTGAGTGCTGTCCTGGTGAGCATCACCCAGCTCTTTGTCTGCTGGGTGCAGACCCCAGCCCGGGCATGGGATGTGCTGCCCTGAGCCCCTTCCTCACCAGAAGGTGGGCACGAAGCCCTTGGGCAGCAGAGCTGGCAGCCTGTGGGGGCAAAGCTGCTCTGCCCCAGTGCTCAGCCCCAGCACTGAATATCCAGCTTGGGGAAATCTCGCCTCCAACTCGGCAGCGCCGCTTCCTGAAGGCGCCTTATGGCTAAATTGGCTAACAAAAAGCCTCTTGTAGATAAAAGAGCTCTGCGAGTCAACAACTGGCTAAGCAGCTCAAACCTCTAAGTAAGGCATCCTCTATTTAAACGTTATAGGCAAATCTAATTTGAGCTTTTGGAAATATTCCGGGCAGGTGTTTAAGTGGCGGGCACGCTGGGCTGGGCTGGGCTGGGAGGGGGCTGCTGCCCCTGCCCAGGGAGCAGCATTTTGTTCAGCCAGGCTTTCTGCACAAGGGCCACGTGACAGAGGCCAAATAAACAGCATCTGGGGATTTTCAATTACAGACCTTCACCCAGCATGCCTGCACTGTAATCTCTACCAGATGAGGCTCAGGCCTCACTATTTTCAATAATTCACACACTGTGTACACATAACATGACAATAAGGGCATTCATGCAACCGCCTGATTCGCACATCAAAGCTCCCAAATGGCCAGCTGTAAGCATGCTTACTGCTGAATAATTCATTCTTTTCACAGGCTTGAAAAAACGCTCAGCGGGAGTTGGCAAGCTTGTGTTCTTTCCTGTGTGGTATGCTAAACTCAAATTTTGAAAGAGGTACAGCCCCGCTAAAAAGAGTCAGAGATACAACTATTTAAATGTGCATTTGCAAGCTTTCGGATGGCTGCTCACAGGAAAAAAAAAAAAAAAAGAAAAAAAGGGAGAAAAAAAGCAGCTCTATATTTCCAAATGGATAGCGGAGATAAGAGGAAATAACCTACATGTCCTCTGAGGCAGGTGGTTAATAGAAATAAAATGATAAAGCTGTTTTCTGGCTGGTAAAATATTTTTTACACATATTATTCCTGGCTAAAAATCTTGTATATATCAGGCACATAATAGTCAACAAGTTCAACAGACTTGAAATTTCCTCATGCTTAGCATAAATTTTCTACTAGATGGCAAAGAGGGTTTTTGTTAAGACTAACACATATGAAAAAGGCAAACACAGAAGCACCAGAGCTCATTCTGTAACTCCTATTTACTGCTCCCACCGATATGGGTTGAATACTAATTCTTATATGATATTTTAACAGCTCCAAACTTGCAGCTACGTCTCTGAACATTTAGCTTGCAACAAGTGAGAGTGTTGCAGATTTTGTAATACTTTGACAACACAACAGAATCATAATTTTTTTAGGAGATTAAAAAAAAAATAAATAAAAAGAGAGAAAAAAAGAAGGGTCTGCTTCATAATATCAAGTTTTCTTAACTGTCAATCAGTGCCTGAACCAGCAGGATCAACTAGTCATGACCTCTCCTTATAGCAAACACATGCTGCTTACCAGCTGTGGGCTGTGTTTTTTACATCCTTTTCTCTATCATTCAGAATGGCTTCCTCCTAATCACAATAATCCCAAAAGTGCTAAAACATATCAATCGTCCTCTAAGCCCTGCCTACAAAAGGCCAGCCGTCCGACCTTTATGGGCTTGTCCAACAGCAGCTGATACTTCATTCAACTACAAATCCAATTTAGCAGTTACAAGAGGTTTAGCATCACTGGAAAAATATTGGTGTTGATCCTGCACTCTTAAGTCAGCAAATATTCCTTTGCCATATTGTTTAGCTTTTTCTGCCATATTTACACTTCTGCTGGATTTCCCTGAGTGACTTCAACAGCAGCATTTAACCTCTGAACTGGTAATATTTACAGCTGATCAAACAACGATTTTTAAAATATGTTTACCACATATTACAGAAACATAAGCCTATTTGAATTCCAACCGTTATAGTTCTGAAAAAATCCCCAGCCAACAACCCTAAAATCAAACACAGCCATTCCACCCAAAACCATAGAGCACACTTTATGTACCAGTAATGCAGGATGTTATTTATTATAGCCCTTCGGGCAAGTTCATGGCAATTCTCTCACTTATGTATTTTTAATTGCCAAGTGAGCCAAGGCAAACACTCCCGTGATCCCCCCCTACACCTTCTTATTTTATTTGTTCCCCCTATTTTCCTGGGGAGTTTTTTTCTTCTTTCTGTCCAGGACACAGGCAGGTCTCACAGCCCACAGGGAATGGGATGGGAGCAAAACAAAAAAATTAATTGTGTGTCTTCGACTTGTTGGAGGTTGTTGGTGCTCTGAAGCCTTTGGGAGCCAAGGGTCTGGCTCGGAATTTAGGTAAGGACCATGCATAGGAGTGGCCATGCAAGGACAGGACCAGGAGGGGACAAAGACCTCAGGGTTTCTAAACCAGCCCCAGTGGGGTGTGTGTATGCACACACACACACACAAAAATACAATAAGCCACTTAAATATTATTATACACAAATTAACTGCTTGCAAGGCACACCCTAACTGGGCTGCCCAAGAGGAGAGGGGGAAGAAAAGATCCCAGAAACAAAATAACCGAAATAATCCCTTCAGATGCTAATGAGCGAACAATTACAATGACTCATTTAAGTTATATCGTAATGATACGTCCAAAGAAAAGAACTTTTTGTGTATTGTATTAAAACCAACAACAATAAAATGATCCCAGATTGAATCAAGACCACAATTTAATTTGCACAGCAAAAGGGAAATGACCTAATAGTAGCACAGAAAGATATTCTCCTCATGTCAAGTCTTAATCTTTGGGTTTTATCCCGGCTCCAGTTTTAGAGAAAACAATGAAAAAGACCCATAGACACATCTGGTTCAAAAGTGTTCATTGACATTAATGCAATGCATTGGATTCTGTTTGGCAGGTCTTCACACTGGGAAATATTCCACATAAGCAATGTTTATTAATTTTCTTCTTCTGATTTTCGAAAAACAGAGGCAGAACATATTTCAAAAAGAGAGGAGTGATCCAGAGAGCTCTCTGAATATTCATTAATTAATATTTTGTCAGTGTCGGTTGTCTCAACAAAAGAAGGTTTTACAATTTACTCTAAGCTCCATTTAATTAAAATTTAAATGCTACAAAAATACATGGCTTCCCCCCCCCAGTAATCATTTCCTACTTACAATAAACTGCATTTTACTGCAACCAAAAATGCGTTTCAAAACAAACTGCAATTTTTAGGCTTCAGAATATACAAAGAAATCCCCACGGGAGAAAAAAAAAAAAATTTAATCCCCAAACTTTGACCTTTGCCATATCTCTGGATCAGCTACAGATGTTTAGTAGATTATAGAAAAACCTAGATGTCCTTAATCTGACACTGTGGGTTTTTCCCCTGCTCTGATAGGAGCTGTCAGTAACCTCGCTGTGAATTCCACGTGCAATTCCCGGGTTGTTTTCCGAGGTGGTTGCAGTTTCTCAGGGACAGGAGCAGCCTCTTGCCCAACGCTGCTGACAGAAAGTCTGATTTGGACAGGAATCCTTCAAACACAGACAATGGGCTGGCTGACCTGTCATGCATGATGGATGAGTTAAGGGGATTAAAACCACTATTTGCATTCGAATAGATAAAAATTAGCAAAATAGAATTTCTCAGTAGGTGGCTTCAGTTCTGTTTGTTCTCGTAGGCAAAATGAAGTTCATTTTTAAAGGAATTACGATTGTTTAAGTAATGCTTATTTGCAGAGAAGAAATTCTGGGTGCTGGTTTGCTTCCAACTATTCATTCTTTAAGAAATACACTTTAACAATCACAAAAGTATCCTTTTCTCCCCATGTTTATTATTAGAGCATTAGAACCATAGTTCTAACCTATGTATAACTTAATGCTTACATGGTTCTGAGCTGCATATACCCTCAAAAAATGGTTTGAGTTCAGAGAGAGATGATCAAAAAGACTAAAAAATTACATTAAATTGTGTATTGATGCTTCAGTGAGGTCCTGAGTGACTCAGGAACTGTAGAAGGCAGATGCCTGAGTCACTGCAGGCTCCTTTTGACCAGATTCTACTGCACACAGTGATGGTACTTAAAAGTCTCCCAGATGGCTGCACAAAGTGACCTCATGAAAGGCTGGCCCGACAGAACAGCACTATATTGTTTGTACAACACATCCACGGGAGAAATCCGTATGGACCAACAGGCACACAGGCAGGATGCAGGAACTGCAGAAACATCTGACAGCAACCAAGACCTGTCTGTCTGTCTGTCTGTCTGTCTGTCTGTCAGCCCTGAGCTGTGGAGGTCCTGCTCCTTGCAAGGCTCACACCAGAGCCAGGAGCCTCCAGAAAATCCAGCACTTTTTAACAGGTGCACCCGTGTCCTGCCAAATTCCTTTGCTGAACTCTGCTGTTGTACCAGGGAGCTGCAGCCAGAGCAGGGGCATATTCCACCCCTATATTCCTGCCCTAGAGCAGCACCCACAGGAAGCAAAGCTGAGGCAACACACTTTTTATCTTCTTTATCTCTGCTGCCAGAGTTGGGATTGAATGCACGAGAGATGGAATTTCGTGTTTGGACTTGGTTGTTTATTAAATCTTATCCACATTACAGTGAGTGCCACAGCACTTCTGGCTAACAAGCTAAAATTGGTGAAATGGTGATGTGTCTCGTTACAAGGTCTTTTAAGGCTAAACAGTCCAATTAAAAACTAACACCTAAATTATTTTTACTTTTGACCCAATGACCAATCACCTGTGACCCACAGTGTGGCATTTTTTATCCAACCACAAAGGTACCACCTATACCCATGAAGAAGAAGGTGAAAAAGAAAGAAACCTCCACCTTAAAACCTCCACCTTACTTTATACTTATCACTATATTCCAAAACCACAAATTCCAAACCCTTCACCATGTGGTATTACACACTTCTATTCAAACTACACACCAGTGATTCCAGGTCTATCACTCAATTTTGGAAGCCTTCTCCAAGGCCTCAGGTTAAAAGCAGTGTTCTTTTGGGGGTCAGTGCCTGACAGCCCAGAAAACTCCCAGTTTCCAGGGTTCCAACAGAGGCACATTTCTTCCAGAGTATGGCAGTGACCAACAGGAAAAGCTGTGACATGATTTTCCAGCTCAGCATCTGCCTGTAAGGAGATTTTTAAAAAGCAGGTCACTTCTGTCTCCTGCTCAGTGATGGGGTTCTGGCCACATCCAGAGGTTGTCTCAGACAGAGCAGTGCCAGAGCCTGCAGCCACAGAGCTCTGTGCATCCATCCACAGGCAGGAGAACACCTGGAGAGCTGCCTTCATTCCCAGCTCTGTGCTGGGATTTCGTACAACTCTTTGCAAAAATTGTTTGTTTAGCTTACGACTGACGTGCTGTCTGTGTCCCGTGCAGTTAAGATGCTTTATTTTCACAGCAGGTGCAAAGAGGTATTTAAATTTTCATTTTGTCCAGGGTATTTGGCCTTGGTTTGTGTTAAATGACAGCTTCTGACACCAGATGGGCCAAGCAGAGACACGTTTGACCGGCAAATGAAAGAGCTTGGGATACATCCAACACCAACGTTGGTTTCCAAGTTATTTCACAGGCACAAAGTAGCATTTTGTGGAGATTTTATAGCTAACAGTGTCATTCTAGCTACAGTACAATAAATATTTTGCACCAATTACGAACCCACAAGAGAGACCTACAACATACTTGAGTTACAGGGTAAGTCATTTCTTGCAAACTCAATCTCAAAACATGTTTAAAATTGAGACTCCTTTAAGTCTTTCTTTTTCAGCCTAAAGGAAGACCTGTCAATAGTTCCTTCCCATTAGATCAGCTGCCCATTGCTGCCCTCCTGCAGAACCCAACTGGGGTCACTACTGTTCAAGCTAAAGTGGAGGAGAACAACTTTGCTGCACTTCTGAAGGATTCCCAAGACCCCAGGCCAAGGGAAGAAAAAAAAAACCTTAATGTCATCATAAACTCAGGTATCAGAACACCACAAGCTGTTAGAGAACAGAAGACATCACTGCTTGTTTTGAAGTTCAGCTAAGAGATACAACAGTGAAAAGCTGAGTAATCAAATAATACTTCACCATAATGCATTTTGTTTAAATTTGGGAGTGTTCCTCATAACCTACTCATTTATCAGAGAGAAAAATGCCTGCCTGGCTCTCCCTGCCCCTCTGCCCCAGGCTCCAGCATCCCACTGTACATCCCAAGCAGGGTAATTACCTTGCTGCTGATTTCATTATCACTGAAAACCTCCATTCACGTCTTTCAAAATCTGCAGGGTTATCTTGGAGAATCTCAAGAAAATTTTGCTTTATGTAGCCACCAAATGTTTTAGAACTCTAATATTTGTAATCTTTGTTATAGTTTTTGTTTTAAAGTGATTGCTTTGGTTGATGTGAGGGCTCTTTAAAGAAAAATAATTTAAGGGGTAGGACATGCCAGAGAACTGAAAGAAAATCACAGTTATTTATAATCTTTCTACCACTTATTTGTTTCTATGCTAAATCACCGCTTTCTTTTGCTTCTCAGCTCATGGCTTTACTTTAGATAACATTTATTCCAAAAGTGCACATTTGGAAACCTTTTCTTCGTTTGTTTTGGATGAATGAGTAATGAAGTGCAAACACAGTTTCATGCATAACTCTTAACCCCACTTTCTTCAGGCCTGATGCAGTAGGAGAGAAACTTTACAGGTTGTTTTGTGCCTGAGTACTGTGGACATGGGGCTGGAAGAGGAGGCTGGGCTGTGTCCCTGGAGTCCCTGTGCTGCCCTCACAGTTCTGCCTGTTATTTACAGATGTTAGTTCTCTGCATATGGTGGTGAAAAAGGGTCATGAGAGATGCCTGCCCTCCACCCACATCCGTGGTCATCCTATGGAGCAGCCCCAGGTGTCAGTGGCTTCTAATCCTGACAGCACCAATGGAGCACAAGGACTTTGCTTCTCAGCTCCATCACAGATTCACTAAGTTTGGAAAAGCCCTCTGAGAGCACTGAGTCCATTAACCCAGCACTGCCCTGTTCACCACCAAGCCTTGTCCCCAGTGCCTTTGGAACACTTCCAGGAGCTGAGGGCTGGGGGCTGGCATTAGGACCAGGATGGGGGCACATTTTCCAGCACAGCCCCACTGCTGGCATCACCAGAGCCACTGGCAGGAGCCAAGAGCAGGGCAGCTTCATGCAGCAGAGGAACAACGTTTAAATACACACACACACATCTGGAACATTTGCAGTCAACACTTAATGTAGCTTAGAGATTTCTGCCCCTACCAAGCTCCCAGCTGGCTCATAAGACTTTATCATCTGTTTAGTGTGACCTGCTGATACAGTAATCAGTAATCTCCGGTGCATAAAATTATTTCATTTCTCTTCTAATTGTTCTCTCCCCTCTTTCAGTGTGCTCTCTCTCCTGTCTCTCTCCCTTCTTCTCCTCCCCCTGCCCTTCTTCAAAGGTAATGGCCAGTCCTAAACCCTTTCCTGGCTGTTTCCAGGATAACCCTCCATTCCATAAGGGTTCATCTTGGAAGAGCACTTCCCTTCTGCCTGGCCCTCAGTGTGCAGTCTCCACACCACAGCAAGTTTTAGGGCTGTTCCTGTCTGCTGGGCAAAGTCCTGACCAAGACTCCTGCATCTGACTTCTACCTCAGCCACAGGCTGGCTGGATGCATCTTGACACATGGAGAAGGGTTTCAAGTAGGAAAAGGGCCCGAGACATTCAGCTTCATTGCAGCTGAGACCAACAAATGAAAACTGGTTTTAAAGTGTTAAATTCTCTATATTTGGATTCAACCAAATGTTGCCAAAACACAGGCAGTGTACAGACTACTAGACTGTACCTAAACTTCTGCCAGCTCTACAGGGCACCAAATTTCTTAGTTTTACAAATTCTGAAGCACTGTACTATATTTTAAACTTTATATGTTTTGGTCGTAAAGGCATTTTCCCTGAGGCAGCTGCCAAATCCATCCCAAACCTGCCCATCACACCAGTATCAACATTCTAGCACACACGAGGTTCTTGCTACCAAAAGACAAAGAAATGGTCATTGGGTCAGCCAAAGGAACTCCATCTGACATCAAGCTTAGCCATAATATGCACAAAGAGAATAAATTAACGCTGCAGAGACTTATCATGAGTGCTTGCAAGGGTGACACCACTTTCATCTTTGTGAGATGCATATGAATATGTCACAACTCACCACTCCAGACACTAGATTGAGCCACAGACTGATTTTCCTTAAGGGCTGGTGGACATGGTAGGGTTAGGTTAAGAGCTGGACTCGATGACCTTAGGGATCTTTTCTAACCTAAATGAATCAGTGAGTCTATGACATAAGAACCAGAAGTAAAAATACACTTACTTACCTCAGAGGCTCACAAATGTTTATATGAAGCTATTAAAAACCTGAGATTTAAAACAACACATCCATTTAAAAGAAAATGAAAGCTTGTTTCTGGTACAGCTGACACAGTTATATATTTTCTGTGGGGGGAAATTTACAGCCACATTATTGCTGTCAAGGAGGGTAGTGAGTCACAAGGATTTCCAGATGCCATGTGTGAAGTTTCTCATTTCCCCTACCATACTAAAGTACATTATCACCCAAACGCAAACAAGCTTTAAAAAGTGTCTGTCACTAAAACACGTGTGGCCCCCTTTCCTGGACTTCAGAGATTTGGGTTTTTTTCTTCTCCTTTCCTTTCTTTTTAAGCCAGATGGGAGAGGGCAGTGCAGCACTCCCAGTGCTGCCCACACTGATGCTGACAGCAATGCCAGGGTGAGAGGGACATGCTGCACCCTGTCACAGGGAGACCTGCCTCTGCCAAACAGCAACATTTCACTTGCTGAAAGCCAGGCAAAGCAGGGGGAGAAATGCTGCCACAACATTTCCCAGGGCACCTATGAACGTGAGAACAGATTTAGGAGGAACACAGAAGTGCACTGGGTGTGCATGGCCAGGTTTTGGCAGTGTGGGGGTACAGGGGTGGCTGCTGTGAGGAGCTGCCAGCAGGTTCCTCATGTCCAGCAGTGCCAGTGCCAGCCAGCTGTGAGTCACACACACCCCTGGCCAAGGCTGGCCCAAGCAGAAATGGTGGCAATGCCTCTGTGATAACAGATTTAAGAAGAAGAAAAAAAAAAGTTATTGCAGTGATGTAATTGCAGTCAGACAAGAGAGGAGTGAGATGTGAGAGAGGAACAGCCCTGCAGACAGCCAGGTCAGGGCAGGAGGGGCAGGAGGGGCTGCAGGCACAGGGGATGCTGAGATTGCCCTGCAGCCCCTGCTGAGCCCAGCCCTGGGCACAGGGGATGCTGAGATTGCCCTGCAGCCCACGTTGGATCAGTGTGGAGAGAACTGTTGGCTGTGAGATGCACTCCCACTGCAGAAGTTCCTGGAGAACTGTCTCCTGAGGGAAGGAGCCTGTGCTGGAGCAGGGAGAGGACTCTTGTCCCTGAGCAGCTGCAGAAACAACGTGTGATGAAATGATCACAACTCTCATTCCATGTCTCCCTGCCCTGCTGGGGGAGGATGTAGAGCTGGGAAGGAGGGAGGGGTGTGGGAAAGGTGTTTTCAAGATCTTATTTTACTTCTCAGTATTTTGCTCTGGTTTCTTAGTAATAAATTCAAGTAATATCTGTAATTAGAGCCAGTTTTGCACATGACAGAAGTTGGTCAGCAATCCCTCCCAGTCCTTAAGTCACCTTATGAACCTTTGTTATATTTTCTCTCCCCTGTCCAGCTGCAGAGGTGAGTGATAGACTTTGGTGGGGGCCTGGAATGCAGCCAGGGTCAACCCACCACAAGAAGATAAAAGGAAAAACATGTCCAAGTCTCTCCTGTACCTATAAACCAAACCTGCCACACCCGCAGGCAGCTGAGGGACCTGTCCCAGTGTATGGACACCAGTGGGCAGCTGGGACAGCTGCCTGCACAGGAGACCACCCTCACACCTACAGGGAAGGGAATCCTGTGCCAGAAGGATTTTTAAATAACTGTAGGTTAATTTTCAAGGGCTTCTGGAAGCCTGAACAGAACGAGCACTCTGAGGGCTGTCTGGGACTGCTGCATGCAAGTGTGAGGCTTTCAAGGGACAATAGGTGCAAACAAATGCCTTGCAAGCAATCACCTTTCCAGCTCTTACTGGCAGAACGGTGGGAGAATTAAAGGTAGAAAATCTCATCAGTGAGGTTTTGCTCCCAGCTGGAACTGTTTTTAAAAAAGGAACCACAGAATTTATGCAAAGGTCCAGCATGATGGTGCTGAAAAGAGGACAGAGGTGGAAATATCAGAAGGCTGGTACCATATAGTCCCCACCGATTTTTTGCTCAAAGCAGGTGTTTTGTTGCATGATGTTAACTTGAATCTTTGGCTGAAAATGAAAACTAAATGGGAGATGTTGAGTCCAAAGCAGAGCTGACCCTTCTGTCTCACATCTGGGAACACACCAGCCACAAGATCCTGAGTGGGAGCAGGAAGCACAGTTTTGCTCAAAAGCCAGAATGAAAGAGAATTAAGGGTAGAGGGCATGCTGGAATCCCTCCCTCCAGCTGGAGAACTCCCCCTGTCCTGCAGAGCCATGGGCACTGTGGCTCCTGCCTCTACATGGGCTCAGCAGAGCAGCCCCTTGCCAATGCCACCCAAACTGATTGGAAGCCTGATTTATGACCCAGCCTTTTGTCCATCATTCCAGAAACATCTCCCGTGCCTGCACAGTCCTTTCTTATGGTCCTCCCAAAGAGAGTATGGACAAACATAAGCCTCAGCCATCAAAAGGACACTCTTGGAAACACTAAAGCAAGTCCCTGAAGCCACACTGATCACATCAGATGCTTGGCTTGAAGTTATAACACAGCATTTCCTGAAAGAAATACAGAGCTGAGTAACAAAAAGGGTCCCTCAGAAACTCTCATGCTCCATATTAATGCTTCAGAAAAACTGAATTTCTGCTACAGCAACTGCTGCAAGCAGCTGAAGGCTCCAGTGCAGGGTGTGCATGTTTGATGGAACAGAAATATAGTTATTTCCAGAAACTTAGGACAAGTCAACACGGACAAATAAATCCCTTTTCAAACCACACAGGGGGAATCATTGCCTTGCTAATCTGCCTGAGACTTCATGGCACTCTCTCACAGAAAAAGAAACTCACCTAGAGTGTTTTCTGCATCTGTCAGTGCTTGATACTCTGATACTGCTTGTTAAAAAACAAGTTCATAGATTAAAAACAAAAGTGCCATTACAGTGCTTTTAAAACAAGTACTGTACTGAAATGGCTTCTCCTTCATCTTTTCATTTTCACTAGATTAATGAAAGACTTCAATTAAAATGTAAGCCAATTTAGAAAAGATTTTAAAATTCAGTAATTCAGATCTTTCCATCCTAGCATTTATTTTCTATTGTAACATCTGCCGTGCCAGCAGGCTTTTGTTTGCATCTTGTCCCATTCTTACCTGGACAAAAGCCTCTTTTTTATTCTCCAGATTGAAAAAAAAAAAAAAGAAGATGACAGACATTTCTGTGTGCATAAGTAATTCAAGTAATTCAAGAGGGAACATCAGCTAAATATACTTAGCAGGTATAAAAATTAGACCACAAACTTTTATGCCTGAACTATTTGCAGATTCTCCAAGCACTGGAAGTGCTTTGACTTGTGCATCTGAATCTCCACAGAAATCAGATCTCAGTTTTCTTTCTGTATATTCTTAAGCAAGACCCCCGAAAAAAACCTCTGGGTCAACTACTTGTTGGTTTTCTCTCCCATCTGCCCTTCCTGTTTTCAAGCAGTTTCTGAAGATGTTTCCTAAAGAGCATCACCTCTGCAGCTCACATTAAATAAGGGATTTGCAGAAGTGACAGGGGGGAGCAGGCAGGCACACACCTGTGGACCACTTTGGAGCTGTAGGCAGAAGAAAAGAAAAATCCAAGAAAAATCCAAGCCAGGGAATCTTGTTTCACTGCTGCATTCAAATTCGAGTCTAAAGCCCAGCTGCTCATGGCATTTCAACATGAATGCAAACAGTGGGCTCAGAAAATTAATCTCAGCTATCTAGAGCCTCTATCCCCGTGGTGAGCAGTAAAGATCATAGGAAAAGAACAACAGGGACCAAAGTGGATCAAGAAGTTTCCTCTTCTGAGCTTGCAGTTTCATGGCTGTGCTTGACAGAGGTGATATAACAGAAACCTGCAATAAAGCTCTTTATGCTGGAGACATTAGTGGGCAAAGAGAAAAAATTCAGTCCCACTTCCTACCTCTGTTCTTTTATATGCTTCATACTGAATCCATACATTTTACTAAGCTTAGGTTTAAAATAGTTCAGGAAAAAATAGAAATTATTAATATTTTACCATGTCAAAATGTTTAGGGTGAAAATATTTGAGTTGGTAAAATTGTTAACTTATGAGGTTCAATAAATATTTACCTGGCTTTAGGAATTAGTAAATTGCATTAAATTATATTAACTATTATAATTTATTCTAAATTGAGAAGCTTTAAACCAGTGCAAATTATATAAATTAGGCAAAGTTAATCCCTGTTCTTAAGCCTCCTTAAAGTCAATTGCATGCCTTAGTATTTGAAGGGTTAAATTGAAGTTGTCATCAGTGACATCTTAAGGTGTATGTAAAATGAAAACCTTGATTTTAAATGTAGGTTAATTTTCATTACTGTCATAAAATAAAATGCACTTTAAAAGAAAGTCCTGTTTTCTTTCATATAAATGTCTTGTCTTTTTTTCCTAAAATGTGGGAAATAAAACCAGCTAGCATTCAATACTGGGCTCAGTAGAAATCATTGGCCTGAAAGTTCAGCATTGCTTTCCACAACATAAAATCCAATACCTCCAATAGCAGATCACATTAAATTTGACCTAACCTGTGGGCAGGGTTCTTTACCCAGAAATAACATCCCTTTGCACAAAATCAGTGTTTTGAAGGATCATAATGTGCCCTGTGGGAAATAGAACAGAGAAGATTACACTTCCAAAGGATGCTCACATCCAACAAGGCAGACACACCCTGAATATGCAGGACTGGGCTCATGCATGAACACCCAAGGTTTTTTTCCAGGAACAAAGAAAATACAGCACTTCATGTAGGAACTTCATCTAAATGTGGCTCAGTCTGTAAAAACAAAGAAATGGACCCATTTAACAAGAAAAAGGATCCATTCCCAGAAGACTTTCTTCAGTCGAGATTTTCCCATTTTTCCTGTATCAACCCACTCAACCTGCAGCACAAATGCAGGTATCAATTCCAAAAAAAAAAAAAAAAAAAAAAAAAAAAAACCCAAAAAAACAACCATACCAGCGTGCTGAAGGCATCTGGGAGAGCAGTAAATTACTAGCAGATTGGAAAGATTGATTTGTGAAGAAGTTACAAGGAAGTGGAGACATTGCAATCAGCATGTACATGGTGTAAAGGCCGGCTTTCCCAGCAATCCCTGAATGCCCTCAATTCCCACTAGAAGGCTGAAATCAGTGGGAGCCCAGGACATTGAACAATTCATAAAAATTAAAGCAGGGCAACGACTGGTTTCATTGTTTGTTCTTGGCAGTGCCCACCAAGAGCGCGACGCCGGAGGAATGCGTGATGGATGTTGTGACAACTCTGGATTTGGAAAGCCTGAGCAAAAGGGACAGGGCACTGAAAAGAGGTGTAGCAGTGGATGAAGTGATCAAAGCTGAGAGTGCCTGGCACTCTTTATTGGTACAGCAATCTCTGCATTTTGGGTAGAGACCATTCCCAGAGCAGCTCAGCCTGGCTGCTATCCTCAGGTATCCTACCCTCATTTCCTAAAAATCCCCACACAAGTGCCTGTCCTGTGCTTCAGAGGGCACTTCAGAGGGTTGTGGGATGTGGGGAGCTTTGTGGGGCAGCTCTGGCACGTACCCCACTGCAGGGAGAATGAATGGGGTGATAAATGGGGTGGGGGAGCAGCACAGGGGGCCAGGGGCTGCCTGGTGGGCACAGAGAGCTGCACTCTGCAGGGGCAGGGAAGACATCCGAGCTGCATAAAGACAAAAGAGAAACTGGTTTCTGGTTTTTTGGGATTTTTTTTTTGTGAGACTATACACAGAGGAACGATCTTAACAAAACAAAATCTAAATTTTAAGTGAGAAAATACCTTCCAGATTTAAAACAAGCTCCAAAGAATGTCCCGTGTTAAGGCACTAACAACGAAATTGGCAATGCACTAGAAAATACAATGAGAGGAGGAACCTTTGACCAATTCCTTTTTCCCCCCACTAGATGCATGTTTGACATTTTCTTTCTGTATGACCTAGAAATCCATAGGTGTGAAGAGAGCCCCAGGTGCCAGGTACAGCAGGAACCCCTGAAGCAGCCCACACAGAGCCCCCAGGGCTGTTTGGGGTAGCCCTGTGAGGTTCCACCCCACCATCCTTATGGGTCCCTCTCAACTCCAAATATTCCCTGATTCTGAGTCTCTTCTCAGTCACATTCCTCTGAACCTGAGCCACGCCCAGCAGACCCTCCTTGCTTATCTTGATGGTTTTCTTACACAAAACAGAGTCAAAAGTCGGTGATAAATCACCGAATGATTACTCTTCAAGAGGAGCTGTGGCTAGCTAGTATTGTTTTGACCTCACTTTTCTTGTTTATCTCACTTTTTCCAACAAATGACCCTTTTTATTTAAGCACAGGCTTTGCATTTCTTGGACACCTGGAATATGTAAAAATAATTCCACAAGTTATCACCTTTTCTGGGAGGGAAGAATAGAATAGAATAGAATAGAATAGAATAGAATAGAATAGAATAGAATAGAATAGAATAGAATAGAATAGAATAGAACAGAATTAAAATAAAATAAAATAAAATAAAATAATAAAATAATAAAATAAAATCTTTCTGGTTTAGGGCTGCCCTACTTTTCACTTCCTTCTAACACTTAACACCAGGCTTAAAATTGTACCATATCAACACAGAGAAGCTGAAATACCACGAGCAGCCCTTCCACCTACTCTGCTTTACACATTAAACCACGATTCAAGCAGAGTCCATTAAGGCATCTAAATGTGACTTACCACATGTGTTAATTGGGTGGGGAGACAAAAAAAAAAAGAAAGCACAGCCCTCGAATGTGGACATTTATGTATTCTCATTATTCAGACCCTCCTGATGCCACAATCTCCCACTTCTATAGTTTATAAATGTTTGATTTAAAATATAGCCATTTTATCATTTGTACCACATTTACCTCATCTTACCACTGTTCTGACTGGATGAGAAGCTAATGTAGCCTACACTGTCTGGTCAATTATTGCATGGACACCAGGGACCAATTAATGCCATCCATAAAAGCCTGAATCATTCTGTCAATTAACTTGAACTAACTATGTCATCAGATATATTACTGGTGAGCAAGTCTATTTGGTTGCAATATGTCTTGAAGGAGAGCAGTATCAAATGAATCACAATTGACTTGGACAACTGCTAGCATAATTTCAGAAGATGAAAAGACAAATGTGGTAGTTATTAGTGGTCCCCTGAGGAATTACGGCCAAGCAATTGTAATGTGCTAAGACTGTACTAGCAGGTGCCCACAGCACAAACCAGGCAGAGGGTTAAATCAATATTTTCAATTTCTTGGGATCAATTCAGTGTTTGAACAAGATGGAAACTTGTTAGCAATTGGCAGAATGTGTAAATGAAAAGCCAAACTTCTTATTATTTGTTAAAAAGGAATCAGTGCTCCGCATCATGCCCTTGGCACAAGGTAATGCTTTCATGATCCTGTTGCTTGGGCATTCACTAAAAATCTAGCAGTTCTTAAATTTTAATAGAGTGCAAAAGGTTACTTTAATACATGCTGAACATTCAGGATCTTTAAAAATGATTGAAGTGTCAATAGGAAAGTTTTTGAGCTGTGACAACAGCATAGTTATTAACGATTAGTGCAAGGAGCAGAAGAAACCTTGATTGCTTTAGAAAAGTCTCACCAGGAATGCAGCTCGACATCCTTGCTGCAACTTCACATTTATTCTCTTTCTTGCAGGAGAACATTTGGATCATCAGGTGATCCTTTACCAATTAAGCAAAAAAGAAAAAGCCACCTTACACAAATTGATTTCATTTATCACTGCTGGGTTTGAGGATGCCTGTAGCAGGACCTAAAGCATTGGCATCATATTCTTTACTTTTAACTCAAAGGTGTAAAAATGAACTGTTACATCTTAGTATTGATTTACAAAAAGCAACCCTGACAATCAGGGCTTGGAAAATATATCTTATTTTGAGTGAGGGAGACATACCCTTAAAACAACACTTTAGACAGAGCAGAGTAAAATCTCTGGGATCTGGAAGCAGAAAACTGGCAAGAAATGCTATTGTACCTGGGGAAAAACCACATGATCTCAGGGAAAGCTATTTCCATGGTGCTCACCCAACGCTTTAAGTCCATTATTTCAAACAGATCAAAAATATTAACCATTTTTCATGGTTATATTTATTAGCAATATTTATTAGGAACACAAAAAGAAGGCCCTGATGGCTAATTAGAAAGAGGAAACTCAACAAAATAGTTCTGGAAAATGCCTGAAGAAGGCATCTATGCTTCAAACACGAGTACATTTCTCTGTGTTGGGCTGGTAGAGAAATTCTCTGAACTGTCTTCATTTTGGACTTCAGCTCCTGGGCACAGAGAAGTGAAGAGGCAGGAGAAGCTCCTCTTCCACAACTACTTGGCATAGAGACATTCTTTTTAATATACTTTGTTTGTATATATATTTAATATACCTTGTTGTTATATATTTAAGATACCTTGTTGTAACCAATATTTACAACATTGGGAAAATAGTTCATCAGTGTGAAGCATTTTTATCCAAAGGACCTCAAAGCACTTTAAACACAGAGCAGGGAAATGATCCCTTGCCCAGCACATGGAATTCACTGCCTGTGAATTCCACACGTGAATTTCAGCCTGTGAATTCACTGTGACAGAAAGTTATTACCAGCAGCTCTCTAGCTGCTGTTTGTAAACACCAGTGGCAGCCTTCACTGATACAAGCCAAAATAAAGAGCACTTGAACTTCAAGAAACTGCAAACACTCTTAAATCTTTACATTAGGTGCTGCAGATGAAGTAGGAGATATTTCTCATTTCTCAGCCTTTTCACAGGAAAAGAATGGTGCCAAGTCAAATGAAATAATGAAAAAGAAAAAAAAAATCAAAATGGATTTCCCTGTTTCAGGGTTGGCCCAGATAATCTATTGTCAGTGTCTAACTCACTGCAGCTTTGTCTGATTTGTGCAATACATTTGTCAAGGAGACCTTTCTCTTGAAATGCATTTAGCACAACATGGGGGATATGCTCCACACCACAGGACAGCAGGTCCAGAGCAGGCAGACACAGCATCAGTGTCAGAGCATCAAACAGAGGGGACACAAAACATCACACTGCTTCCTACTGGATTGGCCCACACTAATTACAGAGGAAAAAAAAAAAAGGGAGAGAAAGAACTCATTAGAGTAACAATACAGTGATTTTTTGAAGAATAACCCAGGAAAGATAAACCCTTTCACCAGGACACACAACCAGTGGATTTTCCCTTGCCCAGCCCCTCTACCTATGCACCATGTGTCAGTAACAAGAGGATTTTGGCTCCCTGTACACACCCTAGGGTGGAACCATTCCCAGGCTTTTTGGAGGACAGGGAGAACGTGAACCTCCCTGTGCAGAGAGGGGAGCAGGAGAACCAGCACGAGCATTGGGAACCAAGGTTCAGCAAACGGGAGACAATGAAATACGGAGTAACTTGAAACCAGCCCCAAAAAAAACCCCAGCTCGTCTGGCTCTCAGGCACTCCCCTGCAGCTCTTCTGGAAAAATGGGCCCTGTCTGCGAGACAAGGAGCTGATCCAGTCCATCCTCACCTGTGGGCATGGACAGACTGAAGGGCAGGGACAGACAGAGGGACACACGGCTCGGGACAGAGGGACACACAGGATAGAGAGAGACACGGCTCAGGACAGAGGGACGCACAGGACAGAGAGAGACACGGCTCAGGACACACAGGACAGGACAGAAGGACACACAGGACAGAGGGACACGGTTCAGGACAGAAGGACACAGCTCAGGACAGAGGGAGACACGGCTCAGGACAGAAGGACACACAGGACGGGGACACACAGGACAGAAGGACACAGGACAGAGGGACACACGGGACAGAAGGACACACAGGACAGAGGGGCACAGGACACAGGGACACACGGGACAGAGGGGCACAGGACACAGGGACACAGGACAGAAGGACACAGGACACAGGGACACACGGGACAGAGGGGCACAGGGCAGAGGGACACAGGACAGAAGGACACACAGGACAGAGGGACACACAGGACAGAGGGACACAGGACAGAAGGACACAGGACAGAAGGACACAGGACACAGGGACACACAGGACAGAGGGACACACGGGACAGAGGGGCACAGGACAGAGGGACACAGGACAGAAGGACACACAGGACAGAGGGACACACAGGACAGAGGGACACAAGGCCAGCTGACTGTCCCACAGCCCCTGCTGTCTGGAGCCGGGTGTGGAACAAGCGCCGCGATTGTTCCTGCCAGACGCCCCGGGACCCACGGTGCATAATTGCAGAGCCTGCATGTCCAAGGGCAGGAGACACTGGCAGCAGCACAGCAAACTGCCTTTAAGGGTTGGTAACATTTTCCTCTGCCATCCCTGGAGCTGCTGAGACGTTGCAGAAGCTGGGCTGGTTCACACCTGCCTGAGCATCTCCTCTCCTGCACACTGAAACAGATTTTCCTCTTCACAAAGTGGCCTTCTTTTTTTTTTTTTTTTTTTCCCATCTAGGAATTATCTTCATTAACTTCCTCTGTAACAGCCCCTGAGTTGTGGTTTCCACAGAACCAGAAAACAAAGTCAGTCTTTGCAGGCTGAAACTGATACACCACTCAGTGTGCCCGTTTGATTTCTTTTATAGCACAATTTATCTCAGAACCTTCCTGGTTCTGACCCAGTAAACCTCACCAGGCTGGAGGGATGGGTGTCTGTGACAGCTCCTGGTGAGTCATGTGCCAGGGGAACACAAGGAGAACACCTCTGCAGTGCTCAGCCCCAGGTGAGGGATGCAGGGATTTTCCCATTTCATCTCTTCTGAACCACGTGAAAAAAAAAAAAAAAAAAAAAAGTTGCAAAATGGCAGGACTGCACTTCAAGCAGAGCAAGAAATGTGCTATACTTGTATCCACGTGGCAATCTTTCTGCTAAGAAAGGACATCAATTAATTCCACTCATGATAAAAGGGAGAAATTTTATGTCAGGGCCCATTCTGCAAACACGGAATTCAGCACTGCCTGTGGATCCCAAACACAACAGAATTCACTGTTAATTAAGAATAAACTATATCAAGCTGTATACTATATAGCCTAAACTAAAGTTATATACTATACAAGCTATATACTAAATAAGCCTAAAACCACAAGGCTCATGATATCTTTGAAATGATATTTTTTTTCTCCAGAAATAATAACACGAAAAAAATATTCAGTGTGTATTTATTTTGTGTACCAAAAACCATATTTAAGATTCTGAAAATCTAAGGAAAAAGCATACAGCAGGAAAATAATTCCAAGCCATTTTACACACAGTCATTGAGGTTCTCATACGGGATTTTCTGGTTTAAATGTGGAGCAATTTCAGCAAACACTGTAACAAAGTCATATTGATGTAAAACTGCAATCTGTCTGTAATTATCTATCAGTATTTATCAGATTTCACAGATTTTGGACACATAATTTTTAATCCCCATGAATACAATTTAGTAGGGAACCAGCAGTTCTCTAGCAGATAAACAGGAGCTATGGTTTTGCTCAAGCTAGAATTGAGTTTTCAGGTCTTGGCTGGGAAAATGGAGCAGATCCTGAAGACAGTAACAAACTAGTAGCTCATGAATGTCACACCCAGCAAGAAGCAATATCTGGTCAGAAGTTCCCATGGACTTCATGCCAGGATTTTATCTCTGGCTCTCAGTTATCCCTGCCTCAGAAATGAGGGACTTCTCCTCAAGCCTCCAGCAATGTCACAATCCAATTCACTCAAGTTCTTGCATACAGGTCAAAAACAGACAAATTCTGGAATAAAGGAAGGGTTTGAGGATCACATCACAAGCAGAAATATTTACATGGTGCACCTGATTTCACATTGGTTTGAGTTTGTTGAATTCAAAGGACTTAGTGACAATTTAATCACAAAATAGGGAACCTCTGTTTTTCCCTCCCTTGCCTCCTTGCTCAAGCCCCAAGCCCTACAGTAACAAAATGCTCTCCTCATAACAACAACCAGCAAACAGGTCTCCACATTCACACCCAAAAGAACATCTGCAAAGAAAATAAAGGCAAGATTCTCAAGCTTGCTGCTACACATCATCTATTATTTCTCATATTTACTATTATTATTACTATTGTTTTCACTGTATTAACAATATATTTCTTCCATGTAAAGAAATACACTCAAGTAAAAAGATTTAAATATTTTGTTTCGAACAGTACTTGTTTGAAAAGCTGGTTGCTTTAAAAAGCAACCCTGTACACTCGTCGTCAACTAGAATTTCCCTCCCATAGTGCTGTAAAGCAGAAACTGGCATTTTACCATGATCTCCTAATTTTGCTTGGATGTGGTGCTGCTGTTAGCTAAAATGAAGCACCTCAGTAGTCCTGATCAGAAAAGACATCAGAACCAGGAAAACCATTGCAGCTACATAACAATAAAAAACCTAAACACAACCATCTTGTGATCAGTTTTATCTCAAACATTTAATTAGAATACTTAGTAATAAAAATGTATCTGATTATTTACAATTAATATCTTTCATGCAAGGTCAAAGTGGAACCTACTGCATCCAAAATGCCGTAGCTTTGAAATCAGTGGAGAAGTTATTCATGCTCCTACAGAACTGATCCTGAACCCTGCATAATTTAGTTCATGCACTCAGTATACAAATGTTGGATAATTCTTATTTTATTCACAATTTTATTCAGTGCCAGATTTAAACGAGTTGCAAATGATTTTGATGAGGATATTGAATTGCTGCATCATGTTTATGATGTACTGCAAGGCAGTTGTGTATAGCCTGAGCGATTTAGGCTTAGCATAATAAATATTATATTCTTATGTTAGATAGGAGTACATCAATGAAACCTATTCTAATTCTATCTAAGGCAATGAAATCATCTGCCTGGGTTATTCATGGAAATATAAGTCCCAACCACTTTTGGACTCACGCAGATTTTATGCTTATGCAGAAGAGGTGACTTCCATAATCCATAATTATAGGTGCAATACCATTCACTGAACAACACGGCTTTTCAAATTTAATTATAAACCCCAAACGTACTTAGCTAATCGAATCAATTGCAAGTCACAGCAAAGCACATTCTAATTTTCAAGACAGATGAAATTTTGCCACCTCTCAGCTGCTGTGAGAGCCAATGTCAGGTGAAAAGTAAGAGAAAACAGACAAGCATGTTTTCCAAGAACCATTACAGCAAATTTTATGACTGTGTTTGCAGACATGTTCCCCGCAGATCTTTGATTTGCTAAGGCTGCTTTTATCTTGCTGAGCCTCTGCTGAGCAGTAACCACCATTTCCAGGAGGCAACAATGCCTTTTTTGACGGGTCCCATTATCCTTTCTTGCCCCACAAATGCAACAGGCCAGTCCTCAAAAGCCTCTTTATGAATTTATGGGGATGAAACGGAACTTCTGCATAGAGAAGCGTGGCTTCAATCCCAAAACAGCCCCTGGAAAGCCCTGCCCCAGCCACAATTGCTGCCCTTACTGTGACAGACCTGCAGCACAGACTTAGTCAAGTCTCCAGCACCCTGACTTTGCCCCTGTTCTCCTGCAGTGCTGAGCTGAGGCTGTGCTCCCAGCCCACCTCTGTGGCATCTCTGCTGGGCTCACATCTTGTGGCTCTGGAGCATCAAACCCTTCTGGCTTCCTTTATTTTTTCTGTCATACAAACCCACTCTGTTTTCTGCAGGGGTCAGTTCCTCCAGGTGAGCACCCTGTGACATGCAGTGACCAGTATAATGAAAAATAGAGCTTAGAGTGCTGCAAGGCAGTCACATTTTCAGTGCTTCAGCTGCCTAAGGAGCCACCAAAACGTGGGATATACAGCACCTCTCCTCAGAGGTAATTCTGCTTTGGTTGCACATACTGTCATTCATGTGAATGGTCTTGAGAGTATTCCGAGCAAAAAAGCCAAAACTGAGCCCAAACCAACTGGTTTGGAAAGGCTCAGATCAATCCTGCAGTCAGTCTACTGTAAATAGAAGGCATAAATTAGTGTATACAATAATCACCAGTTTGTTCTATGGCCGTGTTTCCTTTTGCTGCAAACATAATCACAAAAGCTCCTGATGACACAGCAGCTGCAAACTGAGCTGCTCGAATCACAGCCACAGCACATTCTCACGTTGACCCTTACAAGGAATTAAGTATCATGTTATAATTGCATAGCTGTAATATTATTTATTATTTGCAACATTTGCAGTTACTTTGAAGTGTCAGTTCCATGGTACTGGCTGTTTAAAACCACGGTTTCTCCAAGGGCTTGCTTAGCACAGGAAATCAGAGACTGCAGGTAGGTGTAATGGGCTGGTGAAAGGCACAGCAGAGAGGTAAGAGCAACCCAGCAGCTGTGCCACATAAAGTAACCAGTATTTCTCTCTTTTCAAATAAATTTTGGCACACGTAGGGGCAGGCAAATCAAAGCAATTCAAACACTGCCAGAGCCCTATTGACATCTATACAGTGTGCTGCTTCTCTGGGAAAAAAACTGAATTTCCTCTAAAATGCTCCACAGCCTGCGAGGACGGGGAAAGTGCCCTGCCACCACCCTTCCTCATCTCTAACAAACAGAGGAGGTATGGGCTGGGAGAAAGGAGCTGAGAAAGGACAGAATCCTGGAGAGACAGACAGTTCTCCTGAACTCAAATAAGTTGCAACTCAACCATGTGCTGAGTCAGAAACCTCTGGATATAACAGAGAATTTTTGCTTTCTAACGCTACGTAATCATACAGCTTCCACTGCATCCCTTTCAAAGGGATTCACAGCTGCACTGTCCCAAGAGCTAGTGCCTTTTGTTTGCTTTGAGCCTCTCACCTAAACCTTGAACGTGCTGCAGAAGAAGCAGTGAGCAGCTGCTCCTCATTCCCCTTCTCCGTGCAGCTCAGTCGTACAGATTTCAGCCCTGTCTCCTGGGAGTCACCACTCCTGGACCACAGAGGTGCAGTCCACTGAGTCACTGCTTGTGCTGGAGCTGTTCTCAGGAAAATCCTTTGATCCTCCTTGTTACGCTCTTTGAATCTTATCCAGGTCTGCTGCTCTCCTTTTTGAGTGAAGGAACTGAAATGCAGAGTGTGCAGGGCTGCCCTGGCTTCCACACACAGCCAGCCCTGAGTGCTCCAGCACCAAGAAACAGCCAGAGCTTCCACACACAGCCAGCCCTGAGTATTCCAGCACCAAGAAACAGCCAGGGCTTCCATACACAGCCAGCCCTGAGTGCTCCAGCACCAAGAAACAGCCAGGGCTTCCACACACAGCCAGCCCTGATGCTCCAGCACCAAGAAACAGCCAGGGCTTCCACACACAGCCAGCCCTGATGCTCCAGCAGCACCAAGGAACAGCCAGGGCTTCCACACACAGCCAGCCCTGAGTGCTCCAGCAGCACCAAGGAACAGCCAGAGCTTCCACACACAGCCAGCCCTGAGTGCTCCAGCACCAAGGAACAGCCAGGGCTTCCACACACAGCCAGCCCTGAGTCCAGCAGCATCAAGGAATAGCCCGAGCTTCTCCAAAAAAATCCTGCAGTGCTGCCACAAAGATTCTAATTTCTATCACCTAATTAAATTTAAGGCTAAAAATCAAATAATCACTTGCTACTTTTATTTCTCCCTTTTTTGTTGTTGTTGTTTGTTTGTTTACTTGCAAGTATGGGAATGTTAGCATGGACTGGAGCGTTTCAGGTTTTGAAATGTGAAGTCCTCTCACAATATCTTTTGAAGTTTTATGGACTGCCAGACATGCACAGACCACATGCTGAGTAACACTGCTGCTCAGAGCTTCAGCAAACAGCCAAACGGGAGTGGAGGGGACAAAACAAGCTTGACTCCAAGTGCCCTCCTCAGTACGAGTAACTGCTCAGGAATTCTCTGCATATATCCAAAACCACTTGCACACAATCTGACGCTCATTTCCCATGCTACAGCTCACACGTGTGTGTGCCCAGGAGGGGCTCAGTGTTTCAGACCTTGCAGAGGATGGGAGGCAAACCCAAGAGCCACGGGGCTGAACTGGCTCTGACCCCCCAGACACAGCATGAAGGACATGGCCGAACCCCTGAGAGACATCGAGCTTTTAGGGCAAATACCAACAAACATCAACTATTTTCTCACAGTAGCTGACCTATGTGCAATATTTTATGACTCATGGAAAACTTGGAGCAGCTGTAAGGAACAGTCAGTAAATTTAATCAAGACCCAGAGTGGGGCAGCAATTGTACTGAAACAAAAAGCTACAAACCTGAGTGATAAATGGCATGACATGCCCATAATGGGAGGCTTGAGGCTGCTGCTGCAAAGGATCACCCATGAAGATGGAACCATTGGACAAGAGACAAAGCCAATATATTCCTATGGATTTAACCATTTCACTGCTTCTAACAAGTCCTGCCTTTCTGTATCATAAACGGCAACAATTTCAGTTGGATTTTCTTTATGATTGAAAAAATGAAAAATTCACATTTGCTTGAATTTATTACTAACTGACATCACAATTTCAGCAATTCATAAATTTCCACACTGGTCAGCAAACTATGACCCACAGAGAAAATGTTATGCTGACCTCACTGCAACACCAGTGCTAAAACTAAGAAGACACAGGGTTATCAGTATTTTAGCAAAGGAAGGCTTTTAGATGGATTCTGCTAGTTGAAAAGCTGGTATGATACTCATAAGTAAATGCTGGGGTTATGGAAAATATAAAAAAAAATTAAGATTGAGAATCTATATTGTGGGCAAATAAATAGGATAACAGTTCCTCGGGAGAAAGGCTGCAGAGAATAAACAAGACACAATCTACGTATCTAGAGTTTATAAATATTCATTTTATATTATTTAGACTATTTGTAGATCTAAGGAAGCTGCAAAAAAGAAATTTATACTAAGAGAAAGCTGGGTGAAAGAGAACAATATAAACAAAATCCCCAAGTTCTACTATGGAGGAACATGGTAAGACTTTTAGCATTTGATTTCACATGGTCCCTTGAAAAGTGAAGAATTCCTATTCTGCCTCAGTTGGCAGCTGCCCATGTTTAATCCCCTGTTTCTCTTAGTCAGGAGCCAGTTTGACTGCAGGGAGGGGGAAGGAGATCTCAAGGCTTCCCAGCCCAGGAAGCCAGAGCAGGCATTTCATTCCGAGTGCACACCAACATCCCCCAGCCATAAATGAGGGCGATACTTCCCATCAGTGGGAGCACAGATGCACCCAGTAACAAAGCAGCCATCCCAAAGGGCAAATAATTAAGCAGATTGTCTTTGGGGACAGGGGACAGAACCATCCTCCTGAGCTCCTGAAGGGAGCTGTGTCCCACTGGCTCCCAGCGAGCCAAACCTGGCAGTGCAGGGACAGGGACACCCAGCTACAGCCCAGCAGTGATGAGAGTGTGCAGGGACACCCAGCTACAGCCCAGCAGTGATGAGAGTGTGCAGGGACACCCAGCTACAGCCCAGCAGTGATGAGAGTGTCCAGGGACACCCAGCTACAGCCCAGCAGTGATGAGAGTGTGCAGGAACACCCAGCTACAGCCCAGCAGTGATGAGAGTGTCCAGGGACACCCAGCTACAGCCCAGCAGTGATGAGAGTGTGCAGGGACACCCAGCTACAGCCCAGCAGTGATGAGAGTGTGCAGGGACACCCAGCTACAGCCCAGCAGTGATGAGAGTGTGCAGGGACACCCAGCTACAGCCCAGCAGTGATGAGAGTGTGCAGGGACACCCAGCTACAGCCCAGCAGTGATGAGAGTGTGCAGGGACACCCAGCTACAGCCCAGCAGGGCTGTGAGTCCCCAAGAGCACCCCTGTCCCCAGCCCCACTGCAGGGCTGAGCACCCACTGCCCTCTCAGGAAGGTTTAATTACAGGTATGTGCCAGGGGAGAGCTCAGCACTGAGTTTTCCCCTCTCTTGCCTTGTTATATTTTGCAATACTTAATGTTCCATAATTGATTCGATGCAATTTGTCCCAGCTGTAGCTACAGGGCTCTGCAGGTCCACTTTGGGTGAAGAGGCAGTGAAATGAGAAATGCTCAGACCGCCAGTGCAATTCAGTGAATACGTCTGCCAAGAAGGAAGCAAAGAATTAATGCACTGGAGACTAACCTTTCAGGAACAGTGCAGGTTTACTCTGAGCATTAATTCTGAAAGTAATGAGCTTGTGGTTTCTGGTTCAGTCTTTAATAGTCTTCATCATAAAAGCACTACAGTTAATATCCCATAATCAGTGCTTTCTGATCAGGAGAGTCCAATAAGCAATTTTCCATCACATACTGGAACTCAGCTACTGCTGCAATCTGAACAAAACAAACAAAACAATGCTCCAGTCTACATCTAGCAACAGACAAAAAAACACAGACAAAGCAATTTAAATATTTCAGCTGCAGAGCCATTTGAGGGTCTAGCCACATCTTCCATTAAAATTAGCAGCCAAAAAACTCCAGTTCTGCTTTGGAGTCTTCCTCATTTGGAGTTTTCTTAGTGTGTGCAAACATATCTTCTATTGTTGCTTAGCAGTGGTGACTCCTCACTACCACTCTTGGTTCAGAAAAGTAAAAGTATTCCAATTTAATGCAAATTAGCTTTGTATCTGTTTTCCTGGAAAAACTGTTGGAAAAAACCAGTTTGAATTAAAATCAGTTCAGCAGGAAAGTTCAATTTTACATCCCCTCCTTAGAATTAGTGTATATGGTTATTATTAATTTCTGAATCACACCATGTGCTCTTTCCTACAGTAATTGCTAACTGAAGTCAACAGCAGTACTGTCATCCATTTTAATGGGCTGGGATCACGCCACAAGACACAAAATAAAGACACTTCTTGTTTCGAAATGCTCAGGATCAAAACAAGAAAAACACAGGAGACACACTGGGAAACCCAAAGGGATGAATTACTAGGAATTTAATTTCTCATTTATTGCTAATATTATTGTTGACTCGCTTGTTAATGTAATGTAGCACTTACATTAAGGGATCTGTGTCAGAGTGACCCACTAATGATGATTTGTATCTGCTGCCAGGCTAGGCAGACATAGAAGAGACTATTTCGGTGGTGTTCAGGGGCTATTTCCCTGTCATTTAGGGGATTTAAGGCTCTTAAGCAGTTACAGGCTTGTTTATTTTTTAATAATTAGAGCTAGCTGAATTGTAAGTCAAAGAAGACAGGCAGGATAAGGGGCCTCTGCTCTCTACAGTGCAATTGCTGCACAAAAGAGGAGGCAGGAGGTGCAGGGCTGGTTTTTCTCCCCTCCTCCCAATTCCTTGCACACCGCCCTGGCCAGCACAGCTCCATCCCTGTGCAGGAACAGCAGCTCCTCATCACCCAGGCACAACGAGAACCAGGATTTCCTGAGCCACAGCTCCCTCAGAGTGAGTGGCACTGGTGTTTGTTCCTCACCCAGGAGCCACCAGAGCTCCCTGCTGCCTGCTCTGCTGTGTCAGGCTCTGTCACCAGCGATGCTCTTGGCCTGGAGCTCACAGTGAGCTGGAGCTGGGCTGCCACAGAGCTCCCTGCCTGCAGGTTTCATCCTTTTCCTGCCATGCTGGCACGTCCTCTCAGCTTCCAGGTCAGCTTGGCCAGCCACTGGGAAGCCCTGGCAGTGCATCAAGGGTGACTGAGGAAAGGACCATGGGGGGAGAGGGAGAAACCTCAACTTTCCATAACTGAACTAGACTCAAAATGGGATCAAACGAAGCCACAAATACTGGCAAAAAGTGAATTTCAAAAAAGGCCCTACAGCAGATATATCTTGCCTGAAGTACAAACATCAGGTGGTGGCAAATGCCCTCTTTGGCCAGAACGAGCTGCACTCCTGTGGAGGGCTCAGCAGCACAGCTGTCCCAGCAAACCCCTCCTGGTGTGCATGGACTGAGAGAGCACGGGCACACAGCTCCTGCCAGGCTGTTCAACACCTCTTCCACCACATTTATCCTTTGTTAGGGGTCACTGATCCTGACTGCACAACAAAGAGCACAGGGGGAATACACCATTTACAAATATCAGTTTGTAAAACGAGGCAAGAACAGCTGCAGGCATGGCTGGATGCACAGAGAAGAAGACCCTAATTCCAGTTTGGATTGGTTTTGTCTGCTTGCTTTTCCAAACAGTTTCCACCTAGGAAACTGATATCACTTCCTGATGGCTTCTGTAACCCTTCACTACACCAAGCATTCATGGACAGCAGCCTCCAGGCAGAGCAGGCTGATCAAAATAGGCACAACTAAAAATATCTGAATGACAAACAAAAAACTGCTGCTTTTAATCAATGGTGGTGTTTCTGTCTGTGCGAGTGGGTGTAAAATTCTTCTGTTGTTAAGGCAAAGCAGTGAGGAACCAAGCCCTGGCTCACTCAGGTTATCCTGTCCCCCATCCTTGGCCTCTGCTGTGTCTGTGAGAGCCAAGAGCAGCAGCACATCAATAACTCTCTACCCCTCACATTTGGGTGTTTGTTTGTGTCCCAGCCAGGATGATACAGAAGCCCTCACTATCTGTAGCAAACACTGGAAGGAGAACCAGGCAGGAGATATTATCCAGGTCCTTGCAGGGCAGATGCAAACCCAAACCCACAGCATTTCTTGCTCTTCTCTCCTTAGCTCGTGCTTTATCCTCTCCATCTCTGACTATTTAGACTGCAGGGCCAGGGACCACCTACTGTGTGCATGTTCCTGCAGTCTCCCAACAAGACTTCCATTTTTTGCTGTTCTTCCTAGGCTAGACCATAATAAATATGATTACTTTAACAATAACACACATTAATAATCGTTAATGCATTGCTTGAGTTTGCCTTTGAAATGCAATCTGTGCTCTCCTCCCTCTCAGCAGTTTAATCGCTGGCTGAACTTTCTCAGTTAACTGGAAGTGCCATAGGTAAGATTTTTTTCCACTATCAGCACTTTCAATCTTTGTGCAATTTAAAGCAAATACATCTTTCTTTGTGAATGCAAATGAGCCCAACTGTTGGGGGTTTTCTTTGTGGTTTTTGCTTTTGTTTGGGGGTTTGTTTGTTTTTGGGGTTTTTTTTACTTTTCTGAACTTTTAAGTTATTTTCTAACAGCAACCTGGCCTGGCAGCAGTAAGGCAGACATGACATAATGCTGGCTGTTAATGGCTCCCTAACCCTGGCTGTCAGCTCTCCCAGTCAGTGAGTGCTCTCAGAGCCTCTCCTGCCTCCCAAACTCACTGTGCTCCTGTGCTGGGCATAAATCCCAGCTCTGTGTAAGAATCAGAATAGTTTAGACTGGAGAGGACCTTTAAAGTTCATCTAGTCCAACCCCTCCACAGTGAGGGATGTCTTAAACTAGATTAGATTGATCAGAGCCCTGTCCAACCTGGCCTTAAACGTTTGCAGGGATGGGGCATCTACAGCCTCTCTGGGCAATCTGTTCCACAGTTTTACTACCTCATTTTAATAACTTTATAGCTAACCTAAATCAACCCTTCTTCAGTTTAAAGCCATTAGCCCTTTCCCAACCAGCTCCTTTTAAAGCCTGTGTGCTGTTGGGCTCAGGAATGGGGCTCTGCCTTGTTTCAGTGCTCCAGGCTGGCAGCTCGTGCCCAGGCATCCATCCTGGAGTTCCTGGGGCTGTGGGAGGCCACACCACGCTCAGCTTTCCAGCACGTGGCTGCAGGAGTGGTCCAGCAGCTGCCTGCTCACAGCTTTGGGGGCAGCCAGAAAAATCTGCCTTGTTCCCAGCCTGGCTGCTGTGCTGGGGACAGCAGGAGAGTCACCCAAAGCCCCCTGGCCCTGGGAATAGCCACATGCCCAGCTCTGCTGTCTGTGTCCCTTCTGGTGCCACCACCAGAAAATGGCCAGTGCCCGCCAGGAGGCAAAAATCCAGCATTTGTGGGCTTTGGAGAAGGATCTTCCACACACAAGGAATGCCCCTCTCCTCACTTCACATCGCTGTGATTATTTCTCAGGTGGGGTGGGAGGGGGAGCAGAGACCTGCTGTGCCAAGCACAGAGATGATCCTTTCCCCAAAGAGCTTACAACCAAGCATAACACCGAAAAAATCCCATTATTGACAGATTAATGGCAATCTGTCAGGGCAGCCGCTCCTCTTAGGAGTTTCTTGAGCAGAACAGAATTACAGGGCTCTTGTAATTAGCTAAGGATACCTAAACTGATCCAAAAATGGAGCAGTTAAAATTAAGGACTCACCTCCACAGTAATGTTACACTAAAATTGTGAGTGTGGGATGAGTACATGGGAACATTTTAAACAGAACACACAGATGGGTAACCCCAGGGAAGAGGTCAATGCATAGATTTCTTTTGTGAGCTTCATAAACACCTGCAGCATGTATGATCTTAGAAGTGGTGTTTTTAAAAAACAGCTAGGGATTTTCCTCTTTCAACCCAGTTCACAGAGTTAGTTTTAATAGTAATTCTAGAAAAACAATTAAGTCACTGGCATGCTGTGAGTTGGGTTTGCTTTTCATTTTTTCGTATTAGTGCCATCTTACATATATTTGTGAAAAGAAGATTTTCCTCAAATTAATTCTACTTTTGCTTGGCCATCTATAATTCATTCGTAATTACTAAATATTGGCCAAACACAGTGCTAAACTTCCTGAGTCACAGAGCTTTCCTAATTGCAAGAAGTTAGTACAGGAAAGGTCATAAGTATTTGTTCTGCACATCCAAATCACATCCACACGTGGGTCTCACAACAGCCTGACCACCCTTGCTCCCTCTCCCAGCTGCCATCACACGTGGAGGAGCCTTCTGATATTCAATTCAATATTTGACAGGGCCAGCACTTAGATGATATCTAAGAACATGTCAAGAAACATAACCAGAGGGAGCTTAAGGAAAAAAAAAAAAAAAAAACCAAAACACAACTTCTATCCTGTGGTGTAAATGGGCAGACACTCATGCAGCCAGTGAAAATCACACTGATTTACATGATGTGAGCATCTGGCTCTTTTCCAAGGGTAAGGACTTGCTGCCCAAGGGCAAGAACCAGCCCCTGATGTTATTGCACATGGGCAGATGATTTCCCTGCGTTATTCCTGTGTGGCTCCCACGTGCCCTGGGGAAGGAGTGACTGTGACCTCAGCTTCAGATGGAATTATTCCCATCAAAATCAGCTTGTCCATGGAATGTTCAGGGAACTGCAGTTGTACCATCAATGCCTGCCCTGGAGCATTAAGACTTCTGAATTTTCACACATTTATTGTGACCAGACTTGCTCCTTACCCTGTTACATAATCACCAGGATACACAAACACCAGGGTGTTTAGGTCTAATGCTGTGTAAAAAAAAAAATCCCTGACATAAAAATATCCCACCCCAAACACTGAAAATTCTATTTCAATACTGCACTTAGCCATTCATTGCAGACTTGTAAAAGCTGGCTAAAATCAAACATCACAGAATCAAGAAGGCTCTTTTGGACAGAAAAACAAAATAAATGCATTTTCAGCAGTTTAATAAAACCAAGACAATCATTACAAAGTACTTCCTGACCAATAGGGTGAAATTAGTTTGTTAATATGAGAAGAAGAAGAGGCTTGGAATTAACTGAAAGCATATGACAGAACACAAATGGAGCAAATTCTACTTCTGTAAAAATTAAGATCTGTAAAGTTCTGAAATGACAGCCATTGGTACTTATAGAAATCTATTTATGGCTTGTGCACTGCTTGAAGAAACTTCCAAAGCTGGATAAACTGTTCCAGATTTTATACAGTTAATGTATTCTACCAGAAAATGTCCATTTCTCATGTTTTTCATTGACACACACTGATATACATTATGCCATTTGAAAAAATGGCAGCTTTGTCTGCACTTAACAACTACAAGGCGTGGGTATGAAACAGCTAAAGCATAAAACCCTAAGGACAAGGCTTCATTGTAAGCATTAAATAATTATTACAATGCAAAATTAGTCAGAGGAATATCTCTGTTTTACTTCAAGCCATGTGAGGGCTGATCCAGAGCTGAATTTACTGTCAACTCCAGTTACAATGGCATTTCACACTGTACTTTTTGCTTATCATTAAAGGGACAAAATCCATTTTAATTTTTAACCATCCCTTTTGGTTTATTAAATCCAGTTTGTGATGATTAGTATTTTTAGACTTCAGACTTACCATGGTTTTATTTGTAAGTGTTTTCAAATTTGCTTCTTCTTCTGTGAAAAGCTCTTTACCATAAGAAATTGGCTGCACAGAGGAGAAACTGTGGGGTTTCTGTCTGACTTACCCCAAAAGTGCCAAATAAATACTATTAGGAGTTTTAAAATTAATAATTTTGAGAGGAAAATAATGTTCTTTTAACTAGCTATTATAATTCTTACACAATAGGGTCTTGCAGCTGGCACTATACTTTCAAATAATGCCTACATTTAAATTCAGCCAGCCTCTATATTTGCTAAAAGAAACCTACTACATAAATTCTCCTTGGTAGAGGAGCTGTGGAAATGATTCATGAGAAACGCTGCATTAAGCTGAATGTTAGCATTGAGAAACCAGTTACATACCTATCTGATTATTATTTATATTAAGTAGCACCCCCATTTCAAATCCAAGAGCAGAGCCTCGCTGTGCTAGATTTAAAAAAAAGAATAAATAAATGGATAAATACACCAATTGTCAGGGCCTCCTACTCCTGCCACAGCTATAGAATAGAAAAGCCCACAGTGAAAACAAGGCAGAAAAATCCTGCCAGGATCTGCCATGTGTGGCAGGGGACCCAAAGCCTGGAGTGGAGGGTGTTGCCCTCCTGCAGCCTTTTCCTGGACGAGAGGAAACACTCCTTTTTCCCAGAGTGTACAGCTCCAAAGAGCTGAAATACGTGTCACTCTAATGGGTTCTGTCATAGCTGGGCAAAACACAGCAATGTTAGAAAGCATTTATCAAAGATATGACAGGGCTTCCCAATTATGCTGCCTTTCAACCCACTGCTTAATAAAAATGTGTGAAGTGACAGAGCACTTTACCTCATCAACATCCCTGGCAGCTGTGGGTGGGCTTCCTTTGGGGAGCAGCTACTCAAAAATAGCAAAAAAAAAAAGCAAAACTTGACTGAACGTCAGAGTCATAATTACAGAAAGTAGAGGGACTCAAAGAAAAACCCACCTGTGCGATGAAATAATTGTGTAAACGAATTTCTCTTTAGAGCAAAGGTTTCAGCTTTAGTAAAGCTGAATTTTCCTTTGCTTTCCTTTCCCGAGATGGGCACGTTTGCTTTGTGCAGCTCCCATGCCAGAAAGGGAAACCTGGCCCGAGCAGGGGCTGGAGCAAGACAATTCAGCTGGATTTACCAACCAGGCAAACTCCGTGCAGCTTCCAACTCTACTCAGTGTTTCTTACACGAGACCATAGCACGAATAAGGGTGAAGAACACACTGCTGTAAGTTTTCAAAAGCTTGCTATGAAGATCACCCCTCACACCCTCTGCACTCCAGAGTTTTTGCACTGATGTGAGCAGGGTCGGGAGGAGTTGTGGAAACTCATGTTTCCCCCCAAAGACACTGACAAGTTTCCACTAATTTCAGCTACAGAAACAAGCCCCCATCTCGTGCCAGCCTCCAAATGGCTCCGTTTTCTCACACACGCAAGAAATCTGCTCCAAATTCTGCAGATTTCAGTGAAACCAGGAGCTCACCAACAGTGGTTGGTTTTGACAGGCTGCAGGTCAGCACAGTATGCAAGAACATGTCTAGCCTTGGCTGCTGAGAGGTTTTCTGGCTGGCTTTTGGGATGTGACATGACCTCGGCCACAACCTTGTGTGCAGCAGCTGTTTTGTAAAGCTCGGGTTACTGAGGTGGCACAGCAACGTTCTGTGAGCATCTTTGTCAGGCACGTCCTTTTTACTTCTTGCTCGTTAATGGATTTAAAGGTCTAGATTTAAGCAATTTTTTATATATAGCTTCCCTTTGTGGTCTTAATCTAGCTGTTACTGCAAATATTCACTGTGATTTAAAGTGTTAAGGAATACAGCACATGAAAAATCTGATTATTACCTTAGGTTTTACACATGAAGAACTCCACTGCTTACAAATACTCATGTTTCCTCACATAGCAAGTCTGTGTGCCATGGACATCTTCCCTCTGTCTGTCTAGTATCAACACAGAGTCAAGAACCCTAACACCAAATTTCTATTGCCTAAGCTCCAAATGCTTTGCATTTCTCTCATGATGATTTCATGCCCTTCTACTTAGAGCACAAAAATAAAGTCAAAATCCACGAAATTTCCTCCTCCAGTCCTCTATTTCTTTATTACTCTGTTTCTACACACAGACTTGCATTTGCCTCTAAGTGCAGGGAACTCAGACAAAAGAAATGTGCCCCTCCCTGGTGTTTCATTTTTCCCCCTAGGTACCAGCTGCTGTTGTCCCAAGCTCAGCCCATCTGCAGATGCAAGGATCCACTTTTTGTCCCACCACACCACAGCACTTCAGCCTCCACCACAGCCTTGGTATCTCAAGTTTCTGAACCAGGAGGGTGATGCTGTAAAATAAACTCTCTGGCCACATGCCTCTTCCTGGCTGATTGCTCCCAGAGCTCCGAATAAACCCCATTATCTTCCAACACACAGGCACAAACCCTCTCTATTAAGGCACAGTGCCTTTGTTTTTAAGGCAGCATGTTCAGAGCCCTGCACAGAATTTTGAACTCCTGAATCAAACAGTTGCTTCTCCAGCAAGAAAAAAATTGATTTGAGCCTCCCTTTTCAACAGGTTGTTGATTCCGTGTGGGTTCTGCAGGGGTATTCCAGCTAAACCATGTGTGGCACAGGTGTCCAGTCCCAGCTGCCTGAAGGGACCTCCAGCAGAGCAGCAGCTACCCAGACACGGGATCACTGTGTCCAAAATCAGATTCAAATTCTGTTTGGAATTGTGCAGAGCGGTCTCATGCATACAGCACTCTCATAGCCACAAACCTAATTTGGATGGAATGCCATTGCAAATAACCCATCACCTCACTTCAGCCTTCCATGGCCACACAGTCCTGCCTGACAGTGGTCTTGTTCTAATATTCCATATGTGAAATCAAATAAACCACCCTCGCAGTTTTCAGGACAACGTGAAGTCCTGGCTCGTGACTTGCCAAAACAGAACTGTAAGAATATATGCAAAAAAAAGAAAAAATCCTTGTCAGCACTCTCCCGACTACAGTGGCTACAAGCCAGATTTTTCATGATGCAATTCCCCAGAGGAGCTGCTTTTCTGGCCAGAGCCTCACCTCGTCTGTGCTGAAGAAACTCCAGGGAGCTGCGCAGGTGAATCTGGCTTTTCATGTGTAACCTGCTGTTACGTTTTTGTCCAGAGAATTTCGTTCTGTATTTCAGCACCATTCTTCTTAACAGCCCGTGGGGACAATTTTCTACAAGGAAAGCTCTTATTAGGCTTTATATCGATGACCTTAGGTTATCTTTTATGGTTTAATCTGCACAACCTTAGAAATCAAGCTTTGCCTGTGGTAGCCAGCCCATCAAGCCATTCGATTGTCCAGTACAACTTTCAATTCTCACAAGCAATTTGACAATTGCAAGTATTTTGCACTGCATATTATGAAGTCTAGTGCTGCAAAAATAATAAGACCTGGAATTACACACAGCACTGAAAGTCTGCTCATTTAACCATGAATTCTCAGGTCATTCAGATGTTTCAATAACAGGCCAAGCTGTCATATTACTCTTATCACAAAAATGCCATGTGCCTGTTCCCCAGCTCACACTCATGCCAGCTCTCAGACTCCCATCCAACCTTCCCTAACTCCAAGGATGCACAAGCAAAATACATTATTTTAATGGATGGTTTCATAAACAGACAAGCCCTAGAGCCACTAAATAGTGCTCTCAAGTCATTTACTATGGTTTGTAATTTATTAATAGGGATATATGAATCTTCCTTGAGGGGAAAAACACAAGAAGCCAACGTAGCCTGCTGGAGGCACAGAGCTGGATCCTGCTCCTGGTGGCTTCTGCCTCCAGCAGGTGAGAGGAGGGGTACCCTGCCTTTCTTTCCTTCTCGAGGCCCCTTGCTTGGCTCTCCTGGGGTCAAATGCCAGCACAAGCTGGCAAGTTGCCACCCTGGTCATTCACACCAACCCCTTGCCCGAGGTTTGGTCACTTGTCACAGCTGCTGGCAATGGTTCTGGCCACAGCACACCTTGTGCACCTCCACTGGTGAGAAAACTGCTTCAGGGTGCTCCAGAAGCTGGGAGGGGATGCAGGGGATGCAGGGGTGGCTGGGGCCTCAGCCAGCAGTGTAGGGCAGCAGGGCTGGGTCGCTGCTGGCACCTGGGGAGGTGCCAGGATGGGGTGCCCAGGTGCCCCAGGTGAGACCCAGGCTCCCAGCAGTGGTGACAGCTGCAGGTGGCAGCATCAGATGGAACAGAAACCATCACTGACCGTGAACCACACGGTTTATGGAACGTGAAGAATCTGTGAAATGCCACGTGGCCACCCGAAATCATAAAATAAATCCTAGCTAAATAGAAAACAATGAAGAAGGCAGGCACCCAGCCGGCCCCGCTGCACCCACGCAGGGATGCAGGGCTGTGCCACACCACCAGACACCATTTCTCTCCCACTTTCTGCTCCTGCAGCCCCTGCCTGCATCACCACGTGCCCCAGTGGGTGGGAGCAGGGTCAGGCTGGCTCAGCACCCCCTCCAAAACGTGACTTCACAACTGTTTGCACATCCCAAGTTTAGCAACCTGTAACAATATCTCAGATCCCTCTCAGTGCTGTGTTTAAAGTTAGCTTTCCTTCTGGCTGCTTTTAGTTCTGCACCTCATCTGCAGCTTGGAGCCAGTGAACTCTGAAGACTCACAACATTCTATAGGATGGAGTTAACCTGCAGTAGCTCCTTAAATTACACAGATGGTTTAACAAAATAAGCAGGTACAGAAAAGACAGTCTGAAAGCAGATTGTGAACACTGTCTTGCTTTCAGCAAGTTCAGTTCACTTCTAATTCTGACCTGATTCTTTTACAGATTTAATGAATCTGTCAGGTTGATACCATAAAATGGGACAAGTGAGCAGTCAGCTTTGTTGTTCAGGCTTTGTTTTCATCTTTCCAATTAAAAACAAAACAAAAAAGGATCCAAGCAATTAATGGGAAACATTAACATGTAAGAATGCTACAGCTTTTAAACATATGGGAGACTTCATCTGAGTAAGAATTTCCACTGGAAAAGATTGAGGTGAGCTCACAACTTTCAATCAAAGTTCTGTGCATCGAAAAAACTTAGTTAAAGGTGGTTAGGGCTGTCAGATAATAGATGAATTTACACAACTCTAGAGACTGGCTTTACTAGAATAAATTATTGATGTCTCACTTTCATGAGTGAATGACTTGCAGAAACCAGCACAGAGTACATCCCACTGCTGCAAGATGTGCAGACTTAATGCAGCTTTGGAAAAGCCAGCCAAATTCTTCCTCTGACCTGCCCATCAACAAAAACAAGACTTAAAAGATACAATTGCTTTGGAAGTGGATCGGTCTTTAAAGCGTTGAAAGCAACTTCTGTACACGAACCCCACTGATATTTCTGTGGTCTTAAAGCTGTTTTTCCTGTTTTCAGAAGTTTTTATCTTCCCTGCTAATTGACAGAAGCTGAACATCTATTTCAGTGGAGCTCTGCCAGTTTATACAAGCTGAGGATGTGGCCCATATTTTTATAAAGGGAGGTCCTTTCCACTGTTTTGCCATCTGCCAAGCTCTACTTTCAGCTAATTAAATAACGTCAAGTTCTAGCAGGCTTTTTCAGGCCATTAGAGTTTTCTATTTCTGGACCCCTAAGGGTACCTAGCAAGTCTGGAGAAGGGAGATGCAGATTCAAAGGTGCTGACAATGCTAAGTGCATTTCTAAAGGCTGGAAAATACCCTGACAGTTTGGACACTCTCTGTGGTCTCCATACAAAGAGAGTTTGTGGAGGATCTGTGAATGTGAGCAAACAATCTTACACACTGGGAGGAAGCAGGGAATTGACTTCAAGCATCTGTTGTTTCAAGTGACCATGGGAGAGCCTGTGTGGCAGCCTGAAGGTGCAGGCAGCTCGCTCTGCACAAACACTGAGGTCATTTATCATACGGAATTTTTATTCCCCACTTCAGCAGCCCTTTTGTCGCCAGCCTCACCCACCCTTGGGTCTGGCACCTCCTCAAGCTGCTCTGCCCACCTGCCCTTCCCGTCCCAAGCCCTCTGCTCCCTCATAGTGCTGGCTGTGGGGATGAGCAGCAAAAAATAAAAGCATTTCATTTACCTTCTACTCTACAGCTGCAAGTGTAACAAACATCATCCAAAGTCCCTGAGATACATAAATGAGCAGTTTATCCATGTAACCAAGGCTGTCCTACCATTTGTGCATTTTCTCCCCTCTCTGCTATCCCTGTGATAGACCCACTTACACTACTGATCTTAAAACAGACCATCGACAGCTGGAGCAGGGATTGTCTCATCCTGTGAGCACAAGACCGACTACAACGGAGCCTTTATCCTGCCTGCAGACTTCCAGCACTGCTGAAATTCAAATAACGATGGTGGATGTGGAATAGGGTGAGCAGGACATGAACACAAGCAGGGAATAACCCTCTATCAACCAGGAGCTCCACAGGAATAATGGACTGCACCAGCAGTACTGGCAGAGTTTACACAATTCCTCCTTTTTATCCAGAGAGAGCCCAAAACACCTTCTCATATGTGTGGAGAGGCTATTTCTAACATGACATACTAAATGAAGCCTTTTTATCAAGATTCAGCAGCCCCACGTGCCATCCTGAGCTGAAAGGGAAAAATCACTTCTGCCATGAAACTGTCACTGGGAAAGGCAAGGGAGGCCATGCATGGTGGCATGGCTCAATGGCAACTTCTGCTTTTTAGCCTGCCTAGGATAAAATGAGTTACCCCAGTCTAGATCAGCCTCTCATCCACTCTACTGCCAGCTAAGAAAAAAAAAAAAAAAGACAACAAACAAACCACAACAAATCAAGCATTAATGAGGAAGAAAACAGTTCTTCTCACATGGCCTCTCATGCAGTACCATGCTGGTGTCAGGCCAGACACAAATGCTGGATTGAGACACCAGTTAGATTTCAGTGACACACTCACACCTTGCAGTAAGCCTCTACAGAGGTGTGTGAATATGTGGACACACCTCTGTCTAAAGTTCAAACATGATTTAAATAGGTCATCCTACACCAGCAAAGTCATATTAGTACAAATCTGAGCCCATTGTAACTGCCTGAGTCATATGAGTACACAGCAGGTATTTTAGCACCACTGTGATGGCTGACGTGAATAAATCTAAATCTCCAGTGTATTATATGACCACAAATCTTCCTCTTCTCTTCCTAACTAATTTATCACGTGGAACCAACACTCACAGATGTCCTTTGAAATTATACCAATGTAAAGGAAAATGGATAGGAATACAATGATGGACACAGCTGACCAGGGTACAGCAGCATCCTCCTAAAAAACAAGCTGGAGCTGCCTGGAACAGCCCAGGTTTGGAGGGAGGCAAGTTTCCTGGTGGCCCTGGATGAAGGTCTGTGCCTGTGAGGGTCATGGCTTTGAGAGGATGTTACAGGAAAGGCAACACCACGTGGGGCAGTCTGTAAAACAGAATTACAGCAAGGATTTTAAAATGCATTATATTCCTGGCAAGTCACGTGCCTTAAACCGAACATAAATCATTGCAAACTTCAACTTTTGTTTCCGCAGAACTTTTTTTAATGTTTTTGGTTCCCCACACAGGGCCCTGTTCAGCATCTTGCTGCCATGGTGTTTTTCTATCTTGACAATTCACTTCCGTGAGCAGGCATGTAGCCAACTCAAATGAGACTGAACGCAGTGAAAAGCCCTTCAGGTAAACAGTGTGATAAGCTAAACTGCAAAAACGAGACAATGTTTTTGTACTATGAGGCAGTTGCTATGGAGACTGTTGCTAATTAACTGCATTCAGCCAAGAGAACAAAGGGTTTAAGGGCAGACAGGACTCTGGATCTTAGAGCAAGCAATGCATGATGTCTTATGCAATCTGCACATCTATCATATCTGGAATACCTGAGCCTTTGCTTAGGCTGCAGAATACCTCAGCGGCAACAGGGGGCTTTATTCCTTTAAATTTCGACTAATTTTTAGGTAGTTCATGACTTTTCAGTATTTAAAAAACAAACAAAACCCATACTTAAAAGTCACAGGTATCATGAATCAATGCATGAAGTCAGGACTGTACTGAACATGGAAGTGTTTTCTGTTCATTCAGAGCTGCTGTTTTCACAGAGGGTTTGCATGGCCAGGTTTGGCACTGAGGGGCCGCAGGGGTGGCTGCTGGGAGGAGCTGCCAGGAACTGCCCTCCTGTCTGCCAGAGCCAATGCCAGAGCCACTGCTGCTCCATCAGTGACAGGGGTGCTGCTCCTGACATAGCAGCTTGGGCAGGGAGGGAAAAGCCCTGGGCAGCTGCAGAGGAGTGAGATGTGAGAGAGGAGCAGCCCTGCAGACAGCCAGGTCAGGGCAGGAGGGGCTGCAGGCACAGGGGATGCTGAGATTGCCCTGCAGCCCCTGCAGAGCCCAGCCCTGGGCACAGGGAGGGCACAGGGGATGCTGAGATTGCCCTGCAGCCCCTGCTGAGCCCAGCCCTGGGCACAGGGAGGGCACAGGGGATGCTGAGATTGCCCTGCAGCCCCTGCTGAGCCCAGCCCTGGGCACAGGGAGGGCACAGGGGATGCTGAGATTGCCCTGCAGCCCCTGCTGAGCCCAGCCCTGGGCACAGGGAGGGCACAGGGGATGCTGAGATTGCCCTGCAGCCCCTGAAGAACCCAGCCCTGGGCACAGGGAGGGCACAGGGGATGCTGAGATTGCCCTGCAGCCCCTGCTGAGCCCAGCCCTGGGCACAGGGAGGGCACAGGGGATGCTGACATCCACCATGAGGATGCATATGGAGCAGGTGGATGCCTGAAGGAGCTGTGACCCCAGGAGGAGCCCTGGGAGCTGTGGGCAGGACTTGTGACCCCCATGGTGGAGCAGCCTGTTCCTGAAGGACTGAACCCTGTGGAAGGGACACGCTGGAAAAGTTCAGGAAGAACTGCTGCCCGTGGGAAGGAATCACTTTGGAGAAGTTCATGGAGAATTGTGTCCCATGGGAGAAACTCCCCACTGGAGCAGGGGAAGAGCATGAGGAGCCCTTCCCCTGAGGAGGAAGGAGCAGAAGCAAAGGTGTGTGATGAACTGATCATAACCCTCGTGCCTCATTCCCCTGGACCACTGAGGAAGCAGAGAAACTGGGGGCAAAGTTAGAACAATGAACTCTTCATTCCTAAAGCAAGCTCCTAAAAATGTACCTTGGACCTAAATACTGTATTTAAATTAAAATCGGCTATTCTGGACAGATACTGAATTACTTCATTTTCAAGGGATCATATTTTGGTTCAGTTTTATACTATAACTCCTCTCCATGTCTGCAACACACTGTAGGGCTGCAGCACTCTAGGAAAAGCATCAGCTTGTCAGAAGTGATGTAAATCCCAGAGCAGCACGATTCCAGCTCCCAGAGTGTGCTCCTGGGGAAACTGCCCGAGCTCACAGCATCCCCTGCAGCCCCAGGAAGGGCCAGGGCTGCACATGCTGTGCTCAGGCCAGACCAGGCACACCCTAACTCATCTCTGAAAACTTCCAAAACTGAGCCCTTTTCCTAAGTGGGAGCTGAGAAAAACAATGAAAAGCCCATTATAAAGACCCTTCCTTTAGAGGTGACAAGCCAGTGGATAAAATAGATCTGCACTAACACAAGATTTCTTTAGGTCTGAATAAATAAGGCACTGTTTTTCCTTTTTAAGTCATGATACGCATGATTTAAATAAAAACAAAACTGGGATTTTTTTAAACATGATTTACATGCTGTCAGGATGTGAAGAGTCACAATCAATTTCAAAGTTAAGTCCTTACTAAGGGGAATGGGATGAGTTCACACCTCATATGAGGGTATTCAGCAAAGCTTGCTGCACACTGAACACACAGTATATTAATTTACTACCTGAAGGCCTAAGGTTTGGGGGTTTTTTTTGACATTTTGAATTATGAGGCATCTGCAAACAGATCCTAAATCTGAATTGCGCATGGATTTTCCACACCAGCCAATTCCAATTGCCCCTAGACATCCCCTCCAGCATTAATCACTCACCCACACTACTGTAGTTCATATTTCTTTTACAGAAACAGAGGTCTGCAAAATCCTTAAACTCTTGCCTAGAAAACAGGAATTATTACTTCTGTGGCAAACTAAGTTTTAAACATAAGGGACCCAATTCTGCCTTCAGTTATACTGCCATAAATCTTTAACAATTCCATTAGATTTATAACAGTGTAACTGAGGAGGAAATTGAGCCCAAGATATTTTCTAAATCGGTAATTAAATAGCAGAATTTTAGTTTGGCACAGAGTAAAGACCTCTTAGATTACTTCTTTGGATAAGGCTACATACTTTTTTGGTCCTTGAATAATGATGTTAGGAACAAATCAAATCATCCTATTTTCAGCAGCCTCTCTCTTATTCTGTAGAAGGACCACATCATCTCACGGAGCATCAATTTGGGGCTAAATACTGCCTCAGTTTCCCATCCACTTTCTCTCCTCCATATAAATCTTAGACTAATTTTGGCTCTCCATTATTTGTACATGGTATACAGCACCTCGAGGACCTTTTCTCGCTTGGTTTCAAGGAACTACTATATTAAGCAAATGTCTAATAATAATAAAATGGCATTTAGTCAACTGCCTTATTAGAGGAGCAAGGCATCCTGTGGTCACATTATGCAGAGATTGTACTCTCCAGAAGATGCAGCCTGCACAGGATGTGGTGCAGGAACATGGATTTGCCACAGTTGCCCTAAACTCCCCAAGGGTCACTGGATAAGCTGTGAAAGGACCTTCTTCAGCACTAAAGCTTAGATGGCACTGGGGGGAAAAGGGCTCAATTCCCAGCTCTGCTATAAAACCCCTGATGACATCAGACAAGTTATTTAGTCCCTCTAGGCTGCTTCTCTTCATTGGGCAAGGGCGGCTTGTAAAATTTCCTGTCTCGTAATTTTAATAGAAGTGGGTTTTTAATGGCTATTTTACCTCACTTTAATTTTTGCTCAGTATTTCCAGCCCTAATGCATCTTCCCTGTTATTCAGCTCTTTGCTGAGCTCAGATGCCAGACTCCAGGCCATCCCCCACCGTGTCACACTCACAGGGGTCAGTGGGAGGCTGGAACCTGGGACAACTGCTCCCACATGGGGGCTGAGGGACATCAGGAGCCTCGGGGGCGGCCAGGCCAAAGGGCTTTCTGAGCTGTCCCACCTGTTAATGGCACTCCTGTGGCCACCCAGCTATGCAGCTCCAGTGGCCTGTCCTCTCTGCCTGGCAGGGTGGAAAATCCTGCGGGCGGCTCCTCCGTGCGCTATCCCTTCCAGCAATGCTCCCCAGCCCGCTGCTGATTGGGCCTCCTGCAGCTAAAAATACCCCAAATACGTGGCACACAATGTATGCCTGCATACCTCACCTATCTAAATATATGCCTGCATGCCTACCTAATAACAGCTCCACACATGAATCACACTATTCCTTCCTTCGCTGAGAGCTCTCACGGGAGGGTGATTCCAGCTGCCAAAGCAAAGGAAGGTCCCAGCCAAGAAGTAGCCAATTCCTTGTGTATAAACCTCCTGGCTGAGGACTCCTAAATGGATTTTAATTGGCTGGAAAACATTTTATCCACACACACGAAGCTGTTTGCACATCTATGTATGTGCATGTATTTATATACAGCTATTAGTAAACCCTTCTTTCACCATTAACTGTTCTGAAAGGCTTATTGCTGGCAGTCGATCCAAGGAAGAACCAAACAAATGATAATGCAATTCTTGTTCAAAGAATTAAGAGCTGAAGTTACCAGGCCATGTGAAGGCACCTGCTAAAATGATCCAAAGACTACTTTCACTACGGAAAATTATTAGCTGTCAACCATACCCAGCCTGCTGTCCCCAAGCCCCTAAACTGGGACCCAGCTGGGCAAACATTTTCCTTTTCTCAGTGTCTATGACAGCAATGTTACCTGCTAGTTTAGGGGTAAAACTGGTGCTGAATCCAGGAGGCTGAAGACTTCTTTCCCGTCTGTGCTCCCTACTCAATTGCACTGCTAGCACAACAAAAAATGCAATTTAAACTGTGATTTTTACTTAATTAATCCTTTTCCATGCTAACCAGGCAGCAGTGGATGTTAAGGTAGAAGTAAGAAAAAGCGGAGCAGCTTCAGGCAAATAAACTTCAGATGTTTTAGCTCTGCTGCAGTGATTAGGCAAACTGAAAAAGCGTTTTCTTTATTATATGCAAACTTGGCATACTCTACCTCACCTACTTCCATTCAGATTACTGTTATTACTGACATCCCAGCAGCTCCCACTGTGTGCAGTGCCTTCTCAGGGTTCCAATTCCCTTGTCAATTTGGGATGTATTGCTGTCCCTTTTACATCAGGTTTAACAAGCCGTGTCCCTTCTGTCTGCTTAAAAGAGCATTCATGAAACGGAATTAGCACATTCATATCCCCAATTTGTATCATTTGTGCTTACAAAAACATGTTCCTTAGTCAAACAGTGTAAACACTTTGTATGCCTAGAACAAAGCCAGAAAAATTGCAGAGGAGCCTTTTTCTACTAACTAAACCATTACTTCTACTGAAAGTCTGTAAACTGTTAATCCATTAGTGTCTAATTTCTTAAACTCAAATTCCAGACTTGAATCATCTGGAAGCCCAGAGCCTGAAGTGTTTCTGTCTGATGTTGCAGACCAAGTGCCCCACATGAAATTGTTTGTAGAATAGGAAAATATTCTTATAATGGTATTAATGCAACTTCTCAAGGGCACCACAAATAAATAAATAAATAAATAAATAAATAAATGAAAAAAAAATGGAAAAAAATCCTTCATGCATCTGTTAGGAAATCCCCATAAGACTCAGATAAGATACATATTAATTTTGAATAGCAGGCCCTCAGGGAATTGTGTAAGACTGATGTCACAACCACCACAGCATTTATTCTCCAGCAGTTAGCCCAGGATCACCCCTGTGAGGTGTGGGGTGGGACACAAACCTACTTCTCAGGAGACTGCATGTCCCCAGAAAACCAAAGATACTGTGAAATTTCTTTGTGCTCCCACTGCTCCTTGTCCCCCACAGTGTTATTTGATATCACACTTACACTGAGCAAACCCACCAAGGGAACAGTGGGAGCATTGGGATGGAGTTTCCCTTCCAGCATGGCTCAGATGTCTGGTTTTCACCACTCATCTCACTGGCCCCTAGTCCATCTTGCACAGCCACCAAGGACTTCTCAAATGCAGCACTCTTAGGTGCTGGCACAAACCATGGTGATGGTGCTGCCAGCTCAGGGGCCCATTTTTGATCAATATTTCTTTTCGTGAAGAGGAATTCAAGCCTCACAGCCCATCACAGCCCTCAAGTGTTGGCCTTACTTGTCCAACTCAAGTTGTCCCAGGTTGCCTGAATGAGAAGGTGTTTGCCCTGGGGGCCATCCCACTTCTGTGAGGAATGAGAGCAAATAAACAAGCCAATTTTCTTTCATGCTATCTACATGCAGGGTTTTCAATTATCTTGATTTCTCAGTACTGTGCAACCAACTAACACACTCCATCAGCCTGACCCAGACTGTTTAACTACCTCCTAGCACGACAGCTATTTCTTAAAGCTGAAAAACTCTGCCTTCTGCAATCACAGGATCACAAGCTCATCTTGAGAAACCAGTGCTGGGAGAAAAACGAGCCAATACAAATGACCCCAGACAACCAGGATCCTAAATGGATCCTGGATCCTGGATGTTCCAGTGAGGTTGCATCACTTCAGTGGTCTCATGTTAATGTGTGTCAGTTCTACACAAGGGTATTACCAAAGGAACAATGGCATGAAGGAAAGACATAGTCTTACTCTGTTTAGTATGGCTGTTTAAATAGGATTAGTCACTAAATGACTCTGAAGTGGACAAATGTCTGATCTGAACCTGCCCTGGTAGCTTCTACTTCATTTCAGGCAGGAGCTGATGCTGCCAGTACCTCCTCCAGGCTGTGCCTGCTGGACACTGGGAGGCTGGGGCAGCAGCCACACTCTTGTCTTTGCCATGAAAGGGATTCCCCATGAAAGGGAAACACAGCACATTTCCCATCAAAGGCTATACACACCTTTCTGTCAGTTCCCTTTCATATGGGTGGCTGAAAAGAACAGGTTTAGTAGAGAGAGGACAGAGCCCAACTGCTAAAAAACACTTTTAAAGGATGGCTGTCTCTTTCTGATGCATAATTTCTCAGCAGAACTTTCTAGCATACCATTTTGTTTGGAATGCATCACCCTCCCAACCCAGCACAGCCAATGGAATGCTGGACCCATGGCTGTGCCATGTACCTTCCACAGCATTACTGACACTTTCAGCTGTGGTGCTGACCACAGCCTGCTCCCCAGGTAGGAGCTGATACCCTTATCACACACAGCTCTCACTATCCCACCTAGATTTTCTCTTCAGGATAGCAGGTTATGGCAGAGAAGGGAAAAAAAAAGAGAGAGAGAAAAAAATTCTCTGTCACTTTATCTTAAAGCACTGGCAATTTGCTCTTGAAAGCCCAAGGATAAAGACTCAACCCTGTTCCCCCACATTTCAGAAATCCTCGAGGATGAGTGAGCCCAACAACAGCTCCATTGCATGGCTGGGCTCACAGAACCAGATCCTGCCCTCCTGCTGATGTTGCAAGAGCATCACAGCGCTGCAGAATCGCTCTCGGGCAGCTGTGCCACGAGCCAAGCAGCTCCAGCAGTAACTCCTGCAGCAGACACCGTCCCTCTGGCCCTTGCTGCCCTTCCCTGCTGGCCAAGGGCTCAGCACGGGCACTCCGAGCCAGCCCAGCACTGCCACACTGTCTCTGGACACATTTGCTTACAACCTAAAAAACCCAAATAGTGCCTTTCACAAGAGGACTCCCATCTCCACTGCGTTCATTTGGTGCGTGTTGCTGAGAGAACAAAAAAGGGGGAGAAAAAAAAAAAAAAACAACCCAAACACAAGAGCGTATCTTTGTACAATGATTGCAGGAACAGATGAATAAACATGAAACCTGATACTTCACATCTGGTATTTCATCACCCCAAATACCTTATTCACATTCAAATATATTTAACACTGTGGAAACTTTATAAGGTAACAATGTCTTTATGGAGGCACCAACTTGCATAGAACTTTTAAAATTAAAAGCAATAATAAAAATAATTTGTAACATGTTACTGTACCCTTCATAAAGCTATTTATTTCATAGTTTCCTAACAGAAACCCAGAAAAACACCAGATAATGGCAGTTGCTACAGAATCAGGCAAGCCCAGAGAATAGAATTTCTTTTGTCAATGTTCCAGTTCAAAGTTCAATTTTAATACCCAATTTACAGAAGGTGCTTTGGAAATGAAGACTATGATTACTCATCATACAAAAATTCTATTATCTGAGTAGAAATTTTTATGAAAGTATCCTTTTCTCTTAACAGTGCATGCCAAGAGATTTTATGTATAACCTAATAAACATACACAGTTCTGAAAGGCTGCTATGCAGTTTCTCACGTTAATTAGTACTCATTCTTCTCTGTAAAACTATTAAACATGCTAAAAAACTTCCTTTTAATAATCACTACATACTCATAAGCACTTTTGTTGCAGAGATGAATACCTCCAATGCAAACTCACAGCTGAAGAGCTGTTTAAAGGTCTCAAAAACTAATATCAAGTGATTTTCTTGTCTTAAAGGCAAAAGCCACCTTTGCTACTTTGAGGCCAGTTTTGCAGTGCTGATAACAAAATGTCTGCAGGCACAGCATATTCACATTCCCCTTGCTAGCACTTATGGCACTTTGGCATTGTCCCTAGAGCTGCACTAAAGCCACATCTTGATGTAGCTAAATTTCAAAAAAAATAAAAAAAAAAATAAAAAAAAAAAAAAAAAAAGAAAGAAAACCTGCACACAGAGCCAAATCCAATCCCGTGGTAACTCCAGTGACTTCAGTGTTACACCAGGGATAAAAGTAGGGCTGCATTTCACAGCAGCTTTCATTCTTGTAATCTTTTCCAAAACACTCTCCCAGGAGCAAAGACAAGCACAGGCAAATATCTTGCCAATAAGTGAGTTCACAGGGATTGCTACAAGTCACTAAAGTGTCAGCAGTAAAAGCCCAGCAGTGGGAACAAAGTACAAGCCCAGGACAGCCAATGTCCTCCAAGGGGCTGGATTTTACTCTGAGTGCATAAACAAGGACATGGGAACTCATAGAAATGGATCTCTGAGATGGAAAGCAAATTACAGGGTGTCCTGCTTGTACCAGAGGAGGATATTTGTGTTTAATCAATCCTTCTTTTGGAACACTACAGATGAAAAAAGCTTCATCAATGCCTTGGGAAGACACATGGAAATGGGGCTAAGAACTCAGTCTCTCCTCCATGGCCTACACTGGGCTGCTTCCACAAGGAGTGTGAGCATCAGTTTATAGATGTGATCCTCTATCCTCCTTCAAGCCTCCACATTTATACCCTCCCCACCTTTTTATTTTTATTTACTTATTTTTATTTCTTTTACTTAATTTTTTATTTTTATTTTATTTATTTGTTTAGTCAATACTCTACTAGGAGCAAAACCAATGCTGTAAGACCATCACAGCCTCACTCACAAAGGAAAGGGGAAAGGAGTGATGGATAGAACTTTCCTGCAGGAAACTTATCACATGTCCCTTGGCTTTACCTTGTACTCCCTTTCTCTCAAGAATTTCAAAACCAGTTTCTGGAATTTGCCCATCCAAACCAAAACAAGTGTCTTTCCTTCTTACTAAAGCACTTTCTATAAATTTAAAAACAAGGGTTTTATAAAGCTTTCATTTTGTTTTCTGAGGGTTTCTTCAAGGAGCCATAACCCTGGGCCAGCAGCAGCCTGAAATGCTCCTCCTCTTGCACAGGTCACAGCTCTGTCTTTGCAGCCTGAGGATGCCCCAAGGCAAGAATAAAAATGTTAGGACATTCCCTTTCCTCTCCCCAGCCAGGGGCCCCTACAACCCTTCTCTGTGGGGATAGGATCAAAAGTCTTTTGTTCTCCTCATCCTCTTGTGTCTTAAGTTACATTTTTGGGAAGGCAAGGGGAGAGGGAAACACCCTCCCCTTTCCTTCCCTCCTTCACCGAGGTTTCAGCTGTAGAGGAACAGCACAAGTGACCCAGGAGAAGCCACAGACGTCCCTCAGTGCCACTGGGGCAGCTCTCCCATCAGGAGCCACCCTGCCCTAGCCCAGGTGGCACCACGGGCAGGAGCCCCTCACCCAGAGACCCCAGTGCCCCCAGTGCCCCCTGAGCCCCTCACCCACAGACCCCAGTGCCCCCAGTGCCCCCAGTGCCCCTCACCCACAGATCCCAGTGCCCCCAGTGCCCCCTGAGCCCCTCACCCACAGATCCCAGTGCCCCCAGTGCCCCCTGAGCCCCTCACCCAGAGACCCCAGTGCCCCCAGTGCCCCCTGAGCCCCTCACCCACAGACCCCAGTGCCCCCAGTGCCCCCTGAGCCCCTCACCCACAGATCCCAGTGCCCCCAGTGCTCCTTGACCCCCTCACCCACAGATCCCAGTGCCCCCAGTGCCCCTCACCCACAGATCCCAGTGCCCCCAGTGCTCCTTGAGCAATCCTGTGGGTCCCCTGGAGCCAGCTGAACACAAATCTCTGAGAAATGCCAATTTAAGGCTGATTTTTAGACCACCACAAAGAACAGTGAAGAAACTCTGGCTGCTTGCTTACATGAATGTCGCAAAGCTCTCATTAAATCAAAGGCAGAGACTTCAAATATTTCTTCAAGCAAAATCTCTGCTCTTCTCAAAGTCTCCCTCCAAAGATCAAAAACTACAATTGCTTAACTTAATCCACACAGAGTGATCATTGCATTTGCTTCCATAAAGATCAGATTTGTTCTGGTGCCCATATCGAAAGGTAATTTCAGTCAGAAAATGAAATGGTGCTCTCTTGACCTTTTGTCTTACATGGTCCATGAATTACTGACACATTACAATATCCCCCAACACTATGGAAGCTTGGCCATATTGCAATGTCTCTCTTGTAAGTGAAATAAACTTGGTATGCCACTAAAAGGCATTAAATTATTTTCATTATGCCACACAGAATGTAAAACACTTACACTGTTTTGATTTCAAAATCCTTGGAGAACAATTATGCACTTAGGGCCATAAGACTCTATTAGGAAGTCCTCTGAAACCTAGCATGGTTTCAATAAATCCTCAAACACTACAAAGCAGTCACTCAGTTTGAAGAATGAAAACATGAGTTCATCCACTGCAAAGGCAGGATGTAAATTCTGCTCATACAGTGCCCTGCACTTCCTAACACATTTCTTTCTACTCAATCAAGGCAACACTTTTAAGTGAAGTTTTCAGCATCAAGCACGCATAGCTCCTTTTTTGATTGAAAATTAACTGTATTTGATTTAGGATTAGCATAAATATGAGATGTGCCTATGCTTATGGTATTACTAGCTACCAGTATTAATTAGCAATTAGATATGCACAAATAGTTTTATACATATATAATTCAACAAATGTTAACATTCAGGATTAGGAGCCATTAAACTAAATCAGTGATTGTCGCAATGAATGGATAAATACGTTAATTTCTATAATTTATACAATGGCACCAAAAAAATGCTTCCAAGCACCAAAAAGCAGATTTCAGGGGTGACTAGTGTGGTTGTAGGGATTCTGATTTAAAAAAAAATAAAATGCAGCCACCCTTATTTTGGCTGATAATCCCTGGGGCACTGCCACCAATCCCTGGAGCACAGGCACATGGGCACACAAGGGCTCTGCCAGCCCCAAGGAGGAGTTTGGTAGCTTGGTAAAGGAGAAAGAGCCCCTAACTTGCTTTTTTTTTTTTTTCATTTTATCACTTTTTTTTATTTTTCATTTTTGCATAATCTGCCACACCACCACGCACACTGCACTTCCCATTTGCCTGTCTTCACTATTTAATGAAAAATAAAGAAAAATGCCTAATTATTTTTTATGCCCGAGGAGTGACACATGCTTCTTTTCAATACCCACATTCAGCCACAGCACAGAACTTGTCAAAGGCAGCTATATAAGGTAACTAATAGGACAATTCTGTATCAGTGTTGCTTTCCTAGTGCCAGCAGAGAAGGAAATGGCTTGGACAGTCCTGAACACCACATCAGCTCAGCTGAGCTGTCTCAGCCTCACAGATTTCCTCACTATTTCCTCCAAAAGCACCAAAATCAGAACCAGGAACGTGTTGCAGCAACCAGCTGGGCTTTACAGTTCTCACGTTGGAACAATTATTTCCAAAGGCTAAATGCACACCACTTACCATACATTTTGCCTTCATCTGATAAGATGATTTTCCTCCTGCCACACGGTGGATAGATAGCTAGAGCCTCCTGAAAGCTCTGTTCAATGTCAGGGCTCCAGACCCCTTCTGCATCGTTGTCAATAGGTTTATCTGCAGAGTCACTCATTCTTTCAATGTCCTCGGCAGGGCTCTCGCTGCCGCTCCAGCTGCTGGGCTCAATGGTGATGGCTGGCGTCTCCAAGCCGAAGCCTGGAGTCTTCAGGGGGATAAACCTGCAACACAAACAACCCCAAAAGGCGTTAAAGGCATGCAACCCCAGGCAAACGTTCCTGCCTAGTGCCCAGGCGAAGTGAGCGGCAGCTGAGCAGCCACGGCAGCACCCAGGAGTGAAAATTTCATAGTAAGTGAAAAATTCATGACCATTCTACCCTAAACCTAAAGGTGCAGCAACAAGGCTGCCAGAAGGGGAACTCTGCTACACTTTCTGAATCAGATTATTTTTCACAAGTAGTCAAAGTGGGGCAAAACTCTCCAGCCACGTTGCATTCAGCTGAGGATTTGAACCCTTAAAATAACAAGACAGATCCTCAGGCAGGGGGAAATCAGTGTACTGCCACTGGCTGGAAGGGAAGCACACCAATTTATGCCTAAAACCATTTGAACCTAAAAACAAAAGCAAAAAGTATTGTTCCCATTCATCCGGATGTCAGTGGATTAAATGGAATTATACCAGCGATGCCACAGCTCAATGTAATTAACTGGAAAAGGCTGTAATTTTCAGATCTTACCCAAATAAATAATACAATCAGAATCCAAGCTACATACAAAAAGAAATCCTTAAAATGATAATACCAGAGCAAGGAATTACAAGAGAAGATATATGCTTTGCCTGATTTAAAAGGTCTCTGTCACAGAACCATAGCAGAACAAAAATTACAAGCTTCAAGTTGCTGAATCAATTTAATAAGAAATAATTTAATATAGCTGCACCTGCTCACACCAGCAGAGCTGCAGATCTGTCAGTGTTCCTTTTATATTTTTGAGAGAAATACAACTCTGCTGTAAAGACTTGCTCCAGGCAAAAAAGCTGCTGTACCAGACCACGTTCACCTCTGGTGTAATTCTTCGGGAAGTCAGTGAAATAACACCAGGAACAGATTTGGCTCAACATGTCGAGGCATAATGCAGTTTTATTTTGAAAAAAGAAGAAGTTTGGTGACTCTAACTGATCTAAGTGGATGGGAGTGTTCGAACATGCACACATGAGCTGCAAACACAGTTAAAAATCCAGTTTCCTGGCTAAACACTCAAAACCCCTTAATCCTGCTAGGGCAGAGGAGAGGGGCTTCCCCTTGCACAGACTTCCATCCTCCTGCTGAAATATCCCCCACTGGGATCTCAGGATGTCATAAATCAACATGTGGGAAGGAGCAGAACAGCGTTCACCCCATGGAGAAATGAGGGGAGGGTGTACATGGAAAGCCATGACACCTCTGACTAAACACCTTTGGGCTGGAGAAGAGCCTGAAAGAGGAAATATTTCCAGCAGCCCTCACCTGAGCTGCCCAGCCAGCCAAGCACTAGAGATAACCAAAACCTGACCATCCAGTCCCTCAGAGGCCACGGTGTCCTGCAAAAACCCAGAGCTGCAGTGGGGAAAGTGGGAGCAGGCTGTCTCACAAACCAACCTCGCCAGTCTGGCATCCATGCACAGGGTACTTCCCCTCCTCCAGGCTCCAACAGGAGCTCAGAGGGATCAGGACCTGTGAGATGGGCTCCCAGGAACTCGATTTTCCTTGCCTGTTTCTACAGAGAGGCATTTCCTGACTTCCTGTTGGTTTGAACATTTCAGCACAGCTTAGGAAAATGTTAGTGCCTCCCCACCCCTACCAGCCAGGCTAATCAGTGCCTCAAACGCCTTTTAATAACTGATAATGAGGGAGCAGATGGAGTCACAGGGAACCACACACGTGTAAGTGGGTGAGAACTGTGGCCAAATGCACCACTTATTGTCTGGGAAATCCAAAGCCCACAAAAATTTTTAAGTCCTCATTGCACAAAGGGAGATGCAAACCTTGGTAAAATAGTGAAACCCCCTCCTTCATAATCCTCAGGAGGCTGAAGGGTTAATTCAACCCCTGGAAGAGTTGAATCCTGTGTGCAAGATTTAGCCCAAGCATGAGCACAGCAATACTGGGAAACTACTGACAAGAACAATCACATCCACTTAAGCCTTCACATAGAGGGGGAATCTCTGGTAAATGAGAGGTAATTGAATGTTGATGGGGATTATTAGGAGGAGGGGCCAGTTTTATTGCAATAGTGCAGGGGAAAATGGCTGCTGGAGGATTTATTGGCCTCACATGACCAAACCATGAGAAGCATTTCAGCAGAAGGCAGCACAGGGTGGGACACATCACTGGCTCTGGTTTCCAAAGCTGGCTGCAGCAGGAAATCCTTCCCCTCCCTGAGCCCAGGCCCATGGCTTGCAGTGCACACACAGCCATGGGCAGCTCCTGCTCACATCAACCACCCTCTGCTTACAAAACCTGCCACAGCCATAGCCTCCAGTCCTGTTACCATCTTAGAAACCAGCCCTTGTTATTACATTATGCTGAAATAATAATTAAAATGCACAGGGAGCACAGTGAGGCTCTAAAGTAATTAATGTTACTTGATAGTCATGTTATATCTTGCGTTGTGTTTACTGGTGAATTTTCGCTAACGTGCTATCTCCCTTCCCATTCCTCTTTACCTACTTGGATATCATCTTGAGGCACTCATAGCTCCTATTCCAGCCTCTAAAATGGAAGATAACCAAGTGTTCCTAGCAGAACATCTGTACAATAGGGGCGTGGAGCAGCCTGCTGGAAGAAAACCTCTCAGATTAAAGGTTATTCACAGTGATTTCCATTTTGGTGAATGCTGACACTGCAGATCAAGCCAGAGGGCCAAGGAGGAAAAAAAGATCTTGTATTGCAACTGCTAAATGGCTCCCTCTTACTTCAGGAAAGAAATGAGCTAGCTCAGTTAATCATTTCCAGCTCAGCTCTATGCATCAAAAGGCAATTCCACCTCCTCCTTAGCTTGAATTCTAAGGACTCAACTGTGATGAAAAATTTCAGATCTGTTACGCTGGAGTTCAACACGATTATCAAAAATAATACAAGCTGTCAACAGACGAGCTTTTTTGCACATTTCTAATGAGCTATAAATCTCATGTGAAAAATGTGGATTTACAATCCAATTTAAAATCATAAAAAACTTTTAAAAGTGAGCCTACTTTATATTAGCAAACTCCAAATCTTGCAATGCCAGCTTTCAGCAGAGGAAGAGCTAAGCTCCCGGGGGCAATTAGCCCCACCTCCCCTGGCTAAAATCAGAGCTTGTCCACATGACAGATCAAGTCAAAGAGTCCTGTATTTGCTTTTTATCACGTTAACTTTCAGAGAACCAATTCTCTGCTTGCACTTTCTGTTATCAAAATTAAAACACATGAGCACTACCTAGAAAACCAACCAACCAACCAACCAAAAAAAAAAAAAAAGCCCCAAACCCACAGAAAATAGAGAAAAAAAAATCCCAAACCAACCCAAAAGATTTTGGTTCACCTTTTTGTACATTCTAAGATTGCCTAAAGCACACTGCTGCAGTTTAGGTGGTCTCTCTTCAGAGTTTTCCTTTTAACACCAGCCTTGCACATTTCAAGACAGCTTGCCCTGCACATAAAACTCTTTTAGCTGCAAACCAAATGCATCTGTCTTGCAGTTGCTTTCTACTCTGTGCAGTTAAGTCAGTTCTAAATATATCTGTTTTCCTCATGCAGTCATTAAGACACTTTTTCTCTGTGTGATGGAGGTATGTCCCCCCATCAAACAGCACAATGTCACACTTAGGACCAGGGAAACCATTAGGGGCAACAGAGGGTTTTATAAACTTGTTTTATAGCCAGGCCATTCAAGGCAGCTCGGTGAGCTACAAGATATGACTTACTGTCACTGTGCTCACTCACTACAGCAACTTGAAAAATGACTTTAAAATCTCAGAGGAACGAGGCTGGCTGTTGTCAGAGCCCATCAAACCACTGTGTTTAACTCAGACCAAATGATAGCCTGAGACTTCTTATCAAGGAAATGGTTTCTTGGTTTCTTTGCCTACACAGAACATTCTCTTATGCCTTTCACTTTATGAGCAATGCAAACCTGGGCTTGCCCAGAAAGCTGCTGCTCACAGACCAACAACTGAGACCTAGAGCTCCTCACAGCAGTGTATGACAAGTGCAGATCTAGGCCTTGATACGTTTCATAACCTTCAACATTTGCACAATGAACTAACATGGAAACATTGCCTTTCAAAAGTCACTGGAGCTGGGGCTTATTTTACAGTGTCTTCCAAAAGCCCAAACCATTTTCTCTGTTTGTTTGATCAATTTACTTCCTTGAATTTCAGTGTACAGGTGCTAAATGGTGCCTTCCTTGTGCTGTCAAAAAACCCCTGGGAAAGGATTAATGCTCTGCAGATACTGGAGCAGGAACACAAGAATGACTGAAAGCACACCTTGATTCTGAGAGCTGTCTGAGGAAAAAGCCCATTATGTCTCCCAAGTCTTCCAAACTGTGTCTGCTCAAAGGGAACAAGTGCAGGTATTTCTGAGACTGAACACCAGTGTTGTTATCCACACTGACCTTCTCACTATGAATAGATGCAGATTGCTACCAAATCATTTTTACAGCCAGATCAATATTTCTAAAACATGTCTCTCAGAAAAAAAATCTTAATTCTTGAGGTACAAATTTTGAGTGCTGAAGGAGTAAATTACACTTTTAAGAATAGATTATATTTTTAGTTCGTAAACAACCTCATCTTGGCCTCAGTTATGTAAAAACAATGGAGTGAGGAATCCAACAAGCTTTTTATAAACATTAAGATGGCAATGAGCAGATGAGTGCAAACCAACTAATTCTAAATTTGCAGATGGCAGACTTTCTCTGAAGGCTTGAAAAGTTGCAGGCCCATGGGATTTTCCTTCTGCTTTGTTCAGCAGTGCAAATCCACAGCTGGAGTGCCAAAGCTCTGGAGAGGATCCAGGGGAAGAAAGTTATCAGATCTCGAAAACATGACCTACCAGGAAAGGAATTGGGTTTGTTTAAACTTAGTGAAGACTGATGTGAGAAGATAACCACTTTCAAATAAGGAAAAGGTAAGAGCAAAGCAGAGGAGCAGCTCTTGGCCATTCCTACCAAGGCCAGGCTATGAAGCAAAGACCTTGAGTTGCAGCAAGGCAGCCCCAGGTTGGGCATTTGGGGGCTCGTTCTGACCCCACCAACAGACACACACCAGAAGGGAGCAGCTCCTGGGGACACTGGGGAACTGCTGGGACACAGAGCTTGGTCCCAGCAGGTGACACAAGCATTTCTCAGGAACCAGCTCACACTCTGTGGGGCAGAGGCATGAACTAAGTGATGCCACTGATGCTTTAAGTTTCAGCTTTCATATTTTCCAGACTCTGCACTGCATTGGTGTGTGACTCTGAACTCCATATAAAGTGTTAGCAAGTTCTCCTCCCAGCTCAGTCACACCAAACAATCCTTTTCCAGCCCCACAACCAAGGACACGCTGCAGCTTCAGCCCCAAAAAGTGCAAACAGCAGAGAATTGAGGAGAGAACCTGGGAGGATGGGACTGCAGAACCTGGAGCTGGAATTGGACAATTAACTCCAATATGGAAATGGATCAAAACTTATAAAAGTGTGAAAACTCCTGACTCAGGGTCCATCTTGGATGTAGCCACATCCAGGCTCCTGCACTGCCCAAGGTGAATCCTTTGAAGGCCTTTTAATAAATCCCTGCTTTATTCCTTTAACTCTGTCCAGCCTCTGTTCCAGGCAGCCTCTCCAGGCATCACCGTGAGCCTGAGCAGTAAAAATCCCCAGCAGAAGGAAGGCTGCAGTGGGAGCACATCCTTGGCTAGGCATGGGGGAATCCAGCTGCCTGAGAGACTGCCCAGATGTTCCAGTGACCAGGCAGCTCTGTCAGCTGCAGGGCAGGAACCTGCCTGAGGAGCTCCTGTGGCCTGCACAGCTGCTGGACACTGCTGGACACTGCTGGACACTCCTGCAGCCACAGCACGGGCTGCAGCCAGCTGTGAGGCAGCCAGGATGGGCTGGAACACCAGGCTGGGCAGGAGAAGCTCCATCTCCTGCTGGTGCTGCCCATGGGAGCAAAGCCAGACACCCCATCCTACCACATATCTGCCTGAGCCTCCCTATCACAGCCAGATTTCTGTTTCTGCACTGATTAAAGTCAATGTGGTGGGAAGCCTGAATTTCTCTAGGATTTTCTCTTTCTACTTTGCCAGTGAAAGTATCTTTGCAGTGTTTATGCAAGTCAAGCACGAAAAGAAATTACTTTTTTTATTTACAAACAAATTCGCAGTGGATTTTGTAGCTGTGATGTATAACTGTGTATGGATTTTTCTGACTCTCTAAGGCATTCAAATGGCATTACTTTCAGGAAAACTCTGTATCTATTCAAGCCACTTTATATATAATTTCTTTTGATGAGGAATGGATAGAGCACAGTATGAAGAATAAAAATGTAAATAATTTACAGAGCATCCAATAGTGAAATCATTAGATTAAAATTACTTTATATTGTATTTTTGTTACAAGTTCCACTTATCAACAATTATTCCCTCTAAGATGAAAGAGCACAGGAGAAAGAAGCAGGCCATTTCTAGGATAAAGTATTCCTTTAAAACTCAGTCAGACTAATTCAGCCATTCGCATTTGTCACTGAAATTAAAAAAAAAAAAAAAAAAAAGAAAAAGAAAAAGAGGTTTTATCTGACTGCTAGAACACTTCAGGAAGAAATTCTTATGCTTTGCTTTTCTGGTGATCAAATACTGCATGCAATGGTGCTTCCATGTCCTTCCTATCATTCACATCAACTAGCTTTGTTCTCCTAAGACTGAATTTGCCATTTCTTGCTTTGGATTCAAGCTATTTATGAAATGCCAGCTACCATTTCAGATTTGTCTTGGGATCTGTGCAGGAATAACATGATCAGTCCCACCACAGCCACAGAGCACCTGTGAAAGGCACATGGTGGTTTTTTCCTGAGGTGAGTGCATTATGCAGTGGATTTGGCTGCACTTCCTCCTCCTCAACTACCACACTCAGGGTACAAACAAAAGTAGTAGGAAGACACGGTGTAAAATACAGTGTGTAAAATACCCAAACCATGTAACTCAACATCAGGGAAGTGATGGTTTTCTTCCAGCCTGCTCATCTGAGATTTACATTTGTGCTTTCACAAACCGTGAGGAAACTGACTGAACAAAGGGTGACTTAGATCAGCGAGAGTAGGCAGCATATAGGCCTAAATGTGAAATTAGGATTATAGGAACTATTTATAAAGAGAAACAATGCATTCTCCTTGAATTGCTCTTTTTTTTTTTTTTTTTTTTTCTTTCTTTTTGCTTATGGAAACAGATTACTCAGCAAAGAGTGGGTTGATGCTAATACATGGGAATTCTTCCCTTTGGAAACAGCTTTCATCTCTGCACTCTTTATGCAAGTGAAAAGTCTATTTGGTACCACTCTGAGAGCTTCATTTATTTATTTTTCCAAAGGCTGCTTTTGTTGATAGATATAATTATTGTCGTAAGGATGTTGAGTCATTAGCTCCAACCCAGTTTTCTTGTCCATTAGCTTTAATTTCATACCATTAATGAAATGGTTCATCTTCTCAGTGGGGAAACAACTGGGTTCTGACTCTCATGGGCTCAGCAGGCTTTGTGCTGCACCACCAGGCTGCCTTCTGCAGGCACCTCTGCTCCAAGCCATGTGGCATGGGGCTAGTGACCAGCAATGCAGCGTGCCAAAGGGCTTTCTAAGTGGCCACACATCCCTGTGCTCCATGGCTGATCACCACGCTATCACCAGGGAGGTGAATCTCAGCACACCCCTGGTGAATCCCTGCCTCATTAGGGTCACAGCTGCTCCAGGTACAATTCCTTGCCTCTGTGACACTGGAGCAGGCACACCCATCCTCGGTGCCAGAGCCCATTTACACCCAGCTGGGTTCAGTTATGAGGATGTTTCTGGGATCTCACCCAGCTCCAACACGACCAACAAAGATTATTCTGAATATGACTTGGTGCTCAGTGGATTGAACACAGTGAGCAGCACCATGGCTGGCTTGCTTCTGCTAGCTGCCAACACGAAGCAAAGGAAAGGATAAAACATTCCCCAGCTCTGGGAAGGAGAAACCATTCTTCCTGCACTAACCCAGCTGCTGTGCTGTGCAGCAGGCACTGACCCTGCACCTCCTGTCACCCAGAGGGTCAACACCCACTGCCAGAGCAGCACTGTGGTCCAGCTGGGACTGCTCCATGGCAAAAGCTGCTAGACTGTGCACTGGGGGTTACTTATATTTCACTCACTCACCAGTTATTCAGCTTTGAGAAGAATGGTCCATGACTGAGCTGTGTCTGTCCATTTGGGGCAGGGGGCTCTGCTCCCAGAGCAAGCAAAATAGCTCAGGCTGGCCCAAGGACTGTCCTCTGGCCCTGGAAAATGGACTGTGAGAAACATTCCCAGCCCTAAGACTTGTAGGTAGAGGTCACAGAAGGTCCCTCAGGGCAAGGTCTGCAGCCACTGGTTTGCCTGGGCCATGGTGATGGAGTGTGTGTTTGGCAGGTCACTGTAATCCATCCTGCTGCCAACACAGTGAACAGAAAATAAAAACTAGCATGTGTGACTGTCAGACAATCAGGTTTTTTTGATGTACAAGAACTGGGAAATGGGACAGAACAACAAGTGCAGTTCTTGCTTATGTGCAATGACTCTATTCCTTGAATGCCTTGAGCTCAGCCCCCAGTGGAGGCTGAGGCAGGGATTCAGTGTGCACAGAGGCTCTGTGCCTTCCCAGCCACTCCACAAATTACCACTTGCAGCACAAAAGCCCAAAGAAAAGAGGCACTGGCCCTCCCTCAGCTCCCCACACACAGCTTTGGGATGCAGACCTGGACCCAGGCACAAACACACTCGATGCCATTGGAATTCTCCATCCTCTGCATCTCCTGGTGCCTCTCCCATCCATCCCATCTGCCTGGGAGTAGGTGAATGCTGCCAATGCAGCCCATGGCATTCACATGGCCAAGCAGAGGATCTCTGCTTTGTAGTTTGCTGTAACTGCCTTCCCACAGGCATCACTGAGCAACTATTTTCATTTTGTACCCCAACAGCCAAGCTGGAACTATTAATGCCACCTACCAAGTGTTATAAATACCAGAGTGAGGTACACCCTTGATCTCTGGTGTGTTACTAGCTTCCTGTTGGGACCACATATGATCCATTGCTCACACAAATGATGGACTTGGCAGCAAGTGGCTCTGTCTAGATGTAGCTCTGAAATCCAATTTTTCCCCCAACTCCCTGAGCCTCACTAGTTTTACTGGAGTTCCTATGTCACACAGACATTTGCAAAACCAGATGGAATCCTTCACATTCATAGCTCTCTTTCTCTATTTCTGGCATATGACTAACTGGTTTTGTACTCCAGCTTTAGATTTTTCTCCTTTTTTTTTCCTTTTTTAATAACTTGTTTTCAGGATGAAAAGTTTTTTTCCACAATGGCTGCAAAAACATGAGTGTTCACACCAACAGCTCTGAGTGAGGTGGGGAAAGGGACAGAAAACCATCTGCTTGAACAACTTTATGTAAGTTCAGTCAGGAAAGGGAAAACCAATGCTATTTGAAGGGTGGTCCAACATCTGACTGGTTCATATGTAACATAAAACTTTCGCCTATATAAAAAATATTTTATATAATGATTTAAGTATTCTGTTAAACAGGTACAAAAAAGGCACAGTAAAGTAAAAGGTTCATTCATTTACTCAGGTGCATTTGTTTAAACAAGAAACAGCCACAAGATTAACCCTTTCTTGATTCCAAGCTGAAGAAGGTCCCCCTTTCTTTTATGAAGCAGGAGAAAAGCAAATTTTGGACAAACAGCAACCTCCAATTGGCCAAAGCCACCCCTGGAATCCAGTGCTGGCACCTTTTACCCCTCAAGCCCACTTGTTCTCTGCTTTGCTGATGTTCTACAAACACTCCTTTGTGTAAGTGCAAACACACACACACACACAGACTTTCTCAAACATTTGTTGGAAGAGCTACAATTGCCACTGAAATTCATTTTACGAGTTTGGAAACTCCACCGAGCACTCTCTGTGAGCTGCTACAGGGCTTGTGATTTAATGGCTCATGCTCACCTCAATCTGCTGGTTTTGTACCAGGCAAAACCAGGAGAAAACCATTTTATTCTGCTTTGGTGCTACTACTTGAGCTACAGCCCCAGGCTCTGATTCTGACAACACAGAGCCATTTTATACATATGAATAATCACTCCAAGTTTAATGAAGCTCCTCACATCTCCATTAGCAATTGTTTTGGCTGCAAAAAGGCCCTGCCTATCAGCCCTGGAGGAGCCTGGAAACAGAGGAGTGATAATACTTGGAGGCTCATTTTGGGAAAGGCTGTGGTTTTCTGGTGATAGGACACGGAATTGCAAGACTAAAAAAAAAAAAAAAAAAAAAAAAAAACCAAAAGAAACAAAAAACAAAAACAAAACAAAAAACCCAAACCCACACACCAAAAAAAAAAACCTGAAGGGGTGAAATCACAATGCCACAATGCCACAGCCCTCTGCAAGGTTGAGATTGAATCCCAGTTTTCTGGCCTTGTTCTCACCAATTCTAAACAGAAGGAGATTTCAGGACCCAGCATGTGAGATCAGGTAGGATTTGGGGTCCCTGTCAAGCAGTCATAACACGTCCAGCATTGGAAAACCCATCTCGGGTTTTTGTGTACACAGAAATATCAAAACAACAATTTAGTTTGCAAGTGCAGTAGCTGTCAAATAAAAGTATTTTAACTCATTTTGCTTCCCAACTGCTAGCAGTAGTGTTATGGGCAAATTACTCGCCAAATTAAGTTTTAAGTCTGAGTTGTTCATCTGTCTATTACAAAGGAAGCCTTGTCTGCAAGGAAATGAGCATTGCTAACATACAGGACTCCTACACTGCAACTTTCTTCTTCCATCTCCCTCTTGCCTCCAGCACCTGTCCTCCCACAGGTGGGGAATGCACTGGCACAAAATGTCCATGTGAATGTTTCACAGAGATAGTGACAGATCCATGGCTTGTGCTTTGCCCACGATGGAAAATGTACTTCTTGCATCTCATCGCAGATTCCTCTGAGAATTAAGGATGCTTTCATGCAGCAGGACTTGCATCTTCTGCAAGGCAGAAAACACTTTCCTGCTGAGATCCTGAAACAATCCCAGGCTGTGGCAATCTTTAATTGCTGGACATAAGTAAAACCTGCAAAGACTGGCTACAGCATTTTCAAAACTCAATATAATAGTTATGCAGTCATTCTGTGCTTCTCTTGTCGTTATTGCCCGTTGAGGAAGCAATTTCTGTCTTAAGCTCTGACTTATATTTCCAGTCTATTTCAACTCCTTGTTCAGTGTAGTTTAATCCTGCTTCAGGGGGTGTCAATCTTCCACAAAAATAACTTTGCTGGCAACCATTAGAGCTGTGAATTCACTGGACACCAGTGGAGCTAAAGAAGAGACGGCTGGGCTCAGAAACAGCAGAAAACAGAACATCAAAAAACCCAAACAAAAAGCACAAGCCTAGGAACTAATCCTGGTAATTCTCCTGGACTTTAAAAATCTCAAACTTGACAGAAATGGGGATTTCACAGCATGCTCATTTCTGCCACAGCATCCCTTCCTCCCCTGTGCTCACCATTCACATTTTCACGGGCAATCATCACCTGCCCATAGAACAGCTTCCCTGTCCCAGACCTTGCCCCTGGCTCCCAGCTCTGGCTCCAGAGCTCCCTGGGTGCCCCTCTCAGGAGTGTCCCATGAAGTTGTGATGCCAACAAAATGCCAATAATGTTTTCAAATGACAAAAGAAAAGTGTCTCTGCCCACAGTGGTCAAAAATGCCTTGCTAAAACCAGCCAGTAGTCGAAATTTCTGGTATAAATAGAATGCCTCTAACATTCTAGTCTCTCTAACATATACTGATATTTAGTATCTGAACGTTACTATCAAAATCTATTTAGGAAGAACAGTTAGTGCTCATGCACGCACACAGTTCTATTTGAAATGTTTAGGCAAGCTCAGAAAAAGACCAACTCAATCATTTATACATTTAGATTATGTTAAATCACACTAGCTCTTCAAAATTGCCTCTGTTTTTAATAAAATCCATGCACAAGTGTTCCTTTAACTCCATTTATTGTAGTGAAAACTGAGCACCTGTAGCATGGCTTCTCCAGTATGTTTTGAATTAGAGGTTCAGGGTGGCTTCATGTTGACAGCTGAGACTTCAAATTTCACAATTTAATTCACCACCACCAAACACCATTAAAACCCTGCACTTTTTCTCTTTTTAAATTTCAGGCTGCAGGCTTTTCAGCCCTTGCAGGGCAGGTGTCTCTTTAAGCCAGAACAATTTCTGGCCTTGCAGGGTAAGCAAATGTCAGAATGGGAGATGGGACTATCAATCCTGAACTATTTAGTGTTGTTTCTAGTGAATCTAACACTTCAAGAAAAGCATTAGAGTGCCCCTGGTTTTTCTCCTGCTTAGCCACTGATTTGCTGTGTGGTTCTTTAAACCTTCCTGTGCTTTACCATTTGTCACATCCTCTTCACTGAGAAGCCCAGTCAGGTTGTGATCCAGTTCCTCAAACCTTCCTGCTAGTTAAATCCTTGGAAATCCTAGGCAAATATATTTCATTTTACTATTTTTGATATTGTTAATATTAAATGAATACAAATAAGAAGGAGAGAGAGACCCAGGCAAAAAAAAATGACCCAGAAAGGGAATGAGACAGCAAATGACCCAGAGAAAATAAATTATTTTGGCTTTCTCCCTCAGAATAGCTGTTGGTTTCCTCAAATAACATTTTTAAAATTTTATTTGAAAGCATTTAAAAAATGCTGATGAACATTACAGTAGAAGCAACCTTGGCTCTTGGTAGGGAAACATTACAACTTAGAGCCAAGGACTTACTTTACTTGTGAATTATTTTTTGAACAGCATTTCCTGGCTCAGTGTCACTGCACCACAGATAGATATGGCAGCAGATAAGTGTATGAGATTTTAGATCAAGAAGAGTGTCACTTTTACAATGAATACATTTGTAGTCAGAGCTCAGAAGTGGGTTTATTTCTGCTGTGCATGAAAGATGTATTGCACACTGTTTTATTAATACACTTTTCTTCTTAAAATGGAATGTAATTCAAATTTTCTGACACTGCAGCTGCAATTTGATGGTTGGGTTTCCTAACCATGTGGATTTACAGTAACAAACTCTTCAATTTTCTTTCCCCCTCTAGCTCACCTTTCTGCCACCTTGATTTATTTCTGTTTCACAGCTGTGCCTACCAAATGATTCTTGCTCTCACTCCACACTTTTCCCTCTCTTCCTGCAGCTGATCCAAACTAAAACACAGATTTTCTGGGGATGTGAAATTTAAGAACTCTCAGAGCAAGAATACAATGTCTAGAATTGAAGGGAATAATTTACAAAAGGGTGGGGGAGAACAACCTGAAGGTTAGAGGTTCAAATTAAGAAAGATTTAAATACCCTCAGCTTAGATTCCACCAATAGTCACTAAGCACACCAGGAACTCTTCCCTTCTATGAAATTTACCCATCTCCTGGGTTTGCAGCACTAACCACCATAAGCAGCAATTGCTTGAGTTACATAAACAAAGCCCCAAATACTTCCAAAATCAGTGCTGCTGCTTTTAAAACTGGCACCAGAAAACCTTAGTAGCACAAACATCTTCCAAAAGGCAAACCAAGCCAAACAAACAGTGAAAACCAGACTGAAGCAGGGAACAAGGCAGCACACCGAGGACCACAAAATGAAATTAATGGGTGAAATCCTGGTGAGAACTGAGGGATCCTGCCCTCAGCTCCTTCCCCTCTCCAGAGCAGAGCAGATGTGAAGGAGAGCTGAGTGCTGAGCCCCATCCAGCAGAGAGCTTCCCTTCCCTAGTGCTTCACAGGGATCATTCCAAGGATGAAAGTGTAGCCCTGTGTTAATGCATTAATTACTGAAAAGTTACTTAACCTCGAGCCATATCCTCAGGTAATGAGCTTGGGCTTGCCTAAGTCTCTGGGAAAGGGGGCAGAAGGAAATCCTCTGCCTTGTGTTTGCTGAGGAGTGTGCATGCCCTGGCTGCTTGGTGGGGATGTTTTTGGGCACTGCCCAGCAGGGACAGGCTCTGGGGGAGCAGCAGAGTGTGCAGACTGCAATTCCAGGGCAGCCCAGCTGCCAGCCACGCCGAGATCTGCAGCGATAACAATTACACTTAAAAGCCTCACTACACGTCTGAATGCATTTACACATTCTCCTTTTACTCCCTATTTATTATTAATGGCAGCTCAGCTAATATCAAGACCCCAGTGTGTTTGGCACCGTGGGTGCACGGAAGGGCAGCAAGTTCTTGCTCCAAGGAGTTTACAGACTAATTAGGAATGACAGCAGATGGAGGGTAAACATTGTGAGCCCTTCTGCTTTTCATTAGGAAACTTGAATCAGGTAACAATTTATAACCAGACAGGAACAATGGCACGCTCAGTCATGTGCCACAGCCCAGGCTGTGCCATAGCCCTGTCAGTCTCACACCCTGTGTGACAGTGGCCACTTCCAGGACAGAGAACTGGCCCCAGGAGATTCAGTGCTCTACAGACCACCCCTGTATGGAGATTCTGCAGGAGGCAAGCAGGAAAGCAGATATTTAAATCCACACCTGTTCACCAAAGGACTTCACGTGTAAGCCCAGGACATGCATCTGATGGCATTTTGCACTTCCTCACATTTTAGATGTCATTCCTGAGTCCACCTGAAATCAGCTGCCTATGTCACTTCATATTAATGACTGTGAAGTTATTAAAGTCACAGGTTGCCCTTATAGACCTCCACAAAAAGAGGAGTTTGAGGCCAAAACTGGTAATTTTTGTCCACCTGAGGACCACACTGGTCATTCACCAAGAAGCTGCAGTGTTTTACACATCTTGAAACTCTTGCTGTGGTAGTAGACCCATCCCAGAGGCACCAGGGGCTGAGCTGCACATGGACATTTGAGGAAAGCACTGGGGACTGAGCTCAGCCAACAGCATTTGGGGGAACAGCTCCCCTGGATGTTAGGATTTAGGATAATGATGCACAGAGACCCTGCCAGCAGTGGGTTCAAGTGAGCACAGAGCCCTGTATCTCCCAGAGCACAGCTGACCTTTGTGCCCAGGGTGGCAAACACAGCTGTCCCCTGGCTGAGATGGCCTGAGCAGGATGTTTTTGCATTCAGCCCTCTCAGAGGCCATACCTCAGTGCTGCAGGGCTCCAGAGACCCACCAGCTGTGCTTTAGATCTGAGATTAATGTCACGCTGTGGCTTCATCTGCTGCATTTCCTACTGCTCCACAAGGAGAGCTGGCCTCTGGCTCTGCAGCCTGGCCTGTGGGACTAGCAGCTTGCTGGTCCCTTCCCTGGGAGGACACCCTGGGAGCTCCTCTTGTGCAGAACCCCTTATACAGAACCCCTTATACAGAATTCCTTATACAGAATCCCTTGTGCAGAACCTCTTGTACAGGACCCCTTATACAGAACCCGTTATACAGAATTCCTTATACAGAATTCCTTATACAGAATTCCTTATACAGAATCCCTTGTGCAGAACCTCTTGTACAGGACCCCTTATACAGGACCCCTTATACAGAACCCCTTATACAGAATTCCTTATACAGAATTCCTTATACAGAATTCCTTATACAGAATTCCTTATATAGAATTCCTTGTGCAGAACCCCTTGAGTAGAACCTCTTGTGCAGAACCTCTTGTGCAGAACCTCTTGTGCAGAACCCCTTATACAGAGCCCCTTGTGCAGAACCTCGTGCCTACCTTTGCTCACAAACACCTGACCCTCAAGTGCAGGAGGGGCCAGGCACCACACATTCCACTGAGGCCACCCAGTGCCACAGGGGACTCACCACCCCAAACCCAGGACAAGAAGTGAATTTGCTGACACGACAAGAACCACAGCACCACTTCCCAGCTCTGACAGAAAATGTGAAAGCTCAGATTCCCACCAGGGTACTTTAGGAAGCCAGAAGTACCTAGCAAGCTACTGATTACCAGCCACGTCCATGTGGAAGAAAGGTTATTTATTGCACCACACCGTGGGGATGACTGCATCAGGAAAGAGTCCTGGGCTTAAACATCATTTTGTTCCCATTAGTAAATTCACAAACAACTCACAGAACAGGAGCAAAGGTCTGATACCCACAAGAACCCAACTCCTTCTGGTTATTCTCTACTCCCAAGGGCTCACTCAGGAAGATGGGCAGGTGTCTCCAGGAGAGATGCAGATGCAGGCAGAGGGGAGCCTGGTGTACACACACTGAGCTCCCAGTGTGAGTGCAGGGTTGGCTCTCACACACTGCCGCCTTCTTGTGGAGCCCAAACAGGGAGTCCAGCTATTGTTCTGGAGTAATACTACAAATTCGGGATACATTTTGCAGCACAAAAGGGTGAGAAAAACAATTTTGCTACTGCAAAAAATTAAAAAGTTTACTTAGAATTGGGCAATTAATCTTCTCGGATTTGGTCTTGTCAAACATAGTCTCTATGTCTTATGGAGATTCCACAACCTTTTTATCCCACAGCCACATGAAATATTACAAAAAAAAAAAACAACTCAGGGGAAAATACTTAGTATTTCAGACTTCTCCTTCCTAATAAGCAAAATCCTTGATAGAAGACTTTTGTCCCAGCCAGGCTACAACAATGATGTACAGGGACTGCAGAAACTCTGAATGTCTCTTGAAGATCCTGATGATTCTCCCTCAGAGAAACCACCATGAATCAGCTAAAGAAGAAATTTAAGGAGGAGACTGCTGCACTTACAGATTACACTCCTTCCTAGATATTATGTAGAGGGGGAAAAAAAGGTATATACCCTTGGAAGACAGAATAATAATTTGAATTATAGGTCTCTCCTCCCAGGCAGCATCAGGATTAGACAATTGATGTAGAAAGCAAAAGATTTGAGGATGGCTTGAGACTTTACCACAGGAAATTTATGGCAAATTTTGAAAAAATCCTCAAGTCATCCTTGAATCTTCTGTTCCTTTCTTCAAATTATTTCAGCTATTCCAGCAGGCCACAGGAGAAGGCAATGAGTACGTGGGTGACTTCAAGGTTGCCTGCACAGCAAATTGGCTCCAGAAAAAGAGGCTGAAATCTCAAAGACAAGGAGCGTGCATTCTATGTCCCACACTTAATGTTATCATGAGTTAGATTTTCAGGGGGCTCCTGCCTGTGCTGTGACACCCCCAGCAGCTCGTGGCAGTCCGGGACAGAGGCAGAGCAGCTGTGGGCTGAGAGGGATTTCTCACCAGAGCCTTAAAGCAGAGCTCCATCCACAGCCGTGCTGGGGGATGCAGATTAAGGAAGCCACAAGTGGCTTCTTGTTGCCCTGCACCCTCCACTACATCAGCCAGGAGCTGGCAAAAAAACCTTCCCCTCTGGCTTTCTCAGGCTTTCAGCATATTCCAAGCAGGGGAAGGGCACCTTGGCTTGCAGCCTGGCTCCTGGCTCTGCTCTCTCAGGTGATGGAGCCCCTGAAGGACTCACAGCATCAGGCAGCAGCACTGGGGGAGCTGCACAAGTGACAGGGCTGTCACTGTGCCTGGCGGGGCAGGGACACTTGGTCCCGAAGGGCTCCTGCCTGTTTCAGTGTGCATTCTGCAGCTGACAGGACACTTTTGGAAAGCAGCCCAAGAGAGACACAGCACTCCATAGGAATGGCCTCAGTGCTGGGGACTCCACAGCCTCACCTCACCTGGGTTACTGAGGCACCTGGCAGCACACAAAAGTCTGCTTTATTGAGAATTATTAAATTATTATTAACTTATTATCAGGTCTGATTTCATGGGAAACAAAGAAAAAAACAAATGCATGCACACATTCATGCACAGCTGGAAAAGAGGAGTTTAATCTTGCAAAGTGAAGAAAGTGTCAGATCTTGTCAGTGACTTCACACTCGTTGTGAAGCACAGAAGGTTTAATTTCCACATCCTATTCCAACAAAGTTGCTCTGATTTTTAGGGAGTTTGGCTTTTACAATTGGACAAACATGATTTACAATTGGACAAACATGATTATGAATGATTTGCATGAGGGACTTTCCCAGGCATGCTTTATAAGCTCAGTCAGACTGCTGAAATTGTGTCAGTCTTTTCTGCCCCACTGTAAAACTCGAAGATTTCTTTGCCAGGCACCTGAAACTGTGTGCACAGTATTTTACTATTTAGTGAAAACTTTTCCTATAAAAAAACCAGAGCATCTGGATCACTGTATCTTCTTCCACATCTTCCTAGAGTCTTTCTCCCACCATGTTAATGTTCTAAGTTCTGCAAACAACAGCTCTTTGGGCAAAAATTAGGAAATGTTCTTTCCAGGCATTTAGCACTGAATCGTTATCTGTGTCTATGAGCCCTCTGAGAGTTTCACATAAATTCCAATTGCTTTTCCACTTCATTCTTTTTTCCATTCTTGAAGATGACTGTTGCATAAAGTCTTCAAGATTCTATTTTTTTATTATTATTTTTGGGGTTTTTTTCTGCTCTATAAATTATCTATCTGGTAGTCTTTTTCTTTCAATGATTTACTTTCCTGTGAAGAGGAGGAAGGAAAAAGCAAGTTTCAAATAAATGCAAGTAAATACCTAGATGACTGCAGAAATAGTCCAGTAACTACATGCCACGAGATGGAAATCAGAAATAAAAATAAGAAGAATTATGTAGATAATAAAAACTGTCACTTGTTAGGCAGACACATCAGGGAGCTGCTGTGACCTCAGGCCTGTGGTCACAGAAGCCAAAATCAGTTCAAACCTGCAGAGAGCATTGCAGATTGTATTCAATATTTCCACTGAGAACTCCGTGTTAGAAACTCTGCTATTATTTTAATTCTTGATTGATGATTGAATTCATTTTGGCTTTTGCTGTTTTGAAAATGAAACCTAACTAATGGTTTCATTGCAGTCTTAAGGAAGGCTTTGTTTCACGTGCAGAGCAAACACTTAGTGAAGGGTACGATTAAAGCCAAACAAGTAAATGTTTTACAGAGATGGTTTAGAAGCTACAGCACAGCAAAACAAGCATTTAGTTAAATGCTGAAAATCTGACCTGTGTGCACATATGCCCCTTTTGTCTCCCTCATCTTCTTTTTTGTTTTTTTTTTTTTTGCTTGGCTTTTTTTCTTTCTTTTTTTTTTTATTCTGTTCTTTTGCTTAGGATTTTATTCAAAACCACAAAGAGATTTTTTTTGCAGCCCCAAAACAAGTTCTGATGCCCAGTTTTTCAAGAGGATGTTGCCAGTAGTGAGCAGGCTAAAAACAGTTTACTGAAACTGCCTTCAGCAAGTATGGCAGAGTGCAAAAAGGGGGTAAGGGGGAAAATCTGTGTCTTAAGACTCCTGGCAACTGCTGGAACAGCAGAGCATTAATTTTACCCTGGGTGCTCACCCAAAAATTCACTGATTTGCTGTGCAGAAATCAACATGAAAGGGTTGCTTCCTAAAAAACAGGGGAAACAAGCACTGAGAGCAGAGCTGTGCACAGCCATTTGCTGCTCTCTTACATCTAAGGGGTTTTCCTTTCTCCTCAAAAAAAAAAAAAGTTTCCAAGAAATCCTCGCTGCTGCTATCTGTAAATGGTAGTTTATGGAGAGGAGGGAAAACACAGGACAGGCAGTAAATCAGCCACTAAGTGATCCAGAGTCCATCACCAAATGTTTTTCATTACATGTATGGCTTCACTAATTTCTGCAATGTGTTGTAGGCTATTTCTGGAAGCTTTAAAAATGCATGATGCTTCTGCATTTTAGTACTTAACAGTATGGTTATTTCAGTTTATTAAGCAAAAAAAAAAAAAAAAGAAAAAGAAAAGGAGGGGGGGATCTGCTTAACTGCAGTTGGCTTTCATGTCACAAAAGGACTAAGCCAGTGCAAAAGCATCCAAGCAGGAACCCTATTTAAGTCCAGCATGAAGAAAACCTTTCCAACCTCTTACACCAATTAGGATAATCTGGGTCTTTTGATGTTACAATCCCCAAGAATCATATGGAAATCATAAAAAGCACAGTATTTAAAACAGACTGAGAAGGCAGATAGAATCATTTTTCCTTCTCAGCGTTTGGGTTTGCTCTTGGACAGGGATGGCGAGGGAGGCTGTCCCTAAAAGCAGCCAGTCCTAAAAGAAGGGAGCACCTGGGAGACCAGGCTGGGATGCAGCTGGAGCTGGGACCAGCCCCAGGCCCTGGATGGGAGCCTGAGCCAGGACATGATCCAGAGGCTGGCCAGCCCCTGGATGCCCTGCTGGGCTCCTACAGCCTTCCCTGGGCCAGTGGCATCCTTCACGACCATAAACCAGGCCAAGGACATCGGAATAACACACCTGGGTCTGAGCAATCAGTTCTCTTCAGGTGAGAAGTACTCCACCCAAGCATTGCTGCTTTATATTGGACTGTTTCTGAGGCATCCCAATTTCTCCAAGTGTCTTGCTTCCAAGGAATCTCAGGGCAAGAACTCTGTTTGCCTTGAAGATTTAAAAAATAGACCACGGGCAGGAAAACAAGGGATGTTTTGCTGGATGCGATTTTGCAAAGCTGGAGGGGTGTTTTATTCTCTTCAAATGGAATCCTGACCAACATATTGTGCTGTGAAATCTGACACACAACAACAAACCTTTACCAAAACCACGTACATGTCGAGAGAGACAGAGAAGGTGATTTTACAATATCCTCCCAGACCATAACATTGTGTTTTCTGGAGCTGGTTACTTATTACTGCTACGTTCGAGTCTGATGTTGTTCAAAGCAAAAAAGGCAAAGGGACAAGGAGGTGACAAGAGCGGGGCAGAGGTGGGGACACCCAGCCCATGAACCTTAAATTGGCATTCGAATAAACTGAAAAGTAAGCAAAACTGTCCGTGTTTATACAAGCAACTTGACTGTACTCTAAGAGAGGACAAGGGTATGAAACTATGTCCTTATAAAGTAACGCTCATCTTTTACTTATCTAACAAAAAGAAACACAGGAGAGAGGTCAGAGGCTGCTGAAGGAAAAATACGCAAGTGTAAAGGCCAGAGAAATGGAAAACAAAGTTTAGCAAAGATAGGAATACATGCAGATGGAGCACACAGAAAACCCCCTTAAACACAGCTTGTTTTTCTATAGAAATAAACATGGAATATTGTTGTCAGTGGCATGCACACCTCTGTGAGAACCTGCTATTTAAATTGTCAGTTTGATAACCAATAAAAATAACAGTAGCATTATATTTCTATTAAAAGAAAATTGGTATTAGCGTTAAATGTGAAATCAGCCTTCTAGCTAATCATCACAATATACAGTTGTGCTACAAAATTCTCATGCGGATTTTGAATTTACTTTTATGTCTTAGAGTAATACCGGCACTGTAATTAATATTAATTACAACTTCCATAATTTCACCGTGCCTGAATCGCTTGCTATTCCTAGTATTTGTAGGAAACAAGCCACGCAGTTCCTGGCACAAATATCATTCCTTATTAGTTTTGCAGCTGAATAATATTCAGCCTGTAACAGAATCCTCAAAGGACTGAAAAGTACCCTTGTGCACACGGATACACGCACAAAAACAACAACTGAGAGCTAAAAGCAAACTTGCCGAGAACTTCTGGGTCAGCTTTTGACATCACCCATAGGAATGAAATCAGACACCGACCAATCCGGCCCCGTGAGGCTGGCAGCACAAAATCAACAAAAGCCGGGCCCAGGGCTCCACAATGAGGAAGGGAAGTGGAAGAGACTATTGTTCCCAAAGCCTTTAAACGATGTTGCTTTGTTTATTTCTTTTGACAATGCCTGAACTGAATCTTTAAAAAGGGAAAGGAGCCTGTCCGCCCTGCCCCCCGGGCTGTGCTAGGGCACAGTGTGGGGTTTTTTTCCCCGTATTGGGATTTTTCCCTATCAGGGCAGAGTGTGGGGGTTCTTTCTGTGTGTTGGGATTTTTCCCTATCAGTGCAGAGTGTGGGGATTCTTTCACTATACTGGGGTGTTTCCCTGTCAGGGCAGAGTGTGGGGGTTCTGTCCGTGTGTTGGGATTTTTTCCTATCAGGGCAGAGTGTAGGGATTTTTTCCCGTATTGGGATTTTTCCCTATCAGGGCAGAGTGTGGGGATTCTTTCACTATACTGGGGTGTTTCCCTGTCAGGGCAGAGTGTGGGGTTTTTTTCCAGTATTGGGATTTTCCCTGTCAGGGCAGAGTGTGGGGGTTCTTTCCCCATACTGGGATTTTTTCCTTCTCAGGGCAGAGTGTGGGAGTTCTTTCCCCATACTGGGGTGTTTCCCTGGTAGGGCAGAGTGTGGGGTTTTTTTCCAGTATTGAGAGTTTCCCTGGTAGGGCAGAGTGTGGGTTTCTGGGGTTTCTCCCTGTGCCTGTTTGTTCTCCGCGATGATTTTTGATGCCATTCCCCAAAGGCAGCGCTCCCAGCATCTCCGCCGAGCCCCAGCCCGGCACTCACTGCCAGGCTTTCTGAAAGGCTGGCCAGCCTGGCTGCTAAGCTCTTTTCAAAGCCTGACCCTTATTTAGGTGCCTTCCAGGAAGCTGAGCTCTATAGAAATCCGGCAGGCGCGTTTTGGGGAGGCTGGGGCGAGGATGCGCGGTGGGAGCGCTCGGTGCGGGGCTTGTCCCGGGACAAAAGTGACACGGAAAAGGCTCCTCCTGTGTCTGCAGCCCAGCCCACGGGTCATTATTCACACGAGTGGGCCGAGCAGGACAATGCCCCATCACACAGCCCAGGGATGATTCACTCCTTGGACACTCGAGCCTGTCACCCAGCTCCAAAGATTTAGCATCAGGCTCAGAGTTCACTAAAAGCACACATGGCGTGGGGTTTTTTGGTTTTTTTTTTTTAAGTTCAGCTCAGCTGAACAAAGCTGGCTGAATGACTTCAATCCTCTCAGTGCTTCCCCAAGGAAAAAAAAAAAATAAAAACAACGTGTGTCTGCAGCTCAGACTGAACCTGATGCCCCTTTCCATTCCTCACCTCGCTGCACAGACAAGTGGAGAGGGACGAGTACATGCATTCCAGAGGGAAAAGATAAACCTGGACCCTGGAGTTGGACAGGTAAAGGATATCAGTCATTCTTACATCTTTAATAAAGTAGACCTTTTTCTACTCCTGCCAAGAAAATTAGTCCTAAGGTGCACACAAAATAATTACATATTGTGGAACAGTAAATTATTACAAATGCCACAGAAATCAAGCAGCCCCAAGTCTGGGCCAGAGTTTCAAATGTTTTGCAGATGTTTATAGTTTGCTGCTAAACTTTTGTCAAGTTACCCACACAACACAGCATTTTCTGAAGGATTTTGGCACACGGTAATTCATTTACTTTGCACAGGTGTTGCATTCCAGAAATATTTTGTCTTCTTACAGAAGACTGCTGGAATTCTACTTTTAAAAAAATCATCACGAAAGAAACCAGATCCTCTCATCTGGGAGAGAAAACAAAAAAAAAAAAAAAAAACACCCTCCCCCCCCCCAAATCAATTCTTTTGCTGTTTCTTTCTTTTCAGGTAAAGGAAGCCTCTGTAACAGGTAAAAATACATTCAAAATATGCTGCAGATGCCTGGTATTTCTGCAAAACTCACAAACTGGGAAAGCACAGCGTCCTACAGGGTGGTTGGCCTCTGATAAGAGATACTGGAGTCCCAGGTGCCAGTAGTGAATAGAGATAGTGGAGTCCCAGGGGTGAATTTCCCTTTCTGGGAGCTCCCAGCTGGTGGGACTGAGGTTTGCCCTGCCTTGGGCTCAGCAGCAGCATCCCCACGTGCCTCCATCACCTCGGCCCCCTCCATCCCACCACAAAGGCACCACGTGCACCCTTTTGTCCCCAGCTTTTATTCCACACCGCGTGGGGCAGGAAGCAAAACACAAAAACGGGGCTCTGCAGCACTTTTGGACCTCTCCTTGGCTGAAAGGTTGCCTGGAGGCGAAGCGAAATGAAACCCTTGGGATTGAACAACTTTCCCTTTTAAGCGTATGGAAATTAAACATTAAGCCTAAAAAATTTTCCAGGAGCAGATATGAATCCAGATATAATATTACTTTGTAGATATGGAAAAATACAACCAGCTATCTTCAACTTCCTAGCCGTGCAAGCCACTAAGTTTTCCTTCAGGGTAGGAAAGCAAAGATGAAAATGCCAAAGGACTGTTAACCTTTAGAGACACATTTTAAGAGATAACATGACTGAACTCAGATAAATCAGAATTAAATTTAATCAACCTCCCACTCTTTAGCTACAATATCAGAGGAGAAGAATCTACAATTAGGGAAGAAACAGAAGGAAATTCAGACATCTTAAACTGAGCAAGCTTCCATCTCTGCTGTGCAACTTCCTGATGATACTAAATACTGCAATTCCCATGTGCAATATTACAGACTTGCTGTCTTAACAGTCCTCTTATGAGTAATCAGTGGAAGGGAACATTTAAATAATGTTTTGGAGTGCATATTATCTAGATTTGGCTGTTGTTCTCTCATTTAGAGCAAAATGAGTCTAAATTTACAATTTAAATACTTTGCGTCCAATCCTTAAACCACCCTTCTCCTTCTGTGAATGGAGCTGTTAACATTTTTGTGCTCCACCATAGCACCTAGGAATAGATTAATCCTTTAATCTTTTGCTCTCTCTGTGACTCCTGGCACTAATTTCAGAGTACAGACTGTGATGTATGTTTCTAATGAGCTAAGCATTCGAGTAAGATGAACTGTCACAGCCAGGAACGTGTGGCCAAAAGTGCTGCCATGAAAATAGGTGTGAAGGTACCTACAACAGGAATCCTGGTTTCTAAGGGATAGGTGAGGAGTGCTCCCAGCACGAATATTAAAGCTTATATTAAAAAAAGTTTAAACATACATTATTAAAATACCGACCTTTCTATCCACTGCATTTTTTTTGTTGTTTTTCCAAATTAAACTATTAAGTTATGATAACCAACCTATACTGCTTCTATCTTATCCTAAACTTGTTTTTAAAAAATTCATGTGATTTTATGCACATGTCACTGCTCAGTCTTAATTTTTCTGGGGAAAGCTAAGCGTTGAGTGGACACCTTTCACTGCCTAGGCATCTAAAACAGCTTCTCGAAGCTTTGCCTGGGGGTTTTTTTCAACAGTATTTCTTTTCTGCGAGTTACGGCAACAGCTCTCCTAATTTTCAGGTAGTTCTGTTTATAATTAATTCACTGTAAATTAGGAAAACAATTAGAAAAGAAGGAAAGTTTGTTTTCCTCTTTGCATTCGTGAATAAAATTGAGATGTGCAATTACAGGCTACATAAGTGGCTCATGAATTTTGAGGCACTTGGTGTTCAGAACCAATGGGCTTAATGCCATAGCTGTAGATATTAGATATTTGATATACATATACAAATATGTAGATATTAGTCTGGTGTAACAGATCAGCTTTAAAAGCACAACACATTTCAATAAAAAATGTTTGCCTTGCATTCTGTATTCCACTAAAGCAGTCTTGAAACATCACTCGAGTATTTTAATTGAATTCCAAACTACTATGAATGAATCACATGAGACTAACAGATCTATTATTTCTACTAAGAAATGTGAACTGCTGTTTTCTAGCAAAAGCAGAGTGTAAATATGTAGAATGTGAGTAAATGTCCATAAGCAGTGCACGTGTGCTTAGAGAAACCCAACTGTGTATAACAAACAGCTCTGGTTAGCAAATTATATTGACCAATAAAACTGAGCCTTTGTTTAGGAAAGTAACTGGAAAGCAAAAATGCAAAACAAGATTACACTTAATTATTTAAATCAAAGTGCTCTGCTTGTTGATTTAAATTGTGATTAAAATCAGGGATTTAAATTAATCCACTCTGGATTGCATAAACACCACCTTAATAAGAGGGAGCAGTAGCTGCATCACCCGAGTCATTCAGGAAGAGCACTGTGATGGAGCACAAAGGAGACCGAGGATGTTCATTCATGGACATCCCTCTGCTGCCCAAACTCTCCCATTTTTCTCAAAGAGAAAGAAAGCAAATGTGTGAGTTGGAGGAAATGTGCATGCATACAAACATGCACAGGTACTGTGAAATAACGGTGATAACTTGTCATTGAAAGCAGGATTTCTCTCTCACACAAAATAAAGCAATTACTGGCATATTCCAATTACTCTTCCTTGTTTTAGCACCTAGGACAGTCCTGCTCACACTTGTCCACCAGCAGGAACATGAAGCATACTCCCCCTTGCCTGCCACTGTGCCACTCCAACAGTACCAGTGCTAAATGTCACACTGAAAAGGATTTAGCTCTGCTCTCAGACACCCACAGCAACCCCTGCTCCAGCTTCTACCAAACCCTGGACTCAACATTTCTCTCTAGCCAGCAGGGAGGCGACCAGCACAAACCAAACAGTGCAACTTACTGCTGAGGGACAGCTACTGCAGCTTCCCTGAATGTCCAGTGCGCTGCCAAGGGCATCCAAACACCAATATCATGACAAAGGAGCACAAACTCAGGCACTTGACAATGCAACCTACAGCACATTTACTCCAAGGACACTTTAATATCTTATGTGACAACATCCTCTCAAATAATATGATTGAATTTTCAGCAGAGGTCCAATTACAACTAAATGAAAACAGCTAAGCCTTTCTTCTTTCTGCTTTGCAGCTCGATTTTGAAGGACAAACTACTCTGGCTGAGCCTACTTCTAAGGAACTACTTTTCTTCTTTGATTTTACAAGAAAGTGTTTTACAATCCAGAGAGGATGAGTCATCAGAAAATCCTTGTCTCGTTGCCAAAAACCTGCCCCTCTTCATTATGAACATAAAGATAAAAGCTCTTACAGTACATTAGCTGGCATACGCCTACACAGACAGTACAAATAAATTAATTGTGCCTAGCCTCAAACATCCAGAGAGGTGTAGTAGGAGCTCAGTCCATCTTGTTTCATTAACAAATTAAACCCTAATAGAGCATCAACAGTTCTCTTATGTACATAAGCTTGGCTGTTGTATAGAAAAGCTTTGCAGGTATCATGAATCCTTATACAGGGCAATTCTTCAGCTACTCATATTAGTTTGCATAGACTACATAAACACCAACAAAAATTGTACATGCTGGAAAAAACTTATGAAAGTTGGCGTAAGGGTATGGGATATTGGTCTGTTCAGAAACTGCACAGGATTTTGGAACCCAAGACTGAGGTAGTGGTGTTAATTAAAAAGGGAAATTTGAGTACGACACTATTGCATGCATGCAAAATGTACAAACTGTCTTGTATCTGACAAGAATGTGTGTAAGTGTGTTTGCAAGTGTGAGCAGACTGTGCCCACTCTGCTGCATTCAAGTTTATAATTCAGAATTTGAAAATTTGCACCACCTGCAAATATCAGGGTTATTTCATAAAAATATGCACACGAGTGTATGGCACAACTCACACAATGAGAATACAGATCAAAAGGGAAGCCACTGGGTAAAGTACTGTACATGGACATGGGGCCAGAATTGCTGGAGATAATCAACATTCACCATCAAACTCCTGCTACAGATGAACTGTTTTCCTTCTGGAATGCTCACAGTCTTTAGCATGAGAAAGTTATACACAACCAACTTGAAAAACAAGTTTAACTCTGCTTAGCCACAAGCTAAGATTACACCCTCAAACACACCTTTCTAAGATTTCTTATGAGAGGTTTGTTTGTGCAATACAGTTAAGGGCAATTTGTTAAAATTGCTCTGTGATTTTCTTTATCCTTTAACTGCATAATTTAAGCAACCTGCATTTTATAAGTTCAAAGAAATTTTTTTCATAATTATGTATTCCTGCTTTTACCTCCTGAAAACAGAAAAGCTGTAGAGACAGAATGCAGAAAAAACTGATGAGAGAAGCTGAGCTCAACCTAGCACAGAAAGCAATGTCTTAATTAATGAGAACAGAAAGTGTGCTAACATAAAACACAAGGTACCACACAAAACACACAAAAATATTTGCAGTGTGTGCTACTGCTGCTCTACCTCTTTGGCCTCTGGGCAGAGAGCAAGGCAAGGCACAGGAGTGCTGGTAGCCAAAGGCTGGTAGCCAAAGCCCTCTACAGAGAATTTCAGCCCCTGTGCTTTGCACAGGCAGTTGTTAAGGTCCCACCCAGGGTCCAGCAGGGCACGGCCACGGCTGTGACATTCTGGACAGCTGTGACAATGGCTGTGACATTCTGGGCAATGTGACAATGGCTGTGACATTCTGGACAGCTCTCAGCTGCTTCCAGCTCCATCCCTCCTTGAGTCCCAGTTCAGCCACAGACAGTGCTTCCCTTCTGCTGTCTGCTGGTCCCAGCTCTAACGTGGTACTGCACACAGCCTCAGCAGCTCCCAGAAAAGCTCCAAACTCCATTTGCCAGTGTTTTCCCGAGGTGTGACCAGACACAGGGATGCACACCTTGGAGCCGGCTGTGGCTCCCTGCTCCCACTGCACATGCACCTCGGTTTTTTCCAGAGATCAGTTTTGACAGGCACCAAGGCCAGTGCAGACACACTGGCCCAGACTCGTGACATCACCTGATTAATAAATCCAAGGAAGGTTTGGCAGCTCTGGCTACGGGCAGGCAGCCCGTGGGAGAGCAGCAGCCACGCACCAGATAGTGCAGAGCTAACTCACTGCCCTGTGCACTGCTCCAGTCAATAAACTGCTTTTTCACCAGCCCCCTGTACTAACCACCTCTTCACTGGGAGCCCCAAAGCAGGCACCAAACCCTGCTGCCAGAGCCCTGGCCCAGTGGGATGCTGAGGATGTCACCCTCACGTAGCAATGGCAGTGCCACAACAGGGAGGTGACAAAGACACTGCACCTGTGCAGAACAGACTGAAGTCACTGAGCAGAGCCCAGAGCCTGCCCCAGCACCACAGCCAAGCACAGGGCAGCCTCACCCAGCACCCTGCACCCCACCAGAGCACAGCCAGGCTCATGGCCCTCAAAAATGTAAGTCTTCTTCTTTCCCCATTCCTTTATGAACAACACCTTGTTACTGCAGAATGATACCAGCACTTAATTAGTGCTCTGAGTTAATCACCCTGCCCAAGGAGTTTCCCTCTGCTCCATGAATAAAGGAAGCCAACCCAGGTTCCCGTTATCCAGCTACCAGCACCCATCAAGCTCCATCCTCAGCCAAAGCCAACCACAGCCATCACACAGATACACAATGCCTGATGTCTAACTGGTGATATCCTCTCTTTTATGGGGTTAATACTTGCCCTTGGGGATAATTGAGCAGGACTTTAGATGAGAGATTCCCATAAAAGGCAGTAAGAGTCACCCAGCTCAAACCACACATAACTCAAGCTAGTTTACCCCTTTGCATTATTTAAATGTCTCTCCTTAATGTGAATGCATCAATTTAAAGGCACAGCGCTCCGGGCAGGCAGTTCTTCTCTGGCCACCAAGTGTGTCTGTCCAGAATGTAAATTTGCAAGCATTTCAGAGAAGTGCCTGTTCCGAGGCTGCCAGGGAGCACGGGCAGGATGCTGCCATTCCCACTGCTCCCAGGGAAGGCCAGGTGTCACATCTGGGTGCTGGGCAGGTGGGGGCTGAGCCCTCTGACCTGCTGCAGACACTGAAATCCAAGGCACTGGCATCTCAGCAGCTGGTGCTGGCAGCTCTCCCAGCTCCAGGAGAGCACCTGGACACTCTCCAGGTGGACCCCGGGAAGGAAGAGAAGCCCCTGGCCCTCCCACTCTGCTTCCCTGCTCCTGGCTCGTGTCGTCCTTGCAAGAGCTTCTGTGAATCCAAATTCACACACCAGTCCATGCAGGTACCCAGAGACTTTTCCCAATCACTCACAGCTTGGCCTTCCATTTTAAGATTATAATTCTTTTTTCCCCCAGGTTTGTGTTTGCACAGACTACCACAAGGTTCAAGTTACAGCAATTAATGAAATTTAACTACATTAATAAGGGAGAGAGCCTCTTTAAGAACAATTTTCGGTTTAATGTTAAAAAAATGCAGTAATAAGAGTGAGGTAGAAATATTTCCATTTGATTGCCTGTTTCTTTCTCTGGCTACACGTATGAACTTGTTTCCTGGTCAAGGGGAATTTTTGCAGGTAGGAAAAAAAAATAATTCTGCCATCCACTCAGTCCTTGAGTGTCTTGTTTTTACAAGGCAGAAAGGTTTTGTCAGTTAGGTTACCTAGGAGTGAAAGTTATGTCTCATAATCCATAATTCTATTGCATATTACACACCATCTGGTGACACAGTCAAAGATAATCTGATTCTTGTTTTAAAAACATCACATAGCTGTATCATATGGTGCAGGCAAAATGATAAATGACTTATTTAAATATGCCATTTCTGTGCAGTTTACCATTTCACGGTCACTCTCAGCTAACATGAAAGCAGCTTTGAGCAGGCCTTTTATTGATTGTTGCTTCAAATATCTGAATCCTTAACTGAGGCTTTTTTACCTAATTACAGTTACAACTAAAATTGTATGATTGAACAGCTAACCTCTACCCAGCCTTTAAGAAGCTTTTATTGGAATTGAAAGTTTTGCATCTACGATGGAACAAATAGCACGACAAAGCTGTTCCATGTCCCAAAAGCAGCAATGTGGTTTTTTACAGTGTTTTTACCAGGAAAAGCCTGATATAATTTAATTCCAGACTACTCATTCAATCTCATGCAGGAGTTCTCAAGTATTTCCACAGATTCTGGGAATCTACCCAGAAAAAGCTCCTTGCAAGGTAATTGTCCATCAATATATCTGCAGGTTTGCAGCAGGTTTACTTTTGCCACTTTATTTTCAGCCTCCAGATTAGTTAAGTGAGCTGCCAAAAGTTGAATCCTCACAAAATAAATAAAAAAAAAAAAAAAAGAGAATCGATCATGCTGGGCAGAAGAAAACTCTTACACAACTAACCTGGTGAAGGGAAATAGGCCATTTGCTATTGCTCAACTCCTTTACCAAACTATTTCAGTGGCCCTTACATTCTCCAAGGCCAAACCTTCAAACAACAACCTCATCCCCTTCTGATGTACAAGACACACCCAAGACATTTTCAGGAGGGGTGGAAAGTAGTAAAAGAAGATTTCTGTGATTTGCAGTCAGGTTCTTCTGGGAAGATGACATATTTCTAGGAGGCTATGAGGTACACATGCATCTGTACCTCTGATACAATCACACAATCACCACTCAGATCTAAACAGCTATTTTTCCATGCAGATTTTTATTTCTTTCTCTTCCTGGAATAATTAACCACTTTCAGATTTTTTTTTAACGTAGGAGAAGACTTAATTTTCACCTGACTCTTCAATTACAACTCCGAATAATTCCCATTTTCCTTGCAGACAGCAAAGGCAGTGCTGTGCCTGCCTTTTGCACAGGTAGGTTTAGTTCACAGCAGAGCCTCTGGGCAGAGCACAAGCCTACAATAATCTCATTTAGCCATCCACCTGCATCACTCACCAGGATTTTCCCCAGTCCCAGGCTCCATTTGGAGAGAGGAAGGCAGCAGTGCTCCATTGAAAGCCAATTCCTGCTGGAGTTTGGTGTCAGCCCAGCTGCTGGGCTGCTCCATGGGGAGGCCAGGGAGCATTCCCAGAACCTGGCAGGCAGGGGATGGATGGCACAGCAGCCCCAGGTGCGAGGGCACAGGTGTTCCAGCTCACTGCTCCTCTCTTTTAGGGCACCTGCAGAGCCCTAAAAGCACCAGAGCCCACCCCTGGAGCTCATCCCATCTCCTCTGCCCCCCAAATCCAACCATCCCATCCGTGCTCCCTCCAACCAGGCTGCCCAGCTGCCCCTGCCTGTCAGGTACATTCTGCTACTAGCAGGGATTTGGATAAAGCATTTAACTATCTGGCAAGCATTTTCTTCAATGAAGACATGCTAAGAGCTAGGCAATCATATTTTGACTGTGCTGCCTGCCAGAAAAGTGCACAAACTTCCAATAGCAAAGAAATGAGGTCATTCTGGTCACCTGCCAAAATCAGCACATTTCCTCTTTTGGTTCTGGATGCTGCACTTCCACACACCACAGCGTGTGACAAGTCGTGAGCAGGAGGTGCAGTCTCCCAGGAAAAAAATAAAAGTAAACTGATGGACGTTAGGTTTTTCCTTTAAAAAGGGAAAAAAGAGGGGGGAAAACATCATGAAATGTCCTGATGTCACATGACCTCCTCCTGAAGATCTATTTAATTGGAGTCTGGTATAACCTTCCTAAGAAGATGTCAATATCTTGTCCTGATGTTACAGCAGTGTAAAGCCTCATCCTGTTAAGGAATTTGAAAGGCTTACAGCAGGGATGCAGCTTTTGGTTAGAAGGCTGGGCTGGAATTTAGCAGATCAGGATTAAATCCTGACTTTGCCACAAGTTCCTGTGGGGCTTTGAGCAAGACTCCTTAACTCCCTTGCCTGAGACCCTATCTTGATCCTGGTCTTGGTCTTTAAAAACTAAGTTTTCCTGAGCTGAGAGTATCTCTTAGCAGCACAGCAGAGTCTGGAACGGTGGATTTTGGGTGCTCATTTGGGCCTCTTAATGCTAATGCAGCACAAACCGAAATGACAGCAGTAGTAATAGTAATAATAATAATAATAATAATTATCTCTCAGTCTTTATTTTCAAGTTAATGTCTGCCAAAAATGTTAGAGAAGTTTCTCATTGTGGCAACTACTGTATTTATGGGCATAATTTATAAGCAGCTCCTCTGAATAATTTGAATTTTTTATTAAGATTATTTTCTCAGTTTCCATTGAGAAGCCTTCGTAGATACTGACTCACTTTCAGCCTTGTAGGGAAAAGTGCCAAGCATTTGTTTTTCTTCTGTCTGCAGTAGTTATTTGACTCCTGCCTTAAACTCAGCAAAGCCAAAACTGAATAGGAACAATCCTAACTTAATTATTAAATATATTTCAAGCTTCGCTGTGATTTTAAAAAGCACTTTCATGTGGGGCAGTGGAAATGTGCCAGGGACACGTAAAAGAGCTGCATGTAACCCTGTGTCCCCACCCCTCCTTTCTTGCAGCCTTTCTCCAAAGGAGGTTAGGTGAGCCCAAACCCAGCCGAGTCAGGGGACACACTTTCACTTTAGGTTAGCTTGGCTAAAAGTTACCGGGGCACCCTGCCAAAGGCTGCCACTTTTGAGATAAATATGACTTTCTTTCAGGGCAGTTTTATGAGGGGCACAGCAAGAGGTTCATCTACTCTGGCAATTCACTTGCAGATTGAGCCGTGCAGCAGCTGCTGCCGCTCCATTGTAAACAAGAGCTCGCTCTGAAGTTCTCTGAAGAAGTTTACAAAAGGGACAGTGTATTTATCTGACGTCTGTTGCAGTGCTGGGCACACACACAGATGGCCTTTGACTCTCACCTTCTGCATCACAGCCAGCCAAAGGGCTAGGCTTTAAATCCGCCTGCTCTTTTCCTGATGGCACTCCCTGCCTTCATCTCCCGACAATCAGAGCCAGCTCACTTTCCTTGGGAGGGTCAGATTGGCAGATGAACTGCGCTGAGGAGAGGAAACATGCTAAGTATGAAAACATTCTCCTAAGCTCTCACAGGAAAAGGATGTAGCTAACAATTAGAGAGAGCCATGCATTTCTCTGCCAAACTTTATCGTACAAGATTATGCATTTCCAAAACTCGCATTTATACCGTTTCAATTTCAGTCGTGCTACATCCACAGGAGACACATCCCAAAGCACCCATCCTATCTGCCCACAGTCAGCCTGTCCTGGAGGTTGCCTTTTGAGGTCAGGCACATGGATATCCCATGGATATGCATGGAGGGTAACCGGGCTGTGAGTCCCAGCAGAGTGCTGGGAGCTGCAAAGAGCAGAGCTGCACCTCAGTCTGACCAGTGCCAGGAGTGATCCCTCAGGGAACACCCCCAGCAGCCACAGGGAGGAGAGACAGCTTGAAGCAAGCTCCCTTCCCCAGGTCCTCCCCCTGTGCTGATGGCCTGGCCTCATGCTGCCCACAAACACCCTTTGCTGTGCAATTGGAAGGATAATTAATTAAAGTTTGTCCCCTCTGTTCTGCAGTCCCCTGCACTTCCTCAGTTTTGCACAGCTGGAGCAGTAATGATGAGGAGCTGACACAAGTGTGGGCATGGCTTTGTACAGCTTGCCTTTTCCTGGCTCAGTGACCACATCATCTGCAGCTTCACTGAAAAGTCCAGTTCTGACTGTCCTGGCCAAGTGTCATGGCTTTTTGTACCTTTTCAGGAGCTTTTTCACAGCCCATCCCCAGTCCAAGCTTCACTCCCAGAAATGCACCAGCCAGCACAGACCCACTGACCTCTGTCTGGTTTCCCCAGTCCCACCTGGGCAGCTGACCTTGCCTTGTTCCTCACTCTGCTCACCTGTGGACAAGTCTGCCAAACAGGCAGCACAAGTGGGTTTTGCTGCACACAGGCTGCTGGACACACTTCTGCAAGCAGCCCTTGGTTCACAGTCAGTGTCTGAGCACTGGAACGAATTCCCAGGTCAACACCTGGAAATAATTCTACAAACTCAAAAGAAAAAGGAAAAGCTGCTGCTGTGGGTCATTCTCAGAAGGGATCTAGGGCTCTCTAAGTTGCCTTCTTCTCATGGGTCTGGAATCACTGCATATGATGAAAGCAGTCTATTAACAGTGCATCATAAAACAGTCTCTGAGATTTTATGTCCTAAATTGCACATATGATTGCTTGGCCTGTTTGGTGACTTACTGTAGTGGGAAATCTAAATCACTGTTGTTACACCTCTAGCCAAGGATTTTTCAGCAATTATTTTAATTTAAAAGGAAAAAAAATAAAAGACAAGTTCTCAGGAGAAAAAAAAAACTTCAAAAAAGCTCTGGTCATTCTTTGAGCAGCCTCAAAAATGAACTTGATCTATCTTCTGGTCCTGGGACACACCAGTGTCAGTATGTTATTTCTGCAAGGACTGAGACCTACGCACTTAAAAATGGTTCTTCACATACATTCTCATAATAAAGCACTTTATAACTGTTACCCAATTATTGCTTAGAGCATTAAGTAACAAGGTATTATTACTCCAATTTCACAGAAGGGAACAAATCATGGAATCCAAAATACTTATTCTGCTTTTGCGTAGGCTTTCTCATATTAATTAATTATGAGACTTAATTACACTCAATCTCACCACTCCAAGCCAATTACGGAAAATTGGGTAAAGTAAAGAAGCAGAGAAATCTGTCTTGGAGACAATCACACTGACAACACTTTCCACATAGGTGTGTAAAAAGACTTTCCAAATATTAACTTGCCCCCTTGAAGCAACAGGATGGATTTTTCTCAGATTTTTCCCAACTGTCCCCACACCAGTAATCTGAGCTATGATCACTTCTCCCAGCTTCCTCTCTCAACTCTGCCCCAGAAACCAAATGCAAATCTCTGCTCCCTGACTTGTGCCTTAATCACATGATCACCCTCCTTCCCAGAGGCAGTAAAAAAAAAAAAAACTCCAGGCATGTTAAAATCACCAGAGTAGAAGAGCTCTAATCCAATGATTTTAAGGGTTGGTCAAAATTGGTCCATGACATAGATAGATAGATAGATAGATAGATAGATAGATAGATAGATAGATAGATAGATAGATAGATAGACAGAGATATATAGATAGATGTTGCAAAATTTTTATAGCTTTCTATTCATTTTGAATCGACAGCAATTTTATTTACTGAATGTTTTCCCACAAGGGGAATGGTAAATCCTCTAAAGCATCACTTTAAAGTTTTTCTTACATTGAAGTATCCATGAATACTCTCTGCTGAAACATTAATTCACTATTTCCCACAGCACTCAGCCACAGGGACTCACAACACATTTCAATGCCTTCAACAGCAGCAGCATTCCACAGGGAACTATTCTCCAATTTCCAAGTCATGGCTCTTGCAAAGATGGACTCAGCCAAGGCAAACTGGCCTTTTTATATTAGTACCAACTGAGCCTCCCATGAAACGAGCACATTCAAAATCAGAGGAGAAACAAGAACAATTATCTTTTGCAGTTTGTCTAAAGAGGGATATGAGTTCAAGTGAGTCTACTTTATTAACTTTGGGGAGAGATATTGAACAGACTGGATTTTTCCTTATTTTTTTTCACTCTGTTTGCCAGTGAGTAAAGTCTTCTACAGAAGACTTTGTGAATAAAGGTGTAAATGCAAGCGGAGGAGATTCCATGCACTTACGGCTTTGACTTCTCTGGAGCCAAGATTTCCCCCAGCCTTCACAGTTGTGACATTTTGTGCTCAGTGTGGCCCATTCCAGCAGAACATTCCGTCTGTGCTCGTGGCAATTATGCCTTGTTTGCATCACACCATGACACGCGTGCTACGGGCGTTTCACACGCCGCAGCACCACAGTTTATTTTAAACCCTCTCCAGTTCCCCCAGTGAGCCTCATGGCATGGCAGCACAGCTAAATACAATGGGATCTGGCAGGCTGCATTCACAGGACTGCGTTGTAAAAACAGGCAAAATAAACATTAGCATTTTGACTGTTTCTCGTAGTTTTTCTCAATATTCTGAAGTAAAACAGAAAATACTTTGCTGAGCCTGAAAAACCGAAGGATTTGCAGATGCAGTCAAATTAGGCAGTCTTCAAATATACATTCTTCCTTACCCAGCAAAGCTTTCCCCCTTCTTTGCCCAGTGATATTTCCACTAGGGCAGCAAAGGGCAGCCACAGTGTAAAACATTCAGAGATTACCTGGGGTAGTGGTTCCTAGGTTGTTTTCAGTGCCAAAATACCACACTGGGCACTCCAAAGTGTTCAGGTGTTCAAATCCTCACCTGAATCCCCACACCTAATGACAGCTTTACCCTCTCCCAAGTAAATCACTACATCACCTTCATTCAGGCACAGAGGGTGGGGGTCCCTCTGGAAGCCTTCAGAGGCACACAGCTCTCTCCTTCGGATACACTGATAGCCAGAAACTTTCCTGGCTAAGACTGGCTTACCATGCACCAAAAATTCTGCAATAATTTCAGTACACAGCCCTCTTAATTTGGCTCCCATCTTCCGAGCTTCAGAACAGACACTTCCCTCGAATATGCAAGATACAAACTGAATTGTTAAAACAAATATCAGCACAAATTGCACGTTCATGAGAATCATGTCTCTTCCATGCTTTTAATACTAACCCCTGAGCTTAATTATTATATTTAGTGTCTAGGGCAGCAACACTTCCTACTCAGCAGCTGTCATGGGTCCAGCAATTAATTGCATACCACTGACCTTCACAGAACACCATGGAAATTTTATTACTGTACAACTCAATTGAAGCCGTACAACACTGCCCCAGAACTATGTCTTATTACAAAAAAATCATGTGCTTACAAAAAGGATAGTTGAGCCAACTGAACTATTTATAATTTGGGAGAATAAAAACCATTTCATGAGGTTTGCAACATACATACACAAAAAAAAAAAAAAAATTTGCAGCCTTAATACAAGACAAATGTTACCGAGATTCACGTTATAGACAAAAGCAGAATGGAAAATATTCCCCGAAGTCATAATGGCAGGGTTATGCAGTGTGCTATTTAAAAGCTATTCACCAAGGTCTTCTTCCTGTTAGCCAGAACTCTATGGTAGAAATTCAATTGAAGAAAGTCAATTAATGGAAATCGTGGTCCTACAACAGAGAGATTGGATGTGTAGGATGAAGCAGCACAAGGAAAGGACTACACTTGCACACCTGACTCAAGTTTGCCACCCTGGAGTTACCTCTCTGCCAGTTTGCTGCTTTGAGGGGGCTACAGCCTGCTTATGTCAGGCTGCAATGGCTTAACCTCAGCTGACAAATCGAAAACACAAAAATACAATAAAGAAAATTAATTCCATCCCAGCCAGGAGCAGCACACCTGCCTTATTCTCTTCGAAGAAAATGCTGCAGCTCAGCACATTGCTTCTAAGTTCAAGAGTCTCCTTGCTCCTTTCCAAACCAAAGGGCTCACAAAATAAATAATTGTTGCATGACTACTCTAATTTCAAACTGGCATGCCAGTGGAAGCCAGGGCAAGGAGACTTTCTCCCTGGTTTCAAGGGCTGCGTCCAGGATGAAATAACTCGTCACGCCCAGAATTCCAGTGCCAGCTTCCAAGTTCCCAGGCTGGAGTGACCCAGCAGGACACAGCCACAGCCTCCACACACACATCTGCACCTGCTGCAGGCTCAGGGAGGGACGGGGATACTGCAGGAGATGTTCTGGGTTTTGCTGAAGGTGTGCACATGTGCAAGAGCTGCTGTTTTTGTAGTTGGCACCGTCCTTGTGCCCTTCCAAGGCAAATCCAAATTTCCTCCAGGGGTGATTGATGGGGAGCAGGCTGGCAACACATGCATGGTGAGGCAAAACACCCATCCCCTAAAATCAAAACCCAAAGAGTACCAAGAGGTGACCACAGAACAAACTGGAGCCACTGCCAGGACCTGGTGCAGTGTTTTAATGCAAGTGTGACATCTTACTGAATTTGCATCACCCAATCACCTGGTTTGATTTCCCACAAGCAAAATGAAAAATGTTTCCCCCCATGACAAATTCCTCACATCTCAGGCAATGCATTTAATTTCACCAAAATGCAGTTGCAGCTGGGTTTACCACATCAATCCAGTTTCACATCTTTTTTGGTTAAAGATTTGTAATCTCTGGTGCCCATGACAGCAAGATTACTGTGCAAACAAAGCTCATCAACAATGCTTTGCTTTGAAGGATCGCCTACACATGGAATGGATGATATCTGCAAGGCAATTCAGGGCTCTGTGACGGTTGAGATTTTGTTGTGAGGGCTTTTTTTTTTCCTAAGAAGTTCATTAAAATTTTTCAGTTGATATAATAGATTCTTCCATCTCTTCAATGCAGCAGAGGAAATGAAGTGAAACTAGCTTCATTATAATGGAAAAGTGATCTCATAATTTAATTCACTTTGCTCCCTAATCACAAATGCTCAGAGAACACAAGCTAGGGAAGGAAGGTGCAAAGTGATGCTGCAGTGTATCACCCACAATTAAACATCTCCTTTCCTGAAGGAGTCTGAGTTGCAAACCAGAATGAAGCACACATGATATTGAAATTGCTGAAAAAGCAAGGCTATGATTTCGAGGCAACAACTCTGCTCTGTTTGAAACTAAATCCAGAATTCCCATTGATTGTGCTAACACCTTGGCTTAGTTATTCTTGAGGCCCGATCACAGAGCATATTAATACACAGAGAGGTGCCTGCAACGACTTGCTGTACAGCCTGATGTAAAAAATAAGTTACAGAATGAGTGCAAAGATGACAGACAAGCCTGCCCTCTCGCAGCCAGGAAAGCTTTTATTGCCACCTCTTCAACACTTTCACTTCTGCCAGAAGTCCCCTCTGCCCGCCTGGCCCCTCCAGCTGTCCAAAGTGTCTCACTGCTGAGCAGGCAGAGTGTGGATTAAACAGTATTACGTGTTCTTTCTGTCATTTTGTTCCCAGTAGTTTAGAATATTTTTAAATGAGGTAAGGGAGATGTTACAGGGAAAAAAAAAAATCTCCAGGATCAGAATATATCAGAAACTTGACAATACTTAATGTGTCACTGTGACCATAAATATGTACAGAAACACACACACAAATCAAGTCAAGTGTTTTGGAGGAGGTTTAAAAAAATAAAACACGTTCAACAGGAAGAGTCTGTTTAATGCAAGATTTAAGCAAGGCTCTTCCATTTGCATAGATCACTTACAGCAGCAGCAATTCATTAAATTCTCCCATAAAATGGTGCTATATTTTGTCTAAAGTGACACATTCCTTGCAGATCACAGTGCCTTTCTCATGCTGTTAATAAGATAATCTGTTACATGAGGCTTACAAATCCATTTAAATTGATTTTAATTAATGAATCAATCACTAGCCACTGATGACTTGGTCTACAGACAGCAAGCAATTCAAAGCCCCAGGCTTCTAATCCAAAACCAAAATCCACATTAGAGCGACAGGACATCTCTCTGATCAATAGCAACACAAAGATGTTCAGTTCATACACATTTAAAGTGTACCAACTTGATCAAAATGTATCTCCAGATCTTACACATTACAATTCCCAAATTCGGGACTGTTCAACTAGAAAAGCAATATTAAATCATTTACATTTCTTTGCAAGGGGAGAAAAAATTAAATCAAGCACAACTATAACCTGTTTCTAAACTTTAGATGCTTATTCCACTTGAAGGTTTTTCCCTTTGTTCTTGCACAATCTGTTGTTTAACATTAATTAATAGAAAATTGCACTTCTTATGATCACAAACAAGAACAATGCTTTTTACTTTTGCTTTGATGCTGTGAAAAGCTACTGCTGCTCTCCACTGCTCAAGTGCTTACAGTTTTTCCCTCGAACAGAAAACAGGAAAGAAGCGAGATTTCTGTCCCAAAAGCAGCAAGCAGAAGCAGCAGGAAGAACATCCTTGTTATTGTAGTAAGTTAATTATTATAATTATTGTTATTACAAGGAGTTAATTACAATGCAGCAAGTGAAATCCACAACAGGCAGCGTGATGCCCAGCACTGCAATCCCTGGAGCGTCACATCTGGCACAGGGGACACACCTGAGGGAGGCTCCTGCACAGCTGGGACTCAAACAGCACCTGAACCAGCCCAGGGAAAGGAAGGGGTGGTGCATGGCCCCCCCAGGATCCTCCTGCAGGGATGCCAGCATCTTCCAGACTGTTATAAATACATATTGTAGTATCGGCTTTTCACAAGTATTAGGGTGGATGCTCTATGTGTGATGTTGAAATGGTTTTTAATACATAGTTTTTCTTTAGGAGTGACATAGGCTGATAAATTGTCTTTGTAGTAAGTGAACTGCCTGCTTGGTTGGACAACACCCAATAAAGACACTTTCTACTGATATACCAGCTACAAGCACCAACCATCTGCAAAAATTGAAGACCACAGCCCAAATTAAGACTGATTAAAAAAAAAATTAAAACCACAGCCAAGCAACACACATGCTCTAAAAAAGCAGACACAAGAAGTGAGTAAGAACTGTAAAACAGTTATTAAAATACGGAAAATAGCTTGTAGAAAAGTTTGAAAATGTATGATGAATATGCAAGGGGCTGATGAATTTAAGGGGTATCTCCAAAGCAGCAGGAGTGCTCTTAGCTCAAGCACCCAGCCATTATAACCTTTTGCTTTATTGTTTGTCTCTTATTGTCTTTTCTTAAACCTTTTAAAATCCACCAGGAAAGTGAGGCTTGTTTTTCCCAAGAGGAAGAGATGCTCCTTGCTGGCAGAAGAGGAAAGGGTGGGACAGGCCAGAGCAGCCTCAGGTTCCTGCAGGTGCTCAGCCCTGCATGGCTGGGGTGGGACTCTGCACCTCACACAAGGTCTGGGGTGAGGCTGACTCACTCCTCAGCTCACATCAAACCTTGCCCTCAGGAGCAGGGCAGGAGGAGATCGCTCCAAACTTCCTGTGCCAGAGAATTGCAATCATGGAGCAGTTACACTGCTTTGATTTCCTCAAACGCTCTCTGCACCTTCACTAGCATCCCTTGAAATAGCTGAGAGAAATCCTGACCCCCAGACTCAGCAAAGCAGCTTGCTTGGATGCTCGCTGTCATGCCAAAAGTCCAGCTCTGTCTGTTTAAATCAAGAGCTCTGTATTTGTTTTTAACCAATACTGCATATACAGTTTAACTAACCCTGTCAAAAGCAGACTTTCTTTATTTTTTTAATGTAGTATCTACTAATCTGTTGATCTCAAGGCTCTTATTCTTCCTAGTTTGTTAAAAAAGCAATGATGTTTTGCAGGGAAGAATAAAAATAATGATTAAAGAAGGTGGGTTCAGCCTTTATGTGCTGCTAATTAATTAGAGTTAAATTAACCAAATAGTCAGTACAAGACACCAAATTATCTTTCACAATGTTCAAGAAAAGCATAAAGGGTTGACCACTTTCCAGGTGTAAACACATTAAGATCAACGTTGTACCAAGCCTGAATCTGGCCCCATTAGCTCCAAAAGGTAAATAGTTCATCCCCTTGCACAGATGTCAGAGCACACAGGCACTCCAAGTTTAAAGGACAGATCCTGCAGCCAACAATGCTCCACTGACACAGAGACAATCAATGTGTCCTTGATTATGAGGAGGCAAACAGTTTTCACTGCAAAAAAAAGGAAAAGAAAAAAAAAGGAGACAGAAAAACAAATCATGTGTTTTTATTTTATAAGTTCCAAGCTGGGGTTGGGTTTTTTCAAGCCCTTTTGGAGTGCTGAAACAGAATAAAAATAGCTTGTTGCACAAGCATAAAACAAAGTAACTGCTAAATAAACATTTTAAATTTACTCCTATGTGCTCAGTTCTCACTCCCATTAGTCTCCAGGAGTTGGACGATTCCACAAAAAAATCTTCCTGTTTTCTGGAAAACTGATTAGATGGGTTTTGTCCAAGAACTGTGCCATAATGTGTTCCCTTTATTTCACATGCTGAATATGACTGCTGGAAAATGTACTGCAGCACAGAACGCAGTATATGCCAATGCGTCCTGACATTCAAATCAAGACCACAAATTATAAACAGTTTCAGCAAATTGACTCGAGTGCCTTTGTTCCTCAGACATACATCTTCCTATTGCTTACAAAAGCAGCATATACTAACCACGAACGCTGCTATAGCCAGTACTGGGAAAGGAAGTTATTGAAGCCTGGATTTCCTGCTTTCAGCCCCAGCCAAGAGCTGTGAGGCTTGTAGTGGTTTCAGGAACTGACTCATCTAATGATTCATGGATAAGATACTGGTTTTAATATATTTCTGATCATAAGACTCAAACTTCAAAAACAGTGATGCTTACTTTTTATTTTAAAGTAAAAAAAGAAAAACATAAATCAGGCAAACAAATATTGTCATGGGACAAACGGGCTAATAATTGTTAATGTGTTTTACAGTGAACTCTGTTTAAAAAAAAATGGTGTGTCAAACATCCTGGAAATTCATTTCAAGAGAATGTTGACATTGAGTTAAAAATCCACCGTCAAAAACTTGAGTTACTTTCATTGCAGTCCTGAGAGAGCTGCAATGCTAGTGGAGAGCAGCTGGGATGTCAATGCAGCTCTAGAGATACCCTTAAGTACAGGTGTGACTGCTACAGCCTAATCGATGAGTCCTAGAGCTGCCATTGTTCATGCAGCTGGTTTCTTTAGCTGCAGACAGAAAGTATCATCAAAAATTGGCTGCTAACAAACCTCGGGAAAGTTTTGTTCCAGGAGTGACTGGAACTGCCGAGGTCAATTGTAAAGCAATGACTAACGCTGGATTTTAAGTGCTCTCTCACACACACACCCCTGCAGTTTGGTGCTAATTCAGAATTCAAGCCCAGCCTTTTTTATGCACTGAGTTCTTCCAGAGGAAAGCACGCCTTCCAGAGCATCAAAACCCTTTTTGCCCACAACACAAATCTCATCAGTATGCTGTAACTTGAACTGCCAGGCTCCTGCACCTAAAAAATAGCTGGTGATGGGAGCTGAATTCTGCCAGGCTCATGTATGGAAAAGTACTGGTTTACTTTTTAATTTTTGAGCTGCAAGCTGCAGCCAGTCACCCTCGGTGCAGCGTGGTGGGGATGGAGGGGGACCTTGGCATTTTTATATTTCACCCTGTGCACAACCAGCATGGGGGGGGGGGGGAAATAAAATAATAAAAAAAAATAAAAAAGAGAACAGAATGCTTCTTGCTCAGAGGAAAAGAAAAGCAAAGAAAAAACCAGCAGTTAAAACACTTGACAAGAAAAGGCCAAAGTGCGCTCCGTGGCTGGCAGTCATTTTATGGCTATAGTCCTACAGCAGATTTACTTAGATGACGTCAGTGGCTCCAATCCAGCTTTTCTTTGGTAGCATTTACCACTTGCCTCTTGAAGCCTCCACTATGCTACAGAGCAGTAGACCATAATCAAAATTCCCTTTGTGAAATAGAGTTTACCTCAGGGCACAGAGGCATTGCGAGCTGAATTGCAGGCTCTTCACCCTGTACTGCATGCCCAGAAATAAATAACCTACAATACTGTACTCTCCTTAATACAGAAGAACCATTAAAAGCAGCCTGCTACCTTAAAAAGGGTCCTTTAATTTGTTTCCAAAAATCTCAGAAGCCAGAATATTAGTTAATTTTCCAAGCAACCAAGAACTATAATAATTCTACTATCCTTTGGACTCCTTCGTATTGTTTTTAGAGATTCTGGACGATAAAGTTATTTATGGGTCACTGTTTCACCAGCAAAAAATTATTACTGATGCTAGAGGCTAAAGTGAATCTGTATAGGAAGCTGCATATTTAAAACTGTCTTCCAAATGTGCCCCTTCAACTGCTTATCTACAGCTGCTCAGTAAGCATATAGTAAATATGCCAAGAAGCAGAGCAAAAAATTACTGTGCATAAGTAATAGTCAATTTAATGAGCAAAACGCACATTATTTGGAGCTGTGGATTTCCTCTCACAAAGCAGTGGCAGAAACCAATGGAACACCAGTAAAGCCAAGTCGAGGAGATACCAAATAAACTAAAACTTCACAGGCTCTGAAGTTTAATCAAAACAACCCCCACAAGCATATGAAAGATGTGTCTTATGGTACTAAATAAACACAGATTTGTTATGTTTTAAGGGAGCCATCAATCCGAGGACAGGCGTGCTCATTATGGGTGGTAACCAGATACATCAGTGAACTGAGAATTGCCTCTCACAGTTAAGCGCTTAGGGATAACTCAGAGGGAAGATGCAGGCATGGCTCAGAGCTGAAAGGCTCAACAGCCCTCCTGGCCCCGGGTCTTTGCTTACCTGGCCCCTAATCACAGCAGGGTGAGAGATCACAGGTCTAACCTGCAATGAGCCACAAGCCAAAACCCACCGCTGTCACCAAAGTGCATGAGTCACACCGTGGACCTGCACTCTGAATCTGAATTTAGAACGGGACAACCCCTAAGCACACATTCCATGTCCCTGCAGAGAAAGCAGAAGCCTTCTTGCAGCCTCAGCTGCCAAGCCAAGGGCAGGGAGCCTTTCTCATTTTCTGCAGGTGCCAATATCGGCTGAGGCAGAGCAGCAAGGTGGGAGCATCACCTCTCACTTCAGTGCCCACCCAGCTGGCCCCTGGGGGCTTTGTCCTGCCTTTTTCCACGCAGTTCATCTGGATGAACTTCAGCCAAATCGTAAAGAACGGCCACTGCTCGAATTGTTCACGTTGCTTCAAATGGACAGGAAAAAAATTTCCTTCTCTTTGGACCTCTTTTCATGGCTAAACAAAGTGGTGTCAGCAAACAGATTCAGATGATGACTGTAAATTTCTTTGAGATGGAATCTAAGTGGTTTTAGGATCCTTAAGGATCTGGACATGAAAGGCATGGCAAGCACAAGTGGCCCTTTCTTTCCAATACCCAGGGCTGGCAGCAGCAGGGAAGGGAGCCCACGGTGACACCACATCTGTGAGCAGCAGCAGCAGAGGACACGGGGCAGGGAGGACCTGGCGAGGTGGACTGCAAAGAGAGAGACAAAAAAACCCCACAGGGATCCAAAGAGCTTAACCAGGTGCTGCCCAAGAGCCAGTCTGTGTGTCGCCAGGGAAAGAGCAGGGTCCAGCTGCGGTGCCCTGCAAGGAGCAGCCGGAGCCTGTGGGGCAGGAGACAGGAATGTGCTGAAGGTCAGAGAGCAGCACGGGCACGTCCAGCCCCCAGGACACCACGAGGCTCTGAATGGGAAACTCTTTATGGCTGGAAACTTCTCCTCCAAGAAAATAATTACTCCCAAAGAAAGGCAGGGCTGGGGGGAAGATGAAGGAACTTGACTCTTCCAGTCTTCTCCAAAGCTCAAAGCTGATCGTGGAAAAAGCAGGGGAAAAAAAAAAAAAAAATCTTCAAAGATCAGCTGACAGCAGATATAGGGACATGACTGTTTTTAAAGGGTAGTTTTCTTGAAAGAATGAAGGTAAAGCCGGGGATATGGAAAATGAAACTGTTTACAGAGTTCTGCCTTTTTATTTTAAACTATAAACCAGCTTTAGGGAAAAAAAAAGTATGCACTGATATTGGCGATGAATTAAGTGTAAATAACATTTCTTTTCTCTCATTAATTATTGTCCCAGATCACCATGTTTTGTAAATTGAGATACACATAACAGAACCTTTAATCCCCTAAACCTCCATGAATTTACCTTTTCTTCCAAAGTCTGTTCTGACATTTTCTCCCCTCAAAACCAAAATGTCATTCCTGAATTATAATCTCCCAACAGAAAGACAACCACGTAAAAAGAAAGAAAAAAACCAAACAAACCATGCCAGCTAATTCCAAAAATAAGCACCACTGTTCACAGCACCACGAGGTGAATGGATGGTGAGAGATTCCACCAAGGGAATAATTGTGATGTCTATAATGTTAAGGAATAATTTGGCACCAAAAGTACCCAAGGCCATACTGGTTGGCGATTCAAACACGAAGCATATCAAAACACTACTGATAAGCTAAATTAACAGATAGCTTATCTGAAGCATATACTGGCCATATGGTGCCACAACTTCTGTTGCCTGTTGCTGGCATAACAATAGGCTACTGCAGTCTTAGACTGGAAGCACTATTTGACAAACTGTCAACAGCATTTTAATTTTTTTTTTTTTTTTTTGCAGAGCTCTAGGGCAATGGCACACTCGCCTATTTGCATTTTTTTTTAAACAGGTGAACAAAGAGTAAACCAGATGTCGACTTTAGAAATCGAGCTGTCTGGATCAGGAGATTTAACAGAGGCAGGCATACTGCTACAGCTCAAATCTAGACAATGAGCTTTTCTAAAAACACTCTGGCCTAGGGGAGTGGCTATTTAAAACACTTGGCTTCTTTTATTTCAGCACTATGGAAGTGAATTCTACTCTTAAGTGCCAGCTCAAATGAAGTCATTTTGTCTCACTGAGGCTTTCTTTGCATTTCAGAAATGTAGCGTGTACTGTAGTAACGGAAGAGACAAAAAAATCGGGGGGAGTGTGTGATGTGGAAACCAGCAATTTGATCACATACCAAAAAAAAAAAAAAAAAAAATCTTTGAAAGGACAATTCAAGTGTGAGTTACATGAAATTTACTTTTCCCTCTTACAAAAAAAAAACCCAAACAAACACACCAACACAACCAAAACAAAACTAACAACAAAAAACTAAACTTCTGTCCAAACCACTTCTGAGTGCTTTAGAGAGACCTGATATTTACAACCCCCTCAAGCTCCACAAAGACAAGCAAAACTGACCAGAAAGAAGCATTTGCAAAGGGACTTGAATATGTTACAGAAACACATTAATACCAAAAGAATGATCAAAGTTGTCTTCCCGCTTTATTTATAAAAATAAATCTTACTATTTGAGGAGGAAATCTTTTCATAACAACACAGTGATCTGCTCAATCATTTCAAAACTGACAAAATAAAAACTACTGTCAATCAATATATAGTAGGTCTGTCTATGATATTCAATTATGAAAATGTGCTCTTAGCTGTGTGCTGTAGGAGTGTGAAAGACATAATGAGAAAAATAGATAACTTTCTGTTCTAATAATCTGTTCTGCTTTGATAGGCTGTTATGGGAACATATTTATTTTCTGACTTATACCCAGCTAAGTATGTAGCATTTTTAGATTATCTTTTCAAATTGTTCTTGAACATTCTCAGTTAAAAAAAAAAAAAAACTCCTTTCATGTTAAGTTGAGATTGCACTTGAACTCTTTCCAAAAGCCAGAGCTGTACTGAATTATGATAATTAGAAAGCTGTGCGCATAAAAGGCAGCACAGTTGATGCATTTAAAAAAGTTCATGCCAGAGAATATAAGTTCAATATGTTCTCACATAATTAACATTTCCCATCATTAGCAGCAGTTTTCAGTTCATGTATCTGTAAAAACAACAGCACTCGTCATTGTTTTAGATTCCCAGTCAATAGCATTTTAATAGTTTTACACATAATCCCAAACTCTCCTTCCCTTCCCCCTCCCCGCACACGGAGATTTCACATTCTACCTCCTGACCTGCTAGCAAATAAACTTGGATTCTGTGTCCCTGCAGCCACCCAGCCCGGCTCTGACCCCAAAGCTTCGGGAAAACCCAACAAGAGCCAGAAACCCAAGCGAAGGTCCGGCAGGATGCAGGGGCAATAATCACGTTGTTCCCGTAAACAGCGAGCGGGAGACAAAGAACACGGAGTTGTAGGTGATACCTGGGACTGGCCAGGAGCCAAAGTGGAGCCGGCAGCCTCTGACAAGGCAGGCACAGGCTGCAGGGACCAGGAAATGGGGTCAGAGCCCTGCAGCTCCCAACTGCAAACCCTTCAGCCACGTCGCGGGTTTCCATGGCACAAACACCCACCCAGCACAGGACGGGTGACACTTGGGGACAATCACTCCAAGCAGCAGTGAGGATTGATTTCGACTTCAATCCCTGTATTTTGAAATTCATATAATTCCGGTGGAACGTTAATAACCTGATCCAGTACATTCAGATATTGCTGAGTCTGCATCAGCACAGACAGAAGTTTTGGCTTTACCAGTAACAAGATGAAGCTCCCAGTGACTGCAGTGGGATCAGGACTTCACACAAAAACGAGAGGTTTGTTGCATTAAATCAGAAAATACTTAGCTGGATATTATGTGACAGATCCAAGGAACAGATTTGAAGTCGCTGCCACAAAGGACTTAAGTCTGCAACTGCTCATTTCCAAAACAGAAGAGAGTAAGAAATCATTAAAACCAAATACAGAATTATTCCAGGAAATATTATTCCACTTGCAAAAGTCCAAAGGAGTTTTGTCCAAGAAGAGAGAGCAAGATATGGTCATAAAGTGGAAATTTAATGGAGAGACTTTTTTTTCTAAAACTGTGTCTTCAGCACAGCTTAGAGTCAGTTGGCTTTACAATTAATAACATCATTAATCTGTTCATATATCACAGGAAGCAATTTAAATTATCCAGCATTTGCACAAACTGCCATGAGCCCTATAACAGCCCTTGATGCAGGGAGATGATTTACCTCCTGAAAGTTCTAAACTTTTGTGGAGATTCAAATCATTTTTTAGACAGTAAAGGACTGCAGTTTAGGAATATAAAACATTCCTGCTCACGGCAAAGGGCAACACAGCGACACAACAGAAATTAAACCTCGGATCCCAGAATAAAGGACTATTTCTCTCATGGAAAGGTAGGGCCCTCTGATGAGCTGGTGACTTCAAAATCCTTTTTAAAGGGCCAATTTGCACCCTCATTACAGCCAATGTAATCCAGCAACTGGCCGTATGAAGTTGATGGAATTAACCTGAATTCAGACCAGATTTCTAAAAAGTCAGCCCTCACCTCATATTTGCATGTGCTACGAATAAGAGCCTGAATGGAATGAATGATCAGCTGTTAATAAAAATTTGCCTTCAAGTCTTAGGCAGATTACAAGTTAAGCAGAACATAAGCCCCGAGCAGAAATTGGAAAAAGTATGTGTCAAATCAATATTCTTTTAAATCAAAGATGTCCTTCTTTAGACATCAAATCTCACACTAACCATGTACATAAAGCATATGCTGTAAATATCTTAGTATTTGATCCAGCAAATGTTTATTCCTATGAGTCATCCTGGTCACTTTAACCTGAGCAAGGATTGGATCCAGCAAATATTTTCTTCTTAAATAAATGGAATCACTACAGAGAGACAGCTTTAAAACCATCTCTGGAGGGGTACAGGATTAATATTAATGACATGAAGAAATACCAGCTAGAATAAGTGATGTGTATATATGTATATATATGTATATGGTGTGTATCCAGTGAGAAACCATGTCCTCATAACAGGTTTGAAGGTAACCTTGGCCCAGACACACACATCCAGAACTGTACAATAAATCTCCATGTTTTGGGAACAGTCTTAGGCACCTTTGAATAAAATCAGATTACTTTTGGTGAAATTCTTCCAGCAGTGTAACCATCCTACTTTACAGACTGAAAACTGACAGCTGTATCATGATACACGACTGCATGTTTTTACCATTCCCTTTTTTTTTTTAATGAAAGATGCCAGCATTTCTCTATAGCTCCAAAAGTTTTTGTTCCTGTATTGCCTGTACCATACCTTGAAAGTTCGCTTACAATATTATCACAAAGGCAGCTTAAACAGAAAGAAGGAAGAAATGTTTTGGTTTTTTTTTTTCCCCTCAGCATGTGACTCAACTGAACTTAACTTTTTCAGGCATGGACAAACAAAGCCCAGAAACCACTTTAACGATATCCAAAACCACTGCAGCGTCCAGCAGCAGCACCAACAGCAAAACCCACTGGTTGCAAGTGCCACCAAACACACTGCACACATGCTCACACATCCCAACACTGTCGCTGCTCAGCTGGGCACTCACGGCCAGGGCTACTCCGTAATTAAGTTTCTGCTGTTCTTTTCTAGCTGTTTAATTAAAACTCCTCTAAGCGCACTCTGTCTTTGCTAAGACTCCTGTCAAATCAACATTTTTCCTTTGCTTCAGCGCTCCTGTGCACCCCGCTCAGCATCAACTAAGAAATACAAATGTGGAGAATACAAAACCACAGTTTGAGCCTCAAGAGCTGTTGTTCCACTCTCCTGGCTGAAAAGGCCAATAATATTTACTCCAGGATTGATGCTCGAAATACACCCAACGTGTTCAGCAATAAAGTTCTTTCCAAAGGTATTTCTAGATTGCCAAGAAGAAAAATCGAAAGAAATCCTTTGCATCCAAAATTTCTGCTTGGTCAGCTGATAAAAATGCGGAGCAGATAAAATGCAGAATTATCCTTACTGGTATAGAAAACGCTTTATGACCTAATTAAACACCAGTGCAATGTGAAGAGATGTGTTTTACCACAAAGGTGAAAAAATAAATGCACCTCTAAAATGTTTACCCTTCATGAAAATAACTTCAAAAAGTTTGCTTTAAAAACTTGCAACTTACAAACATGACGCAAATATAAAATTTTCAGTTTTGTGTTTCAAAAACATCCACTGTATTAATTCCTGTATTTCTATTCCCAAATAAAGGAAGCATGTGTGCGTGTGTATATAAAAATATATATGTTCACATATAAACAAACATGCAAGCTTCCCTCCCACCCCCAGAAGTAATTTAATATCCAGGTCTGTGTCATTTTTAATAGCACCATCTTACCATCAGTACAATCTAATATTCTGTAATGGTATTCCCCAACTATTTATAGAGATAGAATACATCATACATTACACACATTCCCAATCTAGGGTTGTAAGAAGAACCCTACATAATTTTAAATTAAGTCCTAATGTAATTATAATGATTTTTGTTTTCATATTCAATTGCAGGTAGCACTTAGTTATTTACATGAATTTTCCTGTTAGAGGTATTCCCACAGAGATTTCCATATTGGATGTGCTGCAGAATAACTGAGCATGCAGCGTGCTCTCCAAGCAGCTCCCAACTTTGCCATTGCCCAGCTCTGTGAAACCGCTAACTGGCAATATTGCATTTCCAAACTTTATCAGCACGAGGAGAAAGCAAACACGCTCCTGCTAACACAGGAGTACAGCTGCATATTGTGCTTTTTCTCCCTGAGGCTCTGCCATTTCGGCTTAAAACAGCGTTTATAAGAAATGTAAGTCAGAAAACACCGGTACAATCTGATGTTCCCTGGCCTTTCCTGCCTAGAAAGGAACAGTTCAAAAATCCTGGGAGCCATTTACATTCAGGGAGCGCAGGGCAGAACTGCTCCCTAACTTTCCAGCACTTCTGGAGGTCACTTTTCATTTCTTCATATCAAAGGCAGGCACTTGTTTCTAATAAGTTAACAACTCTCCTGAGAAACGTGGGTGGCTGGTATTTCATTGTTTCATAAATATTTTTATACTGGTAACACCGTTCAACTTAAAACAGATTTCAAGAGGAGAAAAATCACGACTAGGACCGTGCTCAACAGAGGCAGGAGCGCGAACTTTTTTCCTCGGTGAAAACAGCGATATTCTCTGCCCTCCTCTCGCTTTATTTCGCCTCGCTGTTTTTGTTTGGTTGTGTGGAGGGGCCCGCTTTGTTTTAATTTGGGTACAAAAGGCGCAGTGTATAAGTTTTCCCTCCCCCTTGGAAGTGTACTTCCTTTGAAAGCGCTCCTCCGCGAACAAAGGCTGCCACCGGCCCTCGCACCAGCGCCGGGGACAGCTGGGCGATGGAGCTCTTCAAAACCTCGCCGAGAAATGAAAAAAGGGGGAAAAAAATTAAAACAAACCAAAAAACAACATCCAAAACCCTGCGGTTCCTACCGAAAGGAAGTTTTCCAGGGACAATCTCCTCGGTGTTGCTGTAACTGCGACTTTGTCTTTTTTGGATACAATGTTTCTGCTGACTCCCGAAAATTTTCCACTTGAATGTGCAATTAACCAGCAGCGGCGGCGGCAGCGGCAGCAGCTCTGGAGAAGAAGAAGAAGCAGCGAAAAGAGACATTCCTTCTTTCATCTTTTAGAGGAAAAACAAGCGAGGGGAGGGAGGCAGAGCTGGGGGCAGGCCGGGGATGGCTGCTGAGCGCTGCGAGCCTCTGCGCCCTGCCCGGGGCTGCTCCCGGCGTGCTCGCTTCCCCGCCGGGGAAGGGCAAAAAAAAAAAAAAAAAAAAAAAAAAAACCAAGAAAAAATGTGAAAAATGCCAAGGATCGGTGCGCGCGTGTGCGAGGGGGGAGAGGCTCAGTGTGTGTGTGTGTGTGTGTGTGTGTGTGAGTGAGTGAGTGCGAGCGGCGTGCGAGGAGCGCGGCCGGTGCCGGGCGGTGACTCAGGCCAGGGGAGCGCAGCGCAGCGGAGCGGGGCGGGCGGCAGCGCCTGCAGCAGCCCCGGCCGCGGCCCCGCAGCGCCGCAACTCCGCAACTTCTGCCCCCCTGGCCGCGGCCCCCGGCCCGCCTCGCCTGCCCCGGCACCTGCGGGCCGCCCCCGGCCGGGACGGGGCCCCCCGGTCGGGACGGGCCCCCCGCCCGCCGCACCGAGCGCCCGCGGCCCCGCTTACCTCCGTGCGCGCACCGCCAGCGCTCCGACGGCAAAACTTCGCCCGCCGCCCCCGGGCCGCCCCGGCTATTTATGGCCCCGCGCCTATTTTTAATCCGCCGCCCGGCTATTTATACCGCGGCCGTAGGTTGCCGCGGGCCGGCGGACGGAGCCCTCGGAGGATGAGTTGCTGCCCGGCCGGCGGCGGGGCGGGCCGGGCTCCCGGCCGGGCTGCGCGGCGCCAGCGATGCGAGGAATGCGCGGAATGAGGGGAGGAATGAAATGAACGCGGGAGCGGGGCGGCCGCGGGGCGGAGCGCGGCCCCGCCGCCCCCTACGGCCGCGGGCGGGCGGGCGGGGCCGCGGGCGGGGCCTCCGAGCAGCGCTGACCTCATAGGGGAGCCCGCGGGAGGGGGCCCGGCCGGCGGGGGCACCGGCAGCACCGCGGTACCGGCAGCGGGAACATCGCGGGGTGATGCTGTCCCGCCCGCCCCGGCCCGCAACACAACGCGCGGTGCGCTGCAACAGAGCTCCGAGGGATGCGCTGCGTGGGGCTCTGCCCTGAGGAGCGGATGGGGAGGCTCCGTGTCAAACCCCTGGGTGTCCTGCAAAGCACGCACCCATCCCTAGTATCCCAAAGGTCCAAAACACTAGTATACCTAGTGTCCAAAAAGTCCAACAGAGCTCTCCGGGATGAGAAGATATCGCACCCCAAAACGATACGGACATAGCATGGCCCAGGGGTCCAGTCTTCATCCTCAATGCAGATCCTGACCTTTCTCACAAATCTGTCCCCAGATGCAGATTTCACAATGCCAGTTTTGCACCACGCCAAACGAGTGAGCCCGAGTGCCACTGGACTATCTGTACCCTTCTTGTCTTGTGCAACCCATCCCCCAGAATCGCTCCCCAAGCAGCATCACAACACGTCTGCCTCGGTTAACAATCCGCTACCTTATGGAAATAATTGCAGGAAAGGCACAGCTGTTGTGCTTGTGAAAATTCATATTTGCATAAACAAAACGGATAACTGGACACCTTGGTGTTTGTGAAATAAATTGCTTGCTTTGATGTGCAAGCACACATTTCTACCCACCTTTGAAAGTTTGCCCAGCAGGGCTATCGCGTTTGGAGCCATCACAAAAATCACAGTACAGCCTCAGAAGAACAATGTGTCAGCGTCCATCACCAGGCAGCACTTATGTGTTCTCACACCAAGTTCATGACGTGCTGGTGGAATCCTCAATAAATGCTCTGCACATTTTTATTCTGCACCATTGAGAAGGGATGCCCAGCGTGTCACCATGTGAACACCAGGACCACGCTTGTCCCACTGCTTTCCTGAGACAGCCATGCTGTGAACAGCCATCCTTGCAGCCTGCCACTGACCCCAGAGCCTCTTGAAAAGGAGCCACTTGAAGCTCACGTTGCAGTTTACTGCGAGGCTGCAGCTGTTTTTTACCTTTGTGGAGCAGGCATGGAGTGTGTGTGTGACAGGCAGGAGGTGTGCACACAGGACACTGACTGAAACCTGCTAAAACAGAAAAGTGTGCGACAAGTAACAATATCAAACCAAGCCAAAGTCTGAGCATGTCTTGGTCAAAGAGGGAATGGAAAAACAAATGTATGTTAGGATGTTTTTTTTCCCCACATCATTCCACACTGGCTGAAAAATTTCTTCCCCAAAACAGGCTACAAGAAACCCTTTCACATATGCAGAATTTCTTTTCTCTCCAACTCCTTCTTTCCAAATAGCTCTGGTAATATTGTCTAATAAGTGTCTGAGTGCCTGCACAATTGGTAAAATTCAATCACTTTGCAGATGTCTGCACAAAAGCCATAGTCTCCTGAGTGCACTTAAAGATTACCAACTCTTTTCCAAAGTTGGAACAGAAAAATGGGACAAAACATTGCCCCCTAACACCTATAACACAGATTTTTTTAGTCACTAGGCTTTAAACTTCATCAGCTATGTTCGCTGCATGCACAGAAATGTGAAATGTCTTTAAATAAACGTGGTTTTTTTCCCCATAGGGCTTTCAGAGGAAGTACCAAGAACACTGACTTTTAAATTCTTTGCATATGCAGGGCCCAAAAGGTATCACAGCTCTGTACATGTGGAGGGAGAGCAGCAAATCCCTGGACAATGGAGAAGTAGAGTTTGGAAGCTTCTTACCTATAGCAGTTCTCACAAATGACAGTGGTGCAAACTTTGCAGGACCACGCTCTCCTTGTGGAAAAGAAAAAAAAAGAGGATTGTTTCTGCAGCCACCACAGTGGATGAACACAAATCAGACTCTAACAAGGTTGTAGCTGCTTGCTGTACCTGCAGACAGACGGCTCACTAGCTGTTTTGCAATTCAGAATTCAGAAGAATTGTGGAAGAATAATTAAATTTACCTGATGCCTGTCTATTTTCCTGTTAACTGCAAGCAGCAGGGAAGGCTCACACAATTCTGCCTGTTTCCCAGGTTCAGAAGTTCTCTGTCAGCATCCTTCAGAGGAAGAAATCCTCCCGTGGCAGAAAGGCAAAACCAAATGCTTGGGGAAAACTGGGGGCCTTCCACTGGCACGATGTAAAGGTTCATCCACAATCCTCAGTTTTCAGCTCGAGGCTGGATGCTGACAATATCTTGCTCCCAGGCCACTGTACACACCAGTGAAGCCAGCAGAACTGAGGCCAGGATGGACAGCAGACCACCACCAGAGTGGTGGCAGAAGCACAGCCCTTGTGAAGCACAGCCCTTGTGAAGCACAGCCCTTGTGAAGCACAGCCTGCGAGCTCCTAACAAAACCAACTTCCTCTGAACACTGAGGGAGGGAAATTCTCTCAGGTACAGCTCTCTCTTGCCACCTGGCTCACATACCCTGGAGATTGTCCTGTCATGCCACACCACACTGGCAGTCACTTCAAAAAACACATACCTGGAATGCCCATGGCTTTGTGACAGGGAAAAAATGGTGTACTGGGGGGAGAGAGGTCTGAGCATTTGGACAGATGGTAGAGAGGAGGTAAAACAACATCAGGATCAGCCAGGCTGTTAGTCCAGCCACTGTCCCTGTGCCAGGGGAGGCTTGGGAGGCCCGATGGATAAAGGAGGAAAGTACATTGGCAGCACAGTCATAGGCAGAACTCTGATGAATTGCCTGCTCTCTGTTTATTGATGAATGGCTTCTTCAGGCACACAGGTGCGCTGAGAATTACAAAAGCTGGAGAAAACAAAGGGATATTGGGACAAGCCCAGGCAGGGGCATTTCCTGGGGACAAATGCTTATCTCAGCTAGAAAGGAGACATACAAGTGGGGAATATGAGAAAATGTGGCAAGAAAGGGAAAGAATGAGATTCAAGAAACAGGCACCCATAAAAGGACTTCAGGGAGAGAAAATGGGGAAAGAGACAGAGAAATGAGGAGAGAAAGTGAGAGCAATTTTTGAAACTACAGGCAGAAGACAGGAAGAAAGAAAGAAAGAAAGTTTTAAAAGGGTGATAAAAATGGAGAAAGGGAAAGCTGAAAAGGAAAAGGAATTGATGGGGCAGAAAGAACTGCTAAAAGGAAACCAGCTGGGAGAATGAGGGAGACTGTAACTTAGGAGACGAAAAAATAGAAATAGTAGAAACAGGAGACAACAGTGAGGAAAGGGAATTAGCTTCACCATGGAAGAAGTAAGGTAAGGAAGGACAGAAAGAGCAAGCGAAAGAATTAGAGTACAAAGGGCTGCAGCACAGTCCTGCATTTGTCAGTGAAATACTGTTTTGAGTGCAAGTCCTATTGAGTCTGGGGCAGAGGCAAGTGTGAACATGCTTAGAGATAAGGTGGAGGCTGGACTGTGCTTGACATGTAGGAACCACTTCTGTCTTTATTAATGAGACTGCTGATAGCAGGGGGCACTGGGAACATGAGTTACACATTTCAGCCCAGCCACCCAAAAACAGAGCGTGCTTTTGAGTCTCTGAGAGATGAAACAGCACCCAAAGACAAAGGGTTAACAGAACTCCTCTCTTACTCTGGGAATAAGTAAATTCATCTGCCTAGAGAGCACTGGCAGATGAAAACAAGATGGACTTTGCAAATTCTAGATCCAGAGCCCATTTTGGACTTGGAATGAACCTCAAAGCTCAACAACACTTGGACTCTGTGTTTTGGTTACAAACACTGAAAGAATTTTAAAACTTTGCATTTGGATTGCAGTTCAGATTAGGAGAACCTCTAATCCCAGGAAATGCTCAAAGCACTGCATAGATTAGGGTTAATCTATAGAGTGCAAAGAATTAAATATCCAAATCAATGTGCTGCTGAACGTGCCAACAAAAGAGTGCTGTGGGGAGGCTGTAATGTAATGGAACAGAGCTCTCCATATTACAGATCCAGCTGCTGAGCTTTGTAAAGCAGCAGACAGCGTAAAGAATGAAAACAAATAACAATTTAATAATGAATTACAACAATTGAGTCAAGAGGAAGCCAGGACATGAACCATGGCCTCAGAGCCCAACCGAGTTAAAATAGTACAGAGAGTGGAAATATATAAATTCAGACAATCCTGGCTGCTTATTTCTAAAGGTGAACTGAGAGCTTTTTAAAATGACACTACCAGAGTGCAGGGCTGTATATTTCTCCCATTGATGAAATCACTAACACCGAAATGGTGTGGCTCTCGTCCTGCTTTAGAGCAAACAATGTAGGCACTGCAGCCCTGTGTCCTTCTCTGATAGCAATAATTCCTAGGGCCACTGATTGAAACAAATTGCTGTCAGACCCACTCATGTGGTTGGGCTTTTAAAAATGTATTTTGTACTACAAATTTTGTGGTGTTACTCTCCTTTCTTGCTGGGAGAGGGGAAAAAAAGGAGAAAAAAATTCCCATTCAAATTCCTGAAGTATCTATTTGGTTCATAAAAATTTCAGGTTTATGAGCATTTCTCAGCCTGCTTAATATGCAAATGGCATATTTTGTTCTCTCCCTTCACTTCGGCCCAGATTACTAACGGTGTTCAGATTTTTGATGTCAGGTGCAGGTAATTTTTATTCCTCTTCAGTATCTAAGTACCTAATTTATTTTGGTTTCAATGGAGGTTTAGGTGGGCATTCTATTCTGGGAATCCCTACGCTTACCTAGACACATGAATAATAATAGTAGTACAAATAGCAATAAAAACAGGAACAATAATAATGAAAGATACTTTAATGCTGATCTTACCCACCCAAGTGCCCTTGGAGGCTTTCTTAGGCTCATGGTTGAAATCTGCACCCAAGGAATATTTCAGAGCACTTAAAAGCACCATCTGCTGTGAGATCTGTTGCACAAGGTCGTTCCCAAGCATCCACTTATCTCACCAAAATGACTCCACAGGTGACTCCTGCAGGCAGGGGCATTCTGCCATCTCAGCACAAGAAACGGAAGATATTTCACTAGAGAAAGTGCCAGGCAGCTTCCCCAGGGACATGATGTGATCCTGTCACACCAAGTGACACACATGTGCCAAGGGAGAAGTTGCCACGTGTTAGGAAAGGCTACCAAAACCAGTGGAGCACAAGTGACAATGTTTAAAGTGGAAACAAACTGTCCCAGACATGAAAGAATTGTTTAACAGTCCTCATCCATACAAAACCCAAAGTATCACTGGAAGTTCTGACAAACACAAACCCAAACTTCATGCGAGGGGCAGGGGTACCCAATATATGATCAAGGCAGATAGGACAGATTGCACACTGAAGGCACAACTAGAATACTGCCATCCTTATTTTACACTGATTTTTCCATTTCTCCACTCATGATGGAGGTACAATCACACATAATAGATAAAATTTAGAGAAAACAGAAGTGAGAAGGTCTGAGCTCTGCAGAGGTGTTAAGGGTGATGTTGCTAAGAAGGAAGAAGTCAGAAGATATCTGTCCTCTTGTCAGAGTCTTCTGTGCCACCTGAATAATGAGACTTGCAAAAAGTACCCGAGTTTCTCATGCTTCATTATTTTCTCAGTATGTTTTCTTCTGCTCTAATAAAATGCAAACCTGTTCCAGATACCTGCAAAGCTCAGAGTTTATTCAGAACAGAGCAGGGGAGCTGAGAGAGCACAGCACCAGTTCTCAGGCAGTACAGAACTAGCAGGATTCAGTCTTTCCACATTTGAAGGGGGAAAGAGGGAGAGGAGAGGCAAAGGAAAGGGACTCTTACGAGAATATATTCCCATTTCCTGTTAAACTCAACTCTTTAGATGTTCAAATGAGTATAAAACAAAATCAAAGAGAGGTAATCCATTCCCTACTGCAACTAATCCTTGAAGGCCAGGTTTACATGGTTTTTTGGTAGGAAAATTACAAAGAGTAATTTGCAGTTGATTGGTAATGAAAGAATAAAAAAATTACCTAAAGCTGCTGGGAAATCCAATGGTGCATGGGTATGCAGTTAGATGGGCTCGCTTCACAGGGATGAGAGTCACTGAACCAAGTTTCTGGAATGGCTATTACAGAACCTGAAGTAGTAAATATCACCATGCAAATCCCGACCTTTCCTCATCCCTCCCACGGGGGAACCACAAATGCTTTTCATCTAGCCGGTATTTAGGAAGACAGTTTAGAAACAGGGGTGAAAAAAGAGTCAGCTGAGGATGTAGGAGCCACAGGGGCCCATCAGAATAGGATCCCACATTTTATTTCAGCATCTGACTGTCTCTTCTCTCACTGCTTTTCCTGTTGTGTTCCAGAAATGGCAAACGGCAACTGGACTGACAGTGTTACTTGAAATTAAAACAACTGTTTAATGCATTTAAAACTCAGGGTTTTGCAGCTTTGCAAGCTCCAGTGGATAGAGTGGCTGCCAGGAAGCTTAGCCCTGATTGCAGATGCTCTCTTTGTTCTGGCTTTCCTGCTCCTGTGCTCAGGATGTGTCACATCCCATGGAGAGCCAGTCAGGACACGGTGCCAGGGCTTGGGGTGCTCATGGAGCTGAAGGACCCCCCAGAGCAGAGTCCTGCAGGAAAAGCAGTGCCCCCCAGGCGTGGGGGAATGGCAGTCCAGTGGGAATGGCCAGGATGTGTGGCAGGAGGACGGGGAGGACAGAGGGCTCCAGGCGGCAGGGCTGCGTGCTCTGCCCTCAGGGGTGGCACAGGTAAGTGGGACACTCACACCTGCGAGTCACAGCCCTCCAAGTGGTCATTACAGAGCTGGGTAGGAGAGTGTCAGACAATGAGATGGTGCAATGGACAAATGTTTATCATAAACAGAGGATCCCGACCTCATTGCACATGTGATTTCATCTTAAGTGAGCTCACAAGCCCAGTCACTCCACCAGCTGCACAGCCTTGTGTTTTATGCTTCTTTTACCATCTAGATCCTGAGGAAATTAATTAATTTATTATTTTTCATACTCAGTCCCAGATGGATGATAATTGTCAGCATTTTCCAATTGCATAACATTTATCATTTTCAAAGCACTTTATACACACAAAGCAGTTCATCCTCACACCACCCCTGTGCCCTAAGCGTTAGTATTTCCTTTTTACCAACTGGAAATTGTAATGGGAAGTCAGAGCAATCCTCACAGCAACATTCAGTACCATCCAAACACACCTGTAGCACATCAGACTTCCCTAATGCAAGCACACACACCAAGCTGCCCTCAAGTAGTTTTTCTTTCTTATTTACATATAAAAATCCTCAGCTCTCTGGTAGTTCTTCCAGCTTTCTGGTCTCTGGTAGGGTTGAAGAGCCAAGCTCCCAACTTGTCCACAAGTCAGCTTCCAAAATACTCTAAATGAGTACAACTTTTTTGTGCCTTACGATATTTTATCCAAAATGTATTCCAGGTACAATCAATAGTTTTTAAAAGTCATCTTTCTAATTTATTTGCTTACTACGAGGTCACAGAGTCATCTAAATTCCTCGTGGGTACAGAACTGAGGTTCACTGAAAATCAGGCCCCAGCTGAGCTTTGGTGAATTTTTAAAGTAAGCAATTAAATGGCTTGTAAAAGAGAGGTATTTCCAAGCTGACATCAGTAACTCTTGGAAAGAACTGAAGCTCAGAGGGGCTCTGTTCTCAGCTGCAGCAGAGCATTCAGCAGTGTGAAACTCCTTCCAAGCACATGCAATGGGGAGTACTTTGATTTATTAATCATAATGGCCTTACACACACAGTTGTAGGCAGGTGAAGGCTTTGAGTCACTTCTAGCAGCCAAAGGCAAGTAAAGAAGAAACCCTGGGTAGTAGTTAGACAAAACTGGAAGCCTCTAACGCCTTCCTTGGGCAGTGTTTCCTCCTCTAATGTTGTCCATAGCAGCAGAGGGCAGTGCAGCTGGCTGAGCTCTGCCAGGACACCCCTCAGCACAAAAAGGTTCTGTGACCCCTCTGCTCACGCCAGTCACTCACACAAAAAATTACCTGAACAAAAACTAAAAAAAACACGGTATTTTTTTCCCTGAGAACATATTTTCCTTCATTCCTTTAAAAAATATTTTCCCTGCGCTGGCTGTGTGACCCCAGAGCTGATGATCCCAAGGACAAACCTGCTGATTTTGCTCTGGTGTTTGACAATTCTTGGGAAAGGGCAGGTGGGACTCAGCACAGGTGAATCAGAGGGGCACAAAAGGGAAATGCTGAGGACAGCACAGGAATCCTGCCCTCTGCCAGCAGGGACACTGGTCTGGCACAACAGGAGGTGTTCAGCTGTGACCTGAGCCCCAGTGGGCTCTGCTGAGGGTGGGGGTCCCTGCTCTGCTTTCCAAACTGGCAGATGGCCTCTGTGCCTCCCAGAAAGAAGGGGACATTGCCATCCACTCCCTTGCAGCAAAGGAGCTCAGCCTCAGCCCACCCAGCACTGAAGGAAACCCAAGTTTAGTGCCATCCTCTGCCTGAGATAAGCCCACCCCTCCAAGCCCCATGGAGGGAGCCCTGCCTAGCAGAGCCTGCCCTGGAGCAGAACAGCAGGGTCTCCTTCAGGGGTATTAACTGCATTTTACTGTGCTCCTGGCAGAAGAAAGCAGTGGGTTTCTCCCAGCATTTCTGGGCAAGATCAGTGGGTATTATATCCATCAGTGGATATTGCCCTCCAAACTGGGCACTGAAATTGGATATAATCTCCTCTTTCCAGGAGGAGGATGGACCTTTCTGAGAGGTAAGGGGGCTCCATCAGTTGTGTGGCCTCAACAAAGCCTAGGGAAAATGCATTTGTTGGCTTCATCTGGGCTGGAATTAGGCATTAATGCACCTCTACATTGTAACTCCTGCTCACTCTGCTCCCCTTAGCAATGGAAGAATTAAAGGCTGAAAAAGGGCCAGAGGCAATGGGAAATCTAAAGCCAGTTGGAAGGGACAAGTGCTCAGAAGGAGCACTCATTGATTTTACATTTTCAGTCCCTGGGCTGGGCTCCTTCTGATCAGGCATTATGGCAAAACAAGGGGGAAAAGAAACCTGCACGGGATGGAGTTGTTTGAGTAACACATCAACATAAACACCCTACATGTGAAACACTGCCCATAGCTCCCTGCTCTGTTTTCTCTCCTCTGGGTGACTCTGGTCTAACCTGCCTCATCCATTCAGGCCAGTGGAAAACAGTCACTAAAACAGTTTGTTTGAGACATGGGCTTGTTCTGCTGCCCAGGTTTGAAGGGTTTGTGGCTGTTTACCAACGTCCCATGGGCCCTGGCTCAGAAATGGGAGCCAGCAGCAGTGGCTGAGCAAGGCAGTGCACATCAGCTGAGCTCTGGCTGCTCAGTTCTGTCACAGCTTTATCCATGTGAATCCTGCAAACAGGGCATGAATCTGCTGCAGCACCGGGGAGGGACTTCTATTTCTGCCTAATTTTTAATCTCCAAAAGCATGAAAAGAAAGATAATAATAACATAATGAAACTTCATTAAAGTGTAGCAAATGGACGACACGTGCCGTGCTTCTCTATGGCACCACCACTATCAACTGATGTTATTGGTGAGCAGGAGAGTTGAGCTATTAAAAATCTAATTTATGTCTCTTTCTTCAGCCTGTGACTCAAACCAGTTTTGCAATCAGTTACAGGTTAACTAGCCAGGGTTAGGCAGGGTGGGGCCTGCAGCAGATTGCAAAACTGGTTTATTCAATGTACAGAGGGAGAAAACATCCTCAAAAACAGGCGTTCTGGAAGAAGAGCAGGTACCTTGCTGTCAATTACAGTGCAACAAAACAGATTTTCAGGCCCCTCAGGCTCACAGGGTGAGGCACTGCATGCACTGCTGCAGCTGCAGGGCTGCCCTGTGCTGGGGCACACCTCACCTGTGCCAGGGCAGCTGGTAAACACAGCACACAGACACAGGTAAGGGACATGGGGGACACTGGGGGGACATTGGGGGACACTGGGGGACAGCTTCAGGTGGATGGGGGATGTACCACACTGTTGGTGTGTCTGAGAGCTCTCCTTGGCATTAAACCGAGGAAGATGCAATGGGGAAAAAAATAATTAAATTACCTCAAAAGTCTATTCTATACGTGTTAAAATATGTGACAGATGGTTTCAGAATCTTGCACCCTCTCTTGCTACCAAGGCAGCTCTTTTTGTTGTTTCCAGACAATACAAATGTAGGCATTGTACAAGACTCTCAGAGACAAGATGAAGTATATGATGTGCTCCCCTTTATGCAGCCAATGACTCCATTGTACTCGGGAGTTTTTCCAGTCTATAGCCTTAGAAATGTCATCAGAAACCAGAGAACCCTGCTTTCACTTGCATCAGTGGGTCTTTCGTGTTGCTCCAACAATGTAGAAAGGTCCCAAACTTGAAGCAAAAAACGCATTTTAGCCGATTTCACAGATATCACAGAGAATTCTGCGTTGGACAGCACCCAGAAGGATGCAGCTCTGAAGTGTAACATTGTCACAGCAGTGAACATTTGTGGTGGTGAGACACCAGAACACACTGCTGGGTCAGAGGAGCTTCCTTCCCAGGAAGTTTTTGGGAAGTTGGGATGTGCCTGTGCCAGGGTGGCCTGGGAGCACTGATCCCCTTTCAGTGCAGGGCTAGACATTGTTTTTCTGAAATCCCTCACAGTTCTGCAGTTCTAAATAGTTCTGGTTTCTCAAGGGACAATTTCTTTGTGTGTCAGTCAGCGTGGTCTGGTTCTATCCCCAGAACATTGCTCCATCCTTTTGTAAAGTCTATCAGCTTACCAACTGTAGTAGTGAAAATGAAAAACTGCATTCCTGGAATTGGCTCATTTCCCAACAGCATACCAAAGAAAACTACACAGAAAAGGTATCACACATCATTTAATTAGGATTATTTCTTCTGTGTTTGCTACAGTGTAAACACATTTTCCCTTCTTGCTCCCCCAGCCTGTCCAGCCCAGCTGAGTTGTGAGCTGTGATCCTAAGGACATCCCACTATTGTGCTTTTAAACATGTAATTAAAGATTCCCCCTTTCATCTATAGACTCCCCCCAAACTGTTTGAAGTCCTTCTCTGCCTGCATGGCAGGCTGTTTTTTGCCTCAGAAGATGTCAGTTTTAAATGAAGCTGCCACCTTTGGTTCTGAGCACAGCAGCCCCTCCTTGTTTCACAGTAACATCTGTTGGGAAGGCACTTCACAATGCTTCCTAGTGAAACTCCAGGTATTAACCCAGCTTTAACATCTAGAGCCAAAAACAGTGCTCAGGTTCAGTGTCAATCCACAGCTCTCCTCCCCTTGCCCATGGAAGGGGCCAGTTTGTATCCAGAGCTCCCCAAGTGTCCTGTGCTGCTCCACAGAAGAGGCAGCAGAGCCTCTGATGGCTCCTGGCTGGAACCTACAGGGCAGCAGAGAGCCAGGGGAGCAACCTGCCTTGGGAACTGCTCCCCTGCCATCCCACAGAGCTGCTTTGCAGGGGAACTGGCCCACGTTGTGCTCTGGCTTGCAATATCAGGGACCTCTCCAGTGACAGTGTAGCCCAGCTCCCAAATTTCCACCATGATAAAAAACCCTTCAGCTTGTGTAGACATCACTGTCAGCCTTTTGTAGTGTCTTACTGATGCTGGAGGCATCAGCCCCCAGGGAATGAGACTGGAGCTGGCATTTCCCTGCCCTGGGAGGGAAGTGGAGCAGCCCTTGGTGAGAGCTGCACTCGGGGTGACTGCAGTAATGAGGTTCTGCAGTCCATAACTTTTCACTGTGCATTTCCTCCCCAAGGAGTCCCGGGCTGCTTTATTGAAATCACACACACAAATAGGTCTCAGTGCATTTCTTGGCTGTAGATATTAGGGAAAAAAACCCCTCAGATGATTGTGAAATGCTCTGGTGGAACCTGCAGAAATGTGGGGTTTATTCCTGGCTGTGGGACCAGCTGGAGGGTTGACTTCAAAGGAATCTTTTAACCCTTTTGTGTCGTAGAAAGGGACACTCACCTGCTCTGTGCTGCTGTCATGCCAGCATGGGCTGAGCTCCTCCTGGGAGCCTCCTGTGACCTCCCACCCTGTTCCCTGGGCAGCTTCAGCCCCAGTGGCAGCCAGGACAAGACCTTCAGCAGCACCCTGATCCACAAAACAAGCAGGACTCTTTACTGTTGTTATGACTGCAGCTGCTTGACAGAAATCCCATAAAGCTTGAGGTTATAAAAAATAATAAAAACATTTAAGGTCACAAAAAAAAGTTACTTTGATGCTGAGTGCCAAGTTGGCATGGCCAAAAGCGACCTGTCACAAACTCCAACACTGCTCCTGCTCCCTGCACTTCCCAGAGAAATGCTCAGCCAACCCTTCCTCCACCCACACCGGGCTACCTCAGCACCTGCACAAGGGGCTCTGGCTTGTGCTCTCAACTCCAGTTCAGGAATTGCACTGGATGAGGCCAAAGAGGCTTTGCCAGCACCTCGTGCTCTGCACCCTCTGCCCATGTTATGGACAAGCCAAGCTCCTAATTTCTAAACTGCTGCTCTGCAGGTCATCATTAGATTTGAGCTGCAGTTATGTCTCATCTTGAGATGTTCTGTCATAGCATGTGAAATATTATGAAAGTTAGCATTTTTCTAGGGCAATAAAATCTGCCTTTCAGAAAATCTATGGTGAATATTTATAAAAAAAATAGGTAAAGTTTAGTTTATCTCCATTTTTATGACTCCTCTGGATGGCAGGACAGATGTATTGGCTGCATAACATATTTTTTAGAGTTAGAAATATATAGCCATCTGTTCAGCTCATAACATGTGTTAATAGGTATCTCAAATTTCAATTCAAGAAATAAACATTTTAATAAATAACATAACAGTAAGAAACTTGGGTTAACTGATGGAGACCTAGCTGTAGTAGTAGTGCATCTGTTTGAGTTACTCATTACAGAAATATTCAGGTACAAAGTACCTGGCTAAATGGGACCTTTAGCTAAAAAGCATTTTAAAACTGCATTTCCTGGAAGCTTGTGACTGAGACTAAAAAAATGACCTGGCAAAAAGACTTCCAGGTTTGTGTTGACACTTGGATACATTTTAAAGGGATAAGAGAACTTTAGCAACCATTTACTCACCCAAGCATCATAAACTTCTCCTATGGTTTTGGTGGGCCAGAGATGACCCTTTAGACAACCTCAGACCCAGCTGGATTTGGAGTTCAGGCTCCCAGCTCTAGAGAAAGAAAAAAATCCGTTGCAAAATATATGAGTTAAGAGCACCATTAAATGAATCTCAAATTGTGCAGGACCCTGCTGAAGTGGTCTCAGTGCAGACAACAGGCAGCTCTGAATTTGCTCTGGAAGGTGAGTTAGCTCTGAGTGACTGCACTGGGTAACCTTGCACAGGTGAGCACGAAACAATAAAGTAAAAGTGTGGTTTGGGGTCTGTTCTGCTTCAAAAGGCTCTTTTTGCCACATGATGAAAAAAAAGTGTAAAAAGCTGTAACTCCAGGTCTTTGGCTGCCAAGATGAAGGAAATGTCACTCTCAAGCAGATGGTGCTGCTGATGCAGAAGGTCAGAGACTTGGAAAATCATTTAAACAACCCAAAACAAAAGCCAGGGAATGGTAGCGACAGTCCATTATTATCTTTGAAAATTAAAAAGAAGGTTGAGGAGGCACAGCAGAAAATGAAAGCCAGTTTATCCTGAGATTAGCTGCAGCAAATATATTTGACTTCCTTAATAAGAACTCGAGGGAATCATAAAGAAATCCTGGCCAGATCCCTGCACTGGCAGGTGCAGCTCTCACCTGAGCATGGGGAACCACAGAGGACACAGCATCCCCATAATGAATGTCCTTTACAGCAACTTTCACTGCAGAGATGCATTCCACTTCCCCACCTGTGGGCTGGAGGGGGCTCAATGCCCTGGCTGATGCTGCTCCTGGCCCAACCTTTAATTCTGAAATTTTAAAAAATTTTTTAAATTTGTTCTGAGCAGAGCACAGAGCAGTTGACATCTGCCATCCCCAGCCAGCCTCATTCCAGCTGAGCAGGCTGGTGAATTCCAGTCCTTTGTGGCCAGCACAGGGCAGAGGTGATACCAGAGAAGTTACAAGAAGATGACTTTCTGATTTCATAAAGTACCTTCACAGGAACTAATTAGGGGGTAAGTTATTAAGGGAGAAACCACCAAGTTATGAATGAACTGTCAGTTGCTGTGCCAAGTAGCTTGCATCAGCAATTACGGGCCTAAATGTTCTGGGTAAAAGCACATTTAATAGGACCCTTTCACGGGCTGTGCAGTCTCTGTCACAGGAACAATTTAGTGGTTCCTTTGTCTGTGCCAGCCACAGAAGGGCCTGGAAGATCTGTGATCTCTATTCAACTTCTGTGACATGAATTTGCACCCATCTTTGCTATTCATTAAACCACTTCCCTCCCCTCCCCCCAACTTTTTAGCTTATGCCTGGGGAGAAAATGTGATTCAAACATATTTTGGAACAGTAAGATCTCCCTGAGTCTGCAGAGAGCCTAATAAGATGCTTGTGAATACAAACTGCCCTATTCACATTGATCTCAACCTTCTCTGGTCTCACAACCACAGAACTGTTAATTTTTCAGCAATACACCAGAATTAAGTGAATTTTTCAGATGGGCTTTGCCAGAGACACAGCACCTTACACTTTGTTTCTGCACCCTGCTGCAGTTCCTGTCTCAGTGGTTTTCCTGGAAGCTGGAATCTGAGGGATTGTGGTGGATCAGCCCCACTCAGCCAGGCAGGTGCAGAGCTCAGCTCTGGCCGAGGTGACACCAGGAGCCCACACCAAAGTGCCAGTTCCTGGCACCCACACCGTGCCTCTGCATCTCCAGGACTGCTTAGGAATGGAATTCCCATGTGACAGACAGCCTGCCAGCCCATCTACCTACAGGAGGCAAAACCAACCAGTGTGCTGTAATTTTTCATGCTCTCCTTTTCCCCAGAACAGCTTGTCAAAATCCAAGCAGCTTTTAACAGTTGCACAGTAAAACACAGGCATCGACAAGCTTTTGCAAACACACAGCTCCAAACAGAAATAATTCCCACACAAATAGCCTGCCACAGCTCAGCAGCACACACAGGCTTTGAAAACTCCTGCAAACAGAAAGAGACGTGGCATCTGACTGGAAAGAACAACTTTCTATCTTGGTTTTAAAATGGAGTTTAAAAAAAAATTATCTTCCATTTTTATCTGTTCCTTATTAAGACCCACATCAAAAAAAGGAAATATTCATCCTGAAGTTTGCTAAGTAAGAAACTAGCTATTGGTGCAGTATTTCCTATGTGTTAGTATTCAAGTACTTCCAGATTACGATTAAAATATTATGAGCTGCTTTTATGAGAGCTGAAGTCATGTAAGGAGATTTATATAGGCTATTCCGACCTTCCTATCAACTGCAACTTTGCTTAAGGCTACTGTTTATGCATTCAGAAAATACTGGACATATCCAAGGTCTAAGGCACCAGAAAAAAGGAAAGGGAGGGGAGCATCTGTCATGCAACGTGGAAAATGAATCCTTCTAGCAACTCCTGCCCAGCCCTAGATTAATATGGATTTACAATTAACATCATCAGTGAATCAAGCAGCGTTGTAATTGTTTTTGCAGCTATTCCAAAACTTTCTTCTGCACAGACATAACCTAATTCTAACTTAGTGAGACAGAACAGCTTGACACATTTGTTATCTAAAGACCACTTCAGCCAAAGAACATAATGAAAAAGCATGGGAACTTGACTCAGAAGCAAAGGCTCTTCTTTAATATTGGTTCTAAAAATAAAAAAGCCTCTCCCCCTTACAATCTCATTATTTCTTATTCTCAAAGGTCTAATTTTGCCCCAAGGACTGCTTCAAAAATACATTCTCTTTGATAGGATTGCTTAATACTGCTCAGTCAAGTGGGATTAGAGCCTTCTGAGGAAAAGAACATATTTCTCATTCATTTTCTTGACTAATTAGTAAAGATTACTTTGGGAAACCTTAGCTGTAGATGTATCACTCACTTCTCCTTCTTCTTCGCAGTGGGGATTAACAAGCAGGGGCTCCAGCCCAAGAGCAGTGACAGTTCTGTGACACCAGAGCCTGGTGGAGCCCCTGCTGTGGCTGCATCCTCCTGTGGTGGCCACCAAGGGCGACTGGCCCAGCACAACCCCTCTGGAGTGGTGCCTCCAACCAGTCCCAGGGAGAACGGGGTGAATTCCCATCCCATGCACCAGCTGAGGGCAGGGAATAGCCCTGTGACCACAGCTCTGGAAGTGAAGTGACAGGAAGATGAGCTGGGAAGAGCAGGCACGATGACAGGCTCAGTTTTGTGTCCTTTCTTCCCTGTGCCATGGCTGGACACGCCTCGTTTGTGAGAATTAATCCCATTCCTCCAGGTTTCTTTCCTTAACTAAGTTTCTTTCCTTAAACTCAGTGGATTTGTACAGACACACAAAGAAAAATAAAAAGGATGTGCCTGAGTTTGTTCAGCTATGAAGTCTAAAGCAAACAAGGACTCCCCCTTTGTGTGGTGCAGGGTTTTCACTGTGCATTACACCATCAATACATTCAGGTATTGACACCTGAAATCATTCCTGATAAGGCTGAGACAAGATAAAATCAGACCCAGGGATCTGAGTCTCATGAAATCAAAAGCAGGATCGCTGTCAACATTAATGCTAAATCATGACTCAGACCTTCAAAATCCGTGATGTTAACTCACATTTGTGATTTTTTTATTTTATGTACCCGACTGCATTTAGAGTCCTATACATAGGTCCAAGAATAGGACCCAGCCATTGCATTTCCTACAGTTGATTTGCTGGAGTGTTTTTGTAATCTAGTAGGTAAAACTGTCAGGGTGTGAGGCAGAAAAACAGGCTTTAGGAGAAAAGCATGAGACAAAGCTGAGATGAGCTTCCCAGCAGGAGGAGAAAGGGGTTTTTCCTGTTCCTCAGCACCACTGCCCACCAGCTGAGCTGGGACAGTCACCCTAAAACAGCTACAGGGCCACAAGAAGGGCTCCCGACTTCTTTGGAAGGCTGTAGCTCTGAAATTCATCCTCTGGCTTTCTGGTCTAACTGTGCAAACAGTGGATTTCAGACAGATGCTCAGAATTAAGAATACAACACAAATCCTGCAAGAGGTACTAAGTGTTTTTTTCCTGAGAGAGAAAAATATTCTAGAACAAAATTCCCACTCCTTGTGGCACACTTTCACTCTGAATTTCTGAAGAAAGAAAGATTTCTTTCTTTGCCTAAGTGTCTGGTCATTAGAAACACACTGACAAGTGATCTTTTTTGTGTAGAGCTATATACACCAATCTAGGTAACAACAGGATAACATGTGTTGGGAATTGTTCACTTCCTCATGCCCATACAGCATCTTTCACTTACTTTCAGAGGTCAATAGATTAAAAAAAAAAAAAAAAAAAAGAGAGAGAGAGAGAGAGCAAAAGAATCCACTAAAGCACTGCCAGAGCTTCTACTTAGACAAGGACCTATTACAGCAGGTGATGAAATCCATTCCTCTTCACTTTACAGAATGGGACCTGATCAGGATGCTTCTCTTTCTTGAAGAAGTTCTGTCCTAAAAAAAAATGGTCTCTGAGCTTGACAACATTAGCAATATTAATTGTGCCTGATAGCATTTTGGGACCTTTGCAAAGACCTCTCAACTAGAGATGAGCTGTTAAAAAATCCTCTTTTTTCCTAAATGTAGCCGAATGTGATGTGTTGCCATGTCCACCAACTGCAGACACGATTTTTCAACAGCTCCAGGGATTGATGTAATACAGCTGTAACCATGAAGCTTCTGGGAAGCACAACAGGACCTCTGGGACTCTGCAAGCCTCCCTGACACTTCCAGAGAGGAATTCTACGTCCAGATTTCTCTCTCAGGACTAAAACCACCACATCAGGCAGCAAGGAATCTGTGAAGAGCTTCTGAGTCTGCAAGATTGCAATGCAGCATTTTACCTTCCCCCGAAGTATCAGGGGGAGCCTGAAGGGACAGCTGTGAAAACCCTTCAGAACACACCTGCACAGGCAGAAGAGCATCCCCAGGGCCAATGGGGGAAGGAGCACAGCTCACCTCACAGGGCTGTGGTGTCCCTGCAGGAGCCAGCAGCACTGGGAATTGGCACCTTCTGGCTGCACCCTCACTGTGGATCATCAGCTCCAGGTTCACTGCTCTGCAAGCACAGCTGGCACCTCTGGAGCTGCTGCTGAGCTCTCTGCCAAGGAAGGGGCAGCCCCTTCTCCTGACAAACACTCATTGTCACAGGCTGCTGGGGTGCTCTCCAGGCTGCTGGGGTGCTCTCCAGGCTGTTGGGATATTCTCTAGACTGCTGGGGTGTTCTCCAAGCTGCTGGGGTGCTCTGCAGGTTGTTGGGGTATTCTCTAGACTGCTGGGGTTCTCTCCAAGCTGCTGGGGTGCTCTCCAGGCTGCTGGGGTGCTCTCCAGGCTGCTGGCACTCCTGGGTCTCTGTGAGGATGAACCAGGCTGGCAGCAGTGGGGATGGAGCAGGAGGAAAGGACAAGGATTCTGCTGAACATCCTGGGAAACTCAGCAGGAGTTAAATGTTAGAAGATGTGGATGTTCACAGGCCTTGGCCTTCAAAGATGCTGAAGTATCTTTGAAAAGCCCAGTTCTTCAGTTATATTTGGGCACCTAACAGCCACGTGTATTGGCAGCACCAGGCCTTTAAGGATGTAGGACAGCAGTTCAGATTTAATTAGGCCAGTGACCACCACAGTCCCACTGCTTCCAGCTCCTGCTTGACTCTGCCCTGAAGCCAGGCATTAAGGGATGCTTGACACTGGCATATCTGAAAAGTCCAAGTAAATTAGCCATGGTCTGGATGGAAACGTGGTGGCAGAGTAATGAAAGGAAACAATTTTATTGCTAGAGACATGCTTTAATGCCTAAACTTCAGCATGTACTTCATTTCAGAAGTCATGAGCAGTCATAACAGAAGAACTAAACCAATCCAAACCTTTTCAAAATGTTTCACTGATAATAATGTAACTGTCTGCAGTTTCTACAACCAGAAACAGATGTAAACAAGAATAATAATATGATGAATTGTCAATACAAAATGAAGTTAAAACAGTAATTAAACTCAAATCTCTATATAGCAATGTACATTGGGTTATTAATCTTGTTGGGACAACATTCTGGCTAGGAGGTAGTTAAACTTTTGTATTTTGAATTTGATCTTGTCTTGTCATGAAATGAATTTGAAAATTCTGTAGGTGGTATCTGTTAAAAAACTTCCAGCCTGAAGCACATGGTTAGCATAGGACAAATGTTCTACATTGATATGCAGGAAAGATTTGCCTTAAAAGATTTTCCTTAAATCAGAACATTTGAATAAGCACACTTTCTCTTGGGAAGCAGTTCCTGTGGTCAGGTAGAGCACTCTGGGTATTTCCATAGGAAAATGGTCAATGTGCATCACAACAAAGTGTCACGCTTTTGGAAAAAGCAGCTCTGCCATGGTGTGTTCTGAATTACAGCAGGCCTCAAATGGTCTCCAGATGCCAAGTCACCAGTTCAGATATCCCATCTGTCCCACTGTCCACTGCATTTCTTCAGAAACTTGGGCACATTAAAAATAGTATTTCTTTAGTGCCTCTCTTGTCCCTCTCACCCTCCTCTGCCAACATCACCTCCTTTGGGATGTTCAGCCTCCAAAAGGCTTTGGGGGCAGCTTTAGCACAGGAGTCCCACTTTGGATGCTGCTCTGACTCATAACAGTAAAAAAAAAAAAAAAAAAAAGTCTTTTCTCCTCCTCACACAGCAGTGTGCACTCTTAACTTTGCAATACAAAATCTCTGATCCACATCCATCCCTGATACAACCCTTCTGAAATGAATGATTTCAAGAACGGGTTTGGCTGTTGATTTTAACGCCAGAAAAGTGCCTCATCCAGCGAGAAAGCAGAAACTTAACACAAACTTCGGTGTGTTAGACAGCCCTGTCACCACCACGGCTCTCTATTTGCTTTTGAATAAGTTTATTATTCACATCCGTTATTTCTAAATCTGGATATTGCATTTGTTACGCAAAAAAAAAAAAAAAAAAAAAAAAAGAGAATTAGTTTAACTGCTCGAGACAGGGAGTGCTGAGACAGCTGAGTTCCAGCATATGTGAACAGCCCAACTGCCCTCATTTAAAGAGATATTCAGCCCTCTAATAAAATGTTGGTTTTTAAAGGTCTCCTCTCCTGAAGCACACGTAACTACCATGTACCATTGCCATCTAGTGGAAAGGTAAGTAAGGACACAGGTTCTCTTCACTCGAATAGCTGGCCCTGATGATCTCTGAGGATTATTTCAGCTAATTTGGAAAACGTCTAAGAAGTGTACTGTTGAAGTCCACACATCTCAGTGCCTGCCCTGCTCCCAGGGAAATCGATGCCTTCCCATTTTTATCTTTTGGTACGATGAAGAGAAGTGTTTGGTTGCTGTTAGCAATCTACTGAAAAGACGTTTTGTTTGGTTTTTTTTTTTTCTGAAACACAGGAAACTTAGTTTGTTTTCTTATCTTTGATTTAAAGTAACAATAAATAACAGAAATCCAGCGTGTTAGTGGGCACCCAGGGTTGATGAGGAGGTATTTCAGAGACAACTGCTATGACAGGGGAGGTGGTGGAACAGCAGAAATAGAAATAACACTGCAGTAATGCAGCTTCTCCTTGGCTGATCCAAAAGAATGAAATTAACTCCACTTTTCGCCATTAAAAGCGTATGGAAGTTTTGGGAAGGCTGGCAGATTAAGCAGTAAATTGAGGAGTTTCTATACAGAAACTCTAGTCAGGCTGGAAGACTTATTTCTTGTAGCCATTTGTTTAATGAGTTTACATCTGCTGTAACATTCAGAGAAGTCAGCAGAGCTCAAGTGTTTGACAGCTGCTGCTAAAAAACCCAAGGAGGGTGCACTTTGCTCATCTTCCTCACAGCCTTTAGATAAGGATGAGAAATGTTACACTGGAAGGCCTCAAAGGCAAAATACACCGTATCTAGTTTTACTAGATTCTTATCGTTTACAGTTCACCCTAAAACTCCCACACATTTGTTTCTTAATGTCCCTCATGCTCCGTTAAACCTCACTACTGCAATGTTCCCATAGGAATGTGGCCACTTGCCAGACTCTCTCATGAACATTTCATTAATCTTCTTGGCTCTCATACAAACTACAAAACATTATTTGTTAGCAATTTAACTGTTTTGCTCCCAAATGTGCCAGAAATGTGATCTTTGCTATGCTTTCATTCAAGAATACACGAGGATAATTATAGAGTAAATGAAAAGAGGTTTTTTTTTACATTTAGCAAGATACAGTGCCAAGAAAGGTGAACTGATTACATCTCGTTTCTGGAATTAATTCTCATGCTATCCTAGATGCCAAATCCCTCTCAAATATTAAGATCTAACTGAAACTTAGCAAACGACACATTTAGATACAGTTTTATTTCATTACATTACACAAATACCTCTGACTTCTTTGAATAATTCAGATCATACCATATAATCTACTTACTTCAGAGGATAATTTAACAGAAAATACAATTTCTGTTTTCTGGAAGTTTGGCCTGACTCATGCCCAGTGGTGTTGAGAAAAGACAATTGCTGGCTTTGCAGTAAGGAGGAAGAGTCTTGGAAAGCCTGCAAAGCTTTCAAAGCACACATGACTTGCTAAAGAGAAGGAAAGCCATTTAAAGGAGCTTCATCTTCTGCAGAGGGGGGGAATTAAATCCAGACATGCAAACACACAACTTTTATTTCATAAAATGGGAAGCTCCAGAGGGGGATCTGTGGATAGAGCTGTCCTCAGGTGCATATGACAGTGTTAGGAAAGAAGCAGGTTTTATCACTGTTTCCTGTGGGCTTAAAACCCAATAGTATCACACAGACTGAAATGCAACTCAATTTCAAGTGAGAAGTACAACATCTTAATTTCCTAATTCATACCTTCATATGTGTCAACTTCACGGGGTCTGATTTTTTTTTTTTAACTAGCTGTTAAGAAATACAGTTCATGCCTCAAATCCCATGTTCACTTTGCAACAAGAGGACTCTTTTCAACTGTGCATCCATGGCACTGAATGCAAAGAAATGTGCATCAGCAATGGAGGGGCGAAGAGTAAAGAGTGAATTAAGGCTGCAGCCATTTAAACGGACAGGAACAGAGAATTAAAGGGATGCAGACAAACAACAGCACTTTCATGGATCTGTTTTCTCTTCTGACTTCAGTCAGTGCACACAAGACACCAAAACACTTGGGAGGAATCCAAACTCAGGCTCTTTTGAGGTTTTCCCAGCACATTTTGGATTTAATACTGTTCTGCAGTGTAATGGGCAGAGACGTGGAGCCACACTCTTGAGGGTGTGCAGCACTAAACCCGAGTCTGTGAGAGCAGGCACGGATCTGACCAGCCACGAATGAAGCAGTGCCCACAGCCTGTTTGCTGGATTTTTTAATAAAAACAATCCTTAGGAGAAAAGAAGAAGGTATTGCAAATTATGCTGCAGGATGTGCTGGGTTGTGGCAAGAAGGGATCTTTACAGTTCTTTCAATCCTACCTTTAAAATGATATCAGGAGGATGAGTGAGAGATTGTCCCCAGTGTGTCCACAGAAGGTGAGAGGCTGAGGACAGAAGTAAGAAGCTCTATCAGTTGTTACATGCAGCCAGATAAAGAAACCATCCAGAGCCTTTCATGTGGCCTGGAGAGAAGGAGGAGGACTGGCACGGTGTTTAAGGACATTTTGGAAAGAATGGGGGTTTGGTGAAACAATGGCATGACCAGCTGCATGGATGCTGGATCCCCTGGGTTTTTTGAGCTTTCTGTGTTTTTGGCACTGACCTCCAGGAGAACACTGCTTTGGACCTGAAGCCTTGGAGAAGACTCCAAATTTGAGTGATGGAGTTAAAATCACTGGTGTGTAGTTAAATAAAAGTGTGTGATTTCACTTGGTGAAGGGTTTTTGAGGTTTTTATAATATAGTAATAAATATAAGACAAGATGGAGAATTTTGAGTGTTGTTTCTTTCTGTGTTCTTCCTTCTTCTCCATGATTTCAGGTCGTAGTTTCTGGTTGGACAGTCAGTGCTGCACTGTGGGTCACAGGAGTTTGGTTATTGGATCAAAAGTATAAATAATATAAGTGTTAATTTTCTATTAGACTAATTAGCTTTAAAAAAAACCTTGTAACTAGCTAAATTCACCTCCATTTTGCTCACTTTTAGCTGGTAGCTGGAAGTGTTGTTAAATTCTCTGTATTTTAGATAAGATTTAATAAACAACCAATCCCGAACACGAGAAAATTCGCCTCCTTTGTGTTTTTAATCCTGATTCTGAGTGAAGACAATAAAAAACAAAGACAAGCCACTAATTAAGTAGTACAAATACCACCTTTTCACATGGTTTTGATTGTTTGGATGTTGGGTCCAGCAGCTGCCTTAACCAGGGAGAAGGGACAGCTAGAAAATGAGGTAGGTGGTAAGGCAGGGGGCTTGGGGAGCTGGGAATTTTTGAAGGGATGCAGTAGTTAGGAAAAATTTGGCACAAGTTCTCAGGAGGGTCAGTCAATCAGGAAATAAGCAGTGGCACCCAGGAAAGCACCTGTGGTTCTTAGAGGTTGATGGGAGAGCTGCTGCAGGGACTGAGGGCACTCACCTGCAGGGTTTAACTTTTAACCTGCGAGGGTTAAAAGCACAGACAAGCCCTCGTGATTTCTGTCCATGTGCACCAGCCCAGGGACCAGAACATCTGTAGCTTGTCACTGGGAATGAGCACTCCCAGTTCAGCTCTCAACCAGTGGCAAAGCCCAGGCAGATGCCAAACACAAATCCAGGCAGAGCCGAGCTGCTGTACGCTCCCGAAAACTGCAGGACCAGGAGTCAATAGAGTATAACTGACCTAATTTCTTATTTTGATTTCATAACTAAAAACAACTCCAGGGAACCCTGAGCACAGTCTTGCTCAACCCACGCCATAATTGGACTGGCTGATTGAACTAGCTGGTTGGCTAAAATTGTATTCTGATTAAATTGTAAGACCTTTCCTCCAAATGGCAAAGCTCTCCTCCCTGTAATTCCTGAGAGATCTATCCGAGAATTACAATCTAAAGAAGAAGAGAGTGCACAGTGTCAGGCAGCCTCTGTTGTTCCCCTCAGCAAGTTATAAATAAATATAGAATACTTACAGTGCTCTGTACCAGAGAAAGCCAAGATCAAGGCCAAGTGTCACAGTCCTCCCTGAAAATAATTGCAGCATGCAATGTAATCCCACATGCTCCAGCAATATGTAGTCTAAATAGAAATGAACAGCATAGAACTGGATTGTGGGTGGTGGAATTGTACCAGCCCTTGGGGATTTTATGTTAGTTAAGAAATGCTGATTAATAGAGAATGGTAAGTTTTAATAAGCCACTAATAAAAGAGGAACTGCGTTTAACTAACAGGCGTGTCTTGATTCCTTGGAAGAAATCTTCTGATTCTTAACTGGGGGAATTCACCTAGTGGAAAATGTTGTCTGAGTTAAGACAGCAGTTTTCTGTTGGTGTTACTGTGGTTTCACTCCCCACCCCAGAGGTCTGCCTGGGTAACTGAGCCATTGGGAAAGAAGCCTTAGAAGCAGCAGAAGTTAATGGTCTTGACACCAAAATTACTGGGTGAGGTTGTGTCACAGCAGAGCAGAGAACAGAGCATCACAGGACTCCTGGGGTTAAAGTGTTGAAGACCCAGCAGCACAAGATAGCTCAGCAAAAATTCATGTAAGTGCTTGGAAGGCAAATCTCAGGTTTGTTGGGAAATATTTTAATGAAGGTGCTGGGACTGCTGTGCCCAGCAAGATCTCCTTTCTCACATCAGGGAACAAACGCTTCTTCCCCCTTCTAGTGGCACAAGTAAACATTCCTTAAGTACAAAGTGAAGGAGAGCCCTGGATCTTTTCCATTACTGAGCACAGGAGCACCTGAGGTTTGATGCAGATTTCCTTGTACAAATATCTCCAAAGAAAGGAGAGCTGACTCAGAGAAACTTGCCCATTACTGTCAAATCATCACATCATCCTCTGCACCCTGGTGCAGACTGCAGATCTACAAGGCTTTATAGGTTATATAAAGAAGCTCTGTCCAATAGAGGGCCTTTATATAAGCATTAAAAAAGGAATCTAGACAGGTTTGGTAATCCAACCACAGCCAATGACGGCATAAAAAATCCACTGTAGCAAAGGAAAAATGAAAAGCAAGGTCTAGTTATCAGCAATGGCATTTCAGAAGTCAATGTTCAAAACTTCCAGCTGAGGAATACACACGTCCCTGAAAAGCAGCATAATATCACATATTACAATATAATATTACAATATCAGTAGATAAATCTGTGCCCTAACTGTGCCTCCTAGCACCTGGGTAACTTTCTACAGTGACTGGGAAGTGCAGATTGCAACAATTCACTGCCACATCACCTTCTCTTGCAAGGGAGGACAGTGTTCTGTCCAAGACAGAAAAATCTCTGGGTCTGGACACAGAGCTCTGGCTAAATGAAGCTGAGTCTGCTACGTGCCTTTAATTTCCTTGCTTTGATGAAAGTCTTAATGTCCCCACTCAGGCAATGAGAAGGTGAGTTAGGGCTTTATCAGGACTAACTGGCAGCAGGCAGAGCTGAGGGCAGATCTCCATTAAGTGCTCCAAGCCACTGGAATTAACCTGTGGGACTGCAGAGTCTGGGCAGTAGTGGCTCACATGCAAGTTTTCATTTCAGAGTGCCTCCAACTAAGGCTCTTTTCAAACCTGCCCTTTTCCCTCCAGCTCTCCTCTTCATGCTCCAGGTAACCTGGGTCCTGCCAAAGCACAAACATAACTTATTAGCCACAGACAGCTGGTGGCACACAGAGCACACTCCTGATTAATTTATCAGTCTGGCTAAGTTCATGTCCAGCTGGCCCTCCCTTCCTGGGTTATGTGAGCATGCTGCAAACTATAAAGGGATCACAGAAACATACACTTCTGTCTTCTTCCTTTCAGCCTCTCTGCTTTCATTCTGTGCTTGTTTCTGTAGAGATTGTAGTGGGGTGGGATGGCTCCACCAAGTATCTGAGTGCCTGCCTCCCATTTGCATTAAGAATCCCTAAAGTGCCACAAGGAAAGTGTAGTGATAAGTAAGATTCACACTTTGATTTCTGTCAGGATTAGAGAGGGGTGGTTTTGTTTCCTTGGTTTTCTTTTGATTCTTTTAAACTTGTGTAAATATAATTAGTATCACTTCTGTTTTGACACTAAGTACTGGTTCAGATTGCCTTCCTTGCAATTTGTATTTGAGGAGTTTATTTGATTTTAGTATTGCTTTATAAAGTGAAGGCACAATGACCCAATTAGAAATACTGATAAAGATATTGACCAAATCATTCTTTACAGGAAGGAAGGAAGGAAGGAAAAATTCTCAGTCAACAAAATTATGAAAATCACAATGGGAAATGCAACCTTAAGACTGTACTTCTATTGAAATATTAACCACCACAAATTCGTTTTCCATTTATCTGAATCAAGAGTAGGAATATTTTCCCAATGTACTTAGAATTCTGAACTTTTTTTTTTTTTTCTGTTGCTGTTCTTACAGTTTGCAAGGCAAACAAACCAACCTGATCAATTACAATACTTTAACAGTCTGTCAAATACAGCTGTTCTGTCACTTACCTTTCAGGCTAGTGCATTCATAGGAATCTTTTTTTTTTTTTGTACTATTATCTCATAAAAATACACATGTAAGTTTAGCACAAACTATAAAAATGTGTTGTACACTGCAGCTAATCTAGTATCTTTCATTTCTAAGGAGGATTTGGGTGGAGGCCAAGTTAATTAAAACCAGAATAGAAATGAGTTCTATTCACATGAGTCATATACCTCTGACTCACAACAGAGTCTGTGCAGCTAATGGGTTAATTTGTCCTGATAACAGAAAAAAATGAAGCTGGAGGTTATGACTGTTTGGAGTGAGAGCTTGTACGAGGTTTTTATGCCATTGAGAACACAGACCTGCTCTAATGATGTCCTTTCTGTCTATTCAAGTGCTGTAACAAACAGTTCAGAAGGATCTGGAGGTACAGAAGGCTCAGAAATGCAGGACTGATGCCTTCAAAGCTCTGTTAGTGCAACGACATGCACATGGAAGCGTTTAAGTTACTGTCACAGAGAGCAGAGCGTCAGCCACATGCAAGCAGCCTGTAATGCTGATAATATTCCAATATTCCCCCAGGCTGATGGCCCTGCAGCACCTCCGGGGCAAGGATTCCTCCCAAGCCACCTGGGAAACCCACACACTCACCTCGGTGCCAGTGCTGAGCACCCACAGCTCTACACAGAAATGGAGAAATCTTCCCAGCTAGAAGCCTTCTTACCTCCTCTGGTCCCTTTGCCCCTAGGACTGGCACCCACACCAGCCTCACTGGGCACTTTGGAGCTCCTGCTTTTACCCCACAACTTCAGGGCAGAAAGGTCCAGAAAGGGGCACTCACTCCCTAATCCACACTTATTGTTCTATTGTGAGGTAGAGAAGTCCACAGCTCCTAATCCACACCTCTTGTTCTGTGGAGGGACAGAGAAGTTCACAGCTCTTCACCTGCACTCCTGCAGGACTGCAAGCCTTTCAAGACAAGGACACCATCATTCATGTATTCAGTGTATCACTGCATATATATGATGCAGAATGCTGGCAGAGAGGAGTGAAAGTAAAAAAGTTCAGCAGGGGCTTCACACTGAAACAGAGGTAAATAACACCAGTCTGTTTTCTCTTCAGAATATGTTTGGGAATTTTAATATCTTTCCATTAACTGAAATACAGAAGCAGGCCTTACAAGAGGCCTACAAGACAGGTTTTTCCCCCAAAACCTTTTCCACCTTTCCAGCAGCTTTATCACCAGGTACACTCCCTCCTCTGCTCTCCTTCTGTCTCAGTTAACGTGGAGTCACTCTGCACAATGAGTTGCAACTTCAGCTCAGGCATCAGCAGTGCCCCTCCAACAACAGTAAAAACAGTTTCAGCTTCATTTCATCCTGCAGGATTCTAAGAAGGAGGAGGAATAACTGCCATGGCTACAGAAGGGTACTAAACCCAGACCTTTGTGTGAACAGCACTGAGAAGACTGAGGCAGCCAGACCATGACCTTTGTGTTGTACTGCAATGCTCGAAAAAGAGCAAGGCTCCTTGCTCCTCAGGACAAAAAACCAGAAAATGCAGGACAAAAGCTTCAAGTGCATATGGAGGAGGTTAAGAATGTGGATCCTAAGCAGGCAGAATTGCTTCTATCCAGCCCTGAGTAACAGACTGGGAATGGAGATTGGCATTAAAACTCACCCAGTCTTTAGTGCTCCCGGTTGATTAGGCAGCTCTGCCTGGTGGTTTCAGCTTTACAGGCAGACCTTAAGATCAAACACCTGCTTCTGGATTCAGGCCAGTAATTCAGTGGCTATAAATGTTGATCTGGAGCACTTTAGATGCCTATATTTTGGACTGCTTCCAAGCTCTGCATTGAAGCTCCTGCATTCAAGGGTCACAACACAATCAAGTTTATTAAAAACCAGATCTCAAAATCTTCCTAAATGCAATTATTTTCTGACATGGACAATATAATTTCAGTTTGAATGTTTTGCTAACATTCTGTAAGATTTGAAATTAATAAAACTGCTCTGCAGAGAATTGCATTAATCCAGCTGGGATATCCCCACCGAAGTGCTCAGCAATGTCCAAAGGAAAGGTGTACTTTGCTACTTGGAGTCAAAGACAGCATTTTCCTGACCTGCTGCTGTTAATCATTTCAAACACATGTTTACATGACTGCTTTTGCCAACCCACGTTCAGCTGTCACCAGCCCCCACAGAACATAATAATAAACACCTTGCACACCCACAAAGGGGTTACTGGAAAAGGGCTGGGTGCAGCGAGAGGTCTGGAAGTTTTGAGAACACAAAACACACAGCTTCCCGAATTTTCTGTCACACAACTCACCCTTCCACCCAACAACAACACGCAGTGTTCATTTTCAGGTGCAAATTTTATTGTGAATCATAACAAAAGGTTTCAGAAAAAGCACAGGAAAAAAAAATCAGCACGAGCGTGTCTTTTACTTACAGAGTACATATATTCTGTGAAAGCTACTAACTCTGCAGTTGAAGGCAATGCAGCTTAACTTGAATAATTATTTTCGGATACATGTTTGGCAAATTTTATTTTGTTCTTTTCTTTTGTCTCAGTTACTTTGATACTGAAACTGAGGACCAAATGTTTCAATGACTAGCATTGTTGCAGAGTGCATGGTATTAAATTGTTAGACAGATAAGAGAATATCATTACTGCAGAAAGAAATTCACACAAAATATTTTTAGACTACACAAAATTAGCCCTTGTAAATGTTGAATGACTCAAATCCTCTTTGGAAAATCTGTGGATACTGAGGTATGCCTAATTAAAAAATTTTGGTGATGCTACCTCAATTTTTCATGTGACAAATCAAAATAAAAACTCTTAATGCAAACTAATTGTAACTTTTTACAAAGGATTTCTTCAGTCTGTAATTGTACTTTGACTGTAAAGAGAAAGCCCACACTGATTCTTACAATAAAATGACAGAAGTCTGGTAGGTAACAGTGTAAAAATCTTGCAAGAGGTCTTCAAGGCACTGTTTTCTCTTTGGATGCTCGGCCATTCATGAAGGTTGTTTTGAGAGGAAGACAAGAACAACAAAAACTAGACCTAAGGCTGGCACCCAGTATATTAAATATCACACGTATCTTTCCCTAATGAAACAAACTTCTAAAAGCCATTCTGCTTTACAACACCGTGGCTTGCAGTGAGGTGTCTGCTAAAATAAAGTGAAACACGAATTTAAAACCGTACTTCCAGAATAAAAAGCAAGAGCAAAAGTGAAGCAAGTGGCATTTACTTCAATCACCACGGTCTGCTTGAATGCAGCCCTTCCCCAGCACTGCAGCCCTCTGCAGAACAGAGGCTCTGGTGATTTCCTGCCACTTGCTCCACAATTCACTGGAGCACATTAGGACCTCATCCAGCTCCTGCTGCTCCACTTGAATTCCTGAGCTGTGGAGCTGCAGGGGCTGCTGCCCTCTGTAACATGGAGATACTCCTGACTAGGAAATGGAAAGAACTGGATATTCTGCAGTCAGCTCATTCAATAGGAAACTTGGTTCAGAAATACAGAGCAATCCAATTCTGGGCTTTACGAGCGTGTCTTGGGTAAAATAATGCAAAGGTTCCTTTTTAGAGGACTCGTTCTTTATGGCAAATAACAGCCAGTCAGCTGAGAAAGAAATCTGAAAGGAGCAGGCCTCAAGATACTAGGATTTTAGGTAATTATTTTGGCAATACCTTATTGACACACTGTGAAAAATCTGTAGTTCCTCTTTAAAAGAAACCCAAACAATAAGTTTTGTGTGGTGGAGAGAGCATGCCAGGATCCATCAGAGGGAAAGGATGCCCATCTCCAGCCACAAAATAAACCTAGGTACCATATTGCTGGATGCAATGGAGGAATCAGAAGTCACAGAAAATGTCTCTTTTGGTGGCTTCACATGTCCCACAGCAGCAATGTTTGTTACTCCAGGCAGGCCAAGAATTGGCCACTTTTTGGTGGCTCAGCTGCCTCTGTGTGGCACAGCACAGCAGACAGGCACACTGCTCTGCTGGCTGGGCTCCAAACACCACCACGAGATCCTCAGGCAGTGCCTTGGACTTATCCTACCTGGATTTAGGACCCCAGCAGCCTGGGGACCACAGGCTCTCTCCTGGAGGAGCTCATGTCTTACACCAGCCAAATCAATGCATTTGGGTCCACTTCATCATTTAAAGTACTTATAAATAAACCTGAGATTGACTAGCATTTAAACAACTTCTGTCCTGATATAAACAGTGGGGAGAACTCTGCTCTCAGCAGTACCTCAGGGTGCACTGCTGTGCATCAAGAATAGAAAAAACATAGGTGTGGCAGAATTTGGCCCAGGTAACTTTTCCCTTCCCTGAAGGAAAGGGCTGGCCTGCACCAACTGCTGAAAAGCAAGCTGTCTACAGTAGTGTTATATATTTCTCTAGTATTCTGAATCAAAGCAATAAATATTAAGATATAATATCTATATTAAATTTCGTATTTATCTGATAGCTATTTAAATCTACACTGTCAAAAATATAAGCAGTGACCCACTCCTACATGGCAGCATATACTATTTGTGTTTAAGTGTTAAAACTATCACATAGATCTATATTTACATAAGATACTGTTGTTTATATAGCAGATTTTAATTTACAAAAATTCTTACCATAGGATAGATAATTGTGGAAAGGTCGGATATTGCTTAAGTGTTTCTATGGTTCTGCATAATTGCATTTCAGCATGAGGATTTAATAATTCTGTCTCAGTTTAATAAGGATGGAAATGAAGTCTCATAGATAAATCTCCAACAGTGTTATAACAATGCAGCACAAGAAATACTTATTTGCAAGCCCAGGCAAAGAAAACAGTTTTACTGTTCACTTTACACATATAAATCTCCTCTTTAAAGAAAGTGCACTCCTGAAAACAAAGGCAATCAAAATCTCTCAGTACTGTTGAAATGTAAAAGTGTTGTAGCTGAGTATGGTCTGCAGAAAAAAAGAAAATTCATTTCTTAATTAGCTATTACAATTACTACACTAGGTGTGCAAATGAAAAACTTGCACATCAAACATCTAAATAAGCTGAAATTGCTGATGATATATACATGAGAAGTTCTGCCTCAGTTTGCTCAAAAAATGTTTGGTTAATTCCTATTGTGTAGCTTCTCAGATATTAAAGATATAAGGAAAACGTTCATTTTCATTGAGGTCAAAATGTCCAGCTACTTCTGCCTGTAAAGGGCAAATAAGTGCTGCTCTGGGTACCTCTAATTTCAGAAACTCAGTTAAAAACACACAGGTAAGAAAATATTTTAGTAAAGATATTTAGAGTGCTTACTACAAACAGATCATTTCTGAGATCAGACAACATTCAGGTAGTGTCCTTTGAATTGAACACTGACCTTCCCTTGAAAAAGTTCATATTATTTCCCCAAAAAATAATTTCTCCCCCCCAGCAGAAGTCAGTATCACCTTACATCTTACTACTAAACATCAGTTGGTGTTTAGCAAAAACAGGAAATAATTGCTGGAGTTCCCTCTGTGCTAATGTTGTACTGGAAAGCTCTACATAAAAGAAAAAAAGGAAGAAGCCCTGGGAAAAGGAGAGCTGTGCAATGCTTTACATGGTGAGGAATGTCCGGCTGTTATTGGCAGTCCCTGCCAGCCCTGCCTTTCTCCTGACAATGATGCAAGAGCTGACAGATCACTTTTCCTCTGCCCTGAGCACTTCTGCCACACCTGCATGGCTTTAACGAGTCTCTGAAGATTTCTGAAGAGTTACTTGGGAATTCCAGCCTGGGGATTTTTTTTTTCCCGACTGTGTGAGCCAGGATCCCAGGAATGTGAGGTTGCAATACAACACTTTGATTCAGAAGTGATCCAGGCAGTCTCCACCAGCTTCCCCTGGAAGCACAGCTGGTGCTTGGGTACCAGTCTAAAGGAACAATCAACTCCCATTTCCCTTCTGTGTCTTGGTTAAAGCTAAAACCAAACAGGTAACAGCTTATAATCGGTAGTAATTAAATAAAAACAACTTTGTAGCCGTGTAAAATCACCAGAGAACTTCACACTGTAATGGAATCTTTGCAGATGGAAGTAGTTTTGACCATTTCTAGAAAACTAAACTAATCTTATTTTTTTTGTGTTGAACATTATGCAGCATCACACATTCATCACAAAATCAACCAAAGGGACAATTATAAATTCTATCTATCAATCAATCTAAGCTCACAATCTGATAATCTTGTGATTAAACTGCCAAAATAAAAACAAGCCATTCTTCTACTTTCTAATATTATGTAATAATAAAAATATTATAGAAAAGCTGTATTATACAGATATGTCTTCCTGAAAAGTGTTCTTCGCAAAAAAAGATCTCTGCCTTGAACAAAAAAAGTGACAAGCAGCAAAGTGTTGCTCTGTGGAATGCTCAGCAGCACACACTGATGCAGAGTATCACATTATAGCAAGGCTGAAGGAATGAGGAGCCACTTCATTTTGTACCCATGCAATTAAAGCCTAATGACAGCACTGGAACTATATATTCACCAGGTTAAGCTGCTTCTTTTTAGCTGTCATGTGAACAAGTGTATTCAACCGTTTCTCCCCATGCACATTCCTCACAATTAGAATGGAACCTGTCTTATCATGGATAGAATATTCTTCCCCTTCCCAGATTAAAAAAGATATATGTAAAACATAGTAAAGTACTTAGTACAGAATATTCCTATGATTGGCCCCAAAGGCTGATTTGAATTAAACTTACTAATTTTTTTTTTCATTGTTACTTCACCTATTAAAAACAGTATGAAGACAAGTGAGACATTAATTCCCCCAGAATACACCCAGATACCTTCCCCCAAACCCTTTTCTCTCTGTAAGTTATATTAGTTTTAAATCTGCTATGAAAATAGTAATGCCAGAATAATCCACTAATAATGAAAAATTCTTCAGGTAAATGGTTTAGTTCCTTTTAGGATAGATATGCAGAGGAATACTGATGAAAGAAATGCTAGTTATGGTGTTTTCTTTGTTAACACTCCTTTGTGACCTAAATCAATTCTTCACTCCACGTTCCTGTATTTGGAAAACAAATTGTACAGTACTCTCAGTGTAGACTTCAAGTCACAATTTACAATATCTAGAAAAAAGACAAGGGAAAACAAATTAGTAACTTCATTAGCTCCAAATGTTTTCCAGAAAAAAACAGTGCCCATTCTCTACTCCTTTCCCTTGCTCACATTAATACCCGTGAACATTAGATCACAAGGATGGCAAAAAAGAGTAGAAATATTGATAAAACACAATTTTCAAACTGGCAACTCAAAACTTGGTGCTTTAACCACTTCTAGTAAGGGATAGAAATAGCTACAGCTGCTGATGTTGAAATGTAACCAAGCTCAGATGCTCCTGAGTCCAAGTGTGCCCAGGATTACACATTCTTGTATGACTTTAGACTTTCAGTGGCTGAAAAGTAATGATTTGGAAAAAAAGTCATGAGGCAGTAACCAGTGGAACCTTCCTCTTATGTAAGAATTGTAGGACTTGGCATATTCTGGGCTGCAGCATCCTTTACACTAGGCCTAATTTCAGCAAGATAGCTAGGGGCAAGTTGGAATTTTCCAGAGGATCTAAGGAAGCTAGGTATACAAGTGCTGCTAGAACAAACATCTGAAAATTCTTTGAGTTAGCTGACATTCATGGCTGAATCAGTCCTCAGAAACTCCACATCTAAAGTAAAGGATTTATATGAAACAAAAAGCTAATGAATACCTTCTGTTTCAAAGAGCAGTTCTTGAGAAAGTCAATATTATTTCACAAGAAATCTATAAAACAAACTGACAAGTACTACTGCAGCAGTCTACACTAGTGCTTTAGTCAATCTCAAACAGGGATTCAGGACTGCCCTCAGAAAGAGCAGAGTGGAATTAGAATTGTCCTGTCTTTCTGTTGAATGAATGCACAGGAACTCAAATTCCTAACTGTGGCTCTTGGAATTGGCCAAAACCTCCAAGTAAGCCCAGTAAATGGTGTATTGTAATCATCAGAGTTTAGCCATTATATTTATCTATATTGATGTTTCTCATAGGTTGTGAAGGGGTCACACTTTGAATAATTAATCCAATCAAAGCTATGCACGGTGTCCTAGAGTATGCCAGCTAAAGATACTGAATTTACATCCTTGGACAAAGGGTGGAAACACTCAAGCCTAGATTTTATGCTGGGCCTGTGCACGGTCATGTAACCAGAGCCAGCATGGGTTTGTGGCTCTTTATAAATCAGATGAAAAATGCTTGGTATAAAATGAAGAGGAAATGCCAAAAGCTGCAGGAAGGGTCCATTACCCCACGAATCCCACTGCAATCTGCAATACTGTTTGCATGTAACACTGGAAGTTTCCTCTTTCAGGCCAGCAGAAGGTGCAGAACTACTTTTTTCCAAATACAGAACTATTAAAAAGTTACTTTGTTAGGTCTTTGCAAAGACACCACCACAAAAAAAAAAAAAGATGCCACCACTACAACAGAATTCCACAGAAGGGCTCAAAGTAAAAGCAGCACACTCCCAGAGAAAGATGGGTTATTTCCATTGCTACATGGGTTTCACCAACACATGTAACATTTTACTGGTTGCAAATTTCTAAAAGAGAAACTTGAGTTTGGCTTTGATGTACACATTGCAAGGAGTAATCTGAAAAAGCTCAAACTGCAAATGAATTCGTTATAGACTCAGCACATTAATGTTCCGGCCATTTTTAAAAGGTCACAGAAAGCTTTTTATGACCTTTTCAATTATATTGCAAATAACCCAAATAAACTGTTGACCCCGTAAAAATCATTGGTTTTCATACTCATTTATTTAACTGCATTCTTTTTTTTTTCCACTAAATATGTTTTTCATATTCTAAAGCACTTTTCAGCATATTTTTTCCTCGAGAACCTCAAAGAAACAGTGTAGGAATTCAAAGAGTATTTAGTGTACACATTTAGGGTAAGATCCTTTTCAATACTCTTTTGCTCACTGGAAATTTTAAGTACGGGCATTGTGCCCAATGTAACAACACATAAAACAGATGTGTTTTTCCATTCACATTGGGCAGGAAGTTTCATATTAAGCATTTCAATAATTGCACAAGAAATGTCTTATATATGCTGAAATATCCTTATGGCTTGATTTATACTGGAAAAATTAGCTGTCCCCTAGAGCAATAAATACCTGAAAAATTAAATGCCATAAGAATTTTAAGCCTCCATGGGGAGTAAGGGATCACAGATACTCTGTGTTTTACTTGGATCCCTCGATTTCACTGTTTCCCCTTCTCCCTTTGACTATTTCAGATGTAAAGGTTTGTGATACACTCACCAGTGGTTTAGCTAAGCGTGACTGTGGATAAGAGTTCAAGCAACCAAAAGAAGTGAAAAAAAAGCCAGGCTGGGTAGGTCCAGATTTAATGCACAGGCTTGATGCTGAGATGCATTATTTTGTGTGTGTGCATGTCTCTGTGGCTATTATAACCTGGAAATTGGGAGGGATGGAAGAAATCCTGAATGGAGCAGAACCTGATTGAGCAACGAGTGCCTGAATCTCCAGAGAGTTCTGACTGTTAGAACACTGACATTAGTTTATGTCAACTCCTCAGGGAATGACAATCCAATGTTGTGGCAGGAAAAGACTGTGAGCATCAAAGAATGTAAGTCTGAAATTGGTCTTGAAAAGACACAGCCACGTTGGTTATTATGGCAGGGAACCTGCAGGAGCTCAGAGACCATTCCTGGTGGGAGCTGCACGCCCAGCTCCTGCATGGTAAGAAGTGGTAACTTCTCACAGGAGGAGCTACAAGAAATACCCATGAACCTAGTGAATCAAGGGCTCTGTCTCCAGCCTGAAAAGCTGGATTTAAACACTGTATGCATATGAACAAAGAGGAGTGGAATCCCAATGCTCCTCAAGTCAGCAGCTGAACCTTTATCCTCCCTGAAGCACATTCTTCTGTTAGAGCCCAGCTCCACATCTAATTTAAATATGCATGATTAGGTCCTGCATTCAAAGGCATCGATGTGAATATGTGAAATTCTCCTTCCACATCTCCCTCTTTTGTGAAAATCTTATAAATTACTGGAATACTCAAGGTTTAGTGTGAGAATGTGAGATGGAGGAAAATGGAGCAATTGACATCTGTCAGTGACACCAATCACAACTGTGTTCCTTTTCTTTCAGGGAATATTGGAGTATTACTAATTATGTTTGGCCAATGAAGAAAGGATATGCTGCAACATTTTAAAAAGTGCATTTAAAATTCAGCGTTCTTGAGCACTACAAAATAAACCTTGCTTGTTGCTGTTGCATTAACTTAACCTTCATTTAGCCACACCATAACCTTGCAAGATCTGGATCCAACACAGATTTTTAAGGAGATAACAAAAAGGTAGAATAGGTACCTTCTGGTCTTGGCTTTGGTTTTTCCAATCCACCATCCTGCATGAGCTCAAATGCAAAGGACACATTGACGACCTGGCAATGCAACAAAGGCAGTTTGTTGGTTTTTGTTCATCCTTGTGAACTCTGTACAGAGCAAACGGTCAAGACAAGATATATTTAAAGCTGCAGACCCAGATATTCAGAAGGAAAAAATAGTCAGGGCTCTGTATATCTGGTCTTTGGAATCCAGACAATCCATTGTTTTGCTGTTTCTGGGCAATGGGAGTTGCAGAAAGATAGAGGTAATTGAAAGTTAACATGAACTAACATAACCCTTAATAAAATGACTTACAAGTAAGCTCAGCCCTCCTCCTACAAGTTCAAAAATTGGAACATGATGGCCCCTGAAGTGCTCTTGTCTTGAACAGACAGATGAATTGCCTGGATAGCTACAGACACTGATGTAATGTTGGTCTTAAATTGACACATTGTACATATATGCCTTTATGCTTCCAAAACCCATTAAAGCTTTCCAACGTTAAATTCTTGGATTTTGGACACACAGAAAATCAGTTCTGTCATCAGTGCTTGTGGGTAATCCTATATACATTAATGAACAGTAGGTCTCATTCAATGACAGCACCACACAATGGCTGCCAAAATCTGTTAATACTTGCTAAGCATTCCATCATTAATACAATTTTCTGTTTTACTCCAGCTAATTATTAATGCTGATTTTTTAAAATACTTGGAAATGGTAACCAGTACTGTCCATTCTTGATTTCAGCTGTTAGCATCAAACTTATGCAGAAAAGTTTGTGTTATCCTTCTACAACTAGACGTGTTTATTTTTAACAGAAAAATGAAATCTAGTTACCTTTTGTTCAAAACTATCAGGAGTCAAGAAAAAGCTGTGCAGGGGAACAAAATATCCTTCCAGAAGACCCATTAGCAGGACTAAGTACACTCCATCTGCAAACTGTGGGGAAAAAAAAAAAAAAACATTTCTCAGTATGTTTCCTGAAAAAAATCTCACTGCTAGTGAGAAATTGCGGTATTGGAACAGGATTGCCCAGAGAAGTGGATGTCCCACCCCTGGCACTGACCCAGGCTGGATGGGGCTCTGAGCACCCTGGTGTGTGGGATGTGTTCCTGCAGGAGGGGTGGAACTGGGTGATCTTTAAGGTCCCTTCCAAGCCAAACCACTCCACGTTTGTGTGGTTTTGTCACAGGCCTCTCACCCCTACCCCAGTGGCATCAGGTCTGTTAGCAACCCATCACCTTCCTGAGGCAGGTATTTTCCTTCAACTGATGGAAATACAACCTCTCCTCTTAGGGAGTGTTATTTCAGATCAATGTCTAAGGAGTTTCTAGGCACATTTGAATGTTTTCCCCCAAAGTAAACAGTGCAATGAGCAGAAATAGGGAATGCTCTTTTGAAAGCTTTTACACGCCATTTCCATCTAAATCTTAATTTTGCCTTTGAAAAATCTCTATCAGATTGGTAGGTGTTTAAATAAAGCAGAGATTCTTAATAACATGAATCAAGACAAAATAAAGCCTGACCTGAAGACACCTGGAGTTTTTTGGTAGTGCAGATCCCATCCCCTGCTGCCTGACCCCATAGTTTTCTTATGATAACTGCCTCAGTTGTTCACATGGGGAGGTATTAATACAGCAGGATTAAGCTTTCCTTTGAGCTTCTTTTCAGCCAATTTAGCAGCTGAGAACAAGGCAGAGGAGCATGCAGCACACTGTTGCTGTGGTGCAATGGAGCCTGCAGCCCAGCTGTACAGCTGCCTGCACACTTGAGCAGCTCTGCTCCCAAGAATCCCGAATTTCCCCCTGGACAGAGGCATTGTGCTCGTGCAAAGCTAGGCAGCAAACAACTGCCCAGCCTGGAGCTGCAGCAAACCAAGCACACTGAATTCCTTCCTGCCCAAAACAAGCAGGTCCTCCTCACAGCACTTGGCAGCACCCAGAAGGTGGCATCTGGTAATTGATTTTTATGCTAATGGAAGTACAAAACTGGTTTAGACACTTAATTGGTGATGGTCTTCTTTGTAGAAACATATTTAGAAAGGAAGGGTTTCCTGCTGAAATAACATCTTAGAGCTCGTTCAATAATAATTCAGTGAAATTTCTGGAAAAAGCTGAGGGCACAGTGCATAACACAGTGCAAATACCTCTCCCCTTTAAGAAAGGCTATAAAATTCTACCTGCGTGTCCAGTTCAGTCACCTCCAAATTCAATTTATTCAGATGCTTGTTCACAAAGGTGATGAGAGTCTGAAATATGAAAACACTGCAATGAAAGCCTAGTCAGCAGGGCAGCAGTTCAACACCAGCAGTATGAACTCCACTCAGGAGAGAATCTGCATGAGTGAAGAGACTGCAACACAATCTCCGAGTTTTGAAATTGAAACGTGACATGAAAAATTGCTTTTAAATTATTTTTTATATGAATGAGGAACAGAAATAAAATGAATGTGATATATATATAAATTTTAAAAATATACTGTTTATATTTTTAAAATACACTGTTTAAACACAGAAAACCCCCACATTTTTATCAGACTATGGGGAAGTGGGTAATTGGACTCCACTCAAATCTGACAGCAGCCAAAATACTCTAGGGTTAGACCTCTGGCAGCTGTAAACTGGATAACTCCTTGGCATCAGTACAGTCAATGTACCAGTTGGGTTCTACTCAACATACACTTTGTGAGAACTTTTCTGATGGAAACTTCTGATAACTATATGTTGTTCCGTATTCTAAAGTTAAGTTCATGCTGCTAAACATGAAACAAGAAGTAACATTATAACCATGACTTTGTGTATTTAAGCATAAAGCTTAATTGTACTTAATGTATGCAAAGCGTGCCAGTTGTGCATTATATCCACACACACTCACCACATCCACAGCATCTGATACACACAGGCACGCACATGAACACATTAGGTATTCGAAAAATAAAAACATTCCAACCTTTTTCACTACATTGAGCTTATCTGGGGCATGGTCAAATAAAGTGTCGAATGCATCTCTCTCTGAAAAACATTCAGTACCATTAATATAGTGAGCAGCAGTTGTTCCAGTGCAGAATAAACACTTCCTGAGACACACATTCACTTGAGACAACACAGTCAGCAAAATGGCTCAATATAGTCTCTGTATTCCAAGTACCAAGTAGTTTTGCACACCCCTCTCTTGCTGCAAGCTGCTAGTAATTTATTCTCTATTATTCACAAAAAAGCATCATTTTCAGGTAGGATCTGGATTACCTAAAAACCCTGTTTCTCAAAAATGAGCAAAGAATAGTATCTTTATGCATAAAATCTTAAACAGCCAGATACAGACAGCCAAGTAACCAAATAATTTTCTGCAGAAGAACATGAGTTTACATTGGTCACTACATCTACAGAGGAAGATTTGCCCCAAGAGCCACTGACTGCATTATTAAGCATCTCAAGCAGGTTTATGATCACACATCTGCAATACAATCCTTTGTATAGATGTTTTGGGCCACTCTCAGATGCAATATAGAACACTGTCAGCAGGATCAACTTAAGGTAGCATGACTGGAGTGCTACTGCAGTCACCTTCTGAAGAAAACAGAAGAATATATAAAAAGGTACCAGAGCCTTTTCTGAGCAATTTCTGTTTCAAAAATCACCTGAATGACAGCAAATGACTCAACAAACATTCATATTCCTCTGTTAAAAAAAAAACAAACCAAAAGCCAGAGTAGATCCAAAGGCATTTGTAAAAATCAGACTTTACACCAAGCCAGACTCAGGTGAGTGTTTGCTGTTGGCCATCCTCAGTCCTGGCAGTGAGACACATGAGGCACAGGACCATGCATGGTGTGCAGGCCTGCTGAACAATGACTCCACATCTTTAAAGTATAAGTAGGTGATGGATGTGGAATATCAACATTCACCAGCTGGTTCATGATAAGACACAGTTTCACATTATGCTGGGAGCTCATGACCATTAATACCTCTGCAGTAATGTTTTGGAGGTTAAACCACAAAGCACATGCAAATTAACATGTGCTGAAAAGCAATGAAATGTGTTTTAAAGATGGTCAGAGTGATTTTCATGTTTTTTCCCCTTTTGTTAATTGCCACAACAGCCTGTGGTGCATATTTGCTAGGGCAACTTGAAATCCTCTCCTTTCTTGCCATTTGATCAAAGTGACCACCCACTGCAGAACTCATGTACACTCTGGCTGCCTCAAGAAAAGAGACAATAATCAAATGAACTTACCATGCCTTCCTGATAATGCCCTGTGGAAAAACAAAAAACAGGAGAAGAAAAAACCAGTTACATATAATTCACTTGCAGATATTGTGCTGCAAAAACACCCCAACATACATGGTAAGATCTTCAGCTTGGTGAATAATGGAGTATATTCATGGAATTAGGAGAATTTTGTGAATAACTTCACCACGTTACTCCAGCTGAGGATCTGGGTTAGTTTGGAGTCTATCAATATAACATGCCTTGGCTTCACCAAAGTCTCACAGCAGGCCAGATCTCATATTCCCTGCTTTGAACCACATCAGCACACCTTGCCTGGATAAAGAAGGCTTTTTCATGTTGATTTTGTGAAAACTTTTCCCTCTGCTTTGAAGATGCATCTACCACACCAACCACAACAGAAATCCCAAACAAGGCTTGGGCTGGTTCTTAAGGACTGCAGGACTCTGCTCCAGCTGATCCTTCATATAGCAATCACATATAAATCCATACAGACTAATAATAAGTTAGTAGCGCAGCTTCTCTCCATTCAGTTAGAAACCAGGATATTCTACTACTGTTCTCTTTTGGTTTGGAATAGCTTTTCTGTTAGAAAATGTTCAGTGAGGTGGCACATACAAAGCTGACTCCCACCATTTTACACATCTGAAGTCCTGCTTTTAGTTCCCCTCTCTATTTCCTCCCCCTTTTGTATTTTTAGATGCTTGTTTGCAGCTCTTGAAAAGGCTAAAATACAGTCACTGGCTGATGCATCATCTTCCCTGGAACCCCAATACTGACATCTAAATATCAGCAAATGTTTGAATTTCTGTGACCCATCTGTGTTCAATTACTGAACTGCTGGCAAAAGTGGTGTTGACATACTCAGTGTTACCAGTTATTTCCTCTTGGATTTGTCGAGACTGGAGGATTCCTTCTCGTTTCTGGAAAAAGGAAAAAAAGGGACATTTTTCTCAGTAAAGTTTAATGCTTAGGGTACAGTAAAAATTTGTGATCCACAAACATAATTAGATAAGAAACCTGCAGAATAAGAACTTTCCTTACACAAATTTTCAGCGATATATTATTTGACCTTGCAAGTATTTCAGAGAACTCTTTTATACATTAACAAGAAACCTGAAACTCCACCTGTAGAAGGAAGTATTTCTTTTCCTTTCTCCATTGTTCTTAATTCACTTTTCTTTTAAAGGCCCCAATTCAGCGAGACATTTGAAACACCCAAACACATATGTAAGTATTTTAGTGGAGGCATGTCTAGGTGAGCTGAATTAAGCCCTGTATTTCAATGAACAGCTTGGCAGATGGTGCCCATGCTTCTCTTTTGCAAAATATCTTGCTCCCAGGCTATTTTTTTGTTGCTGTTGTTTTTGTTTGTTGGTTTTTTTTATTATTTTTTTTTTCTCAGTGTTTCCTCTCTCTGCAGACAAAGAGCTGTATTGGCTTCTGACAGAATCCAGAATGGAGGTTCCACTGACACTGCCACGCTGCTCCAGCAGTGACTCTGATGTTCCTCAGATGGGAGAAGCCTTTCCTGGCTGCTGCTGAGGTCCCTTTGTGCAGAGGCTGTGCCCAACCTGGCAGAAGCCAACTCCAATCACTGCAGTTTGAGTCAGCTGCAAAATGAAGCACTTGAAGAGTCTGACATTGTTTCAGTTTGCTGATCACACTCATCTGGGGCTGGTGTAAATACCACACATATGTTTTGCTTCTCTTTGTGTTTTCTCTGTCAATTCTGGTTCGCTGGTATTACCAAAAATTTGCAGTACAGAGAGAAAAGTCAGGCAAATGCTGACAACTCTATTTAAAGTCTAGACATTAGACAATTACTCATGATCTTTCACTCCTTGTCACACAAGGAAATGAGAAAAATAGATTTATGCTGCTCCTAGACCCATCTTCTAGGAGGAAAAGAGAAAAGGAGAATAACCTTTTAGAAAAGTCCTTCATGGTATGTGAATTGGGGCTGCTGCTTTTCCCTACCTTGGAGAAGACAGCACATCCCTACCTGAGGCAGTCCTGAGTGTGTGATGTGCTGAGGACTGAGCCAGGCTTGTCTATTCCTTCTACACTGCATTACTAAAATATATTTCTTGATATATTTTCCCTTCTACACTGCATGACTAAAATATATCAAGAAATATATTTATTTCTTGTAAGAAAAGCTGAACCTGGCCCTCTGAGTCACTCCAGACTGGCACTTGGAGTAATGTGAACTGTCTTTTCAGCTAGTTTCAGTTTCAGGGGGTTTCCATGATATTTTTTAGAGTCCTGTTTCTAAATATCTTGCACACAGTAAAAAATGCATTCAGGGAGGAGCTGTGAGGACTTAAAAGACTGAAAAAAAAAAAAAAAAAAGAGAGGAGTCCAGAGAGTTATGTACTGGAAGGGGGGCACAGCACAGCTGCAGAGGCACTGTCTGTCACACACCTCCAGAGTCTGAAGAAAAATGACATAATTTAGGGCAATCTCCACTTCAGCTTGTGCAGACAGCAGGAAGTGCTGTCTCCAGTACTAACTGAAGTAACTTCAAGTTACAATCTAGTTCATGCTAGCTCCACTTGGAATTCCACTCTGTTTGGCATTTTTGTTTATTTTTCCCTTTGCTGCAGGGTGAAAGGAAACTTTTATTTCCTCCTCATCACGACTCTGACATGCCACTGATGCCTTATGCAAGAGCCCTGCTGCTCTCATCTCCTAGAGGGGCTGAGCATCACAGCAATGCTATCTCTATTTTCACTGAGCAGACTGGCAGCATGGGAGCAGAAAAAGGTTTCTAATGCTCTGAACCTTCTCTCTGCAAGCACACAAAAACTGCCTGAAATATACTCTAGTACTGATATTGCAAATATTTCCCTTTTGATAAACTGTAGACAATATGTCAAAATAAAAAGAAACCTGCACCTCAATCTTATTGTTGACAATAACAAAACCAAACAAACAAAAAAACCCAAACCGAAATGATCCCAAACTCTTGTTTTGTGTCTGGCACCTGACCCCTAACACTGATGGGATTTCCACACTGCCCTAATACAACCTGCATCCCCTGGACACTTACCTGACCAGACTATGTCAGGACAGACCTTCCTGTACTTTTGATTTGTAAAAGGACTGGTGAATTCCCAACAGAATGGGCCTTAAAACACTGCTCTGAGCACCTTCTCCGAAGGCTGCTTCTCATATATCTCTTGCACTTTAAAAACTCTTCACTTCAAAATTGACCCCTAGAATGATGTCACCTATTGTGAGGTTTGTCTTACACTAGACAGAGAATACACAATATTCCTAAAAATACAGAGAGGTGCTACTGAGGACTGAAAGCCTGTCCAAAGGCAACACTGGCTAAAACTGAAACAACAAACTATAAAAATCAACATCAACTATCTGACAGTCACTGAGAAAAGAGGCATGAATTAAGATTCCCCATTAAAAAGAAAAGCTGGACATGCATTCCAGTGATGACAGAAGACCTTAGTCTTAGAAGAGGCTTGGCATTTTCTTCCCTCATGGCTGAAAGACTTCACAGAAGGCCCTGAAGATATTCCTAATCACTTACCATTTAAAATTGGCAACTACTCCTAGAACAAAAAAAAATCTGAAACTGGGGTAGTACATCTGGAAATAGAAAAGACCTCTTCTTATCTCCTTTTGTGTCAGCATTTCTATGTAACTGAGGGCCAACTGCTTAATTTCCCCACAAAGTCCCAGCCTGAAAATCTTGCCATTATTTGGATGGCTTTTTGCCTGTGTCTTGTTACAACTAATTTCACCTGGAGGACCGTGTTTTATAATTGCCCCAACAAAGTGAAATGCAGAATTATTCTGGAGCTTGAAAGAACAAACACGTTTGTCAAAGGTTCAGAGAAGACTTCACTGGAACCTGGAGGCAGTGGTGCTCCAAAACATTTCCTTCCCAGGACCTTCCCAGGTAGGGGGACCAAATATCTCTGATTAAGGTTGTGATTTACACACTCATCTAATCTCAGTCATTTCCTAGCTTTGCCTAAGAGTAGTTTATGCACCCAGGAACTGCTGTCCCAGAACATGCTGAAGCCATTCTGATTGCTCTGCCAATGCATTCTTACACTCCCTGACTTCCATCTCCTGGACACAAACAATCTGTCATCTAACCATTCGTGGATGGTAGAATACATAATTTTTAAGAAGAGGCAAAATGATGACAAGACCCAGCTCTCCAAAAAAGCTCTCAGTCATTTCAGTAGATATGATCAAACAAAGCCTGGGCTTTGTTCAATGTTATTTATTCTACTGGTATGGCAGGAAAAGAAAATAATAGAGTAGCTACAAAAGGTCCAACTATCACATTTTTTCCTAGTTCAGCTTAAACCCAGATTTTGTATTACTCTCATTGCTAACAGCTTTTGTACAAAACAGCCAAAGGAAACAAGCTTTCATAAGAGCTAGGCTGATTACCTGTTGGACATGAGCACATTTTTTGTTTCACAAATATCTTTTTTTCTATTTCAATGAACTACATCCAGCCAACACAGCAACCCTCACGTTTTATGTGTTTCTATGCCTAACAAAATCATGAAATGAATTAAAGGAGTCTTTCTTAAAAGACTTCATAAAAGTACTTTGTCCTTTCATTTCTGTCTCTCTCCCGTTCTCCTTATCAAACCCTACACAGCAGAATTTTAAAGCAGCTACTGCATAGTCTGCTAAGCTTCCCTAGGCTCGATCTTTGTTTACAGAATGCACGAGTGTTTAGAACATGAGGTGTGCATGCCTGACCACTAAATTAGGAGTTAGGATCTGCTGATGGTTGATTAAAACTCTTGTGAGCTCAAAGGGTACACGATGCATGATACAGAATCAGTCCCATAGGATGTGAAAGATAGATTTAAAAATAAAAATAAAACCTCGCCCAGCATAAAATAAAAATGAGAAATGTCTCAAACAATTACACTAAATATACTGGCCCCCACCCTCTGTTAACAGGAATCAGCAGAGCTCTGGAGTCCCACTGACTGGTTTTTACCAAGGTCAGGCTCTGCAGGGCAAAATCTCCTTCAACATTACTTGGATTTTATTCTGGTGCAACTGCTTTCCCTGCAAACCACTGGCGCCTGAGCTGCAGCTGTGTAACTAAGAGTGAGCCAGATTCTCCCACTACTTATTGTTTTAAATTGGTTTATCTGTACCGACTTCAGTGGATTTGCTGTTGAACTACATTAGCCTGTTTAACAAGAGGATAGCTATGCCCACTGATTTCAAGTGGAATTTTGTCTGGAGGTATGGAATGACAGCAGAGGTTCTCATTCTTTCTTTTAGGACTTAGGTGTTATTTTTCTCATTTAGTTTTCCACCATAAAGATGCTCTGGTCACTGCAGTCCAGATTTCTTCAGCTGGTTTTGGCAGAACTTTGAGATAAACCAGTACAAATAATACATTTATAATAGCCAAAGGAACTATGTTTCTTTGAAGCCTTAGTGCAGATTCTCAGATTCTCAGGGATTCTCCTTCATCATTTGTAGAGAAACCCACGAAGCAGAATCTGAGTTGATGAGTCACTACCAGACATCAGTGACACATTTACCAGAGACTCTCCTTCAGATTTCTCCCTAAGTTACAAAACTTGTCCTACTTGAATTCTAGAACAGAGAATGTTTACTTTCTCAGATCTGTTTTACAGATTTTCAGCCACACAAAACTTGAGCAATAGCTCTTTCAGTCAGTTACTTCAGGGTAACATCAGTTAAATGACATAAATAAAGGCAGTTGCAGTGTGAAAAATAAAGGCAAAGTTAATTGGAGAGAAAGAAAAGCAGATTAAATGGGAAGAAGCCAAGTAAGATAGAGAAAGCACAAGCTCAGCTGAAAGAAAAATGATGAACAGAAAAACATGAAGAGTTTGAATGGATGAGGCTCTAATAAGGAGACTGACAAAAGGTTTAGTTGATGGGGATTTTTTTGCATGCTTTTGAGAAAACCAGCACTGTAATCAGACTAAATTAGCATGCACAGGACTGAAAAAGAATAGTTAGTCACCCAACAGGAATCTGAATGTAATAAACAGTGACAATTCATCATTCAGTGCCAAGAATGATTTGAATCTCTACACAAGTGAGAAGAGCGTCAAAAAATGGGGAAAATAATAATTCCAGAGATGATACTGGGTGATAAACACAACAATAATAGTATTTCATATATTTTTAATGTCACAGTCTGGCCACTTCACAGTCAAAGTAAGATGTTGTGAGCCAGAGCTCAATCTGGGAAAGCACTCGTGCAGTTCAGCAGGGAAGATGCACGAGTGTTCCCTGCCAGCCAAAGAGACACACGCATGCCCAGCCAGAAACCACAGATGCATTTTGGCAAGAAACTCCTCAGTCAACTTCACAACACTGCCAAGAGCTGTCTAAGGCCCCTCTTACCTGCACAACAACCACCTGAATGGACACATGGTCAGGGAGTCGGATTGGTGCTCGAAAATACTGAGATAATGCAACCAGAAGATGAAGTATGGCCACGAGGCTTTTAGCGTGAACAGCTGAAAGACATATTAAAAGCACAAGTTACAAACTGCACAGGTTTTTACTTCTGCTTAGGATGCAGGGATTATGGGACTCTTTTCCTCCTGCCACCTGGAGCCGGGGGGCACCTTTAAGGCACCCCATCTGTAGTGGTCTCCTGAAAGATGCATCAGCACCAGCGTGCCACTCTTTGCAACGTGTCTGGATGCCACAGGCTTGTGGAGATGGAAATCTAAAGTTAATCCAAAAGCCAGATTTTATGTGCCACAGTTTAAGTGCTGTCTCTGCATTCTCCTTGCCTCTCTTTTATTCCTTTTATTTCAATAAGGATTTATGGACTATCAGAAAGATATTTTTGTACTCATAACATGCACTTATTCATTTTTAAGTGTCACAATGTCTGCAGGATGATAAACGAGCCTGTTTTGGCACAAGCCTTAAGCAATAACTTATTAAACTCAATGACTCAAACATTCCTCATGAAGTTGTTCTAGTTCTGTTATTGAAGCTTTTTTGCAGCAGGTTTCATATATGGGTAGTTACCACAAACACAACTTACAAGACATCAAAAGCCAAACTCTATGAAATCCTTGATCAAGTATCAAACCATTGGCATTAATGTGGATAATTTCCAATCCTTATTATTGCCTTTCTTCTTCTTCTACTTTGTTTTTGCATTTCCCAGAGTAGTACTCCTAAAAGATCTTTGACACTGCAGTGCACTTAGTTTTTTTGTACTTGAACTAATCATTAATCATCACTGCACTGCTGAAACACGATCAGATTCACTAGAATATCCTTCCTCATAATCTTACAGAGCAAGTCTCAGCTATGCCATGGAGATACACATCCATATAAAATGTGGCACTGCTGGCAAATGCTGCTGGAGTGCCCGTGCTCAGGGATGAGGTGCTTTAGCAGAACACTCCAAGGATGTTTGTCTGCCTACCACCAGTGTGTGCTACAGCTGGGCCCAGCTGCTGCTCTCTAGCTCTACTCCAGCCCTAAAACACATGTAAAACATTAAATTAAAACTAGAAGTTAAATTGTCAGGCCACTCCAAACACCCCGCCTCCAGCTGCACAACAGAGAATGGAAAGAAAACTTGAGGGAGGTTGAAAAAAGAAGGGGATGAAAAATACAGCAGGACCACAGAAAGGGGGAAAGTCAAATTGCCAAATGTTCACTCTTCCTCCCTCGAGATACTGCTCTCCTTCTTACTAATTTGTTGTACATGGAACAGGATACAAAACTGCTCAGCACCAGACAGGTATAGAAGACAGGGGAAATGTGATGTACTGGTCATGGTATTCACCAGCACGACACAATTCTGAAAACCAAACTTAGAACAGATTAGGAGGCCTAATTTTCTAAAACTGATAACCTACTTTCTGCAACACATACCCACTAAAGTGTCTTGTGTTGGGCCACTGAAGGCATTTTTATTAAGATACTGCTGTGTTCATTCTTAATATAATAGAACAGTATGGGTGCAGAACTAGTCCTGATGAGAGTTTTGTAATCAAAGCTATTGGCTCAGACTTAGCCTGAAATCATCAGAAATATTATTCATATCTATGTTGCAAATTTCACATAGAGTTCTAGCACCTAACTCTCCTCACATCCATCTACTGCATTTCTGCAGGTATTTGCCTGTTTCAACAAAACAATTTAGCAACACGAAGCTTAAGCTGGCATGCACGTGGACTTCAGAGCAAAGGCAGGCTTGGACACACTCTGAGAACACACCTAACTGAACCTGAAGGCTGAGCACCAGCGAAGAGGGTAGAGTGGCACATCTGGAAGTGCCCTTCAGAGCAGTCCCTACCATAAATCCCAGGTTTCAGCCCTCCCTTACCACTGGATATTTCAGAATTCCAGATGGCACCTATGAACTCCCAGCTGCCAACAAATAACAGAATAGCAAACACAAAACTTACAGTCAACATTCCACTTAATGTTTCTTGGAGGGAGTTTAAGGGTTTCATTGATCTTTTCAAGCACTGTCTGTAGCTTCTGTTTCTGAGCAATTTCAGACTGAGTAACTTCTGCAACATTCAGCTTCTCACTTTCAAGTTTCTCTGAAGTGACAGAAGAAAAAATGGAGGAAAAACAATTGTCAGATCCAGGAAGAGCACAAAAACATTCCATGCACCTAGAGATACATTCAGGAGACATCAGACTTCCTAATTTTATATTTAACTTTTTTTTCCCAGAGCCTCTTTCTGGAGCTCCTAAAGATAAGTTCACATTTTGCCTTTAGTTACACACTGACAAGGAGAAGGCCAAGTGCTGCTCGATGCCACAGCACTGACTAACAAACATTTGCAGCAACTCCCTTTGGGGAGCACCAGACTTGGAGGTAAGGCCCATTACTTCTGTTGCTGCTGGATAAAGGTTATTCTGCATGCAAGTGGCTTGTACAGCAGACCATCAAACACAGGAAACAGATTTTAACATCAACTTTAAGATTTATTTTATCAGTAGCAGCCTCCCAGCTTCTACCTCAAATGCAGGAGATAAAAATTTTACTTGGCCTATTAGTGATAAAACTGAAGTGATTCTGTATTCATAGAGGCAGAGGATGCATCACAGCAAGGCAAACAAATTTTCATGAAAACAAATAAAACCTCAGGCCATTCCTCTCTATGAAACCACAGCCATTTTCTGCACTCAAAATTTGCAGTAAATTCTAAAATATTAATTTTATGAATTGGTTTGTTATAGTTAGTACAGTTGCTATGTATATACACACGTGGATTATTGTTTACCCTTAAAGAGTAAGCAAAGAAAATATAGCAGCTCCCTGGTGACAACAGCAGAAACAAAATGCTTGGTCACTTATCAATTTACTTCTACAAAAGACTTTCTTCTTAAGAGATATCTTATTTGGTAAGAGCTGATCTTGTTCCCATCCAGGCCAACTGAGTATCTTCCCATCTTCCAAAGGGAGTGAGCCTAAACTACCAGCCTAAGAGACTGCTATCTCCTAAACCAGCCTAAGAGCTGCTATCTCCTAATCCTGCCTAAAAACTGCTATCTCCTAATCCAGCCTAAGAGACTGCTATCTCCTAATCCAGCTATCTCCTAATCCTGCCTAAGAGCTGCTATCTCCAAAGGTTTCTTGCACCTCCTCAGAAATCAGTCTGTGCATAGTCTCACCCCAAGACTGAGGATTTAGTAAGCAGACACCTGATCCATAAGGGTAATGGAACTGGATCAGGATATGCATATTTAGAGTCAGGCTGTGTCTGATACACATTTTTTGAATTTTGGGTGAAGTCACTGGAGGTCTGCCCATGACAATCCAATTGCTCAGTCTGGGCATACCCAGCCCATCACAATATATTCAATGGTTTAACCATTCATAGAGGGGAACAGTCTGTGAAGTCTTTATTAGAAGTGCTCACGTGATGTTTCAGGATTCATTTAGGATACTGGAAAGAAATTTACTGGAGACTTTATGAGCTGTAATAACTAAGAAAATGGCTTTCAAGCCAACAGTGTAAAAAGCACATGCCAACTCTGCATTAGCAGTTTCTTTTCTCTATCTGTTTCTCAGCTGAAGCTCAGTTTGCAGTCCACTGGGCACCATTACCTCAGTCATGTTAAAAGCCAGACATCAAACCAGAAAGAAAATCCAACTTTCCAGAGGAACCTTGCAATGTGAATAAACTACAGCATGGAAGGAGCAGAGATTAAAAACATCCACCATGGTACTGAGAATGCCCTTGCCTTCAAACTTACTTTCCACTTGTAACATGGTGAAGTTTGTGCAGCCCATATGCAGATAATAAATTTAATTGGAGTGAATGCTGCTGCCAAGACAAGAGCCCTCCCCGTGCAGCACCCCAGGTAGGCTTTGTGCACCACACATTGCACTGCAGCCACGAGGGCTGTGCATACAGCCCACTGCTCAGGGCTCTTGTAGCACAATGCTATTTTTATATCACTTTGTGGCACAAATGTAAGATGATATTGAGGCTCCTGGGCAGGAACAAGAGATCCACTTATTGACAAAGTGCCTCAACACTGTGCACGTGTATTTTTTCTTACCAAATAATTTCTGCAGTACTTGTCCATCATACAGGTCTTCAGCCAAGTCTTTCACAATAATCCTCTCTCCTACCAACACATCATTAATCCAGTCAATTAGTACCTATGTGGGAAGCACAAATTTGGCAGTATTATACACTATTCATTTGCAATTTAAAACATATGTCTTTTTTTCTTAGCAGAAAGAATACCAAAGCTGCAGTGGCTCAAAATACAGTCTGACAGATCGTCAGGAGCAAACAGGAAAGACTCAGCAAGGACTCATCTGAGGTGGCTGTGCCAATGCACCACAAGGTCTAGACAAACACTAATTGATGCAGAGTCTTCTGCAGTGAAATCTTTCCCTTGCTTTCAGGAGCATTTTAACATCTCATTGTGAAGCCACAGGTGCTGAAGTTGATTTTCATGAAGTGTCCTGCTAGAGTTCTAACCCCAGGAATCACAAAGACAAGGGAAAGTCAGTGTGATTGTAGACTGGGGTGGGATGGGACTGAGACTCTGAACTCAGGATTTTAGTAGAAATTTTTAAGTCTCCCTGTGCCATATCTAGAGAAAGATACTACCACAAATGATCTCCCCATTTCACTGGGATGCATGCACCACGTGGTTCCAACTAATTAATATCTAACCAGTGCTTTGAAGTGTTCAAGTGAAAGAGGCAGAGATTGCATTAAAAATAGTTCCACTCTCTTGAGAGGGTTTACATGCTTTCATTACCTTCATTAGTTCTTGTAATTTTGGATCATTTCTTGAATTTGGATCCACCATTGTTCGGACTTCATTCTCCTCTGGAAGTTTTAAAAGAAAAACATTAGAAACCATCCCAGGCACAACACTTCATTTTATATCAAGCTTTCATGTTGAGATGTAAAATTGTTGTGAATTACCTAGCATAGTGTCCTCAGGGTCTAGTTCAAATGGAATGGGACTGAGAGGTAAGTTAATGGCATTTATTCCTTCTTCCTGTAATTCAGACACTAGGAAATAAAAAAAGAAAAGCTTGGTCAAATTTCAATTTAATTTTACTTACTATTTCACTCTCACTAAAAGTAGCATTAATTGTCTTAATTTCTTTATAAGAACATGACTCTATTAGATAAGCCACTGGGTGTAATTACAGCAATAAAGCAAAACTAGCAAAAATGGGAGGCCCGGCCAACAAACCTTTACTTGTATGAGTACATTTTCATGGATAATGGTGCTGGAACCAAGGCAATTACCTCAAATCTTTTCCAGGATATGGCCCCCTGTCCTCAAACTCTTAAAAGGCCCGCTTGCATGTTAATGGTGCTGCCGTTTGAACAGTAATGAATCATTTCAGCTGATGGTTATTGCTGTCAGTATGCCACCGTGGCTCTGGAGATGCTGCAGGTTTAGCTCCTGCTGGCTGTGCCCCCAGGCAGGAGTGAGCAGGCTGAGGAACCATCCTGGACTAGGATGCAGCTGCAGCACACAGCACACTCTGCTCTCAGCATGCTGATGGGTCTGCACTGCATGCTGCAGGATGCTTCTGGCCCATGTTCTTGGCCTTTCCTCAACACAAATCACAGCAGCAAGGCACGGTGTAGGATGATGAACCCTCTGAAGCGTTGCCTCAGTGTGGAGTCCACACAGGTTGAGAAAGAACCTGGACATAGGAACGGGGAAGTAATCCCAGACCCCATGGTTTGGAGATACCAACGGTTGTCAGGAAATATGGACAAAGTCTTACTCAGCCAAAGTCCCCAAATTCTGCAAAAATCAATGTTCTTGAGAAGAGAAGACCAGAAAGATCCAGAGAAGTGGTGTAAAGGGAAGCCTGTCGCTTGTTCTGTACCTGGAAGAACTTTGATCATTCCTCTGGATGACCCAAACTCCAATAGGTTGCAAAGACAAAACCCTTCCTTCACTGCCCAAACATTCCTAACAGAGGGCAAGGAATACCAACCAGCCAACACACAATGAATGCTGTGCTGTGGAAACTGCCAGCACTGAGCAGGGATTACTCAAGTTTGTACCTTGCTTTGGGAACCAGAAATCAGTGCAGGGCTGATTTACCAAACCAGGAAAGGGGCTCACTGCCTTATCCATGACCAGGAATGTTACCACCCAATTTCCAGTGTGCTCACCTTTGACAGAACTGGTTGTTAGCTCATCTGCTCCAGTAAGAGTCTAAACTTAAATAACTTAATCCAGGAATCCCACGTACAGCTTAAAGATTCAGGCACACCTTCTGACATGTACTGAAATATCTGACTTATGTGAAGATGCAAGAGTCACTATCCAACAATTCAGATTTACCAGCTGATGCTTTCTTAGTTTTATTCTGAAAATTACAGAGACAGTTTGGTTTCTAAGAAAACAGAGAAGTACTCTAAAGATCTGTTTTGTCTCTGCCCTCATGGCTGCCTCATAAGTTAGCTTTGCTTCCTTGGTGCAGCAAGTATAGCTAAATTCACACAAACATGTGATCATCAGTCACTTGGTGTGTAACAGGACTTAGAAATTTCCAAATATTTTCTATGCTTCATGAGATGTTTTGTGGTCTGCCAGATGAAATGTTTCTGTGCATGCTTCAAGAATCTGTGTAGCTGTGTTCAAGCATCTATGTACGACTCACAGCAATAACGGCTGCTAGAATGTTTATTCCTTTTAATGGTACAAAAATAATTGAAAAATCCATTACCTTCAACACTGAACCTGTAACTTCATTCCATACACTCACCCTGCTTATGTATCTGTAACATACAAATACTGAGCAGCTCTAAAGAGACATAAAACAACGTTGACAATAACAGTTCCCTTGATTGTTGTATATTCTCTAAAACTGATGGCTGAAAGCAGTGGACCAAATTAATCCCTCATGTAACTCCACTAAATTCTGAGGAGTTATAGCAAGGATGAAACTGGTCCAGCATGTACAATCTCGGGAACTGCTTGCACTTAATGGCAATTGTTGAAACTGCTACCACTCCTTAGAGGAAATCACTGTTGGTTTCTTGGTTTCATTAATCTCTTTGATTTTTTTTTTTTTTTTTTTTGGGGGGGTTTAAAATGGTTATGGGCATAAAAATGTCAGTGGGTAGAAAACTTCCCTGTGGAGGTCTTTCTTCTGCTCTGAAACGTTTAGCTCATGGAGGACTTCCTCACAAAGTGTCCTAGGCAGAAAACGTGGGATCTTTTCACATCAGTCCCAAGGGGAGCACAGGAAATAAAATCTATCCAAGCCAGCTGCCTCCACTGAGCTCTCCTGTCCCAAAGGGCTGGATGCTCTGCTGGGTGAGACCCACTGGACAAAGCAGTCAGCTCGTTTTCCAAGGGAAGGACAGTGATGAAAGCTTTTGGCTCCTCTCTCCAGGGAGCAGCCTGCTGGCAGAGCTTGCTGACAATTCTCCAGGGAGACTGAGTGGACCTTTCAAGGTTGAAAGCTATGTAAAGAATTCTTTACAAGGCTCACTGGACCGTGCTGTACCTGTCCTCTAATGTGCACAACATTCTACCTTTACTAGCATGACCTCCATCACATTCTCAGAGAAAATAAGAGAAAGCAAACAAACCCCTGCCACATTTTTGCATGAGAAGTGAACATAAAACACAAATAAGATAATAATAAATATACATGGGAACTAAAACACTGACGTGTTCTAGAATGCAAGTGTTACATTTACTGCACAGCAGGGGCTAAGCTCTGCTTTCTGTACACTGCTGTAAGCACAGATATCTTGCACACCTGCCAGAGCCGTTTACAGAACACCACACCTCCAGATGATCCAAAGACCCCAGATGGATCCCGTTTTTAGAGAGGACAGCTCCTCCTCAGCCTCTGCACTTTGCAGTGCACAATCCATACCCCAGGCTGGTATTAGTGCCATAATAAAGGTTCTTCCTGCCCTCCTGTCCCCTACAAGCAGCAAACATGATAGAGAAACCCTGAGCCTGACAGCATCTTTTTCATTTTTTCCCCCAATACTCAAGAGCAAAGATTTAACTGTGGATTAGTAATACTACTAAATGGAGCAGGTAAGCACATGCATTATATCAAACTGTATGTAAACTGACAGAAAATGTATTATGCAGTACAGCCTCACTTTCTAAGAATTTCCATCAAAAAATACCATGACAAATCACTGCTATACATTTAGGTGTTTATAGAGCAACCACAAATATGTGATTGAGGTTAAGAGTTTGCATACCACCGTTTCAGTAGAGGAGTCAATTTTTCAGCTGCTTTTCATTAATTTGTTTTAATTAATTTTCATGGAAATCACTTCAGCAACTTAGTATTTTAATAAAAAGAAAGAACACAGTATTGGGGCAATTTTTGCAGCAGCTGAAATTAACATAACATAATCTAATTTCTCGAAATACTGTGAGGAATGGCTTTGGAGCATCAGTAAGAGCTGCACTCCGAGCCTTACAGTGCAAGTTCATCAGCTACCACGGGGCTTATGCTCATCGTGCTGATATTGGGAAGAAAGGGACTTCATCCCTTTGGACATGACAGCAAAATCCAGTCCTTCAGGGATTTTTTTCAGGGATTTTTTTCAGTCACCATACTGAGTGGATCTGGCGGAAGGCACTTTTAGAGCAAGACCCTGAAAAGCAGCAGCTGCATCTGGGCCGGACAAATCTCTGTGGACCGGCAATGTGAAAGTCCCAGTTTTAACTCCGGATGAGGAAAGGACATTTCTGCTCAGACTTCTGATTCAGCCCCACGTGCCAAATTTCTTATGATGTAATCAAGTGCAACTCCACTGCTATCAGCTGTCAACAGACTTCCTCCCATCATGCCAGCACCAAATTTGGCCCCGGAGCCCACGAGCGAGCCTGCATCAACAGCGACTAGAGCAGCTATTTTAAGCTGGATGGAATTCTCAGTGTTGTAGATGCTCTGGGATTAGGAGGTCACAAACCTATGCTGTGAAAGGCAGGCTGTGCTGTGAGGCAGAGCCTGCCCTGGGCTGTGTGTGCACCCAGCTGCCATTGGGGCTGCACGTCTGACAGCGGAGCGCTGCCCATACGGTTCAGATTGCCTTAATGCCTCCAGCACATGCAGCCTGTTGCTCCACATTGTATTTATTAGACAGTTTCATTTGGGTTTTTTTACTCGTTTATTTTGTGTGCTTGAAGGCTTTTTGCTGCCCTATTTAGTATTCAGGGCTTAGAGTTATTCTGATTTGAATGAAACACATCTCATTATTTAACTGAGCTCAGCGATGCCACATCACCCAGTGCACTCTCTGTGGTTTAGATGGATTTTATATCCATCTGAAGAGTCATGAAACAAATACAGCAAGATGCAGAGTAAAACAGCCTCTCCTCTGAGTGCTGCAGCCATGTCTTCCCCATGTAACTGGTTTTGTACTTACAAAATTAAAATTACTCAAGTGCTACAACAGGAATGGATGAATTCTGAAAGTGTGTGATTAACTAGAACCAAACCATAATTTTGGAGGAGCACAATGCCACTCTGCATATACAGCTACAGACCTATACATACACAACATTTCTGCAAGCCTTTAATTGCCTTTCTTTCTTTAGCATAAGGGTTTTCTAGTCAAGCTCTTCATCATTTTAAAAGTTTCACATACATTGGGTTGGGGGTTTTTTTGTTGTTTGTTTGTTTTTCGTTTTGGGGTTTTGGTGGGGTTTTATGTTTGTTTTTTGGTGGAGGGTTTTTATTTGTTTGTTTTAGGGGCGTTTTTTGTAGAAGCTGAAATTTGCTGACATTCACCTGACTCCAAGAGTTTAAGCTTTCTATAAGAAAGCCAAAATCTACCTGATATTTTAAACTGCTACAGTAGGCAGCAGCTTTACGTGTCATGTCTCTATCTTAAGCTAGTTTTTCCTGGAACAAGCACCATTTGGAAGGCTAGCTGCAGACACCATATTGCCAGAACAACCCTAGATATTTGTATGTATGCCCACATTCAAACATGCATGCCTATGCTACGTCCATTTAGATACATCCATAGCCAGAAATTACAGCCAGTTTAGAAAAATGCTGATTTTCAGCACAGAATGTCTTTACTGCTCTTGTACAAGACAAACACTCAATTATAGCTGAGCCAAATTTAGATGAATTGGGTTTGGGTTTCACATTCCCTTTATTGGGTGCAAATTTCTGGTAAATGCCCATGACCTCGATGGTTTGCTTTTGTAAGCACTCGTGCACAACAGCAGGTTTAGCTCTTCTACTGCCTTGATAGCCTGTAATGCAGACTTGAGTGTAAATGACTGTATCCACACAGATCTCAGTGGATTTGTGCTGATTTATACCAGCTCACTGTTCCCTCTCACATACCCCAGTTCTGTAAACCCATATAATTCCACTGGGGTAATTCTGGATTTGTACCTGTAAATGAGAAAACTGACCAAAATTAAGACAGCTAGAAAATGAGAGAAAAAAGAAAGAAAATATATTTTCAAAAAGTCATAGTTCGTTATACTATTTAGTCAAGCAAACTTACATAATTGCTTTCTGGGCTACCTATCCAAAATGTTAATTTCTAATACCTGTGGCATGTGCATCTTAGAAGTCCACAAAGGGAAAAGAAGATATTAATCTAAAATAGTACTGCCTAATTTTCTGGAATACATAATTCATTAAACATGGTTCTGGCAGCTCAACTTTAACTCTGAAACAAAAGAAATCCACACAAAAGACAATAAATCTGCATTACACATGGTACTAAAATGATCCAATGGATTTATAGATGTTTACAAGTTTGCAGAGTGTGACACAGCGTCCACCAGAAATTTGATATTCACAGCACTAAACATCATAAACATATGTCTGCAACTACAAAAGGGCTTTTTTATGTGGGGATCATTGTTAAAATTGTCTTCAGAACATAAACCTTAAGTTGTAAATGCTACTCCCCATTTATTCTCCAAGACATAACAAATGAGGGAAGAAAAGCAGAGATATGTTTGTAATTGAAAATGTTTCTCAGGAAATGATCTGTACAGGAACATCATTCTCATTCCATTAACTGCTGACTCCAAGCCAACCATTTGTAAAAGTAAATAAATATGCAAACTGGCTGACAACAATGTGCCTGCCTTTAATGTTTCTGCATTAGTACTCAGTCTCCAAAAAAGAATCTATTTTCTTTTCTCATTTCTCCATTAAACCAAACATGGCATGCACACAAAAGGAGCAGGAGTAATGCTGCTCACAAAAGGAGATGGGAGAAATGCTATGATTTGATTTTCGTGTATGCAAAACAAATTATATGTCTTTTGCCTTGAACTTTCTTTAAAAGTCCAAAGCCACTCTCGAGTACCTCAGTGACTAGTTTGCTGCTCCTTTCTTCTTTTTTTGCAATTGGCAGGGGAAAAAAAAAAACCTCCACAGACAGACAGATGTCTGGTCTAAGTAGGTAAAAAAAAAAACAAATCAGGACGCAAACTCAGTCCTTTTTTAAAAGAGTACATGTGATTCTCTTTTGCCAGCTTCATTAAGCCTTCCATGCTTTCACATTTCATTTGGGATGAAGGTTCCTTCTCAGAATTCCCCTCTAGTTTCTAAGAGGTAATAAGCAGTGAAGTGCCAAGCTAACACAGATGCCAGCCATTCCATTCATTCCTTCTACACATCCTCTCAACACATCTTTTAAAACATGTAAGCAGTATCTGCAGATGTTTTGAAAAGACTGTCACCCTACAGGAGTGTTTAAAACTCCTCTGAAAAATCCCAAAAGGCAATTTTAGGAACAAACACAGACAAGAGTTCAATTGATGCTGATTCTTATTCCCACTGAGGAACAAACCATGCGTATGAGAAATGCTGTGACCATTCCAAGTTCTTATCAAAATGTGTTGTGTGGAATCTGATCCCGAAACAAACTCCAAAGGGTCTCAGATACTTTGCTAGGGTGTTTGTGCAACAGAAACATACAGGTTATTAGATGGTGGTACCCCTACATGCAAAATACTTCATTGAAACAAATCCTTTGACAGAAAAGTACTTTATGGAAAGAAATCCTCTGGCAGCTAAGATTTCCAACTTACCGAGGTATGTACTGAGAGATCCCTGAACTGGTTTACTGGGGGATCTCAGAATTACACAGAGTACTTGGGGCCATACAGAGAAGAAGGGACAGCGTCTGTGTCCTCCTCACTGACACTTTGGTATTTCTCCAGTTACAAATCTGTGGGTAGGAGGCAGGCAGACCTCTTGGTGCAAGTGGAGGCAATTGTTCTTCTTACACGCTCACCAGCCTGCTGCAACAATTTTTTCCAAATACTGTGGAGTGGAGAAGCAGATTTTGCAGGGCTGACTTGCCTCATTTTGTGAATCACCAACCAGCTAAGAGCAGCTATTCCAACATCAACAAGAGGCGTTCATGCAGAGAAGACAAAACCAAGGATCTGTTCCAAGAAGTCTTTCCCAGCTCAACAAGTTCTAGCTATTCCTAAGAGAAAACCCCAAAATAGTACACAGGAATGTGAGGGCAAACTAGTAGCAAGCTGAGGATTTCCTGAATTTCTTGCTGTTTTCTTCTTGTGTATGTAAGCCTTGTTTCTGAAGGACAAAATGTTAAGAGAGACCCTCTGCACCTCAGCAACCTAGATGAGTGCCTTTTCTTGAAAGAAATAGAAAAATGACAACTTTTACTGGAAAGTTAAAGCTCCTTCTCAGACACTACAAACTGGTTTATGTGTCACACATGGCCCCATGTTTAAACTGCAGTTCCTAGAGCTACTTGTGTTTTGAGATAAGCATCTCATCATCTTCAAGGAAAGACTCTGTGACAAAGGAGGAAAAGATTTCTAATAAGTGGCCAAGCATTTCTACATCCCAGAAGGTAAGAAAACAAAAAAAACCAAAACCATGTTAGAATCTTATGAGAGATTCTCATGGTTCAACATCTTTCTCTACTATCAAAATTGACCAGGATGAAGTTTGGGGTTGACACCAAGGCTGGAGAAGTAGCAAACATAAGAGTAATGGGATAAGAGTCATCTGAAGAAATTAAAGTAATAATAATGAATACAAATGGGTAGATCTATTACTTATTTGCATAACTAGTAGTTTGGAATTCTTCACTACCTTCTGTGTCAATCCTGAGTATATAACCATGGTTCTCAGATTCAGGAGCTGAATTGACTTGCAACATCTAATTCTGTTTTTCCCCTTGACTTGAAAGATTTTCAGTTTCTTGCTATGTTTAATATTTGTTCCTAACACACAGATGGTTTCTTCAAGTCTCTGCAATATGTCCTAGGTAACTGAAGTTTGTAGTCAAGGACAGAGTCAGGATCTAATTTGGGAAGTGGGATCCAACAACAGGCCTTCAATATGGCAAGAACAGGCTGTGGCTTTGGCTGGATCAGCAGAAACCCAGCTACATTCTGAAAGAAAAAGAGGTGGATTTGGTAAAAGGCAGCAAAATGAAACCTTAAAACGGAAGAAATATATCTTCTAGCACCCTGAATCTAAACTGCCCTTCAGGGTTCTCTTGGCCAATGTGGAGGTTTGACAGCAGAAAAGCTTCAGGTAGCTTTGACTGCTACAGCAAGGGGAACTCCCTTCCCCATCCTTGTCTCACAGGAGTGGGCACTGTCCAGCTGACATCCCACGTGTGGAAGCCCCTCTGCTTGTCCCAGCCATGCAGCAGGATCAGCCAGGGCTGTCTGTGCAAATCCCTGCCCAGAGGGAGGACTTTGGTCAGTGGGCATAAACCACAGTGTGGTGTGATCAATAGCGTGGCTGTGCTATCCTCCTAAAGCACATTTACACAAAAGTGTAAGATGATGATGCAAGGCAGGACTTCGGTAGCACAAACTAGAAATCGTGTTTGGATTAGGAAAGCAGAATTTGTTCTCAATTTGCACAGGAAATAAATCAACGCTTTCCAGCCTAAGTTTTCAAATCCCTTCATCAGAATTAATTCATTTAACAGAAGAAAACAGCAGTATCCTCATTCTGCAGCACAGAAAAAACGCAATTCTAGTTTAAGAAATATATCTACATATTTCCTTTCTGGAGACAAATTGCACTTGTAAAATGGAAGCCTGGCACTTAAAATACAGCCTTAAAAGCTTGTCTCTAATGTTACATTAGCCTGACAGAGCAGACAGGAATACCTGCACCTCTTGCTTTCCAAACCCATAGCATGGCAAATAAAACATCCTTTTTTCCATATAAACCAGTTATAATGATTTTCATCCAGCCCTGTGGCTTGCCCTTCACAGGCTCTGCCTGGTACCCTCCGTGCATTCCTAATTTTGCATATTTCCTTATAAAATCAAACAGCTGCTCCAGCTTCCAAATGCCCTGTCTAAAACAAACCACCTGACTGAAGTGTTCATCTGCTTGTGGTGTTTCTGTGAAGACCAGCACTGTAAGGGTGAATCCCAGCTCTGAACTGCACGTGCACTGTCCTCCTCCAGGAGATCTCAAACAAGCTGGAATTTCGGAGCAGCACTTGTAGAACCTGTCAAGAGCTGTCAGACAAGGGAAACTCCCCTGTGTGAACTCCCACCTGCCAAATGCATTTCCTGGGCTGCTGTCATTGCCAATGTACCGATTTCATCATGAGGAACAATCACACCAACACTACCTGTGGCTGTATTTCCTACTTTGCAGGTGGGCATACCTAAACCTGCAACTCAATCATCCACATAAATAACCTCAAATGGGTTTTACTCCATGGCTCTAACACACTTGGAGTTTCTCAGAAATATTCTGCAGCCTTCAGCTTTGATGTTGTGAGTTTGTGTTACTATTCCTCTTAGAAAGTGCATAATGCCATGAAGTTTTCATTTTAAGAAGCATGAATATTAAACTTCCTGACTGTATAACACATAGTCCATTTGAAAAATGCTATCCCAAGCATGCTTTTGACTATGAATGACAACTCGTCCTGAGTGCAAATTCAGCTGATAAAAATCACTATTTTCACACTGGAGCCAGTGTTACCCAAAGACTGCATTTGTACCAAACTGAAGCTAATAGAAACATATAATCCTATGAAACATCACTAGGATGAAACAGCTAATTCTATTTCATATTGCAGAAATACTTTCAGGGAATAACATTAAATATTAACAGACTGCTGTATTTTCTTCTACTTTTACCCAGGAAAAATGAAGTCTGACACGAGTAAGAAGAAAATAAACTCTCATTCTTATATTCAAACTACTGCAAACCAAAAAATATCTACCATTGTAAAAATACAAGGTCAGAAAGCAATAACCAGAAAAGCTGAACAACCAGATGAGTCGGTCTGGGCTCCTACCTTTAGGGCAAAATGCTCCACAGCCCATCGTAGGGTCGCTGGGCCACCCTCATAGTGCATCCCAGGGGGACCTGCAGTCCTTGAGGTGCTGGAAGCCCCTGGCAGGCCCCTGTGCTGCTCTCTTCAGAGGAGCTGTTTCAGCTTTCCAGCCTGTTTTCCTGCAGAATGGTCCAAGCTCATCACAACTCCCGGCTCAGAGCATCGCTTCAGAACAAGCGACTGACTGCCTATATAATTTAATATGATGCCACATGAGACTCATAGACCATCTGCAAAAGAAACTAAATCTGCTTTTTGCAGCTTGGTGAGTTGCAGTTTTGGTTGTGTGTTTTTGTTATCAGTCATTCAGTCATACAACTAAACAAAGTGCTCAAAGGGCAAGTGCAAAGCACACGTTTTTAGCGATGCCAGTCTGTTTCTGTTCTGGGTAACTTGTACCTCTTCCCCTTGTAACTGAATAAAGTCACAGTTCCCCTCAAAGCATAGGAAAAGTCTGAGCATAGACTCTCATAGACTCTGCAACACTGAATGGGAAATTTCTTTTTTATTTTTGTCTGAATTGAGATGCACATGTGATATTACCAAATACTACCAAATTCAGATCCTGATCACAGAACTCTTTTCTCTACAAATACTTCCCTACTGAAATAATTAGCAACACTCACATGGATCAAGGATTAAGCCCTGAAGCAGGCAAAAGCATATAAAAAGCTAAAAAGCAGAGAAAAGGAGATGTATGAGCCATCAAAAGAATAATAAACTACTGGTAAGAAATAAACTAGTTTTATGGTCTATGGGTTCTTCCAAAGGGGGACAGCAATGAAAATATAATCTAAAGCAATTACTTACTTGGGCTAAAAATCAAATTCCTATGAAGTTTTCTACAGACTAAAACTTTTCAGAAGCTATAAAATGTCTAAGTGCTTGCTTCAATTTGGAGCAGGAGGGAAGTGACACATCCCTGGCTCATTTCTAAGTCATGGAAAGTAGTTACCTTTCTAATTTCCAATGGAACTCCATTTAAAATACCAGTGCCAAAAGACAAGCATGGAGAATGGGGTGCTATTTATTGTTTAGGCTTACTCAGCTGCGCTACACAACATCTCTCCCCCAGGTTTCATATCAGATATGATTCCTTGCAGAAAAACTCTCAGAGCTCTCCTAAGTGTTCTGACACCACATTCTTTGCCAGTCCTAAGGAGGCTCTGATACACACTGCTCTGCAGCTTCTGGGACATTCCTAAAAGCAGCTCTCCCTGCCAACATTTCTATTTCATGCTGCACTCTCAAGCAGTAATGGGGCTCCCCATTCTGACTCCTGGAGCCCCACTGCCTTCTGGCACTGAAAACCTGCACTGCTGGACTGCTGAATAACAGCATTCAATTATGGACAATACTGAGCTGGCAGCTCTTCACCAAGCTTCCCTTTTCTTAATTTCTGAATAGAATCATAAGTGTCCCAGATACTTCATTATGGCAATCCTGTCTGGGACACAAGCACAACTAAAGGAAAACAATGCTTCACTTGAAATGTCAAGAAGGATGCTGGAAATTATTATATATTAAGCAAATTCACGAAGTCTGAAGTCACAGCTACCTGCATCATCAATTCAACCTATTTTATAAATCATTATTTATATCTGTTTATAAAGTGGTGGTTTTTGCATGCACAAAAGTAGTTATTTTACAAAAAAATAGTAAGTAAGATTTGTTTCTTTTATGCTGAATTTTTATACCTACAGAAACAGACAAAAGATCATGCCCAGGTAATAGGTGAGGTTACAGCAGAATAAGAAAGCTGCAAATTAGCTAAAGCAGAGCTCTTTTCTCGGAGGGTATAACGTGGCAAGAAGTTGACAACTTCAGCAGCTCTCAAGTGCACAGCTTGGGGACTCAGTAGAGGAATTTCTACTCCTTCCCTCTGCAATCCATTTTCACTTGTCACAAGCATAAATTCAAGCAGAGCTTGATTTCTAATTCCTGTAATACAGCAACAACAACATCAGCTTTCAAGAAGCCTGTGCACTTTTTTCTTCCCTTAGCAGAGAGCACTGCAGGGAGAAAACCCAGCACATTGGCAACATGCTTTGGGCCTAGAGTTTCCCAAACTGTTCCTAAGGGCTCATTTTCAACCCTGCAATTTTCAGCTTTGTAAAAACAGAAATATGGCCAGGGAGGACTAAAGTCTTACTCAAGCCGTTTTGGCCATCAATACAGGAAACAATTCAAAGGCAACATGACACTGATAGCTTAATTTGTGAAAATGGATAAATACTGGATCTGCCACATAGCACATTAACCCATGTAACAAATAAATACAGAAATAGCACTGCAATACTTGGTTAAAAGGTTTTGGTTCACAGAGGAGGAAATTCAATTAAAGCATGTAATGTCAATTACTGTCATTTGTAATTTTATTTTGCTTCCCTAGAAACAATACAGATGCAGGATTCTAAAGTTACCTGCATGTTTGATGCAAATGGGATAAAATTATCTAGGTTCTGAGAAAATCCAGATAGTAGTAGGGAAAAAGCCCACAGTTTTACCTAACCTCTCTCGTGGATCTTCTTCAGAGTGTTGGTCACATGAGGACTGACAAGCCTTTAATTTAAACACGTAAGCCAACAACCCAGACCTGAAACCGGACTTTTATGTTTCAAAAATGATGTTAAGTCATCAGAAAGGCTGGGAGGAGAGCAACTGCTTAATTCTCAGCTACTGCAAATGGGCACAGCCTTACTAAAGCCAACAGAAGAGCATGGACTGATATCAGAAGAGAATTCACCCCACTGTTTATACTGATTGATTCCAATTGGAAAATTCCAGGCTCAGGTCCTTATTGTTTCTGCCTCCTTTGCCCTGCTCTGTGTAAAAGTGACAGAGACTAGGAGCCATGTGGAAGCCTCCAAGCATCCCAGCAGCACAGTAACAAACACTGCCAAATCTCATCAGTCCTTTTTCCCCTTTGCCATGGGAAATGCACTGCAGCATCAGCACCCAGCTCTGCTTCCACACCAACAGCAGCAGCAGCAGAGCTCAGTGCTGCACAGAAGCTTCCTACCCACAGCAGATTCTGCTCAAGTCAGGAAATAATGCAAAAAATTAAATAACTAAACTTGCTGTTGGGTGACATAAATGCCAGACATCTTTCTACCTTGCAAATTGTGATCTGAGCTACACCAGAACCAGCAGAAAATCTGCTGTAAAAACCTCCAAGCCATTTTCCTTTAAGCATCACCACTTCTAAATATGGAAACATCCTGCCTTTGAAAACCCATACTTTCCTCAATGGTGTAATGCTATAGTGAAATGATGATTAGAATTATAGGAAAGAGCTAACAAAAGAAAGACTAAATCAATCTGATGCTTTCTTATGCCTCTAAATGATACATATAAATCGTGTCTATCAGGTTCCCCCAGGCTATTTCAGGAGCAAGCAGAACACAAAATGATGCAGATTCATTACAAAAAGTCTAAATCTAATCTACCTGAATTTAAAATGCCAGGAATCATGTGAATGGAAGAAAAGATGACAGACCTTGCATGTTCTACATAAGCAGAAACAAGAGTCATACAAGCAGAGAGTCACACAAAGTGCTCATTTACCAAGAAATTACAGGTTAGATCCCTGGCAGTGCCAACATCTACTGGTGTAACTGCAGTGAGGAGAGAGGTGTCTCCAAGGAGCCTTTGTGCCATCCCCTGCCCTCCAGAGGATGATGTGAGCCTGGCACTGAGGGTATGGGTGACATCTAACCTGCCCTCCCCACTCACCAGGGCTAAAATCCAAAAATTAGGAATTCCAGCCCAGGCTGTGTGGTGCAAGGGGAGAAGGTAGATACCAGAGTTATGTTTTCAGACACGCAAATTATCAAACGGTGTCCTTCCCAAATAACACACGTGAATGCTGACAAAAGTCATTTAAAAGGGGCGATTCCAGCTAGATCTAGGTGGCAAATGCAAGAAAAGTAGACTATTGAAAAATAAAATTCTACTGACATGACACAGTTCACACATAATATAACTGACACATGGCAAAAAATAGGTTAGCAAGAACCTGAGGAATTCCAGCTCTCCCAAAATGTTACTATTATTTCCAATGCACCTTGCAAGGTCCAAATGTAACTCAGCACAGGCAGGCCCCTTGCCTTTTCCCCTAAACACACAGGAGGAAGAGAATGATGTTATACCTCTAAACACACACACTTTTTAATGCTTCATATCATAAACAAAATCTTTACTACAACCATACATGCACACAAAATGGGATGGTTTGGAGCACTCAGTAATACAGCCCCTCCCTCCTAACAGGCCAGCCTTGTTCCCTGCCATTAAATCAAGACACATTCAGGTTTAAAACTTTCACCTGGAACCAGACTTCTTGACTTGCTGTGTGCCGACATTTTAAACTGAATGCAGAATAACTCTCCTCTCATTTTCCAAGCTATGTTGGTCTAAAAATCTAAACATCAGCAATGCTACTGAAAATACAGAAACATCCTCAAAGTCAACAGAATCTCAGCAGCATAAAACCAGCATGCAGTTCAGTCCTAGATCATAACTCCTGCAGATTTCTCTTGTGGCACAAAAAATATTACTCACCAGTAGGCAACACAATTGATTACCAAATAGTTTACTCAGTGTTATGTCATTGTTTCTCAAGTGGAAAAAGTACAGCATACTGACTCTCAGGGATGCACTGAACTGGCTCAAAGTTTGTGCTAGAGCAAGAGGAAAAACTTGATTTATAAACATCCACGTTAACAAGTGCCTCTTTCTGGTTCCTCTGTCTCTCTGCCCTGCATTTAGAGTTCATGTTACTGGAGCTGGATTTCCTCTAGGCCTGGGCCCTGTTCAGTGACTGCATTACTACCCCAGTTCCACTGGAGATTGTGTTTGCAGAGCCCTGCCAAGCTGGCACTATGGTTCCTGAGAGACTACTTTGCCTGACATGCAGTAAGCTATTTATTGACACACCACTGCTCCCATTCACTTCTGCACCTCGGCACTGAACTGGATTGCAGTTCCATATGTTGGATCTGTTACACTTCTCTGGAAAATTATATTACTTTGGGTAAATAAAAAGCTAAGAGCAGCAGGAAAAATATCATAAAAATGCAGCCGAATTTGTTTCATCCTGCCTCCATCAGCAAATTTGGTCTATGACCTCGGCATATGAGTCATGCAAGTGCTTTAAAACTTGCAGTGATTTATATTTTCAGGATAGGAAGTTCAAGGCTTATATTTCTGTTCCCCTACCATACATTCTTTTTCTTTACACACAATTTCTTGATAATAATCTATCTAAAATATATAGGCATCTTTTTTTCCTACTTCGTGGTACACATTAACCAAAACCATTCATCTCAATAACCAGCCTCTGGGTTCTTGGCAGAGTACAGCTGAATGTGTAGGTTATTCCTGGAACCATACTAGGCTGATGCTCTCATCATAGTTTTAGTCATGGAAACAGGCTTCTACCAAGACAGGCATTGTTTGTTCAAAAGGAAATTCCCAGCATATCTGTCAGAAATGAGGAGTAATAGGGTACACCACTTAAAAATGTACTATCTGCATAGGGCTGTTCATCAGAAGGCTGCAGTCTGCTCTATAAATCAAGTGGTACTTTTTGGAGCTTTGGGCTCGTGTCCTGCTGAGAAACCATTCTGTGTCCACAGCCCCTCTGCAGCACAGCTTCACTCCATGAGACTTACCTTTATCAAGAGCAACAAGTTCTCTCCAGGCTCTGAAGAGAACTAGCAAAAGAGCTGACTGCTCAGTTTCTCTAAGCATTATTAGTGGGGGTTTTGCAGCCACAGACCTGTGTTTTCTGTGGTCTCTGTGGCCTTCACCACAACACTTGCAAGGTTACAAGGAGGGTTTCACTGCCTCGAAAGGGGTAATTTGCTTCCCTTGTGATTCATGAGAACCACAGTGCAGCTCTAGCCATGGATATGGGGCTTTACCATGTAGGATCAACTCTGAACTGCTGTATTGATCACTGTGAGCTGGACTGATTATTGATTATTGTGAGCTGCCACTGATTAAGCACTCTTTGCCTCATTCCTGTAAAATTTAACAGAGTCCCTTCATTGAAAAACGGTGTAAAATCCATCTCCACAGATAAATTCTTTGCAGCTCTGTGTCTTCAGCACTTGCCTCTGTAGGATATTTTTTGACAGCAAAAGCGAAGTGTCTCACTCATCAGAGCCTGGGGAGTTTGTGGGACACTGGTGTGTATCCTCCTTGCTCTCTTGGACTGGTCCTGCCCAGACAATGAAAACTTTTTCGTCTCATCTCTCTAGACTACTAACAGAGATCAATAATTCTGCTTTATCTAATGGAAAATCTCTGGGGTCTTGTGAATCATGTTTGTTGGCAGCTTTATTTAGGTGGAAATCTGTGTTCATCCCTGGGAAGCCTTGCTTTAAAACAATTTTCTGTAACATTCAGACTTCAGTTGATCTTTCAAATCATTTCTAGTCTGAATGAGTTAAAACACAGGTGAAGTTTCCCTGCTGAATGATCAGCTCAAGCACAAAACCTGACCTGACAGATCTGGATCAGTTTTAGAAGTCGGCTGCAAAATGTTACATCAGTGAGCAAGTTAATCCTAACCCAGGACCTGAAAGCTTCTGTTTTTCTTCAAATGTTTCCATTTTCATTAGTACTACAGGGCATGTCAGGCGAATCCTGCCCTTTGTTACTTGTGCAGCCCGGTTGCAATTAAGCTAACAAGTCTGCTGTAGTACAGGATGGTGTCCAAACCCTTTTCATAGCTGTGGTTGCTCAGGAAGAAGAAAGCAAACCCTTAATTTGTCACTGAGGTAAGCATTTATCAACTGCGGGCACAAAGGAAGGTCAACACATCTCTGCTGTTTCAGAGCTACAATGGCACTTTAAGCCTCCTGATACCACTTTGATGCAGACAATGCCTATTATCACTATTTCATGAATATGAGAACAGACATAAAGGAAAAAAAAAAGAAAGAGAATTTGCATGCAGCCTCAGAAGAGAACAGGATTAGTGCTCAGGGGCTGCTGGCTCCCAGGCACAGGCTCAGTTCCCCCACATCCATCACTCTCACCCACTGCCCTGATTCAGGCTGGTCACCTCCTCAACGCTGCTCTCCCCTGTCCATTTCCCCCCCAAATATAAACAAACAAACAAATAAACAAATAAAGGTGTTTGTTATCACCTTTCCAACCTGCCACTCTGGTGCTGCTCCTGCCACCTCCTCCCCACGGCTTCCCCCCTGTCCCCTCCACAGCTGCAGGCACGGAGCCAGAGCTGTCATGTCCAAAGGATCTTGTTTTCCAGATCCCACAGGGAGCAGAACCAGATAGGTACATGATGAAAAACAGTGCCTCACGTTGCCAATCTAATTTCTCATTTTTTGAATGCAGGTATTAAAAATAGGAAGATTATTGTTGACTCTCTCTCGTCCCACTTAGTGGCACCTTAGACCGACTGTTTGAACTTTGCCTTAGAAATCTGTTTCCAGAGTTAACTGCTGATTTTACATTACATCCTAGATTATTTCTCACCATAATCTGTAGCTTCTCTGTTCTCTGTAAAACCTTTCTTCCTTTCAATTTCTGCAAAGTCTTTAAACAGTGTTAGGAAGAGAATCTGATAGTCTACACTTCTCAAAACCAGTGTCGGCAGAACCAAATCCAAAAGCACTGCACAGGCAAAAGAAAATATTTCCTGGATCAACGGAGGCTTAGTGCAAGAAAGGGAAGATGTTGTCTTTAACAGTCAGAGGAATCTACCACCTTGTGAAAGAGCACAGGGCAGCCAAGCCGTGCTGAGGAGCACACAGGAGATCCTTTCTCCGTGCCTGGCCCCTCGCACAGCAAACCTGTGGGTTTACAGAATTACAAAACCTGTGAGTTTACGGAATTACAAAACCTGTGGGTTTACGGAATTACAAAACCTGTGGGTTTACAGAATTCCAGCTGTCTCTGCCCTGCCAGGCCAGAGCTGTGCCCCACCACAGCAGCACCTGCATGCAAATGCAGCAGCATCAGCTCAGGGGCTCCGAAGGGAACCACTTGCCATAAGTAAATGCACTTTGACAGCAGCCCCTAATAAGAGGAAGGAAATGAGGGAGAGAAAGAAAAGTGATAGGAGACAAAAGGACTCTATAAAACAGGGCTTTATTGCTTTCATTTGCAGCATTTTCCCTTTGTTCTGTTGAGCCTTCCAATTCCAGATACTGCACAAAAGAGATACCTGTCTAAAAAAGTTTATTTCAATCTGAAACTGACTTGTAAGATGCTTCACTAATTCAACAGCCCATTATCAGGAGTAACAATGAGCTACCTCTAATTAATTTGGTGCAGCCTTTGCTTCTGATACCAATCAAATCAATATTAATGGGGAGATTGTGCTCTCTCATTACAGCACAAAATGGGTACCAATCTTCTCATGAAGATTTTTGGACCATAAACTGTGTTTGAGGTCAGCGTAGCTGGCTTCTTCCCACACCCCTTTTTTTCAACCAGGATGGAAAAAAAAATATAATGATGTGCTATTTAGTACCTGGATAAAAATCTACATTCAGGCTGCCTACACCGAAAGATTGAAACCAGTTCAATATGAAGAAATCTCAGTCTAAGAAAATAAAGATTTTAGTAGCTCGCAGAGCTCAAATTAAACACTTAAATAGGTAACACTAGATATTTCTCATGCTGCCTCACATTTCTCTATTTATTTTTATCTGCAGGATCAGGCGTGTTAGAGAGGGAGGCCTGGTAAGAATTGCCTCAGCCATCATTCTTGGTTACTTACATCTGTGGTCAATTTTCCACACTTTCTTCCATAAAAGGTAAAGGAGGCACTGTACTTGCAACAGGATAATCTAAACAATATGAACAATGTTACTGTTGAAGACCATCTGGCTCATCAAGCACAGCTCCAGACTTTTAACTCCTTGAATAAAGTGTGGAACCCCGCAGTGTGTTTTTTTTAATCCAAAATTCATTTTTCAAATGGTAGAAGTATAGGTCCTGGAGACATGAGGCATTCAGACAGAGAGAAAATTCAGTTTCTGGTTTTATCCTTTTAGTATCTTATGGATGTTGCAATTCAGGCTACAGACAAGCACTCAGATGTCAAATTTTTCTTTAAAAAAAAAGCCCTCCGTGCATAACTGGTGTGTGTGGGGTTGGCGATTCAGAGAGGAGACAAGAGGGTTAAGTATTTCATAATTCACTTCAACTTAATGGCCTGATTCTGCCACTTCTTAAAAGGTAATAAAAGCCACAGAAGGGTCACCAGGAATTAGAGGAAAACAGGGAGGAGGGATAAGGGTGAATGTGACCAAAGAAGGCTTTTGCTAATTGTACACACAATTTCTGATCCGTAGATAAATTAACAAGTGGCCGGTCTCTGGGACAGAAACGTGAAAGCAGAGTAGGGACAAAATAACCTGGAAGAGGGCAAGCCATGAGGGAGAGCACAGGGATCCCCAAATTGCAGATGGAGCCCTGGAGCAGTGCTGGGGTTCACCCAGGATTCAGCAGGGAGAGCACAGGGATCCCCAGATTCCAGAGGGAGCCCTGGAGCAGTGCTGGGGTTCACCAGGATCCAGCAGGGAGAGGAGAGGGATCCCCAAATTCCAGAGGGAGCCCTGGAGCAGTGCTGGGGTTCCCCAGCTCCATCTGTGCCTCAGTTTCCCCAGGGACCTGGTGTTCCCCAGCTCCATGCTGGCTCACAGAACAGCAGCCAGCCCCTGGCTTGCAGCACAGCAGCTCCACAGACACACAGCAGTTAAAGTCTTACACTTTCAAAAGGACTTCCAAACACACTTGTTTTCCAACTGAGCAACAGAAAGGATTGGATTTTGTCACGGGTCTTTGTTCAGTTTTCGCTCAGCTCCGTGATTTCTCAGTTCTCTGATTTCTCTGTGCACAGAGTGGGTTAAAAGCCCCATGAGAGTTGGCTGTAACAGGGCAGGGTTTTGGTCCTCAAGAGGGTTGTTATCCTCCAAAGAAGTTTTAATGGCATTATAAAAACCAAACCAAAACAAAACAATAAAAACATCCAAAACAAAACCAAAAAACCCACAACCAACTGGTTGTTGAAATACTTCAATGCTTTATATTAAATTTCTAAACATATTTTTGGAAAGGAAAGCAAAGAAAATGAATTAGAGCATAGTTGGATTTTTTTCTTTTTTGGTGTAAACACAAAAATTAATTTTCATATTCAGCGGTTCATTGGTTTAAATTCTGCATCTTGCTTTAACTAGAAACATCAGCCTATCTGGTTTCTAGGTAGAGCACACACAGGGCTGAACCTTCCCCTACAGTAAGTTCTTCCAGACACTCCCAAAAACATGTGCCCTCAACCCTTTCTCAAAGTCTACTCCAATTTAGATCTAATTTTCATTGAAGCTATTATATCATAAGCCCACTGCAATATGTACTGACATACATATGCTGAATTCTTGGCTTACAAAATCATTTTAAGATGCAAGAAGGACTTTTAAAAATTATTTTAAAAGAAATTGCATTTAATATATGTTCATGACTCATCAATTGAAAAAAAAAGCAATGTTACAGTAAGCAAGATCAGGCAGTTCTATGATTAATGGGGTCAAAAAGTCAGAATTCATGTTCAAAACTTTGGCTGCTCACACTGAAACAATTAACCCTATCCATCGAGCATCAGGCCCCCAAAACAAGGCAAAATTTCAGAAAGAAGCAATACTGTGTTACAAAACACTTATTTTGGTGTGTGTTCCTTCCCTTCGAAAACAGAGCAACAGATTTTGCCCATTTATCAAGAGATTCTCAGGGTGTAACTCTTTCAAAACAAATCTGGCTTTGAATGTGAGACGTTAAAGTACAACGTGTAAACGAGGCAAGCCCTAATGGCTATTTTGCCGCAAAAAGCATCCTGTTTTCTGCTGTACCAACTGGAAGTCCCTTTGCTCCTACTTGAGCTAATATTAGGGTTTGAAAAATGAAATCAGCAGTCATTAGATCAGCACGGAACCTGCTGCCCGAGCCTCCCGTGCGTTCACGGCAGCGCCGGGTACAGAAGCTCGGAGAAAAATCGTTCCATTTATCTCACTGCTAACTCGGCCCAGTGCTCATGATAGCCAGCATCAAATGCACTGTAAGCAGCTCCTGGACTTTAATTAAGAGCATTCCACAGGAATAATGCTAACACGTGCTGGGTGATAAACATATAAGCACTAATACTGTTCTGTAAAGCCTTAAATTACACGCTCCAGTGCGTTGGCTTTAAATCCTGGAAGACACTGGCACCAATTGCTGGGATTACAACTTTCAATTAAATCTAGAACTAAATTACTGGATTTCAAACTATTTCTTTAATCCACACCTGTCTGCTAAGCCTTTCACCACATTCACACTTAATAACCCTTAACATTTTTCATCAAGAAAACTCAAAAGTTCTTCCAAATTAAATCCCCGTCACCGCTCCACTTCACACATCTAGAAACTGAGGCCCACAATACTTAAATATCCCAAACTAATGCAGCAACCTGTGCCATGGCCACTGCTTTTGAAAGGGGTGATTGCACCTTGATCCAAACTTGTTGATGAACCTCACTCCCACATGATCGTCATCTCTTATGCAAGTATTTACATGGCCTTATGGTAAATCATGCCACGAAAGAGCTTCAGATTAAAAGTGAGGGGTAGAAGGGATTACATGCATGGAAATGAACACAGTTAGGTCTGTGGCCATTATTTCTGAGGCACCTCTAGGTGGGCACCTTTCTAAATGTGGTAACAGAACGCTGTATTGACTCAGCACAACAAAAGTCTGCAGCTGCCTTTGAAAACCTCAGTCATGTTTCCATCTAATTGAAAAGAGATAAAAGAAGAAAACAAAACCAAAATAATTTTCTCCTCCTGATTCAGGACTGTTCTCTATTTGAAGAAGTAGTTAATTGCTATTCTAAATAATGTTGGGCTTACTCAGACTAGATCTCACCAAGAAGCATTTGGCCACTTCTTATGAATTTCATATAGCAAAATACTCAGATTTTCTTAAAATCTCATGTCCATACTCTTATCCACGCCACAGCTGCATGGATGCTGTGCATGGTGGAAAACTGTGACACAGGGGAGAGCTTTGCACCTGCATTTCCACTCCTGGAGTGCTGTGCCCCGTTCTGGGCCATAAAGGTGCTTAGTGACCTGGAGCATCTCTCATGAGGATGAGACCCAAAGTCCCAAAGCTCCGGTGCACTCAGGGATTCTCCAACTCAGAAATGCTCAGAAAGTTCAAATATTGAGAGAACTGGAGAACAAAAGCACAGAACAGGACAAAGACTCTGCTCAGCCATGCATACCCTCAAATACTCTGTACATGCACAGACATCAAATAACTAATTCAAATTAAAGAAATCTAAGCCACATGCATATACACCAACACCTCATTCCTTTCCTGCACTCCTACAAAGAGTTAGATTCATTTAGTAGCCTGGTAAAAAGCAGTCTATTGAACAAATATACTCTGGGCATAAGATCTGTCACAAATTAAAATTATTGAGAATGATTGTGTCTTTCATCTAATGTTTGATCTATTTCATTAGGTATATTGAAATCCTTGTACACACCGGGAAGTAAACGGCCTGACTATTTTGAGAAGTGTGAAGCTAACAAGTATCACTTCTGAGGAAAAAAAAAAAAAGATCCTCTCCTTTGCTGGTTGTCATTACAGAAGTAGGTAGCTGTTTCCTGCAGATGAAATCCCTGAAACTGCACATTCTAGTCTGTACTCTGTAGTAACTGCTTTGAAGCCAAAATAAAAATGCTGCTGCTTCTTGCAAAGGTTTCCATGTCAGTAACAACAATGTATGTAACACTTTCAAAGCCTGAAGAACTAAAGGACAAGGAGGACTCTGCTGAACATAAAATCCCTTACAGTGCCTGGATGAAATAACTGAAGAAACCCACTGCAGCTGCTTGTACTGTCTCTAGGTTTTGGCATTCATTATTTAAGTTCAGTGGAAACTGTTCAGCCTTGAAGTAGACTGACTCATGCACTTTAACTTCCAATTTCCTGCAAACAATCCATTAGTTTTTGGCAAGTTTCATACTGCACAGTACTTCCCTGAAAAGGGCAGCTCCCAAACTCTTCTGATTTCAGCAGCCTTTTTCCAGTTTAATGAAAGTAGAATTTGTACTCGTGCCCTTACAAAACTGAGTGTGATCCCCACCTGAAGGTGTCTGACACATTTAGCAAAGGTAGATGAATGACTTTGCTCAGAAAGGTTCTCTCCAAATGTACTTGTTGGGACAAATCCTACTGGGCTGTACTATATGGGTATTTCTCAGAGAACATGAACTGAGTTTAGATGTGCACTGTAAAGTTTTACCTGACAAGGAAAGCAAAAGAAATATTTTCATACTACCTATACCTCTCCCAAAAGTGCACTACCTACTCCTACACTTTTCTGCTTTGATAACAACTGAAATGAGCTACTTGATAAGTAAATGCTAATTCCATCCTTTGTAGCTACAACAGTTTTTAAATTTACCATTCTCTTCAAATATTTTGTCCTCAAGTGGTATCTGAAATATGTCAGTAACTCAGAATGGAAAATAACTGTGGTATCTCTATTGCCACCAATTGGTAACTGTAGATAAATGTGGTCTAGTAAGCAGGGACTAGTAAAATAATTCTTCCATCCCCAGGATGCAATTATTTAAAAATGAGAAAAGAGATGAAAGTATCAACATAAATACATGTGCATACAGCTTTCAAAGTATTCAGTGAGATTCTAAACCTCCAGTTCAGCTGACACAGTAGAAGAGCTTTCTTAAAATGAATGTTGTTACTCTGTGCACCTTGCAGAGTGTGGTGCTTGTGTTTATCCACATTCTAAAAAAGCTACAGTAAACAGCAGCACAGATTTTCACATCTCAGCATATCAAATCTCCATCTACACAAGGCAATCATAAATAGGTTGTACAGTCCCATGGTTTTCATGTTCATTCAGGTCCTTATCCCTCTCTTCCTGGAACTGTCATCAAGCACAATTCCATAACTGAGATCTGCAAAATGCTCCACTCTTTATAAGAACTGACCTCATACCATCCAAGGGATTTCACTTAAGTGATAAAACCATCAAATGAGCAGTGGCCACTGGGGAAAGTCCATGTGCAACAATCTAGGCAAGGTGGTCTAGTAGCAAAAAAGTTTATCAAATGTAGAAGCAAGCTCTAGAAATGTTTTGAAAGGCTTGTTTTTAAGTGTTTAAAAATACATAGTGACTACCAGGGGATTTTACACGTTGTGAGAACTTAAGTGGCTATGGCTTTGGAACTGAAGCACCTAGGTCTGCTATGTTATTTGGGTGTTCAAAAGACTCCTACCAGCTCTTCAGGTGCCTGCACTCCAGCTGGGAAAGTCCAACAGGTATTTAATTCCCTACTGCTGTACCTGGACACAGGCATAAACCTGACTCAAACGGCAGGTGGTTATTTCCCAGTTTCCTTTCCCAAGCCAGACTGTGCACAGGTATTTCCACTGTAAATAAGATACACAAGGGTGGCAGAGCAAAGTTGTAATAATGATTACAACTTTGAGGGTACCTTATTTTCTGCACAATGATGTGATGTTTCATAGCAACACACATACCAAAAAAATAATACAAACTTAGCGTTGCTATCTTCCACCTCAGAAAGAAATCTCCTACCTTGCTGAAGCCCCTTGAAGTATCCCCAAACACTGGTTAAATGCTCAAGTGCTCAAATAATTAGCATAAGCTTAACTTCCTTCCTTCCTCCCTCTTTTAAAAACGTGCAATTTCTTGCAGCTTTATTTAAGGTTCAGTCTGATCCATTCCCTCTTTGCCCTACATTTCCAAGCCTTAGCAGAGAATGTGCCTGATTTAGTCTTTAAGCTCTGCCTGCTCTGACATGATCCATGTCTGCACCTCTTTGAGAACATGAATGGTTTCCTGACTTGCCTCCTTGACTTGTCTCCTTGCAGGCCCATTGTTAGGCAGGGAATTAAGTGGTTTGTCAGACTGATCCCAAGTGCTTAGCATCTGAACAGCGTGAAGTTTTACTCCACTGAGTAAGAAAACATTTCCCAGAACTTCATCCCTCTAGCCACGCTAACTGCCTACACACAACTCTACTACTCTGACAAAAGAACAAAATTTACAGACGTGCTTATCTCCCTGAGATTTATTACTGGAACTGGAGACCGATGGTTTGAACTAGGGAAGCACATGAAGCAGATCTGGTACAGTCATCCAGGGGTTAAGCTAATTTGTTAGTACCCTTGCTGTTTCTTGCTGTCAGGCACGGTGCATCCACTCTCTAAATTCTGAAAAGAACACCGACCTTTAATCTGTGGTATTAGTTCCTTTGACAAAATGGAAGATTATGTCTTTCTCCCACAAGCCTTCATGCAAAGCTTAGCCAGCTTCCATCTGGTCTGGCTAATTAAATGTAAGTTAACATTAAGTTAAGAGCCAGCTCCAGCCCACAAACCTTCTATTCTGCAACGGCAGATTTATTAATTGGCCAAACTATCTGAGTATTTAATACCAATTTTTGATTACTTCTATTTTATTCGCTCTGTCATGAAAACAGGGAAATGTTTTTGAAGACATATTTGCATAATTTCAGTTCAGAAACACAAAACACCAAGACGTGCTAATAAGATTCTGAGCAGCCATAACATTGTCAGATTTTTTTTTTCTTCTCTATTTAACATATTAATAAACTACCATCATAACAGTGTGAAGGACCTGCCTATTATGCACAAGATGTGGAATCACTGGAGCTGTACACTTTAAGCTGGCCCTGACCCACAATCTGGCCCTATATGTACTAAAAACTACAGCCAGTTGTTTTATTCCTTATTCAGTCAAAACTTTCTTTGACCCTAATGAGTGTTCTGTCTGAATGAAGAAAAAAGGGATTACATCTAATATGGGCGAGCTACTAATTAGAATCATGCCCGCAGCTAATTTTTTGATAAAATTCATTTGTAAAAATGAAAATACAAAGAATTTCCTAAGTCAAAATGGTGCTTTGCACTGCTTTAACATTAACTCTGTGTAGGTCTGGTACCTAATCTATTTCACTGTATTTAACATTAGATGTTAGAGAAGAAAGCACTTCAAGACTTTTAAAACAAATAATACAGAAAAGTTAGATTTATAATTTTTCTAACACCTGACATTACTTTGAGAAAGACTGTTATTAAGTAAAACATCTTAAACCTCTTAACCAAACCTTCCTTCTTTGGGATAGAGTCAAAGATCACATTAAGAAATGTTATTATTTCATATATCTATTTAATATAATTCCTGCTGCTACTGTATGTAAAGCATATTTAAAAATTCAAACCCCAGGAAACTTCAATCTAGTGCACATTTAAAAACCAACTGACCAACCAACCAAACACAACCGGTTAAAAGTTTAGTTTCATATAAAATTCTAAACTGTATCAGGACATGAATCAGAGAGTTAAAAAACCAACAAAAGCTGTGAATGGCATAAAGGTGCCTAATGGAGCAAGACTAAACACAGAAATGAGGAGACCACTGCTCCCTTCCACTTCTTTGCCTGCAGAAGATCACATGAGTAAATCACCTTTTCTGCCTCAGTTGCCCAAGCAGATGGTGCAGCAGAACAAACATTTCTCCTTTTCTGACCTCACCTTAAACTTCTCAGGTGTTTCAGTCAGATGAAGATGTTCTGTGTAAGGGCAGACTGTTAGCAGCTGATACTATGTTGGGAATAGAAATGGACAAGCAATTAGCTTCTAAGAGACTCTGAAAACAAAAATGCTATTTTACGGGGTGCAACACCAACCACAGACACAAAGCAGTTCTGATTGTCTGTAATATGGGGTTTTCTTGTCAGCTTATTCTGTTCTCTCCTCTAGCCATTACATTATAATGAAGTGTGTCAAAAAAAAACACCCCCCCAAAAAAAACCCCAAAAAAACCCCAAATAAAAAAAAAAAAAAAAAACAAACAAACAACAAAAACCAAACCCTTCTCATGAAGGTTTCATTCTGTGTCCTATCTCCTGCCTCACTTTAAATTCGTGTTCACACTGTGTACACCAACTCTTTATTTCAACAGCTCACCCTGGGACTGCTGTTCTGCACAGAATTGTTACCTTTCACTGGGGCCAAAGCAGAGTGTCTGATAAAATCCACTGGGGTAACTCCTTCAGAAAGGAAATCCAAGCAGCCCCCCAGTGCAGTGTGAAGGTGCTGGTGTGGCTCTCAGGGCAGGCAGGAGGGCTGAGCCCATTCCCAGCACAGAGGCAGGAGCTGCCCAGCCCGGGCACACAGCAGCAGCCGCCGGTCGCTCCGCACGCATCGCTGGCACTCGGGCTGCCCGGGCCAGCTTTCCTCGTCAGCTGGAGCCACCTTGTGCCCTGCACAGCACCTGCACCCTGCTCTCTGCCGGGGAAAAGCTCTGTTCACATGCTGGCCTGCCCTGCGTGAGACAGCAACTCCGAAAAAATATTTATTCGCGTTCTACATTACCGCTCCGGTTTGGGAGTAACCGTATCAGATCGGTCACAGATGGTTTATTTGCGGGAAACTATTTCAAGTCAGTTAAAAATGAACAAAAGTATTAATAAAGCTGCAAATCAACTGGATGGTGATTATTATTTTTTCCAGTTCAACCCACCACTGCGGTAAGGTTCTAGGAGTTATGCAAGACACGAAGTCACTCTGAGCACTTGTGGTACCATGAGGAATACCACCACTATTTCCCAGTTTATTACGTGTCCTTATGTACAATTGAGAATTAAAACAAAGCAGTGACAAGAATGCGAGACCACGAGTTTCACTTTGCAGTCGAACAGCGAAGTCTCTTCCTCTGCACTAATGAATTTGAGCGCACAGCATAAAAATGTTTAGAAGTGTTGCAATTCAGATTTGGCCTCTAGCCATAAAATTCAAATGCAGCTTTCAAACATGCCCAAAGTCAGAGCTGAATTTTTTTGGTCTCATTATAAAATAGGGATCACATGAATCAAATATGTCTGGACATACTTCCAGAGGCTACTGGGGGAAATTCTGACTCGGGGCCAAATCTACCATATTCCTGTTCTTTTATTCTGACAGGATCAATACCAAGCGTGTTGAGGATATGAGCCAATAGCGAGAGTGATGTTCTTTATTCCAAGTGGATAGGACAGATGTGATCACATCTTCTAATAAAATTAATACTTATCATTTAAACATGTAAGACCTGACATTTCTTCTTAAGCCTGAAAGCATAGGCCACAAAAAACCCCAAACAAACCACAAAATCCAAACCCCTGAACTACAGTTACAATGAAAAGTGTTCTGACCTTTTACCATTCTTCTTCTTCATGCACTCTGACGACAAGTTAGGCATATCATCTTTTGAATTCAGCACTGCAATACATTATACTGCATTTACTCTGAGCACTCTGACATTATCATTATCTTCTTTTGTGCCCGACAGCAACTGCAGCTCCTATAATGCCATTATTGTAATTAAGAACAATCTGAACCATTGACAGCGTTGCCTCGTTTGCTCTAGAATCCCCTGTGCATTAGTGTTCTTCTAAACCAGTATTTCACTATTAATAGTTTGCTACTTTAGAACTGCCTACGGTTAAAAAAAAAAAAAAAGAAAGAAAAAAAAATTAGGCCTCAGCCTAACTCCACGGCCAAAGAAAAAACTTGCTAAGAAAATATAAATGAAAGGCTGTGCACTGGCAAACTGTTACACTTTTCTTTACATGTGTTGAAAATGGATTCACACCCTGCCAACCTATTCAGGCCGTTACCCAGGTGAGGAAGCTTATTTTGGCTTGCTTCAAAAGGACCACCTGTACAGATACAAAAGAAAACATATCTTCTCCCACTAAATGTACCCAAAGTACTTCTCTGTCTAAACTCTCCCTTTCATTAATCCAGCTCACAGTTGGATAAGTAGGGCACGGCAATTTAGGCGTTCTTGTCTGGGAAATGCTGGCCTGAGCTCCCAGCCCCGCAGCACACGTGCTCTGCAGGCTGCCTGCACCTGTCCAGGTGTTTGCTGAGGGTGATGCCTGCCTGTCCCCGGGCCAGGAAGGTGCTCAGCCACAGCCCTGTGATCACCCAACACCCAGCCTTTCAGACTGTACCTCCAGGGAAACAACACACCGTGGGCCAAAGAGCTGCAGGTGCAATGGCAGGACAGCACTGACACATTGGCAGGAGAGCACTGACACATTGGCATGCGCCTCCTCCAGCCCAGAAACGGCCTCAGAATCAACTTCAGTTCTCCCTCTGCAGTAAATGAGAAGCTGAGTGCTAAATCCTAACAGAACAGAACCCAGCAGTCACTACCTGCATGCTGTGTGAAAAGGGACCATCGCTGCTAACACTGAGTTTTGGGTATTTTTAGTAGATGCGAACACAGCAAAGCACTGTATGAAAATGATAAAGAAACGAGGCTGGTGGAAAAGAGCTGGCAACTCCCAAGCAGATTTAGACAGATCTGATGGCAGACTTTTTCTTCTTGTGAACACATATTCCATTAAAATGCTATGAACCTTATGTTAAAGGAACATTCAGGAAATTATAACGTTTAGGCTACATTTGGAATTTTTTATTCTTTCGAAGCTTTTGCAGTGTAAGATTGTATTTTTATGTCTGGGAAATCACTGCTGGGCTGGAGCTGCTTCTCTCTCCACCACACCTTTCAGTCTCTGCCCAGAGCTTCTGATGGGGAACAGTGCTCACTGACAATTGCTGCACCCTCTCTCCTCCTAAAGTCCCTTTTCCCAAGTGGGATTTCACAGGTTTCACTATGAATAAAGGCTAATATCACCCATCACTGGGTCAGTGCCACAGGCTGCTCTACCACTCCACTGGAAAGGCAAAGAACAGGAGCAGCTCGATGCTAAGCAGGAATCAGAGAAGCCAGAGGGACTTAACCATGACTGCAACTACCAAGAATGACTCACAGAAATTCATATTCCAGGTGTTTTCTTCCGCAAAAAGAATTATCTAAGTAACATATTGGCAACCATGGTACACTGTGTGCTGCTTGACACAAAGCTCAGTAAGAAGTCAGGAAGAGAAGGGCAAAGATTAAAAGGAAAGCAGTATTGCCAAGTCAGGACCTGTGTGCTCTCTAATTTTTCATTAAATCCACATACAAGATAAGAACATTTGATAGCACCACATGCAATTATTTCACATGGACTACTATAAAACTGAAAGGAAACCAGAGCATTTGGGAGACTGTAGAGCCTTGTTATTTTACCCTACAGTTCCTTAATATTTTGAGAGAGATCACTGCTTGATGAACAGTGGCACAGTCTAGAGCCAGGTGCAGGATTTGGGTGAACAGATGGTGGCTAATCTTCCTAATACAGCTCTGCCAGTACAACTCACTCTTGACCAGTCACATCCCTGGGTTTTTTCCTGGCCCTTGGTTTTCTCTGGCCTGAGCACAGCTTTTCAAGGGGTAGTTGCAGAGTAGACTAGGGATTCACAAAAGACTATTGATCTGATTTTGCTTTTGGTCCAAGATAACTTTCGTTTGTATTTCAGTTTGGTCACTAAAGTGAATTAACTCATGGGTGCACTCAACACACACATACACACCCAATTCCAACAGGGACAAGGGTATTCAAGCCAAAGAATGTTATCTATTAGTAAGTATTAGCACACTAAGCAGAACATGCATGATGATACATAGAGAGCAAGGCTTTGCTACTCAGTGCTCCAACTGCAGCCACACACTGCAGAGCAGCACAGAACTACTCTGAGCTGGAGAAGGCACACAGAACACACAGAGAGCAAGTCACATCTTCAGCCCCACATCTGGAAGAGCTGCAAGTGAAAATATGAAGCACTGCAAAACACCCTGCCTTGCAGCTCATCCTCTCTCCAGCAAAATCTGCATCACACTGCTTCCAGCACAGCACTGACCTGCATGGCACCTGGCCTTGCAGGATGTCTCCTTCTGGGGCTGGCTGCAGTTCAGCTGATAAAACTGCTCACCATCAGGGATACAACAACAACTGTGTTTGAATTGGAACTGGTGTGGGGAGGAAAAGGAGCAGGACACAAGCAGCAGATGGAAGAGCAACACAATTTTAGGTACACCTCAATCACTGGTTTTCTAAAGTTTCACTTCACAAAGAACTGTATGCCTACAACTGCTCATTTCAGCAACGCCAGCATTTTGCTGAAAAAGACTGCAGAAGTCTGGATTAAGCTATTAGGAAGCACTTGATCTCGGATACAGTGACACAACAAATGAACTGGACTGTCCTTATCTTAATCTCCATGAGAAAGGCAGAGAGCCCAGTATTAAACTACTGAGTCTGCAGGGAGGGCATCAATTAATGCTTGTGAAAGGCATTAAAGAAAGAAAATAAAAATTAGGACACATCCCAGAGATTCTGTCCAAGGGAAACTTCCAGAAGCACAGACCTGTACTTAGAGGAAGCTGCCTTTAAGGTGAGGGGTTTCACAAGATGTAAAGCTACAAGCAGTAATCAAATTCACTGAGAATTTTTGTCTTGGCCAGTCTTGGTCTCTAGGTCTTCTCTTACCTTCAGGGCAGATTTCTTTAAATGAACAGGAAACATCAGAGTTCTAAAACTCCAGATTCTCTTGACAGCTCACTCACATCACTGAGGATGAAAACTTCATCCTCAGTTGAGTACTTCATATTTATTCTACAGCACTACTCGATTATATCCTTCACTCTGCACACTGGTGATCTAAGGGAATGCATGCTTTAAATCTGGAGATGTAGAGAAAAAAAAACAGCACTGAAACAAAGGTGCATCAGTCTGAGCTGGTCCCTAGCTGGTTTTGGTTTTTTACTTTTCCATGGCTCCATCCTGTAATCTGAAAGCATTGGAGGCTCTTCAGCCACTTGTCCAATGCATGTTTAGTTTTAGCTGAAATCTCAGCTCAGACGATGGAATTATATAAATGGGAAAAAGTCAGGAAATAGAAGGCATACTTCTGCAGCAGCTGATTTGCCCATGTAATTCAGGCTGCTTTTACAAGTCAAATGGAAAGATGGAGTTCAGTGGCTCTACTGCCCTCATGCAGGTAGTCAGAGAATAGTAGAATTCATGGCTGTTTGGGGTCAGAACAGGCAATCAAAGCCCAGGACCTTGGTACCTGGCAAAAAGGCCTTCTTTACAATACAAACAGGGAAGGGCAAACCAACAGAATTTTGTATGAGCTTTGTAACAGCTTCATAATCCTAAGAGGTGTCACAACGGGTATTTGATGATTTCTGAACACGAGATGTCTGTGATGGCCTGTGTGAGTCACAAGGGTGCCACTGGAGACATGCAAGATCCACCCAGACCCACTTTTCGCCCCCACCCCCCATTCCTTTTTACAAAACATTTCTGGCATCCGAAACATCCCACAGCAGTACGTTTCAGCAACGCATCACACACAGCCTGGCTCTGTGCTCCCTTCACACACATCCCTGGCTGCTTGCAGGCTCCTCCTGCCTCCAGTGAGGTACCAGCACGGGCTCCTTTGCCTCCTGTGTGGCACACAAGAGGCTGGCAGTGCTGTGCCCTGTGCTCACACCAAGCCTGGCAGCACAATCCCACACCTGTGTGAACCAACCCCTCTGCACCTGCAGGGAGGCACTCAGGTAAAGCAGGCACACACTCATAACTCTGATATACACCCAATAACCTGACTGGCAAAAACGCTGCCACTGGGGCTCACACGTTCCTGCAGATTTGAGCTGTACGTGAAACACATGGACCGAGCACAGCTGGGCTGGGCCCTGCAAGAATATTTGAAACAATGAACTTTTTAGAATAATTTTAGGATTATCTTTTACTTTTGAGGTTCAGAAACGCGTTGACAATATTTTCATGTCTTGCTCCGCACCAGCTGGGGCCAGAGGCTATTAAAAAAGGGGGACAGAAAGGGCAGAGCTGGGCTGACAGATGCCGAGCAGCCCCAAGCAGGGCACAGCTGTCATTCACATCCGTGCCCGGAGCTGCATCTGCAGGGCCATTGCCAGCCCAAGCAACAGGTGTGTGTTCAGCTTTCAGAGGCAATTCTCTCCCTCTCCACCCAGCAACCCCTTCCACCGGCACAGCACAAGCCTCCCCAGATACCGTACCCCTGGCAATTCAGCTGCAAAGCACACAAACACCACCCCACTGCCGTCCTCCTGAGGAGTCCGTGTGCTCAGAAGGCTTGAAGCAATGAAATAACAACAAACAAAGCAAGCGGGCCTCCCCTCTATTCTTCTGCTTGTCCACGCTCCTTCCACAGAACAGAAGTGTTTTATCCACTTACAAGAGCTTGCTCCAAGGCAGTGATTCCTTCAGTGGTGATGCTAACAGGTTTTGGCCAGCCCTAGCCCTGCAGCTGTGTGCAATGTGCCCGTGGCAGCACACCAGGACACGGAAATGTGCGGCACAGAGCACGGGGAGAAGGTTGTGAGCACGCTGCAGCTGCTGGGCAGTGAGGCTGGGGCTGGAACACGTCAGTGTCACACAGCAGAACCAGCTGCTCAGCTGCTCTGGTGGCACTGGAAGACCTTGATGTTCTCATGTGCTGCAGTGAGTGACACTAAAGCCTTTCCCATTCCTCCTTTTCACAGGAGACAACACATGCCATCCTCTAAGCACCAGTGAAATTATGAAAATTACGGAATTAGCAACCAGTGGTTCGTTTCCATCATTCATGCCGTAAATTAGCAAATATGATGGTAGGACACAGATCAGCTCTTCCATCTCCTGCTTTTAAGTACAGCACCAGAGAAGAGCAGAAGAAAAGTCTGCAGTGTTTCAGCCAGCCTAGAATCTCTCACACAAGAAACAGACAAGCACAAACATCTACTGACACAAAAACTCGTCATTTGCAATTGTGCAGTAAGTTTCAGAAACAAGTCCAAAGAAAATAAGTCAAACTTTAGCAGAACACTTCTTGTACACCAAGATATACATTTATGTCATAGGAAAAGGCCCAGAGTAAGACAAAGGCATGATCTTTCTGTCAGTGGGTCCCACAGCAAAGCATTTTACTCAGGGATTGCAGAAATACATTTTACATAAAACACCTGAAAAGCTTTCATCACCCTACATTCACTCTTACTTTGTGCTCTTAGATTTTTCTGATTCCATGTTATTCCATAAAATACATGAAGTAAAGATTAAGAAAGTTAAGGTTATTATCAAAACCACCAGAATTTACAATATTTTACACTGTTAACATATTCTCCCCTGAGGCACACGGAGAGGCGCACTGCCTACTGTGACCCCATATACCAAAATTAAATCAAAACAAGACACACACAAAAAAGAAGAAATATCGTAAGTGGAAGACAGCAGAAAATTAATTCTTTCTCCTGCCCATCAACCCCAAATAAACTAGGCAGAAGAGCATTCAAATGACTGAAATGGTTGTCACTTCAATTGGAAAACTGACTGAGCCCATACAATTGCCCTCCACCAAACTGACGGGTCCAAGCTGTCTGTTTCCCATCTGCTCCTCTGCAATTTAAGCAATTCTGAACTTCACTGCCTGTTCCCAAATGTGTCACAGATTTATCAGCACGTCAGGGGCCAATTCTTTACAGTCTCCACTAAGGTAAGCTATTAGGAAGAGCACATTTTCTGTGTTTATAATTGCCAGGCCAGGAAAATTCAAGGAGGACAATCACATATAACCTTACTAAACCCACCGTGAAAAATTCATTAGATAACACAATCCCTTCCACATATCTTTTTTAAAAAGGCCATTGTGTTCTCTTCTTACATGTGTTTAAAGACATGTTTAGTACACAGTACAGACTACTACAAGGAGATTACAAAAATCTAATTTGTGAGGGTTTTTTTGCTCATATGATGAGCTCTACCATATATCTGAACTCCTAATAGATAAGGACTGGGATCCTTCACTAGCAAATATGGGGTAGCCAGTCCTCAAATGCCTTTCAGGATTAAAGGGAATGGAAAAAACCACAAATAACTTCTTACTAAAAACCACAAATAACTTCTGCACACCTCAGTTCAGTTTGCAGACAGGCCATCAAATATTCCAGTCTTAGTTCACAATTCTGTCGCTGCCTAAAAAGCGAATTCAATTAATTCCAAACATACTGAATAATTTGTAATTTTGCTACCTTAACAGAATGTGCACTCCATTTGAAGATGCAGCTGCAGATGCTCTCACAGAGAAGACCAAAGCACAATGTTCTCATCCTTGAATTACACCCTGGTGATGAGACATTGTAAATGAAAACCACACTAAGGCTCTATGCGACAGATGACAACATAAACAACTCTGAGCTCCAAATTCCAGATTTCATCAAATACTCTCTAATATTTAATGGCAATGTATTTTCCATATTAATATATGTCTTATGGTGTGACTAATCCCTGCTTACATCGTGTGATATCTCAAGTATCTCAGGTTACTCTCTTTGTTTTGGTCAATAAGTTGTGCTCTGATATTAGAGAATTGATTTCACCTCTCTAGGCTATCCTCACCCCTTCCACAGGTGTTCCTCTTACCATTGCCAAGAACTTTGAAATTCATAAGCATAGGTCTGCTATATATTTTATACATATTTATGCATATAAATTAATGTCAATACCGAGATCCCATTTTATGTTGTATTATAAACTATTTTTGCTACACTAAAACTACATAAACTTTACTCTCTTCATGAATAATCTGCATTACTCTTCATCATGAAGTCTCTTCAGATCCTAAAGGATTTTCATTTGGTGAAGCATTTTGGGTCTGTTGTTGCAATATACAAAAATGTACTTCTGACAACGATCAAAACACCTGTTGATGACATAAATACAAAACTCACAGGTGTGTAATCGTGTATCATCTACAACAGTTAACTACACAGATAGCAAAGATGGCACCAGCATAGTCCCTACAAGAGATAAAACATTTCTGCATTATTAAAACCCATCAGTTCTTAGCCCTTGTGGTAGAACACTGGAATAAATCAGTAGGCTTCTGTTCTCTATGGAACAGCAGTATTTACCCCAACTGAAAGACATGGATATTTTCAGCTGTCCCTCATTTATCCTGACTTACACTGAACACTTTCCAAAACACCTGTGTGTAAGCAGCTGAATGACCACTTCTATGACCAAGACCCACCTCCACAGGAAACCTGCCATAGGTTGGTTAAAGCAGGGAAAAAACCACCAAAGTTCAGATCCTAGATGAACAAACAATCTGACCTCTGAAATTCCTAGCTAGGCTCCAAAAATACCTGGAGTCCTACCAAAAAAAAAAAATCAGCACAACTTAAGATGGAACCTACGTGGGCCACAGCCAGCATGGAATAATGCTCGTTAAGAGTTTGCAAACTTATATTTATTTTTAGTAGAGAAAAAGTTAGAAGGTAAGACAAAGTACAGGCTTCACAGGAAGGCTGAAGCCATCTGAAAGTGTTTCAACCCATAAATCAATAAACAGAAAGATAAGATAGCATACTATCAATTTCACCTCTATGTCTGCTTCCACCAGAGAATTATCACAAACACACACCCAAGTGAAAAGGATACTAAGGTGAAATTAACACAATACGTTTCTGTCCATCAGCAAGTAAGAGTCCTTACAAAGTTAATTAAAAAGCCCCAACTCCTTAAACCATTGTTATTTTTAGACAGACCTCAGAAACTAGGGAAACACAAAACACAAGGACAATGCAGTTTCAAAAGGATAGACAATGATAATGAAATGGCAGGTGCAGGTTGTAATCAATAAATGTAATACATTAAAGTAATGAGAAGAAGTTTGATTTCACAGAGTACATCTTTTTGTAAGGTTACAAGATTGTGGATAAAAGTGACTGCAGCCTCTAACAGTTTGCTGGACATTTGTGACTTCAAGTATCTGTTACTTGAAGCATTTAATAGTAAAAACAGTAACATTATAATGGACATACCCAAACTGCCACAAATAGGCTCACTTAAAGATCTCCAAACATACCTATGATATGGACTCATCAAGGAAGACTGTTGCTAGTTCAGTGTTGCTAACAGCCTCAGATACTCTAACAGAATAACTTTAAAGAATAAGTAGTTAATGGAATTGTCATTCTTTACTGTTTCATCAACATCTGGTCCACCTGCAAGGACCAGAAAAAGCCAAACAACGTGAGCACAACCGTGCAACACAGATTTAACAGAAAAGCAAGGCTGTACATCACAGAAAGATGCCATGAAAATTCCAGAATGAGGAGCTGCACTCTCCCAGCTGTGTCATCCCTGTCCTCAGCACTGGTGCTGCTCTGAAGCACCGTGTGTGTGTCTGGTTTCATTGCCCATGTGCACACGAGGAGCGAGCATGCTGAGCCTCATACCCTTCTTCACACTCACCAGCAATGAATTTTGCTTGAAAAACTGTTCTGAAGTGGCTGCTACTTTGGCTCTATTTGCATCATATTTAAATCAAGTTCGGCTGGGAAAACGATGGGTGAGCGAGGTTGAATTCCAATTCTCTCTTTCATGGGATTTCACACAAGTTCAGCAGGGGGTGGGTATTAATTCACATGCACGGACAAAGAACCAGACTGCTGTACACGCTCGGCGTTCTGCGAAAGCTCACTATCGTGAGGCTAAAATCTTTTTCTTAGCTCAAGGATGACTGCGTTTGGAGCGGCTGTGAACATTAAATAGTTGTGTGCATTACACGGAGCGCTGTGTGCTGACCACGGGCACACCAGCACACCGCCTGTGGTGAGTCACAGGGCCTGCAGCACCGCGATTTTGGGAATCCGCACCCAACTGCGGCGGCGAATCCTGCCGAATGAAAATCCCCGTGCGCTCCTAGGCCTGACGGACCCGCTGCGGGAACGCTCCTGCCTTCCTTCCGTCCCCGCACATGGACCCTGGGAGCTGCGCACAGACCCCCGGAGCTCAGCACAGATCCTGGGCACAGACCCCGGGAGCTGCGTACAGATCCTGGGCACAGACCCCGGGCACAGACCCCCGGAGCTGCGCACAGACCCCGGGCACAGACCCCGGGAGCGGCTCCCGCGGTGCCAGCGGAGCGGCGAGCTCGGGGCGGTGGGACCGGAGCGGCGGGCTCGGGGCACTGGAGCCGGGGCAGTGTGCCTAAAGTGCCCCCGGTTCGGGGCAGTGGAGCCGGGGCAATGTGCCTAAAGTGCCCCCGGCTCGGGGCACTGGAGCCGGGGCAGTGTGCCTAAAGTGCCCCCGGTTCGGGGCAGTGGAGCCCGGGGCAGTGTGCCTAAAGTGCCCCCGGCTCGGGGCAGTGGAGCCGCAGCGGCGGGCCCCGGGCGGCTCCTCCCTCGCCGCTCGCCTGCCCACCCCACCCCGCACGTCCTTCCCCGCCAGCCCCTTCCTCCCGCTCCCCAGAGCCTTTTCCTCTCCCCCTGTCTCCTCCCTCCCTCCTTCTCCCCCCCTCCACAATAAGGTAACTCCCAGGAAATATGCAAACCTGTGAATTTTTACCTTCTTTGGCTTTCTTCCTCCTGGCCAGCGTGCCGCCGAGCTTGCCCAGGAAGGAGTCATCCTTTTTTCTGGAGGGAGGGGATTTCGGGGTAGGGGACTTGGGGGAAGAAGGGGATTTCTGCGGGGAGCTCGCCATGCTGGGCCAGCGGCCGCCGGCGCTGCGGGACGGAGCGGGCGGCTCCGAGGCCGCGGTGCCGTGGGAGGCTGTTCCCGGCTCTGAACGGAAGCGGAATTATTTCAAGCATTTGAGGCAGCTCCTGCTCCGCTCTCCCGGCTCTCCCGCTCCTTCCCTCCCTCCTCCCGCCCTCCTCCCGCCGGGGAGGGCCCGCTGCCCTCGCCCGGCTCCCGCAGCTCCGCGCTCCGCTCCCGGCCGGGCACACGGAGCCTGTAGGGGCCGGGGCAGCTCCTCGCTGCCCTCCGGGCTCCAGGGGAACCCGGCACACCTGGGCTGGGGTGAGTGACCCAGGGCAGGTGACCGTGCCCGGGGTGCCGAAGGGTGACGGGAGATGCGGACACGGTGTCAGGCTCGCACCGTTCAGTTCATCGTCTCCTACCCCAAGGTGAAGGGCCCGGAGGATGGGAGGGTACCGATAGAAAAACAGGATCGTGGTCAGGTTTGGAAGGGGTCTTAGAGATAATCTAGTTTCCAACACACTGCCATGGGCAGGGACACCTTCAATTAGACTTGATTGTTCAAAGCCCCATTTAACCTGGCCTTGAACACTTCCAGGGATGGAGTGTCCAGAGCTGCTCTGGAGAGCTTGTTCCAGAGCCTCACCATCCTCCCAAGAAAGAGTTTCTTCCTAGTATCTTGTCTAAACCTACACTTCTTCAGCTTAAGGCTGTTTCCCCTTCTTCTCTCACTACCTGCCCTGGCAAGAAGTCCCTCTCCAGCTGTCTTGTCACCCCCTTTGGGTACGGGAAGGCTGCTAGGTGTGCCAGGAGCGTTCTCCAGGCTGAACAACCCCAACTTTCCCAGCCTGTGTTCACGGGAGGGCTGCTCCAGCCCTCTGAGCACCTTGGTGGCCTCCTCTGGACGTGCTCCATCAAGTTCATCTCTTGTGTTGGAGGCCCCAGACCTGGACACACAACTCATGAAGTAATAAAGTGTCACTAAATAGTTTCCTTCAAGTTGAAGTTCAAGCTTACTGCGTACATATCCGTCTGGATAACATTTTGCAAAGCTCTTCTGCCTGCAGTTCTCAGCTGTGGCTGTGGTGAGAAGCAGCAGGCATCATCATACCCACTTCTACAAAACAAAACAACTTTTGTAGTCAGACCAACATTTGCAGGCTGTGGAAGGAAAGATGACTTAACACGATAGATTGCCTATACTAACCCTGCTTTGATTTGCAGATGAGCAGCTTAAGGGAGAAGTATGTTTAAAGCAGATAATTTGCTGTGACTGGTTCAGGAGGCATCCAGGACTGGAACAGCATTAATGTCATCTGGATGCACTACTTTCACTTACCACTTAATCACTTGATTAACAATTCAGGCAAAAAGCCACACACACTTCATGCAAATATCTAGTTATCCATTAGGCATAATAAGTGAAATGAAATTACCATGAGGATATTTCTAAATCAGCTAATAATTGTTGTGTTTTTACAAGCTGGTAACATTGGTTAGCTGATGAGGGGTAGACATCAATGCCTATTTGTTGCATGCAGTTAGTATGTGCCCTGGAGAAAAACTCAATTCATCCATCCTGCCATCAGTTCTAAGCAGGAATGAGCCCAAGCCTTAGCACAATCTTTCCTTACCTTTGCTCTCTGGTTCATAGCACCAGTTACACAAATTTCAGCCTGAATTTCACACATTATTCTCTTTTTTCAGAAGCACTGCTTATACGGTGTATGTATTAGAAGATGAACAGTTTTGAATCATTTTTAGTAATATAATAAAAGACAGTTTCAAAAGGAGAAATACACACATCAAGCACTTTTAAAAATATGCCTGTAAATCTGTGGCATTTACAAACAGAACAGTGACCCAGCTGAATCTCCAATTGGAGCTAAATAACTGTACCTGGATGTCAGTATAGGATTTTGTGGGCACAGCAGAAGAGAGAACATTTTGGCAAGCACAAGTGTGCTTGTCTTTGTATCCCTATACAGAAGGAACAAGCCTGAAACCTCACAAGGAGCAACGGGTACTGGGCTGTGCAGTACAGGGTAGTCAGAATTCTACATGCATTTGCCAAGTCCCTCACAAAACTGTTGAAAAGACCCAGAATCTTTCCTATTTCTCAACACTCAGTATATGTAAATTAATGATAAATACAGTATTACTTATTTAATAGCCTCGTGAACTACGTCAGTTTGACATCACAAGGGGAAAAAGTTAAATGAAACAATGTGTTTAAGATGAACTTTATCAGATTTGGAAACTCAAATACTGTGTTTAAGTAATGATGCTAAAGCAACAGCCAGACCCTAAGTTTACAGCTTTGATTTTGGGATTTCTTTCAGGATTTATGTGCAGTTCATTGTGTGTAACATTACTGCATTATTTTTCCAGTTGTGACGTTTCTCTTTGAGGACAGTTACAACATTTTCCCCCGTATCTTAAATTTAGAATTACATACGCTACCTTATTTTTTCTTTTTATGTAGGAATATATATGAAAATATAGCCTTAAATTAATAGTGCATTCATCACAAAAGCCTTTATAGGTATACACAAGGTCTAAGTTATGGCCTGAAATTAATATTGCCTTTATAGGTATACACAAGGTCTAAGTTATGGCAGCTGTGGGGATGGAGTTTGCTCTGCTCTATTTTTGACAATGGAACACTTCCAGGATCATGCTCCACGATCCCAGCACAGGACACAGCAGTCAGCAGGCTGCTGTTCAGGCTGGCCCTGCTGCACCTGGCACAGAGAAATGAGGAGCAGACCCTGGGAGCTCTCACCACGCTCCCTGTCAGCGCCTTGTTCGGACAGATGAGCCAAACATTACATCAAATTAATTGTATCCTGCTCACATACGTACTTTTGCCAGGCAATAAAAGGTGGCTAAGTCCCCTCCTCCTCTCCACCCTTCAAATAATTTTTATTCACCTGCATATCTGTCCATGCACAGCTGGTTTTTATTTCTTTTAATATGAGACTCAGAAAGCTCAGGAGCAGAGTTTTACTTTCCTAATGAACCAGAAGAGGCAAGGTATGTAATATCCCAACCACAGGCTAGGCTAGCAAGAAAGAGCAGCCAAGCTGGTTAAGACTGTGCAATAAATCATTTACTTGCCTTAGAGTATTTTTTAATACTAACATTTTTCTCCTAGGTGTAGCTCTGCTCCAGCCTTTTGACCATTCGGTCATTTAAAGAATGGAAGTGGAATTTTAAAAAGCCATTTATCAACTTGCTGCTACTGCTGTGCTTGCCTACAGGAGCACCCTTTGCTGACTTCAGGAAGAGAAGAACTAGACCAAAGTCTACACATTTTATTTTCCTGAGCACTTGCAGTCAGCCTTGTGCTGGCCTGCCAGCTCTGTGTGAATTGCTGAACGTGCCCACCCCTCCCTGAGTAATAGTTAACAGCACAGCAAAGGAGCCTGCAGAGCAGGGCAGGTGTTTCCACACCATCTCCGTGTGGCTGCATTAGAACAGCAGACAGCATCCTGTCAGGGATAAAAGGGCTCCACGTTTTCATTGCCAGCATCACCTAAAACTCATGCTTGAAGATAAATTTCTTTCCAGCTCACAAGGTCAGATTTAAGATTGGGCATATGCACATGCTGGAATTTAAAGGACACCTATGCTTTCTACTCTTAACTTCTTTGGTATAAGCATATGCTGTTCAAATAATATAACAAAATAACATAGTTTTATAAAAGTAACAGTTTTTCCAAACAGATTCTTAAAACATATAAGAAATTTTTTTGTACATCAAGGAGCAAAATAGACAAAGATGTGATGAGGAAAAATGTACATGAAAGATATAACATGTTGTACACAGCCACTGAAATCAATAATTTGAAAGCTTCAGAGGAAAGAAAGTGGGTTTAAAACGTTTTGGTAAAATGGGAAGGTCGTCCTGGTATTCACTACTTCTGGTAACATGTTGTTACATCAATTAGTTATTTACAAAAACTGGGTCAAGTTAACTTGCATTTGCAACTATCCTTCTTGAGACAGTTTTAGGAAAAAAAATCAGTATTATGATTTCTTTTTCTTAATAAACTTCAGTTGTACCCTTCATCTGGGCCTGTGGTTATGTACAGGTGTGTTACATGAATATTCCAGCAAGCACAATACTGGCATGCAGGGCCATCAGATCTCTTCAGTAGAAGCAACAGAAGAAACCACAATTTAATTTTTTTTTTCATAAATATCAGGCAAAGAGATCTGGGTGAAATCCAGCAAATACCTTTGCCATCACGAAGTATTTGCCAGGACCCAGGCTCATGGGATGAAAACTGAAGGAACAGTATTTGCATGCTACCATGGCAAACCCTTTGTGCTAAATGATGCCAAAATGTGCAGTCCATGCAAAGCCCAGCAGGGACAGCTCTAGATCTTAACAAAAGCAAAGTCTTAAAAGATATACAGAGTCTCCAGAGTGCTGTGCCACACCCTGTTACTTGCTCAAGCAAGCAATAAAAGAGTGTATCTTGCAGGAAAAGGACTACTAAACTAATGTGAAAATCTCAGTGGAAATCACACGTGCCTTGGGCGACAAAGCAGAAGCTTCAAGGCACTAGACTTCTAAATTTGTTTTCCAGGCTCAAACACACTAAAAATCAGTAAGATGTCCCTTTACTTTGGAGGCAAATGGATTGGTCTTGATTCAACAGTGATTTACAAAATTGTTTTCCCGAGCTTTTTACAGAATCACAGAATTGTTTAAGTTTGAATAGACCTTTAAGACCAAGTCCAGCCATTAGGCCAGTACTGCCAAATCCACGACTAAACCACGTCCCTAAGCATCAACTGAGTTTCTTTAGACCTGTGATCTTTTGAAGAGGGGTAAGGAGGGAGTGTGCACACACTGTGATTAGAAGAACCCCAGTAAATTCCTGTGATGGCATTTCTGCCCTGCTCCTGGGCCAGAAAAATCCACAAGATGGGAAGGAAAGGATGTGACACTAAAAGGAAAATCTCAGTTCAAAGATGCCAGAAATCACACGGGCCTGTGAAGAGAAGCAGCTGTCCTGTGAGGAGGAGAGACCTATCAGAGTCCAGAGTCACTGAGCAGGGACAACTGTGCTGGCCCCAGTCTTATCCCCTTCTCTCCTCTGGGCAGCACATTGTCTGGGTCAGTAGGACTCTCCCACTGCTAGAAAGCAACAAAACAACATAACGTGATAGAGGTAAAGTTAGTGCCATTTGAAAATTGACAATTGGCAATTAAGATTTTGATCACCATTTGATCAACACTTTTCCTTCGAGTCTTCAAGGAGCTGTTCTAATTTGTGTGCCAAGCCCAAGGAAAAACCAGCTGGTGAATTCCTGTGTAAGCACGTGTGGAAGTTGTTCATCTCCTGGGGTTTGTAATCTCTTCTGTTAAAGATGCCCCCTAGCCTCAGTGTCATTATTTCTGAACTACAAAAGGGATCTGTGCACTGCAAGATGCTGCGATTTACTTACCAGTACATGAGTTCAGAAGATGATTTAATTTCTTACCTATAGATCTGTCCTCATCACACATCATTGCTCTGTAGGTGTCAGTGGAGAGAAATTTCTATGGAAATGATTCGGGGACTTCAAAGAGTGAGACAGAATTTTATTCTTTCCAATAGAAAATTTCTCACAACCAGCCCATTTAGACACACTCAGTACATTCCAGCATATCACATTATACCCCGAAATGACAGTGCCACGAACTTAAAAATGAGTAAATCTATTATAAATTAGTGAGCCAAGTTACAGAAAAGATTGAGCAGCAAGAAAACTGATAACCAAACCAGTGCTTAAATACATTTCTAGTACAAGCCAACCACATGAATTGACCTATGAACAGTGCACATAGCTTCTCCTTTTTTTAACCCCCTTCTCTACTCTCACAATACACCATGACCTGCTTTAAATGACTTAGGAATTTATGATTTTCTAAATCACTTGCACGGTTTATTTTCTGATCTAATCTTGTGAGGTACTTAATGTCAGGCAGGGCAGCAGTAGCCTGACAGGTTTTTCCACCCAAGAGCAGGCAGTTTTGGGTGGAGCATGTGTAACAACCACAGGGAATCCAGAAAAGTGTTTCTTTAGCAAAGAATATTTTTGGATGGCCCTCAGCTTCTGTGGATTCTGATACTCTCAAGAATGCAGCTAAAGGGAAAGCACCCTTTGGAGTTTGGTTTTATAGCTGAACATGCATCTGCTGCAAGCACAAATCTCAGGGCTTATTTGCAACAGCAACACTAATGTGAATGGACTTCTTAATTGTACAAGTGAGGTGAAAAAAAACAATCCTTGATATAACTGGAGATTTCTGCAGAATTCTCCTGTGCAAAGCTCTAAGAATTTTGCTTTCAAACTTTTTTTTAAAAATACCTTGAAACCATTATTACTCTCACAGAAAAGTATGACTTTTCCTAGGCTTTCGTTTTCTCCAGGACTGCATGAGGCAGGATTGAGACAGTGATAAAACCCAGGAATTTTCTCCACAAAACTGGAAATACCAGCAGATCTCAACAGAGAAAATTAAAATATTTATTGCTGCTCTGCCTCTCCTACTTTGTGTCAGTCTTAAGTAATAGAGTTAGTTTGAAAAATCAATTACTGCAATCCATCTCAGTAAAAATGTCATCTGAAGATCAGGTATGCTTAGGCTATGAATGAGAAGGGGAAAAAAAACAGTCTGGGGGTTATTTTGGAACACACTTAATGATTCTTCCGTGTCTTTTCACTGTGATGAAAGACAAATTATATGTTAAAGCCCTGAGTGCTGTGTTTTAAGGGCATCCCTTCAAGTTATGGTCACTGAGAACATTGTTTAAAATCTTAATTCATATTTTATTGCTAATTATTTACCAAACCTGTAAAGCTGTCTACAGTGCACAGCTTTGCTGTACACAGCTGTTAGAAATACACATTTTTCCACCAAAATCAGAGACAACATCCAAAATGTAAAATGCAACCAGACACTCTTACGCTCTCTAAACAGTCTAATAAATAAAGATAAATAAATATTGCAGGGCAATAGTATAAAGCTTGCACCAACAGAGGTATATTATTCATCTGTGGCCAACAGCAAAAACTTGCTTTTACCTTTAGAAAGGGTATTTCAAATTTCTTGCAATACAGAAAAAAAAAACCAGAACCAAAAAAGCCTCTGAAGATAACTCATAAATTAATGTGACAGGATCCAGTGTGTCTGTTACTTTGTTTTAGTACTCACCAAGAGGTTTTTCAGGTTAAAGCTTTGTTAACAGGAATGCTTCTATCTTTGCCTGTACCATAGGCAGATGCTGCAAATCAGCACCGTTCACAAAATAATGAGAACATCAAATCTTCCCAGAGCACGAGGTAAAAGGATATTAAAAAAAAAATACAAAAACCAAAAAAAACTCCATTCTTTCATTTTCCCTTTGTTCTTTCCAGTTTTAAAATCTAGTGCATCACACATACAGTTGGGAATACTACCAATCTTAAATGGCAGAATTATCTCTGATTTAAGAAGTTACTTAAATTAGGAGAATGTTCTGCATGCTGTCTTGCCAATATCTACAAATGCATGTACAGAAAAGATAGGAGATGGTCCCTTTAAGCAAAAAGTATGCATATATTCTCAAGCAGCAAGATAAATGTAATTTAAATACACTCACAATCTTTTCTATCAAATGTTGACATTAAAAACTCAACATTTTTTGCAGTCCTTTTATGGGATGATTCTTGGGGAGGTCTTTAACTGCTATACCATTCATCACACCCAACTATACAATTTCTGATTTTTTAAGAAGAAATTGTGAAGTCTGTCATAGTAAAGTCTGCCCTATAAATATCAATTGGGTCTGAATAACTATTTTTAAATTATCTTGTATCATCTTTTAAAGACCTTAGTCTCTGATATACAGAAACTTTTTTGAGCGTGTAACAGCTGTAAGGATAGTCATCTCTTTGATAATCCCTTACCATTTTACAAAATGCAGGGATTTAATATTGCTTTAACTTCTTGTTCAAAAATACACAGTGCAATAAAACTTATAAATACCTGAAAAATTAATTTCTGACATTGCATTTACAGTAGTTTTAGTAAGTGCTTATATGTAGTCATTAGTCAAACGACTCTTCCTCCACCAGAAATAAAGACTAACCCTATTTTTATGAGATGCTTGTTTTCTGACTTTTCTACAGTTGACCAGGCTTGGCTGTGCCAAAATATTAACAAAGCCACACAGAGATTCAGACAAACAGATGGAAAGTAAGGCTGTCTCAAAGATGCTAAATGATGTCATCATGTTCCTCAGAAACTCTACTCTCAGCATTAAAATAAAACTCCAAGAGAATAATGGAGCTCTGATTTCCCTTTCACAGACCCTGGTGCCCATCAGACAGGCAAATTCAGTCCAAATCTGTATCCCAGTGATCCTTTGAGCTGACAGTGAAATGACTGTCTCTGCTATAGCAAAAGAACTGCTTTAAAGCTTTTGATAACAAAATGACGTATTTCCCAAATAAGCTGATTTTAAATTTGAATTCCTTCATTTTCCAGAAGACTGTATCTCTGTGACAGGGAGTGCTGCTGCAAGGATGTTTATTTGCATGTGGCTGTTTAAATCCTGCTCAGTTGATAACCTGTAGATAGTATAAGGCTTTCGAAGTGCTGGTCTTCTGCTCTTTCTTTCACTCTCTGCTCTTCTAAGGCACAAACAAGTCTGTCCCTTTCTTCAACCACTTTCATCATCTCGGTAAAAATTTCATGCTCTTCGTTCAGATCCATCTCATCTTTGAGGCTGTCTAAAAGGTCACGAAAAAGAGCTTAAGAACCTGATCACTGTTTGCCTTTTAACTGTTAGTGCACAGCTTGAATTAACATTACAGTCAATAGCAGTTAGCATTGTTAAAGTTACAGTTCAGGGAAATTTTCTCCTGGATTTGGGCCACTTGAAGTTAGGGTTCCTAGGGTATAGAATAGATTTTTTTAAACAAAATTAAGACTGGAAGCAGTAGGAAAAGCACTACTTAATTATAGAAGCAATTAAGCTGTTGTTTAAATTTAGGTTATAAGGTAAAAATCCCAACATGAAATGTAGTACCTGTAAGAAAATGGAAAGCATTTTTCAGAAAATGTACTGAAAACTGCTGTCACTTGCAATCCACATGCCTAGAACACAACAGGACATTTTGAGGTACTCAGTGCTATGGAACCACTCTTCTCCCTGCATTGCTCCTCCCCATGGGAGGATTTTCAAATCCCAAATGAAAGGACAAGCCCAAGCTGTAATCCCAAGCACCACAACGCAGTTCCAAAATACTGTGGTAACCAGCAGTGCTGGTTAAGAGCAGAAAACCCCTTCTGTGTAGGTGACTGAAGAAGTTCCTTTCCCTGCTGTCCATCTCCAGCTGGGCACTGCTGCCCGGAGAGCACAAGCAGGGTAATTACTCGTGCAGTGCTCCTGCTCCAGCTCGGTCTAGAACTGAGCAGCTCAGCTCAGTTGTCTTCCCCAGGAGTCAGATGAAGAGACCTGACATTTGTCAGGCTGGGCTGCACTCAGAGGGAGCACAGGAGGCTCAGCCAGCCTGGTTCTTTTTGGAGCAAACAGGGTTGGCACGGGTGTCCCTGTGGGCTGGAGCACACTATCCCCCTTGACTCACCATCAATGGCCATTTTCTCTCTCAGCTTCTGTTCCAGCCTGCTTTGGTGGTCCTCCAATTCTAGCTCTTGGGCTCTGGGTGTAGCAAAAAGTATGTTAAAGAAGCTTTTTTCATGTAAGATATATATGTCAATATGATTTCAATGACGAGATTCTGTGTTCTGTTTTTCCAGTATTTTCTCCTCATGGGCTGCCAACGCTAAAAGGTTTACCTGTGCCAACATCTCCAGAGCAGCTCCAGAAGTAGCACTGCCACCTTTTACATTATATATGGGGTTGAACTCCCCCATACACAGCAATGCTTAAGGCTTTGAGCCATCTGTGCCTTGCTGCTGGCACCCACAGTGGAATTCTGCATAGTGCTGAACCCACACATCAACCCTCACCAGACCCTCTGCACAGGAAAGTCCTGAGGCAAAGGAGTTAACACATCCAGACAACAACTTTTTGTGTCCTGCAGTGCTAAAAGCAGCCCACTGTTGCCTTTTTAGCTCACAGACAGAGTGAGAAGAAAGCATTGCTATCACAGCACCAGAAAGGGGCAGGAAAGGCTCAGCCCCAGCAGCACCAGCACATCTGGAGGGAAACAGCTGGAGCTCAGGGCTGGGCTGAGTGACATGGAAATGATAAATGGCAATGAGCAGCCTGCACAGGTGGCAAACCCAGGGGTGAGTGAGGACTGCTGAGGCTCCCACATTGCCCATGAAGAGTGGAGAAATAGCTGAGAGTCACCTCCACCTGTCTGAGCATGTTCACAGGGAGGCAAGGTGAGGGAGCTACAGCAAACATCCCATCCACCACAGCAGTGGCATCTCAGGTGAGGTTTATTTGCTTCTTATGTTGGTGTATCTGCTTGTTTCATGGCTGTAGTGAATTTCTAGATCTTTTTTTCCTATGCCAAATAAAACCAGATGGATTTGTCAGACTATTTCTCTTTCCAGGAGAAGGTGCCCTGGTGTTCATTGGACCCACATTTTATGAAGGCAAAGTATCTCTGTGCCACATTGGTTCAGAGGATCATACAGAACTGAAATGTTTGAACCATGGTGAGAGGGAAGGATGAGGAGGCCTCAGCTGCAAATCTATGTTCAAAACAGGTTGTAGCTACTCTGGATTTTATTCCTCAGCTGTCTCAAACACAGAAAGGGGTTCAGGTGTATTGTGAGCTGTGAGTACATTTTTTCCCTCTCCTCTCCCCTCCCCGTCTTTAATACTAATGCTTGTCCTTACTTACATAATCAGGAGCTCAGACTCATAACGCATCAATTTGTTCTTCTCCATGACCAGCTCAAACCATTCGTGTAGCATCTGATTCTCGTCCTTTGTGCCTGAATCTGTGTGAAACAGGAGACTTCAGTGTGCTTTACCAGCTTTCTTTCCAATGCTTTTGCCAACTAAGTTCTCCTCTAATAGTCTTCCTGTGTAAGCCTACATGACTTCAAATGGAGATGGTTTTGCTATATGCAGCTTACCCCAGAAATGGCTGAGTACAACAGCTATGACCTTTCTGTCTGTTTTTGGCTGACAGTTGTGGTTATTGCAGCTAAAGATGCACTGGATTTTAAAACACTTTTGTCCTGAAGTTTTTTTCCTTTCAAATAATCACATAGACTTTACTGGGCACTATTTCTGCCTCTCAGCTCTGCCTTTGACAAGATAGTGTCTGCTGAAACTGGGCTTCAGAGCTGAACTGTGTCTAAGTGGATATTTCATGAACACCATCAGCCTTCAGGATGCACACACTGGCAAGTAGCAACTTAATCCCTGCTTCCAGTAGACATCAGATGGAGTAGCAAATTCTCTGCAGATTTCCCTTCACTTGTCAACTGGTCTCTAAATCTACATCTCCTTTGAATGACAAATCTGTGATTAATGGGTGGCTTTATAACACTTTGGGCCAGGGCATCACTGATAGAGAGCCTTTCTCCCAGAGAGCTCACAGCTTGACTCTGCCTTGCTGATGAAAAGGGTGGATCTCTTTCATCAGGTAAGGATCTTTACTCTCCTAAAATACCATCTGCAGAAAACTCTTTGGCAATGAAGAACCCCTGGGTGTTTTCAAATGGCAAGTCAGAGCACATATATATTTCTTTTCCTTGCTGTCCTTTTTAACATGTTTTCTGTGGATGGAAGCTTATATGATTTCTCCTACTCCAAGAGGGACTGCACCTTTATTTCATATGACTGAGAGCACTGAAACTTAACCCGAAAGGTCTCAGGTTAAAGCTCCAGAGACACCAATTAACAAGAGTATCATTAAACTGGATTACTAAGGGGAGAGACAGCCAGAGTCCTGGGAAGTTCAGCAGTGTTTCTGATGCCCTTCTGTTGTCATTTTGAAATGTGCTTTGTGTTTTGCCCCAGGAGTTACACTCTTGTCTCTACAGCTTCAGCTGCCCCTCGTTCTAAGGTCAGAGCCAAGTTTGACTCCACTCCAAAGCTGCAGTTTAAAGCCCATCATTGGGCAGTGAAGGCCTTTAGCCATCCTTCTGAGCTGAGGGGAATTGCTGGGTGTTTGGGATCACCAGCCACCATCACCCCAGGGAACCCAGGTCACCTCCTGCCAGCACCTGGAGTCACCTGGGCCCCACACCAAGGACAGGAGCCACGCTGCCATGGGTGCACTTTGTCATCAGGACTTGACCCCAACTGGAAATTACCACCAAACAGGAGGATAAAAGAGTGGGAGAAGGCAGAGCAATCTCTCTTCAATTCCTGCCTGATTCCATTAAAACTTGGCAGCAATGGATGTGTTCCTGTGGGATCTTCCAAGTGAACAAGTGGTGACAAAAAGTGTCTTCCTAGAGTGACAGCAGGAGAGGTCCTTGCTGGACCACGCCAGTCCAGGGATGCAGAGCCTTAGGTCTTTGTATGCCACCATAAGAAATGGTGGCATCATCAAAATTTGATCTATTTTACTGTCGGTAAAAACACCTCACAGACACAAAAGGTTACTGTTCCATTTTTGTTGTTGCCTTGTTCAGGCAAAAATATTCCTTCTTTTAACTTTTCCTCTTTACATTTCAAGAGCTCTGTATCTCCAATAAAAGACTGTGTATTGTAGGTTGATTGAGGTAAGCAAAGATAACGCACTGTGCAAAAAACCATTCATTTTTGCAAAATCCTGTGCAAGATGAAATGAAAGTAGCCCTTGTTTTGCCTCCTCCTCCATCCCACAGAATGTCCCCTAAGTGTTCCCAGGGGCATTTTTTCCCCGAGCTTTTCAAATGTTTGTTACTGCCAATGTTAATTCTTATTTAATTCTCATGGAGTGCTTGATGCCTTCCAAGGGCAGAACAAACCAAAGAAGCATTTTGGATAATGCAGCTCGACAGATGCTGCAGTTTTTTATAGGTTAGAGGGAAAAGAGTTTGTGAGGTTTTTTTTGTGAGCCATGTTGGCTTTTCCCTACATCATTGCTAAAGCAAACCTTTCCTCCTGGTTGAGCTGAGTCTCCTCCGACTGTGATCCATTTGAAAGTCAGACATTCTTCTAATTACATCACAGGTATTTCTATTTTCATCACCTTTGAGGGAATTGTATAGGCTGGGGAGGAGTATTTACTAAACCTGAACCTTCTGGTCTCCAGATGGATGTTTCACTGGCCCTCTTTAGAGTCATCACACAGGAAAGGGATATTGGCCAGTTTGCACCTTTTTGGGTACAGTTAAACTTCATATTCCTTATTTCTTCAGGCTTGCCACTGATTTCTTTTGACTCTGTTGAAAATTCTGAGACACTTCGGATATTTTTGTGAAATCAAAAACCAGCTACAACATGTGCAGATATTTGTTCACCTTCCAAAGCACAGAGACATTTCCTAACGTTCTCTCAACACAGGTTTTCTTCTTTACCATCATTGTTCATTACTTGTTTAGTCAACTGAGTCCTTATGCTAATTGCAGTGGAAAACGTGTTTTGAGATTTTTATTTCTGTATCTTCTTGTAGGCAGAAGCTTTCCATAAGCCTTCACAAATGTCAGTGGAAAACAAAGCAACGGTACGTCAGTGATTTATTATTTGGCATTTTGTAGCTGAATAAAGGAAATAACGAGCATGAAAAATTATTCATAGGACTGATATTATTTCTTCTCTTTTTTTGGGGTGTTTCTTTGGGGGAGTTGTTTTTTTTTTTCCCTCTAATGCTTGAATTGTTGTCAGTTCAATTAGAAGATCATCAAAACCTCATTTTGCTCATCAGTCTTCATGGCAGTTGTTTCGCACCCACGCATGTTCTCTTCTAATTCAGTTGAGGAGCTAATGAATAACTCCCCCTAACAAAGAGGCCATTCATCCCAGCCTCACAGAATTATTAGAGGAGAGTTGCGTAAATGTCACTGCAGACTGGTGTTTGCAGGCCTGCCTCTAAATTTGGTTATTCACAACCTTTGCAGCTCGATATTATTGCTGAACTGTGATCGTTTTCTAATTACCTTAATAATACCTATTAAATCTCTTCAATTGCATAAGCGCAGACCTGCTTAAATACAACTTAACCTAATAAACACTGGTCATTCATTAAACAATAATGCTCATTATTTTTAGGAAGCTTGAACAGAATATTAAGCTCAGCAATTCCTGCATCATTGCACATATGTTTCTAGAGCAACAAAGCACTCACATTTAGTCTGGTAAACTCATGGCTTCGTGCTTTTGCACCACAAGAGTTATTGAGAGACAGTAACATCCTACCTTTCAGTATCTGCCCTATTTGTAACTGGCCACCTACACACAAACAATCAACAGGGAGAAAAAACCAGTACTTTCACCTTAATGAGGGCAATCCAATTACCAGGGATGGTAAGAGAATGAGAAGCATCGATCTCTTGGCAGACAGCCTTCTTTAGGAAATGTGATTGTCAAAACAGCAACAACAAGAAGTGGCTCTGGGCCATTTATCCTGGTGCTCAATGTCTATCCCAAGAACTAGAAGCTTCTTGTCCCTCTATATTTCTGCGGTTTCCAAAAAACAACCACCTTTATACAAATGAGAAGAAAAAAGCTAACTCTCCAAATTCTCACAGCCCTTTTAGCAGACTTTCTTACAGGCAGTAAGGAGGGGTGCTGTTTGATAAAGGAGTATGATTTCATTTAAGAACAATAGATGATAAATTTTTAAATAAAATTTGGAATAGACTGACATGAGCAATTCTAGGAAATTAGTTAAGAAATATAAAGGGCTAAAGGCTGTCTCTCTTGCTGAACTGATTAGTGCAGTGCCAGAATAGGGGTGAGAGCTGCTATGAAATATGGCATTAAAAAGGCCAGCATGGAGGGGTTGGACTGGATTGCCTGGTTAAGACAACAACAAGATCAGGTGCCAAAGCATATCTGGGTTTTCTGTGTTGTACAACTGCCTGTCAGGAAAACACGGGGCTCGGTTTTCTAAAGGGGAGGTAAATAAAGACACGTTTGCATTCAGGCTGTCAGTCCCTCCAGCACAGAGCCACAGCCCCCTCTGAAGTCCCTGAGGGGCATGGTTGGCACTCCCAGCCCCATTGCCAGGGAGCCCTGTCCCTCTGCTTCACCCCTGGGTGCTGGGCAGCAACACCAGGGCTGTCCAGGGGCAGCACCCCACTGCCCTGGGTGCTTGGCAGTGCCTCTGCTGGGGCCAGGGTGACACCCCTGTCACCTTCTGCCCATGGGGGAGAAGCTGTGCTCTTGGGGTCTGTGTGTGTGCCTGCAGGCTGCTGTTGCTATAGCATGGCCACTGGCTCTAATCATATTAATGGCATTTCACACTCCAGGAAAGTCATTAAGGACTCTGTTACTAGGCACGGGCTGCTGCTGGCTTGGTAACTGAGATGCAGCTCCTGGAAATCTCACTGGTTCCCTCCACAAGATGAAATTAAGCTCAGGATGGGACTTAAATTAAAAAAAAAAAAAAAAAAAAAAAAGGGGAGGGTGGTGTTAGGGGAAATATAAATTCAGGTTCGGTAGCATTGTCAGTAATTCCAAATCTGTGATAGCCAACAGAAAATTTAAAGCATTCAATATAAAGGTGCTTGAGCTAACAGAGAGTTTGAGAAAAAGGTTTATCAATCATTTTTGTCCTGCCAGCTATTGTTCCTTTTCAGATTTTGCACCAAACTATTTCCATGACAACCATCAAAACGCTCTGCTTTGGAACAAGTTAAAAATCCCACCACTAAACAAGCAAACTGTGCTTTGTGTACAGGTTAAAAATCCCACCACTAAACAAGCAAACTGTGCTTTGTGTACCTGCTTCTCCTCTTAGTTCTCTCTCCAGTTCGACACCAAAAATCTCCAGAGCTCTTTGTCTTTCCTCCAGCTCTTCTAACTGGCGCTGGACTGCCTGCAGAAATGTAATGACAGAAAAGCTACAGACACAGCTTCAACATTCAGAGACAAAAGATGGTCTCAGTGCTTAGAGAAACAGCCTGGAAAGGTCTCAGAGGAGCCGTGGCTCCTGCCAACTCATTGAGTGTTCCAGGCACCTAAGCAATTTAAATGTAGGTGTCCATCACAATTTTATGTATCACAGGCACCAAAAGAACCTCAAGTTTTTTCCCGAGTTTTAGCTCTTCCATTGTAAAAAAAAAGAGATCACAACATTTCTGTGTCTCACAAGGTGTAAAAAGTCAATACTTTAATATTCAGAGACATATATTGTGAGATATTACATTAGTAAAGCTCATATAAATGGGGAAGGTTTACAGCTGAAAAGCTCTGCTAGCTATTTTATCATCCATGGGATTTTGTTTGGCTTGCCTTCATATTTCTCCAGCTTTTGACCCAGAAAGAAAAGGGTCTAATAGCTAAGATGTGACAATTCAGCAGCACTTCAGGAAGGATTTCTACATCCATTGTCCATTCCCTTTGAAATAAGATTTTTCGAGGTGTGGTGAGGATAAAAAGCATGAAACACCTTCAAAGGTTGAAATGTCAAAGACAGATGCTCAGCAGTTCCCATTTCAGGCTGTGTTAGGGCATTCCAAACCAAGCCCTCAGCAACATCCTAACAAATACGAGAGATCATTCAAAAAGTTTGGACTTGATTGTCTCCACAAAGCATGAAAATAGGAGTCATCATGTATGCATCTAATGTTACCTCAAGATAATTTGCATTTCTCAGATAAAAACTAAAACATAGCTTCTCCTCTTCCCTTGTACTACACAGGATACATCTGAGATCAAATTGTGCAGAAGTGCATTTGCAAATCTTAAACTGTAATTGGAAATAATAATACATCAGTAGAGTCCAGAGCTTTCCTAGCATTTTCTGAAGAGCAAGGTCTGTATAATATGAAGTGACTTTCCATCATTAAGGAAAAAATTGATTCACTTTCGTTGTTGTGGCAGGGAGAGAACAAAAGCCATCACTGTATTTTTGCATCCTCCTGTAATGCACAGAGATAATGGCTGAGTTTCTCACATTCTACAGGGTTGATGTTATTTCCCCTTTCTATCTCTTTCCCTCTTTAGTTCCCTTCTCTTATTGCCAGCCACTGTTCCCTCTTGTCCTTCATGCACATTTACAAAATTATGATGGCAATTATGGTGATCTCCAGGGACTGACATGGATTTGTGCCCCGGAGAGATGCAGGGCCCTGCCACAGGCACGTCCCTGCTGCTGCTGGCTGGGGGGATTGCAGCCCCGAGGGCAGTGAGCCCCCCTGAGCAGAGAGGGGAGGTGCAGAGCCCCTTCTGGGTGCCCCCATCCCCAGAGCCCCTCTTGTAGACAAAGGGGACACCTGTGAGCTCCATTCTCACCTGTGCTTTGTGAAGCCTCTTCAGCTCCTCTTGCTTAATCAACTGCTTTGTCTCCTTCTCCAGCTTCCTTCTCTTTCTGAGAGCCCTTTTTGTCTTTAAAAGACACAGAGGGAGAGAAAAAGGCAATCAAAGCACGAGTATGCCATGGCAGCTTTCCTCAAAGCTCCCCAGAATCGTGGAGCCATTGGGGTGGAGCCATTGGGGCTGGGACTGACCCCTGGGGACAGTCTGAGCCCATCCCGTGCCCAGAGCAGGGTGAGCTACTGCAGGGTGCTCAGGCAGAAGGGAAACATCCATGGGGGAACATTTACATGCATTTGCTGGGCTGGCTTTCAAGCTCATAGGGCAACCCTAAGTGAGTGTCAATAAAACGTTTCCAAATCCCAAAGCTGACTGTGTACAACAACCCACTACACATGGCCATGCACAGGCTGGGCAGAGCACCAGTTTAAGGAAATTCAGCCCATTTCCATTGCTACAGCTAAAAGGTGATAAATTCCCATCATGGGATACTACCTGAAGCCCTGTGAGACCTTCCCTAATGCCGTGTCTGTACTTATTACAGAGATTTTTGCTTTTCCCCAGGGCACTTGTTGCTGCTGTCAGGAGATCAGGACAGAAGTGCTGCAGGGCTGGGCAGGGAATCACTGCCATTGCTCCATCTTGCCTTTGACCCAAGCAGTCCTGAAGTGCTTCAAGGCTGTGGTGTTCCCATTTTTGAGAAGGCAGGATACTTGAGCATCACTGGACAATTAAAAAATTAAGCAGCCAGGAAGTCACTAAAATTTTTCTCACTGAGTTCTGCCAGACACAAATGGTGGCACTGGGAAACCAGCAGCCAGAAGTGGCATGAAAAAGGATGGTAGGAGGCAGCTGAAAGAAGCACACTGAGTGGGGAATGTGCATCACAGTGAATCACTGCTAATGCCCATGTGCAACAGCTGATCCTTCTTCCCATTTCTGGCAGCTTCCCTGGAGCTCTGCCCTCTCCCTGCCTGCTCCTGCCCTCCCTGTGACTGCCTGAACTGATGGGGGTTGCTTCTATCCAGTTTGCTCCCCTGCCTCCCTTCTTCTATTTTATTTAAACCTTTTTTTAATTGACCATAACATTATTGTACTATAGATTGTCTTTCCTGTAACAGGAAAGGTGAATGAAGAATCCTGCCATCTCAGCACATCCTGACACAGAGCCACTGGGGACAAGTGCTGCCACACATTGGATGGAAACAGAGGAACCAAAGCACAGCAAAGTCCCACTTAGCTTCCATATTTTTCAGTATCTTGTTTTCCTTCCTCTTCCCCCCACCCCCAAAGGCAGCAGATCAAAAGGCCACCTCATACTATTAATGACATTTAGTGATATTCTGCAGAGGAAAGAGATGAACACATTTCTGATGAGCTGTTCAGACACTAAAAGCTGTGTTTCCTCACATCAGAGCTGGGTAGGGGGGTTCAGGGTGCTGCATCCCCCCAGCTCCTGCAGTCAGCCCTTTTGGGGTTCAGGGTGCTGCATCCCCCCAGCTCCTGCAGTCAGCCCTTTTGGGGTTCAGGGTGCTGCATCCCCCCAGCTCCTGCAGTCAGCCCTTTTGGGGTTCAGGGTGCTGCATCCCCCCAGCTCCTGCAGTCAGCCCTTTTGGGGTTCAGGGTGCTGCATCCCCCCAGCTCCTGCAGTCAGCCCTTTTGGGGTTCAGGGTGCTGCATCCCCCCAGCTCCTGCAGTCAGCCCTTTTGGGGTTCAGGGTGCTGCATCCCCCCAGCTCCTGCAGTCAGCCCTTTTGGGGTTCAGGGCCTGGGTTTGACTCTATCCTAATCAGCACAAGTGTGGGAGCCACAAACAGAGTGTGCTCCAGGCAACCTGCCTGCAGCACTCCTCAAATGAATCTGTATTCCCCCAAAGGAAATCTGCATCTGTTGGCTTCATTTTTTTCAAGGGTTTGCTTGTTGGGCTACATATTAAGTCCACTTAAGAATCAGCTTCAAAGTGGTTCCAGTGAAACATGTCTGTTTGTCAAATTAAGAGCTCCTCTGGGATAACCTGGGGGAATTAACAATCCAAAGAGGTAAAAGAAATGTTGATGTTCATCTGTCCTCGTGTGTTTTCTCTCCACGACATGTATCCTCCAACGTTCTGATCCCCACCTTGGAGGAATTACTGCATGGTTTAGATCAAAATCATACGATGGGTTTTAAATACAGCCCAACTAAGGAAACTCCTTTCTGTTTCCCACTCAAGATTACCTTGTGTGTTAATGAAGGCTTGGATTCAAATTCCTCATCAGAGGATGAAGTAGAATACCCAGTAGCTTGTTTTCTGACAGGTAGGTGTTCATGTGCTGAAACACAATAACAAAATGATCAGTGAAGCAAAAAACATTGTTCTTTAACTTAAACAGACACTTTGCACCTGCCCTGAGTTCTAATCAGCAGCACCTAGAGCAATTTGGAAATTCAGCTGACAGCACTAATTAAATTTTTGATCCCTGTCAAAAACTGTCTGGCTATATATTTTATTTTCTTTTTTTCTAAGTACTACAAGTAAATTAATTCCTTGAGCACCGTGCGTGTAGCACACTGTTCTGAATGCACTCAACAGTCATTAAAATGTATATGTGAAGTTAGCCATATTACCCAAATGATTGTATAAGGCTCACTATACAGTGTAATTGAATGCACCAAGTCTGAGCCAGCTCTTAAACAAATTACCCTTATGTGGCTTGTAGCATCTGGCACCCATTTTTACTACATGACATCTGCTCAGTGTAAAATAGTTGGCGTCAGAATGTCTGGTCATATAAAAAAATCACAAATGTAATCAGAAGCAAATGGACTAAGAGAACAGGGCTTTATCACACGGCCTCATGCAACATAAATATTTCATTAATTATGTCTAAACAAACGTCACTTATTTTTCTGCTTTAGGAATATTATCACATCATTGGGCTGTTGATTAAAATGCCATAAGAAGTCAGGAAAATCCATACATCACAACAATACACTCCATAAGGAAAACTCAAAGGAAAACTCAACTTCTGCTTTTGCAAGAAGCATGCTTTCAGAATTATAAATTAAATTACGTTTAATTGCAGCAATTTTATCATGCCTGTTTTCCCAGCATCTTGTTTCAACTGGGTGTAAATATTTGAATTTCTTCTTAATTTGTCTAATGCATAGCTTCATTCTCTTTATTTCAGAAAATAAAACTGCTTTTGGAACATCTGTCTCTGTGCTTCAACCTGCTGCAGGGTTAATGATTAACAGCTGGGCATCTTGGAAATGTACATTATTTAAAGCTAACAGTGGTCGTTTTTCTTTGTATCTACAAGGCAACAGTTGGCTTTCTAGGTGTATTCAGATTGAAATCACCTCCCCTTCTCCCAGTGTAGAATTTTCTTCTTTGCCTTGCTCTGGGTCCTGGGGCTGAAGTAGGACTTCTGCCTCCAGCCCCAATTTAAACTCAGGATCTGTGAAACAATTTCATCCCAGACAGTAAAGCAATGAAAGCAAATCCGAGTAATTTGAGGCAGAAATCCTGATTATTTTTTTCTTTTTTTTTCAGCAATCTCAGTTTTAGAAGCAGCCAGCCCTTGTGCTCAGTGAAGCTGCAAGCTCAGAGGGATCAGTGCAGCAGACTTGGGTCCTGTCCTCCCCTTTGGGTGATATCAATAATTTAGGAAGCATTGCAAGGTCTAGAGGAGAAGTAGCCTGCTGCAACACAAGAAGACAAACAATCAACAAAAAAACCCCAAACCAAAACCCCAAAAACCCCTCCAACCGAACAGGGTGGGATAGGCAGAACTTAGCCAACAGCTGTGAGAATTTGGACAAAACAAACACAAAAATGTTCAAACTTAGGCCCTTTTACTGAGTCATTAAATTCTGAAATTTAGAACTGCAATGCTAAAGTTACATGATAATAATTTGCCTCCAAACATGCCAGGCCTTAAAGTTTGATCTGCTACAGAGATGATCTCAAAAATTTAGGCTCTTTTCCAAATATTAACTCAAGTCTTCTAGACTTGAACTTTCACTTTGTAGGCATCTCATTCCTTCAGACTGGGAGTTGTTTATTACATATTTCTTATTTCCTGAGTACTGCAGCATGTCCCTAATTTCCAAATTAGCATATGCTATACTAGAGCTTTCCCTCCCCATGGAACAATGAAAGTGCAATGCTTTTGAGAACTTCTCCCTTAACATGATTATCATTTGCCCAGGAAACCTGAGCTCCTCTGAAAAACAAGAGAGGTGTCATGTGAAGGGGCTCCCGAGGAGATCCCTTGTGTTAGATGTGGGAGCACTCCTGGTTGTCCTGGAGATTTCTAGGGAAAACCACCCCTGGTGTCCATCTGCCTGCCACAGCTCACTTCCCTTTCTCTCCTGGGGTGTTTCTGTGCCATGGTACTGACTGCAGCCTAAATACAATACATAAAATAATAATAAAAATATTAATAAAATAAATAAATACAATAGTCTGTCTTGGAGCAGGAGCTGTTTTGATAACACAATGCTGTATTAAGGTAACTGTCCAAGATTGCATGTTTTTGTAAAGTCATGGGAGTTAATCATGGCCACTGTAAGAATGTCAGTGTTTCACAAGAGAGAGATAAAGTTACACATTTCTCCTGGTGTCCAAAACCAGATGGAAGCTGGCAGGAAATGGAAAGAATGGCCAGTGGAAATCCAGTAGAATGACCAGCAGAAAGACAGGGCTTGGCTACTTGGTTTCACATCTCACATTTACACACAGATTTCTCACGTGTGTAAAATCAATTTACACATGTAATTGATCTTCTAGTGCCTCAGTTCCCCTTCTAAAATACCAAATGAGTGCAGGAGCCGTGTCCTCACTGAGCTGAACACTCCAAACACACAGGCTTTCTGGGGCACAACAAGGCAGTGATGGGAACCTGAAACATTTCCAAGCAACCCCTTCTCAATCTAAGGGTGCATAAAATCAGCTGAGTTCACAGCACATTACATTTTCTCATCAGCTGAACTGGTTATTCTGCTAAAAGTGTCAGTAATTAACATGGTATTTTGGCATTTGTTTGAATTTTAAAAGGGCAAGTAGGCTTAGGAGAGAACAGGTTGATTGAACAATCTTATTGTTCAGGTTTTTGGGGGGAGTTTTACTGCAGGTTGGGACATAAAGGAAGCATCAGAGGACAAAAAAGCCTTAAAGATATTTGTGCAGTAAATCAAAAATCTGGAATAGCACTTGGGAAGTCCAGCGTGGTTATTTGTGGGCAGTTGTATATTCTACAGGCAAACTTTGGATTTCTTTTTTTTAAACCAGTCTCTCACTGAAAAGTTTGCATGAGCCCCCATTAACCCAGTGAGCTTCGTCTAGAACAAATTAAATATCAGAAGTGGTTTCTAAGTATTTGGCTACTCCCCAGGGGATTTCTGTGCCATGAGCTGGCCCAGGCTCATCTCAAGCCCATGAATTTTTGTCACCCTGCTCATTCTCTGGAGCCACAAGCCACGGAGGGAGAAAACACCAGTGCAATGCAATCCCAACCATACCTGCACAGAGCAAGTGGGACCCCACACAGGACAGGAAAACCCTGCTGCAAAGAGCCAAGAGGAGCATTAGAAGGAGTCTCATTAAATTGGCTTCTGCAAGGTGCTGGGAGTATTTTTTTTTCATTAAGGAAATTTTCTGAAATTTGCGGTAAATTTCAAGAGAGGAAAATAACAAGTGTGGGCTAAAGCTTGTCATCACTTCATGCCTAAAGTTTGCCAAGCAAGTGCCTGCATGAGACAGAAATGCCATTTTTGAGAGCCAAGCAGGACTCAGCTCTTTTCTAATTTTACTATATACAGATTTTCTCAAATATGAATGTTTTAAAAACTTCAGAGAGCTACAATGTTGAAACATGGAAGATAACAGATTACTGGGCAAATGGCTAGATTAGAGCTTAATTTTTCTTTCTTTTTCTAAACAGACTTTGCATTGCCTATATTCAATAATTGTGATAATTTAATAATTTCTCTTTTGGCTTGCACAGAGCAGAGGAATGCAACACGTTACACCAGCATGTCTTTTCAAAATATTTTCAGCATGAATAAAATATAGCATTACTCAAACCTTGCAAGAACTTTTCCCATTTCAGTATGAGCACAACATACCAATTATTGTAATGCATTTAGTAAAGAGCAAGTCGGGTTGGCTTAGATGATGGGCAGTGATGAGGTACAGACTCTGAAAAGAGTTCCCCATTTAAGAACACAGAGAGAAGTGTGAACCAGCAACTCTCTGTGGCTTCAGTGCAGCCCTGAGCATCTTCTGGCCCAATGGCAATGCCTGGTTTTGTGAGTTGTTGGGTAATGGATGCTCCATGGATCCAATCCAAAACCCCAGGAACCAGAGCAAGAGTTATTCTATCAGTTTTATGTTATCTATAAGTTATCTATCAGGAGTTATTTATCAGTTTTATGTTATCTATAAGTTACCTATCAGGAGTTATTTATCAGTTTTATGTTATCTATAAGTTACCTATCAGGAGTTATCTATCAGTTTTATATTATCTATCAGTTATCTATCAGGAGTTATTCTATCAGTTTTATGTTGTCTATCAGTTATCAATCAGGAGTTATCTATCAGTTATCTATCAGGAGTTATCTATCAGTTTTATGTTGTCTATAAGTTATCTATCAGGAGTTATTTATCAGTTTTATGTTATCTATAAGTTACCTATCAGGAGTTATCTATCAGTTTTATATTATCTATCAGTTATCTATCAGGAGTTATTCTATCAGTTTTATGTTGTCTATCAGTTATCAATCAGGAGTTATTTATCAGTTATCTATCAGGAGTTATCTATCAGTTTTATATTATCTATCAGTTATCTATCAGGAGTTATCTATCAGTTTTATGTTGTCTATCAGTTATCTATCAGGAGTTATCTATCAGTTTTATATTATCTATCAGTTATCTATCAGGAGTTATCTATCAGTTTTATGTTGTCTATCAGTTATCTATCAGGAGTTATCTATCAGTTTTATATTATCTATCAGTTATCTATCAGGAGTTATCTATCAGTTTTATGTTATCTATCAGGAGTTATCTATCAGTTATCTATCAGTTTTAATGAGCTCCAGATCAAGTGACTTACATCCTCTATCTTCTATCATCTACTTCTTCTATCTTCTTCTCTGCTCACAGTGTGTGGCAGCTCTAAAGCAGAAGGGGATGCAAAAGGATCTGGCAGCTCACTGGAATATTTCAGTGTTCATTTCCCATTGCACATGCAGGTTTTATTGCTGAGGCACAGCAGCGATTCTGGGGTTCCAGTTTGGGTTGCAATTGCATAAAGCAAGAGACAAACAGGTGTGTTGACAAAATTCAATAGCTTATTTAGTTAAATGACTGAGATTTGCTGCAGTGGGAAGATGGATCACAGAGAAAGACAGGTGGTAATTCTTTCTGAACCTATGCTCAGATCACTCGGATTGCTCTTGGTTTTGGCATCAATATTTCTTGGACTTGTCTGCAGTTTCAATACTAACCTTGCTCTTGCAAGCAAACAAGAAAATTGATGCCTTTTAATCACTGCCCAGATAGACTCACAAATAGGTCAGAGGAGGTCAATAGGGAGCTCTCTCTTCTCAAATTAAACAACAAGGGGATATTAATGACACTGCAAAGCTCCCAAAAGTACGTCCACAGTGTAGTTACTCTGACAGCAGAGCTGAGGAGACACCTGCTGAGGAAGCACAAACTCAGAGCACAGCTTCTTGCTGCTGCAACCATATTGCTTCAGCCTCAGGTTCCTCATGGGAGAGAAAACAAATGTACCCTGCACTGCAAAAACCAGAGGTTTTGGTGCTTGTCCTTCTGCTTGCCTGCTCCAGTTCCCCTTCCACAGCTCTGTCACTGCAGAAGCTGCTCTGCCCAGCATCCCACTCTGCCTTGCCACCCCTTCCACCTCTTGAGGACAATTGCCTGACCCAAACATGTCCCAGGAGCAGCCAGCAGCAAACCAAGCTTGGGTCCAGCAAGCTGCTTCTGCTTGCAGATCCACTCTGCTCCTTTAAATCTGTAGCAACTCCTAAACTTCAGCCACAAAATGTATTTATTAAGTCTCCTTATGTAGAAAATTACTAGAAATTAACCATAGCACAAAGCAGTATAGATGTGTGCCTGCATGGTCACACACAGGTCTTTTAAAGGTTAAGTGCAGTTACACAGTAGTAATGATGATGATAATAATAATAACAATAATAATAATAACAATACTACTACTACTAACAATAATAATAATAATTACAAAGTAATTCCACCAGGGTCCTCACCTGTGAAAGGGTAACACAACCTTTCTGGAGAATGGTCCTTAATGACAGGCAGAGATAACATCAAGGAATTCTGTTCCCTTTCTCGAGCTTTGCTTCTCAGTCTATTGAAGAGTGACCCTTTTTGTGCAGAGACATCCAGATTGCCCTTGAGGGAGTTCCTGGGCTCTGGAGATGAAAGAAGAGTGGATTTTTTCTTACAGACTTCATCCATGGGGGTCCCTAGAGGACGGTCTTCAAAGGTGAACTTTTCTAGGAGTCCTGGGACTTCCTCCATCCTAGTGCAAGCTGCTTTCTGAGGTATATGGGTTGTCTTGGAAGGCCTGTAGGGTGTGAAGGACACCTCTTCCCTGTGATCCCTTAGAGATATCCCTTCAGAGCCCACAGAAGCATGAGACAGATTTGAGGAAGGGCTTCTATCTCCTACGTCTTTTCCTGCCCACTCCCTTACTGGAGGATCCTGTGACTGAGTGTTATTGTTGTTCCTGTTCCTTTGGCTTAGGGAATACCCAGGAGTGCTGGGGAACCAGAAGGAGTGTTCTGAAGAGGCTTTGACTTTGCTGTCTGAGTCCTGCTTTAGTGCTTCTGGAGATGAGGTTAGAGGCTCCCAGAGGGACCTTTTGATAGCATTGGCTATGAGCTTCAGTGGGGATTTTGGCTGCCCAGCTGCATGCTCCCTGGAAACCACATCTGGAATCCTCAGAGCATGCTTTGTGTCCGCTGATGAAGTTGGTGGAGCAGCACCTGCAAGTGAGAGAGGCCCAGGACGAGCAGAGTGTTGGAACACTTCTCTTCTCCAGGCAGCATCCTTTTCCTCTGGAGCACACGGGGCTCCACCATTCCCATTCCCTGGGGCTGTCCTGCTCGGGCCAGCAAAGGGCTGCTGTCCACTACGAAGCCCCAGCCTCTGTTTTGCCTCCTTTAATTCTTGCTCAAGCTTTCCTTCTGGGTTTCTGCTATTTTTGCCATCTTTCTCTTTCATATCCAGCAATGACAGCGCTCGGCTCTTCCTGTTGAAGTGCTCTGGTTCAGAGATGCATTTCCGTGGTTCTCCCTTCCAGCCCCGGGCTGGGTGTGTCCCACTGTCACTGTCTGTGTCTTCAGGCTCATACAAATCAGCAGCCAGTGTCCCATTGCCAAGAGAGGTCCCTGCAGGACCTGGGGTGCTGCTCTGAGGAGGGCAGTGGGGAACATAGCAATGTGTGTCTTCAGGCATCTCCCTGCCTCCTTCTTTTCTTTGAAATACTGGGCTGCAGGGTTTGAAATGTCTTCTTGCATTTTCCGGTGGCTTCTTGTAAGAAGTCAACTGTGAAGTGCATAAAAAAATATTTTAGGGATGTAAAAACACTGCTTTGTGTAGCTTTTATTTCATAAAATATTCCAATCCGTTTTAATCTTAACATAATAGTAGTGAACATAATATTTAATTTATACACAAATACACATGTAGATGGTAATGTGAGAAAAGCTCTTCTCCCTAAAGGGCTAATATTTCTCTAGAAATAGAGATCTAATACTACTGGAAATTTTAATAGTCTAAAAATAATGTTATTCATGCTTAGAATCTGTCATATCTTTATGAATTGCCTTTAATATTTTCTTTAGAAAGAAACAGTCCTATCTCCAGGAAAACAGACAAGAGCAGATCTGCTCTATTCTCCTGTGTGTGTTCTAGCTGCACCACCTTCGAGTTTTGAGCAAGCAAAAGAGACCAGTATCCATCCTCTCCAAATGTTTTTCTAATATTGCATGTTTATGCAGTGCAGGTAGGAATGGAAGAAGTGACCAAGAAAAATATCATCATATCTAAGATGGTAGTTTTAAACAATTCAATTGGTTCCCTCTTGTGATTATTTTTCCTTTGGTAAAGGTTTAAATTCATTACTTCAGCCACCAAAATAGTAACAGGGATAAATACCCACTTTATGTAGCCAACCAAAACAAGAGTTCTTCCTTCTTAAAAGGGAGGCATTTTATCATCAGTGCTATGTGATAATGGATGGTGTGAAGATTGAATTCCTGCTTCCACTTATGTGCCAGATACCCAAATTCACAGGGGTGAAGCCATTAATCTGTCTGATTTTCATTTCCCAGAAGCATCAGAAGTCAGGCAATGATGCTTCCACTTTGTTTCACGCTTCTGTCTGGTGGCTGAAATTGTTACTGGCCAGGATCTCGGATTAAAAAAATGTAAGAAGCACAATAAACAAATAAACACCCTCTTAATCCTCACTTTTTAGAGTAAGAAAAAGGCCACTAAGCAGTGCTGGTAGAGCAGGAGCTCTCAGGGGTGTAGCTCTGCTCCCCTGGGATGTCCCTTCCTGGCCCCATTGTCCTGCCCTGGATCTCAGCCACCACTCTGCATGTGGAAGAGTTGATTTTTTCCCAGCATAGACCCTGGGCTCAAGCAATTTCAGTCATGCTTAACCCAAGGGTGAGGACAGATGTGCAGGGATGGAGGACGTGGGCTGGTCCCTGCTCCCCCTGGAGTGCAGGGATATGCTGCCCTTTGCTCAGGGTGCTCAGTCACCATCCTCCTGCAGGGCTGCACTCATGGCACCACACCCTTCCTCAGCCTTAAAAAAACTAAAAGTAAAAATAACCCAGAAAAATACCGTGGAAATCCGAGGTCCTGCAGGACACAGAAGATGTTCCTGAGCAGTGGGAGATGTGAAGCCCTTTTCCAGCCTAAACTAATCTGTGATTTTATGACTGCTGCAACAGATTAGTGGCTAACTCCCTGTGTGATGGAGGCCTGAGTCTCACAGCTGCTTGATTTGGGAATGATTACATCAAATCCAAGAGACTACATCAAATCCAAGAGATTACATCAAATCCAAGTCTCTTCCCCACGAGCAGCACAGGTCTGACTCCAAGCTCAGCAGTTACTGTGAGGACCAAAACTATTGAAACAGCAGAGACAGCCTGCTGGGAGCAGACATGCCCCAGCAGCAGCCCCAGCCATTCTGCCCTGCACAATTCCCCTTCCCACCTGTGTTGGGGAGTGCTCCTCTGCAGCACCAGCCTGGCAGCTGGCTGAGCTGTCCTTCCCCTGCAGCCCAGGCTTCCTGCTTGACAGCAGAGGAAAGCCTGCAAAAGACACAAAGACACAACCTTTACCTTCCCATCGCTATTGACTTGGTCTTAAGTGAAGTCTGCAATTAAAGAAGAAGAGTGGAAGATTGAACTCTGTTCTCCTGGATAGAGTTAAGCTGAAGTGATCTCCAACATTGCTGTGGCCTCGCTCGTGTGTGTGTGTGCTGTGCCAAACACATGCTGATATTTCCAGGGATGGACCTGAACTGCTTCCCCTTCTTGGCTGGAGGTAATGAAGCAGCTTTTGAGCTCCAGGAAACTGTCTGGAGAAGCAGTTCTCTTCAGAGGGCTTTCAGGCAGTCAAAACAACCTGTGACTCTTGAACTTTGGGTAGTTCCAAGAAATGAAGGAAATGGATGACTTCTGAGAGGGCTGTCCATCCAAACAGGGAAAACATGGGAAATGCATCCACCTGCAGGCAGCAAGGACAGAAAAAAGTCTCCCAAGCCAGGACAACAGGCAGCACCATGGGGCTCTCCAAGGATCAGGCAAGGTAATTAATTACTGAAGGAGGCACCTGAAGGGAGGCAGGAGAACTTCCCACTATTTGTGTCTGTGGAAACTCTACACAATAAATAATCTTTGGACAAACAAAAGTATCCCTGATCCAAGATATTATCATGTCCAGCTATAACATGACAAGTATATTCACAGCTCAATTATTAACTCCCAAACTCAACCATTAGTTTCAAGGTCCATGCAAACTTTGGTTCCTCTGCTGGGGATTACAAGGTGCAGAAGGACAAGAGCAACACTCCAGGGAGAGAGAGAGAGAACAGTTCCTGCATGGGGACTTCAGCAAAGCCAGGGAGGGGGGCTGAGTCCCCTTCCCTCTGTGTCTCACCTATTTGTACCCAACCTTGATGCAACTTGTTATGTTTTTTATGTTATGTTTTTTCTTTGATCAAGACTGGAGGGACACACTGTGCTGGAGTCTGACCTTTATATTCTGTAATTGAGCTACAGGAAAACATGAGGATCCACAATTAGGATAAAAAAGGCACCACCACCACCTGCACAAGACAGGCTCACAAGGAGGGACCTGCACGTGTGAGAACACTGCTCCACACAAAGCCACAGCTCCCCATCTCTCACAGGGAAAACACAGGGTTTCATTCCCAAACCAAAACGCTGAACCTGTATTTTCAGCTCTGCTTTCAAACCAGGATTTTAAAAACAAACAAACAAACAAAACAAACCCCACCCAAAACAAAACAAAAACCAACCAAACAAAAAATAAACAAAAAAAAAAACACAACAAAAAAACCAACAAAAAGTTCCCTAGGGCACTATCAGGATCTGCTTGGCCCAAAATCCAAGATAAATTAAGAGCACGGCGTTCCCTGTGGCCGTGCAATGGGGATTAAAGGTTTTGAAAGGTAATATCCTGCTCTGAGCCTTTCAGCCAATATAGCTGTGACACTGATTTCCTCTCCTTGGCTGCCTACCCCGTGCTGTTTATGAAACATATGTGTTTGGGGAAATATGTCTGAAAAGGAGACGGAGGTTTTTTTCGTGTGACTGATGATCATATGAATTCCTGTAATCAAATTGGATTAAATATAGAAACCATGGCTTACACTCTTCCTCCAGAGAGTAAAAAAAAGCTTTTATTCTGCTCCCAGTGTATGCTGACTGTGCTTTACACCTCATTTTAACAGCATACTTGAGGTTCAGGCAGACTCATGCAGCACATTGCTTCCCTCTCAAAGGCTTCTGGCTCCCTCTAGAGCCCTTGAGGCACGTGGAAGATTCTAACAAAATGATGGAAAAATTAATTGGCACACCATTAAGTAATGCCCTTGCTGAGAACAAGCTGAAAATCAGTCAAAATTAAGAGTAACATCCCCTCTAGTCTCCTCTGCCTTCCTGTCTAACAATCTTTCTTACCCCCCACACAAACCTGGATGGAGAATCATTATTGACTGATCTTTTCAAAACTGAGATCAATTAAGGCAAGACTTTAAACCCAAGCCTTTGGTGGAGCCAAACTCTGATGTCTGTGTGTTCACAGTACCCAAGAGGCAGAGCCAAGGCTGGCAGGGATGCCAGGAGACTTTGGGACCCTCCCATGGCAGGCGTGGGGAGCTCTCCCCTGGGTGGGACACCCAGTGTCAGGGCATCCCAGCCTGTCCTGTCTGCCACAGCTGCCTCTCCAGGGACACAGCTTTGTCCCCTCAGCACCAGGAAACAGCCCTGAGTGTGTTCCACTGACATTTACTGAGTTGTCCCAATGTGAGGCACTCCAGGGGACTGTGGGTGGCTGGGCAGTGACACTGCTCATGTGCACCTGGCTTGAAGGCAAGGCTGATGCCAGAAAGAGGAAATGCATCTTATCTCATCATTTGAGATATAAAAATTCATCCCACAGTGGGTACTCGTAAATAATGCCAAAGATTTCCTGGGCATTCAAAGCAAGCAACCTGAAATGCCTCTGAGCACTGGCCCACTCATGGGCACAGACACCCTATGGTTTCAGAAGCTGAGCCATAACTTCTCTGAGCAGCAGCAGAAATGCCTCTCATTGCAGAGGGTTAAAGAGCAGCTGTCACCATCACTCCCAGATGTGAGAAATGGATTTGTAAGGGATTTTTAAAGCTTGTTTGAAAGTTTACACTTTTGTATATTTGTATGTAAACTTTTAAAAATCCTTTACAAATCCTTTTCTCACATCAAGAGCCACTGTGATGGTGCTCAGAAATTGTGGCACTCTCAAGCTGTGACACTCTCACACTGTGACTCTCAAACTGTGCCATTCTCAAGCGTGACACTCAGTCTGTGACACTCTCACACTGCGGCACTCTCAAGTGTGACACTCTCAAGCTCTATCAAATCACTGCATTCCTGTGTGATTCCCACACGGAAATCCTGTGTGATTCCCAAACCAAGGCAAACTGCTGCAGGGCAAGAACCACTAACACTTATTTTCACCATCTCACCTGTTGGGAATGTCTTTCTCCCTTTCCCCAACCCAAAAATATCACCTTGTGGGGTTCTCCAGCAGAAAAGAGGTGACAGAGCAGTGTGGGAGTGTGTCAACAGGCACCAGGAGCATTTCTAATGAGTGACATCAGGCCAGAGCCAGGGTCCCACCTGAGGAAAGCAATCACTGCAGGCAGGGCTAGAGACAAAATATGCAGCACTGGGCCAGGGGTGTGTGCTCCCACCTGGAGAATTAAAGTGGACACCACCTGCTGATGGGTACAGTTACACAGAGAACAGTCACACAGAACGGCAGTTTGATTTTATGAGGGTAAGAAAATGGAAATAAACCTTTGGTGTGCTTCAGATCTCTGTTTTCTCAACTAGTGACTCAAAAATGTAAAAATTCTAAAGGAAAGGAGGGAAAACAGACAACTAAAAGACAGGGAAAGAGCATGAACAGAAGATACAATCACTTCTCAGGCTCTACTCACTCGTTTGGATCCTTCTCCTCCAGTTCTGGCACTTATTTAACGCTGTGGACTGGAAGCTGTTGGCTCTCTGGAGTGCTGAGCAGGAACAGAAGGGACACGGGTCAGCTAAAGCAGCAAACACAGAGAGCCAAAGAGGAGCTGGGGAACAGCAGAGAGGAGGAGCAGAGGGAAAGGGCTCAGCTTCCCCAGCAGCCTGCACCGGGAGAGGGCAGCGCTCTCCGCGGGCATGGAGGGGATCAGGAACACCCAGTGATCCCAAACACACACAGGGCATGGAGGGGATCAGGAATACCCAGTGATCCCAAACACACACAGGGCATGGAGGGGATCAGGAACACCCAGTGATCCCAAAAACACACACAGGGCATGGAGGGGATCAGGAACACCCAGTGATCCCAAACACACACAGGGCATGGAGGGGATCAGGAACACCCAGTGATCCCAAACACACACAGGGCATGGAGGGGATCAGGAACACCCAGTGATCCCAAAAGCACACACAGGGCATGGAGGGGATCAGGAACACCCAGTGATCCCAAAAACACACACAGGGCATGGAGGGGATCAGGAACACCCAGTGATCCCAAAAACACACACAGGGCATGGAGGGGATCAGGAACACCCAGTGATCCCAAACACACACAGGGCATGGAGGGGATCAGGAACACCCAGTGATCCCAAAAACACACACAGGGCATGGAGGGGATCAGGAACACCCAGTGATCCCAAAAACACACACAGGGCATGGAGGGGATCAGGAACACCCAGTGATCCCAAAAACACACACAGGGCATGGAGGGGATCAGGAACACCCAGTGATCCCAAAAACACACACAGGGCATGGAGGGGATCAGGAACACCCAGTGATCCCAAAAACACACACAGGGCATGGAGGGGATCAGGAACACCCAGTGATCCCAAAAACACACAGGGCATGGAGGGGATCAGGAACACCCAGTGATCCCAAACACACACAGGGCATGGAGGGGATCAGGAACACCCAGTGATCCCAAAAGCACAGGGGATGGAGGGGATCAGGAACACCCAGTGATCCCAAAAGCACAGGGCATGGAGGGGATCAGGAACACCCAGTGATCCCAAAAATACACAGGGCATGGAGGGGATCAGGAACACCCAGTGATCCCAAAAACACACAGGGCATGGAGGGGATCAGGAACACCCAGTGATCCCAAAAACACACACAGGGCATGGAGGGGATCAGGAACACCCAGTGATCCCAAACACACACACAGGGCATGGAGGGGATCAGGAACACCCAGTGATCCCAAAAACCCAGGGCATGGAGGGGATCAGGAACACCCAGTGATCCCAAACACACACAAGGGCTGGGATGGGAAACCCTCACGGATCCCAAACCCACACAAGGAATGGGATGGTGCCAGGGCCACCACCTCAGCAGCCAGGGATGGTGGCAGTGTAACACCAAGGAGAAAAAGGATGAAATCCTTTAGTGGCTACATGGAGCCACACACTGCTGGGCACGTTTTGGGGTCTGCTGCTGTCCCTTTGCCTTCAACAAGGGCTCTGTTATTCAAAAGTTGATTTGAATTGCTGTATAAAACCCCTTATTTTCTGCTTGGATTAAAAATGCATATATGAATGTGGGGGTGGTGGGAGATGGGAAGAAACAAATGCTGGTGGCCTTTTATTTTCTGCAGAACCGTGTCTTTGGCTGCTTTTAGCAGATCTTTTAGTTCTGACCAGCTCCAGAAAAGTTTGTTCCTAAGAGATTGCTCCCAAGCCTCTCCCCACTTCCCTGCTAGCTATATCCTTTCCTCCCTGTGCTTTCCCTGCCTACAAAGCCCTTCATCAGCTCCCTGTAGAAACCCAAATTGTCACAAGCAGAGCTCTCTGGTGACTCCCAGCCTCACCCTGGCCCAGGCAGTGCTGCAGATACTGCATTGCCTAATGCCATCCTAACCTTTTCCCAGTGGGAAAACATTCATCCCACCCCTGGAAGCCAAGCACGAGGCACAGCTCCTCCAGGTTACCCTGCATCAGGCAAATGGTGCTTGAGTTACAGCACCAAAAAGGCAGAAAACCCCCCAAAAAAGACAACATGTAGGGAACACCCTCCACTTGGAAAAGTCTCCCCCAGTGCTGCCTGCACCCGCAGGTCAGGACAGTGCTTACCATCGGCGACTTTGGATGTCCTGGGGCTGTCCTCGGGCAGCACGGGGCTCCTGATGAGCGATGCCCACCTGTGGATGGGGCTGGAGCAGGCGGGGGGCTCGGGCAGCCAGCTCTGCCCCTCGCCCACCTCCGAGTTCCAGGAGTCCCCGGTGACATCAGACTCCAGCTCTGAGCTGCAGGCAAAAGGGCAGCATGCAAGGGGGACATTTCCAGTGATGGGACATTTCAGGGGGTGCAGCAAACACCAGCACAGCACTGGCAGCAGTGTGGGCGTTTCAGAGGAAGAGCTGCTTGGCAGCCAGAGCTGATGGCCTCGTTTTCCCTCCTTCACCACTGTTATTATGATTTGCTGTAGGTGCTACTCAGCTGAGCTATCCCCATTCCCATCAGACTCTGGATTTGCACCCACAGCCATGATATTCACCTGGAATCAAGGTGCTGGGGTGAAACCCCTCCCTGCTCACATAGCAGCTGCAAGGCTGTACAGCAGGATGAGGTGAAAGAATTACCTCAATATTTGCAATATTGGCCTGCAAACAATGCACGAGGGTCAAAACTCTGCACTTTTCATCTTCTTCCCGCAGATCTTTGAAAATAAGAAGAGAAGGAAGCCTGGAGGAGAGGCATGAGGATAGCCCAGCAAGCAAAGCTGAGTCCAGAAGCTGCAGAAAATTGTAAGCATAAGTCTGGAGAGAGAGGATTGAGCGGAGCTGCCTGAGCAGCCTTCTAATGTGCAAAAGGTGTCTGTAGGAAAGAAGGAAACAAACTCCTCATTCCTCGGAGCCAGCCCATGGAACAGTGAGCAGTGCAGGGAGGCACCCGAGCTGATCACAGAGGCAGATTATGGCATCCCCTGTGTAAATGAAATTAAAAACACTCCACACAAACACACGTGTGGATGACATGCACGTCCTGACCTTGCCCCAGGGCACAACAACGGTTTGAGGTGATTATTAGCCCTTTTTTTAATAATCAGGCACTCCTTTCATCTCTTAAGTCTGTAGGGAACAGACACCGTCAGCCCTTCTGATGTGACCACATTCCCAGTGCCGTGAATGAGTGCAGCAGGACCCAACTCAGCCTCTTTTGCATGCAAACAATACTGCCAAGCTAATTCTTAGGTTTGCTGTGGTGACTAAGAGCTGTGCCTCCAGCCCAGAGCAGCTCACGCCGTGAGCAGTCCCGTTGGGGCAGCAGGAGAACGCTGCTCTGTGCTCACACAGCAGAAAGCAGAGCTTTGTTGTCACAGCCCAGCAGGAAGAAGAGGTAAAGGAGAGGCTGCAGGTCCTATAAAGCCTCACATTTGGGTAGCACCCAGCAGTCCTGGCCCCCAGCTTCACCCAGATCAAACCAGCAGTCCTGGGAGGCCAGGGCAGCAGGGCAGCAGGACAGCAGGGAAGGGAACACCTCTCCAGGTACACTGCTCTCTCAGCAGGCTGAATCAGAGTGGCCTTGAATTTCATGCTAAAACACACTTTTTAAGCTGACTTTCAAGCAGATAGATATAGACATATATATAAAAATATAAATATATGAAGGCTTTGATAGCTGAGACCCTGTGTGGATGGAGAGACACCACGCTGAGATCGGGCAGAACGCCACAGCAAAGAAAAAGAAAGAGCCCTGCCATTAACATTGATTGATATCTTTCTGTTTCAAAGAGCAAAACGTGTGTTTTCCTTGGCCAGCAAGGAGGTAAGTGCTATAGCATGAGGTTTCTCCTCTCATCTCTGCTGGAAGGGGGGTCATTGCTCACAGTGCCTAAAGGCTGAACTGCAAAGCTGTGTCACTGAGCTGGTCATCCTCCCAGTGGCACAGCAGCCAGCTCAGCAGTGCCATTTGTCATTTGATGTTCCTCTCGTCCCCCTTTCAGGCAGGGGCTGGCCCTGCTGTGCTGTCACCCCCTGTGCCACCCCAGTCCTGCTGGAGACAGGCTCTGCTGTCCAGGGCAGGAAAGGAGCTGATCCCTCACACCAGGGCAACCATCACTGCCTGGACCAGAGCAGGGAAAGGAGCTGATCCCTCAGAGCAGGGCAACCATCACTGCCTGGACCAGCACAGGGAAAGGAGCTGATCCCTCAGAGCACGGCAACCATCACTGCCTGGACCAGAGCAGGGAAAGGAGCTGATCCCTCAGAGCAGGGCAACCATCACTGCCTGGACCAGAGCAGGGAAAGGAGCTGATCCCTCAGAGCAGGGCAATGGATGAGGGCAGCCCGAGGTGCAGGGTGTTAGGAGGGGTGTGAGCACATGCTCTGCTGGGGAGCTGTCAAACAGGCAGGGAACTCTTCCCTGTGTTCTCCATTTCCTCATGGACAGGCTCATCCTTCCCTGTAAGAGCACAAGCCCCATTTGCATCCACCCCAGGGAACAGCAGAAAGTTGCATTTCTCAGAGCCAGGCTGCTCTCCAAAAGCTGCACACAGGGTGTCAGGAACCTGAATGAGCTTCCCCTGCAGAGCAGCAGTGTTTGCAACACTCGGGTTTGCCTTTTTTTCTTTTTGTTTTTTCACTCCCCCTCTCACGTTTTAGTTCTCTGTAAGGAAAAGTGCTTCACTCAGGGGATACCAATCTAATCTTTGGATGGAATGAACTGCCACAGAACCCTGCCCAAAAGCAAACACATTCTAATGAGTGTGCAGAAATTTGGCTTCCTCTGACAGCTCCCTAAGGTTCATCAGATTTCAGATTTCTTAGGGATGGGCAGGCTCTCAAAACCCAGGAGAGGTCCAGGGTGGGAGGTGGCCACGTCACAGGATGCACCTTTTGCCACAACACACCCACTGCCCAAATCCCTGCGTACCAAAAACTGTCCTTTCTAAGAGCTGAACCCAAGCTGATCACAGCAATGCTCATCCCTGTGATTCAGGCCCCTGTGTGGGATGGGAATGTCTGGAGATTTCCTGCAAAGTGATTCATTGTGGGGATTTATGGCTGTGGTTAAGAACAATTGTTATTCTGAGCATTCATGGGAGGTTTTTTTTTGGTTCTTCCCCCCTCTAGTTGTACATACACCCAGTCCTGTATTTTGTTATGATTCTCCCTAGCACTGCAGAGAAAGCCAAGCTGCTCTCAGGTGTGTTTGAGGTACCTGCTGGCATCACTGGCCACCATGACCCGGACAGCCAGGAGGTTGTGCTCGGCCATCTCCTCCTCGGGGATGACCCTGACAGGGACCCACTCTGGGCACAGCCAGTGCTCCAGCTCCAGCTCCTGCTGCTCCGCTGTGCTCCTCGCCTTCTTGGGGGACGTGGGCTCGTCAGCCACGGGCAGCCAGCAGCCTGGGGAGGCACAAAGGGGACAGCAGCCTGTTAGGGGGGCAGGGAGTCCGTGGGGTACCTCACCCCTGCACTGCAGTGCTCCTTGGCTGGGTTCTGCTGAGCCAGCCCAGCACAGCCCTGCCAGGGCTCCTCAGCTGGCATCCAGAGAGAAGGAACCTTCAGGAGCAGCCTGGAACCTTTAGGAGCAGCCTGGAACCCTTCAGGGGCAGCCTGGAACCCTTCAGGAGCAGCCTGGAACCTTCAGGGGCAGCCTGGAACCCTTTAGGAGCAGCCTGGAACCCTTCAGGGGTAGCCTGGAACCTTCAGGGGCAGCCTGGAACCTTCAGGAGCAGCCTGGAACCCTTCAGGAACAGCCTGGAACCCTTCAGGGGTAGCCTGGAACCCTTCAGGGGCAGCCTGGAACCTTCAGGGGCAGCCTGGAACCCTTCAGGGGCAGCCTGGAACCCTTCAGGAGCAGCCTGGAACCCTTCAGGAGCAGTCTGGAACCTTCAGGAGCAACCTGGAACCCTTCAGGAGCAGTCTGGAACCTTCAGGAGCAACCTGGAACCCTTCAGGGGGAGCCTGGAACCCTTCAGGAGCAGTCTGGAACCTTCAGGAGCAGCCTGGAACCCTTCAGGGGCAGCCTCAGCTCCTGCGGCTGCGGGTCCTGGTGCTGCTCAGCAGGATGGGCACCAGGCTGGTGGCAGCAGTGCCACACGTGCCAGCCACACCTGTAGGGGTTTGTGGGATCTCTTCCAGCCCCATATGGACCTGTGTGTGTGGCAGGAGGCAGATGAGCCAACCTTGCTCGGGTGGCTGAACCTTCAGCCTCACACTGATCAGTTTAGGACAGAGGGAGCGAGCAAAATAAACACAGACCCTTCAGGTTATTTTTGATTGCACACAGCAAATACACAGCAAAAAGCAGCAGCATCCCAGCAGATGAACAGCACTGAACTTCACATGTAGGCAGGGAGAATAAAGAATAAAAACATGTTTTCCTCATTCACCCCAGGTGAGGGAGACAGGAGATCATCTCTCTCTGGGAGATCCTTCATTTCTGAGCAACCCCATCCACCCACAAACTCCCATCCAAGCAAACACAAACATATCAGCTGCAGAGTTTCCTGGGGCTAGGTACAGAAAGTACAAATGGCAAGCTCCAGGAGAGTGGCTGTGCTTGGTTCACTGCCCATGTGTGGTGCTTTTACTGCATCCAACCCAACACTGGTGCTTCTAAATTACACCTGTGTAAGTGGGGAAAAAATCAAACTTGGCTTATTTTCTCTGCAGCAAACCATCTAGTTAACATCAATTAAACTCCTATTTAACTTTAGTGTCTCCATTTATTGCAGGAGTGCACTCACCTCCTTCTCCTTGCAGGAGTTTTCACCTTGAACATGCTCAGCCCCTACAGCCAGCTCAACAGCACCACAGCAGGCACAGAAACCTGTGCAGTGTTTCCTGACTGCACAGGTTTCATTTCCTCTGGGACACATGGGAAGAAATTCATGCCTCTGATTTTTATGTCTGAGTTCTAGTTTGGCCCAGCCAGGCCACCCACCCAAGGATGCTGTGGGCTCAGGCAGCTAAGTAGAAATCAGTGTTTTGAGCCAATTTGTAAACCCCAAGTCTTTCCACCCAACTTTCTCCTTAAAAGATAGTGCATTTTACTTGAAAATCAGAGCAAGCAAATGTAAATAAGTTTGTCAGCTCTTTCTATAAATTCTTAGCCATGCTGGCAATAAATGGGGCCCAAGGTCACTTCAAGTGGCTGCTAAAGAAAGTCAGTTTTGCCATTGGCTTGCACACTCAGTGTTCCTTCCTCTATGGCACCACACTTTCCCTGCCACGCTAACAGGAAAAAGGAGAAAATATGGTTTTGACTAAGAGACACACAGCTGGAGACCATCAACACCCACAGACAGACACACAACCTACAGTGATTCCCAATGTGGTTCCTGAACAGGAACACATTTCCAGTCAACACATCCCTCTGCAATAGCTCACTGCACATCCAGTGTCCAACCATGAGGGAATGTAATGGAGCTGGTGAAGGAGCTCAGGGTGCCACCCAGGACACCAGGTGACAGTGATGGATGGCACCATTACCTCTCTGAAGAGGCAAATTTCTGTGCTTGCTTTTTTTCTACTGCATTCTTCTTTTCTTTTTTTTTTTTTTCTGTAAGCTTCTTTCTGGCATCACAATCTGTCCCCTCCTGAAGTGTGCACCCAGGAGCTGACCCTCTCAGGAAGCTGTTCAAACAGCAGAGTCCTTTCTGAGAAGTCAAGTTTACATCCACAGTGATACCTGCAGCAGCACATGGCAGGGGGGTTGGCCTAGCCCTCTCTAGGTCCCTTCCACTCAAACCACTCTAGGATTGACAGCAAACCCTCTCCTTAATTACATATTTCATCAGTATTTGCAGTGTGACGTATAAATTGAATAAATTACATTGCACTCAGCTCCACAAAAGCAGAGGCTGGACCATCCTGGTGTTTCAGTGCACAGGATGTGCACATTGGCTCCAGCCCTGGCTTACACACCCCACAGGGCATTTGGGAGTTTGGGCTTAGAGCCTCTGTGCCTCATCACAGGGCTGCACTTGGCTGGCAGGCTCAAACAGAAAGCAGAGATGTCCCAGATGTCCCCCAGCATGGGGGTTTTTGGAGGCTCTGAGGATGTTACAGCACCCAGCTGGTCCCTCCTGCAAAGCAGTGGAGTTTTCAGTCCCTGAGGACAGCAGGGCTCTGGAGAATGCTCAGGCAGTGGGTGTGCTGCTGCCAGCACCCCACACCTCATGTGGGAGAGTGTGGCTGACCCAAACAAAAGGCCAGAGCTGCACAGGCCTGGATCCCACCTGGCAATCATTCCCTGCTCCCCCAGAGCACAGCAAACACATCCAGCACTGCCATGGGCCAGCACTGCCATGGGCCAGCACTGCTGCCCATGTTTGAGGAGGATCCACAAGGAGAAGTTATGTTCTGATACCAACAAAGCATTCAAAAAGAAACCTGGACCTCTTTAAAGCCCTTACTTTGCCCAGTTAGAGAAAAAGGACTATGTGAACTAATTTCTACTGAATCAGCCCAAAGGCTGAGTACTTACACAAAGGTGAGGCACGAGTTTATGCTCCTGAACAGATGTTAGGGGTTAACATGTTAGATGTTAAATCAGAAGCAGGTTATCCAGAAAGTTCCAGCCTCACAGCTCTCCCTGAATCCTGAACAGCCACTCATCCTTGCAGCAGCAGCAAGGACTCAATGAGATGTCAGCACAGCATGGCTGAGCAGGAGGACCCTGATTTTCTGGAATTCTGACTTCAGAGTGGAAACCAGGCTGTAAACCTCAGTGCCCTGATTGCCATCACAGTGCAGGTTGGACTGCCAGGACCTCAGAATGCCAGTGAAGGACCTGAGGCTGCTGATGCTTGAGCCCTTTCCTAAGTCTGTGCCTGGCTCTGGAGTATCTGCAGTGAGGGAACCTCCCCATCCTCTCTGGGCAGCCTGCTCCAGTGCATGATCAATGCACAGGGAAGAAGTTCTGCCTCATGTTCAGCTGGAGCCTCCTGTGCACTAATTCTGTCCATTGCCTCTTGTCCCATTGCTCAGCACTGCACTGCAGAGGACCTGGCTCTGCTCTCTTCTCACCCTCCCTTCAGACACTGATGGGCCTTGAGCAGATCCCCTCTCAGTCATCTGTTCTCCAGGCCCAAATCTCTCAGCCTGGCCTCCTAAGAGAGATGCTCCAGCACCCTAATCATCTCCTCCCCAGGACTGGAGATTTTCCATTAGAAGCCACGGGACTGAGCCAGAGGAGCTGAGCTTTACAAAAGGTGAAAGCTGTGGAGTATCCCGTGTTCAGGATGGCAAAGGCACAGCCCTGTTCCTGCCTGTGCACAGTGGTGCCATGGCACTCAGCTCTGTGTGGAGCATGGGGCGTTCCCAGAGGAAACCCCAGTCCTCAGGAAACAGTCCCTCAGAATAGGAAACAGTCCCTCAGAATAGGAAACAGCCCCTCAAAATAGCATTTCCGTAAGGTCTGACTTCATTTCCATCTCATGTACTCGCTCCACATTTCCTCCTCCCTGTGCCTGGGCATGAAACATTTCCAGCAGGGGATTTACCTGCTCCACAGCACCCTTTGGACCAGAGGCTGATAATCCTTATCCAAAACCCTCAATGACCATGGAAGGGCCCTGCAGCCAGCACAGCTCAGCTGTTGGTGCTGCTTTGGGCTCTGCACCTACACAGCCCCAACCTGCTGAGGATTAAAGGAATTTATGTTTTCCATTCCTTCAGCTGTTAACTTCCCCCTTTGCCCCGCTGTCACCCACATATGATGGTCCTTCTCACCCATAACCCTGTCCCAGTCTTTGACTGACTTGTATCCAGGGCAAATAACATGGCTTTAGGGTTTGTAGGGGGGTTTTGTTTGGTTGGTTGTTTGGTGGTTGGGGTTTTTAAGTTTTTTTTTGTGCAAGCGGTGAAGCCTTAGCTGCCTTCAGCTTCTTCAACAGCAGCAACACAGCCAGTGATTGGAACAGAACAGTCACATATTCATCTGGCCTTCCCACTCAAACACAATGAAAAAATGTGAATAAAAACAATTTCTCCTTTGTCTGCATTTCAAAACTCAACCTCCTCACATGGGCAGAGAAATTACTGTTCTCTTTATAGGCAAGGATTTAGCTCAGCCCTGAACTGAGAGGTGTTCCTAAGGCTTCAGCTTGCAGGGCTTGCACCTGGGCTGGTTCTCACCCAGAGGTCAGGGCTGGTCAAAACTCACTGCAATCCATGGGCTTGGCCAAAGAGCCCCTGCAGACCTCAAGGATAGCCACAGATACAAACCCCTTTCCAGTAAAACATCGTTTTTCTCTCCATTAAGTGTCATGCCAAGTGTTTTAATTCAATGTTGTGCCAGCTCACCTTTGCATTTGAGACACCAATGTCTGCACCAGGCCTCCAGTTAGTCAGAGGTGCAGCAGTGAGGGACAAAGACATTATGAAAGACCTTTCCCTCCATCTCTCTGGAGATGCTCTGCCTGGCTGAGCTCTTCAGGAAGCTCAAGTCATTGTCGTGCTAACCAAAAGCAGGCAAATCCAGCATGGCTCTTCTGCTCAAAGTTCAGTGCAACCCTTATTCTCTTAATGACAGGCTTGTAAAATTCCCATTGCTTACATAGTGATAATAATCTGTAAATAACAATAAGTGAATATAATAGTATAATAAGTGAATATAATCCACCATAACCTAAAAAGCATTTTTGCCCTTTTTCTTTTTTAAAATAACTTTTTGTAACAGCAGCTTCAGTCTGGATGCACTTCATCATCTAACAGGGCTTTCAGGCAGCACTGCTGTCCTGCAAAGGCTCTGCATCCAAGGCAGGACATGGCAGTGAAACCTGATGTCCCCACACCACTGGAGAGAGCCAAAGTCATCCCAACGCCCAGAAACAAGAACAGAGAAATCTCCTGGGATGTGGGATCAGAGACTCTGGGATCTCAAGAGGTTTTGCTAATACTTTGGGTTGCCTTTCTTCCTTGGGTACAAGGGCAAAGCTGACAGTGCAGCACAGCAGTGGAGAGATCTCTCTCGTCTGTGCTGTGCTGCCTGACACAGACACTACATGAATATTCTGATAGCCCTGAAAGCAGGTAAGGGGTGATAGTACCAGGGTACCATTGCTAAGGGGTGGTAGTACCATTGGTAAGGGTGGTGGTACCAGGGTACCATTGCTAAGGGGTGGCAGTAGCAGGGTAAAGGGTGACAGTATCAGGGTAAGGGGTGACAGTACCAGGGTACCACTGGCACTCACTGCACATCTGAGTGCCCTCAGGCACGAGCAGGGGATGCTGTCTGTGCTGTGACTCCTGCTCCACAAGGCAGCCTGACTCTGACTCTGACTCTGGCCAGGCTGCTGCTGCTCCTGACTCCTGTGCCAAGCCCAATCCCACTGCTGTGACCTGGCACGAGGTGACAAGGCCTTGGGAAGCTGCCAGCTTCAGGCAGAGCCAAGCTCCTGCTGGGGCAGCTGGACCGGGTCTGCCGCTTCCTCCCCAGCTCAGGCACAGCACGTGCTGCCTGCCCACAGGGGCACAGAGCCTGGGCTCTGCCAAAAATCCTTCCCCTCCCTGCCAGGAGCCCGTGCCAGGCAGCTCAGACACCGGCTGGCCAGGGCAGCTGGAGAGATCAGCTCCTCTTGGATCAGCACTGGCTGCTCCCCACGCGCCTCTGTCTGTCCAGCACGGACAAAAATGGTCAGAGATGCTCCACTGAAAATCCCCAACAGCCAGCTCCCCATCCAGGCAGTGCTGCTGGGCCACAGACAGCCACAAGTGCTCACATTTCTCCTTCCTCCTCCCCTTTAGCTGGTTTGAAGTCATGCAAGGGGAATTCATTTTGAAGCAAATCCTGTGGGATTTCTTGGCTAAAGCGAGTCAGACCAAACGGGAGCTCCACATAAGAAGAAAGGGGGAGCAAACCTCACCAAGTCAGCCAAAGTATGAAAACTCACATAAACCCAGAGAACATCCCTGACGGCAGAAGAAAAGCACAGACAGAACCAGGAAACACCACATTTTAGAACTGTATCTTCCTTCTTTGGCCCACAGCACACTGAAGGTACTGGTGGTCAGGAACAAAGTATCTGGGGGGAGGCTGGTCCAGAAAACAACTCCAAGAACTCCTGATCTGCCCAGGCTGGGGGTCCCCACACACCAAACACAAGGTCTGGTGGCTGACTGGGTGGACAACCCCTAGCAGGGTATTCAGAGGGGACAAGAAATTATTCCTACCTGCTGCTGGCAGTGAAAGGGGACCCTGCCACAGCTGCCCTGCCCCAAGGAGCTGCCCTTGCTCCACAGCTATGGAAAAGCAGACAAGAAACAATTCCCTGTGGGTCTTGTTGGGGGATAGGCAGGAATCCTGGAATCAGCTGTCCCAGCCCGCAGTTGGGATGTGATGTTTTGCCACCCCTGGCACACTCTGAGGCTGTGAAGCAGGAACAATCCAACAGTACTTACCCAAAACTGCCCCAGGCACTCAGGACTGGCACAGGGCTGAGTGAAAGGCTGCTCAGTGAAGGGCAGCACCCAGATGTGGCAGTGCTCTGGGTGTGGGTGCCTGGCAGAGGGCACAGCACAGTGCCCCTCCAAGGCTCCAGCCCAGCTGGCATGGTGCCTGCCCGGCCATGCCGAGCTCTGCCATGACCCTGTCACCTCATCACTCAGCCACAGGGCACAGGACCCTGCCTGGCCTTGTATGGAGCTGCTGACTCAGGCCCTGACAGGAGTGGGCAGTTCTGAACTGCAGTTACTCACACACGTGGGCAGCTCCGGTGGTGAAAGCAAACACCAGCTGGCATCGAGAACCAGCATTAGGAAATTCAGTCAGCACACCACAAACTGATCTGTAGCACACCCAGCCCACTCCACTGCCTGCCTTCTCACTGTGCAATGAACCAAAAAAGCAATCTGAGTCCAGCTTACAAAGCTGCAGTGCTGCAGGAAAGCTGTGGGGACAGGAGAGAGGTGTGTTAGCATCAGAGCTGTGCAAGCAGAGCTGGAATGAACCCAGGGAGCTCAGGGGTTCCCTGAGCACAGATCCTGAGCACAAAGCACTCTGCAAGGAAGCACAGCTGGAATGAACCCAGGGAGCTTAGGGGTTCCCTGAGCACAGATCCTGAGCACAAAGCACCCTGCAGGGAAGCACAGCTGGAATGAACCCAGTGAGCTCAGGGGTTCCCTGAGCGCAGATCCTGAGCACAAAGCACTCTGCAGGGAAGCACAGCTGGAATGAACCCAGGGAGCTCAGGGGTTCCCTGAGCACAGATCCTGAGCACAAAGCACCCTGCAGGGAAGCACAGCCCCCGTGGGACTGGCAGAGGCAAGGAGGAAACGCCTCCAGCTTGGTTAGACCGTGGTGCTGCTGAAACACAGGGCTCAGCAGCCCACACGAGTGAAACCCAAGCTCAGAGCTGCCAGAGCTGCATCGTGCACCCTGAGCTCAGAACACACAAGGCTGCACGGGAGCACTGTCTGTGCCAGAGCTGCAAGCTGAGCACATCCCACTGAGCTATTCCACGCTCCCAAACCCATGTCCTGTCCCAACTTTGACTTTTCATCTCACCTGAGATACCACCAGGCAGGTTTTTGCCCTTGGGAAAAGATTCCTACACAAGGTGTGATGGCTGATATTTCACAGATTTCAGCTCTTGCCACATCTCCCTTTCTTTTCCCTCATGCTTGCTTCACACTTCCAACAGAAGCCAGCTCCACTCTGTTGTGGCCAACACAAGGCAGAGCAAAGGGAACTGCTGCTCCCGTTATCCATGGGGTGGCACTGAGCTTCCTGGCACCAGAGCACCTGCCTGGCTCCCAAACCACCTGCAGAGGCTTCCCTGCCACCTCCTCTCCATCCCCGAGCAGGGATGAGCCCCCTCCTCCTGTCCCCCTGCCAGGACACCATCTCCTCCCACTCCCCTGTGAGCCCTGCCAGCACCTCACAAGTTCTTCAGCAGTAAAACATTTCTTCCAAGCCTCCATCACTTATTTTGTGAACAAACACTTCTGAATCCTGGCACAAAATGCAGCCAAGGAGTTTGAAGCTCTCCAAGCCAGACAGAGACCCCCACGATTTTTTAATGCCTCTGAGGGGACAGTGCACATTTATGTGGTCATACAAAATGAGCAAAAATTAACAGAGACAAAGGAGAAAAAAAGGAAACTTAGAGGAAACCTATTAGATATACTGAATATGTGTCTTTAGGAAAAATTGATTCTCAGACAAAACCTGCTATGATAGCACACTACTTCTATCATTTTAGAGTAAATATATATTTAATTAGAGCAATCTGTGTTAGTCTGGTATATTAAGGCATGTATTAATTATGAATTTGGAGTGCAGCAACACCACTTTCAATTTCCAGTGTCCATCAAAATAGTATTTTTGGACACAGATTCAAAGCACCAAGAAACTTAAAACAAAGACATGAATGAATGAATGAATACCTGCAGAACAAATGCTGAAAGGGCAAATTCAGTACTACAGCAACAAGGAAATTTCATCATTTCACATTTAAAAAAAAATTTCAGAAATTCCATCCATTTCAAACAAGTCTGGAACCCACCACCTGATGAGATTAAAGCCTTCTTTTTATGTGAGCACAGTTCATGAAGAGAAGGAAAGAGACTTGGGGAAATATTTACATGACTAATACATGCACTTGCATCAGGCATTAATACATAATGTCTTCCTATCTTCAGTGACATGACCTTTCAGGCAAAAAAAAAAAAAGAAGTCATCTGCAAACATGTCATGTCTTCAAAAACATAAATATTAATGCAGAATTCAGTGCATTTCAAAACTCAATGTTTTGATTGGAATGTGAGGAATGAGTGAGCCAGAAGTGAATTAAAGCCAATTATAGTAACTAATTGCCATAATGCTGTGGAAAAATGCAGACCATGGTCTTTGCTTGAGGTTGGAAGACACACAGAAGCAACTTTCACTGGCATTTTACAGCTGTAGCAATTTAGAAGAAACTCAGAGGAACAGAAATTACTCTTCTTGGTAGAGTTAATGAAAGGCTGATGCTTGAATTTGAGCCATTTTAAGAAGCTTTGTCTGTATTCTTCTATTCAAATCAAGTGTGTTTAAAACCTGCAAGATCTTTTTAATTTTAAAGGCTTAGCATAATTATAATCAAGGTGGGTTACCTTTAGTGAATGCTGACAGGTTTGGTTTTCATTAACAGACACCTAGGCAGTTAATGCTGCCTGGCTTTGAGAATGAAAGGTTAGCCTGGCTCTTCAAAAAGAGAAATTTAATAGAGAAAATAGGCACATCTCTGTACTTATTCTCAATTCAAATGGCAAAAGACAAGTTCAGAATCCATTTGAAGCAGTGTAAAGAGGAGGAAAGACAGAGCAGCTCCTGAGCCTGCCAGGGTCACCTCTGTCCTTCTCAGCTGGAGTGGCACCTGTGACATCAGGTCTTAGGGGGCATGAACTGTGCCAAGAGGCATTGGAGTGCCCTGCTCCGAAACCAGGGGTCTGGGGAGGCACCCAGGGCAGAGTGAGCCCAGAGCAGCAGCCTGCCTCTCATTTCAGCACTGCAGCTCTGCAAGGGACACAGGACACAGCTCTGCACAGGGACACAGCTCTGCAAGGGACACAGCTCTGCACAGGGACACAGCTCTGCAAGGGACACAGCTCTGCAAGGGACACAGCTCTGCAAGGGACACAGCTCTGCACAGGGACACAGGACACAGCTCTGCACAGGGACACAGCTCTGCACAGGGACACAGGACACAGCTCTGCAAGGGACACAGGACACAGCTCTGCACAGGGACACAGGACACAGCTCTGCAAGGGACACAGCTGTGCACAGGGACACAGGACACAGCTGTGCACAGGGACACAGCTCTGCAAGGGACACAGGACACAGCTCTGCACAGGGACACAGGACACAGCTCTGCAAGGGACACAGGACACAGCTCTGCACAGGGACACAGGACACAGCTCTGCAAGGGACACAGCTGTGCACAGGGACACAGGACACAGCTGTGCACAGGGACACAGGACACAGCTCTGCAAGGGACACAGGACACAGCTCTGCAAGGGACACAGCTGTGCACAGGGACACAGGACACAGCTGGGCACAGGGACACAGGACACAGCTCTGCAAGGGACACAGGACACAGCTCTGCACAGGGACACAGGACACAGCTCTGCAAAAGGACACAGCTCTGCAAGGGACACAGCTCTGCAAGGGACACAGCTCTGCACAGGGACACAGCTGTGCACAGGGACACAGCTGTGCACAGGGACACAGGACACAGCTGTGCACAGGGACACAGCTCCCAGCTGTGGGGCACTGCTGCCATCCAGGCTCTGCAGAGATTTCCAGGAGGAGCTGCAGGTCTCCTGCTCGCAGGGCAAGGTGAGGAGTCCCAGCCCAGCTGGGTAAATTCACACAGACCTTCACACACCAGGCTCTCCCAGCAGAATCTGGCAATCTGCTCTCCCAGCAGCAGCAGAACAGGGAACATGTGGTGGTGTTGTGCCATGATGTGGACCAAGAGTGAGGGAACCAGCACGAACTTCCTCCTCTGGTGCTGATTATTTATTTGGTCAGTTTTATTTCTTATCCATGCTCTGTGTCCTGCCTGGCCCACGAGTGCCTGGGCTGTCTACTGCAAGGTCTGTCCCTCTGATGACAGCACTGGCTACTGATGGGACTGCTTGGGCCTCCTGCATCTCTGGGAGAAATAAATCCAGGCTCTACATTACCCCAGTTCCAAGTCATTGTCCTGATATTTTAGCAGGAAGGAGTGAAACTTTATGAGAACAGCATGAACATCTGATGCCTCTCAACGCTTCAGTGCCAAACAAATCATCACCTTCTGCAGGCAAAAAAACTCTTCTGATGTTTCCCTGCCACTGCCTCTGCCTAAAACTGTGAACTGTGCAAAGAGTAAATTCAGTTTTACCCAAATTGCTTTGTCTGTTACAATTAAGTGCCAAGCATTGTCCTCAGTGGTATTTCTTGCCCCATGTTTTCATGATGGATATCATCTCCCCCTCGGACAGCAAACTTTTACTGTGCCTGGTGGCTTTTCCTTTGGTGGGGAAGATGGAATAGTTCATTGAGAATAACATTTGCTTTTCTTTGGCAATGTTGTCTTTAGCAACAATTTAAAAAAAAATAATTTCTGTCATTCAAACAGCCACAGTGAGGCTCAGATTTAATTAATTAAAAAAGAATAAAATAATACAATCTTTCCATTAAACTCTCGGAACTATTCTTTCTGGGATTTTCTTTTTTTCTTGAAATGCAAAGGAAGAGATCATAGCTTAATAATTGCAGAGTAAGCAAAAGAAAGAAAATTAAGGTGAGGAAGACTTAGGAAAGCTCTTTTGGGGAAGCTGCTAATTAAAAAGAATTCCACCACCAGCTTAAAATACAAAAATTAATTTAAAAACAAAAAAGGTAATTAAATAAAGCAAGAAAAGTGTTAACAGGCAATGGGTCACCATGAGCTGCAGCTTCCAGGGGTCCAGAAGGTCCTGGGAACAGCACTCCAGAGTGAGCAGCAAAGGTAAAGATTTATCCTGGGTTATTACCTGCTTTTCCTGAACATAACCAAAAATCCAAATACGTTCATTATTACCTTTATGACACACGTTAATCTGTAAAAGAGCAGGGTAAGGAAAGGCAGCAGAGGCCAAAGAGAGGAGGACAGTGCTGTCTGTGTGTGCCCCATGCCCACCAACACCAGCTCCCCACGCCCGGGAGGGGAAATGCCAGCCCAGCCACCCTGGCTCTGCAGGGAGGGGACAACTCCTCAGGCTCCCGATGTGCAGCCCTTCCCCAAGGGACACACATGCAGTGACACCAGCACAGGGACACCCTCAGGCCTCTGGCTCAGGCCACAAGCAGGGGAACACCACAGCTTCCACCACAAGAGGAAGGTGCAAAACCAGCGTGAAGTCACTACCAAGTCTCTGTACCCAGGAAGTTTGTATAAAAGGAAGAGATGAAACAAGGAGACTTATAAAGAACTACATTTATTTTTGTTTACAGCAGATATCATAAATAAAGCTAAAACAATTTTCGTCGTGTGCAAAATACAGAACTTCATGTGAAAATTTAAATACAGAGTTAAAAACTACTTAATAAAAATATTCAGTTAAGATTATCAAGTAAAATGAAGACAGAAGATTTAGAAGGAGAAGGACAGAATCCTCACTGGGCAGGAAGAGCAAGGAAGACTCTGCAACAGAGAGTAAAAAACACAGCAATAGGAAGTGGTTTGAAATGGCAGACCTTTATGTCATGACCTTCATATTAAAGCATGCTGAGCTTTGTAAGAACACACTGCAGCCCTGAAACGCACTGGGAGTCACATCCCAGCCATTTGTGCAGGAAGTGACACTGGAAACACAGAGAGATTCTGTGTGGGCACAGCGTGGGGACTTTCAGAGCCCTCAAGTCATTTTAGGATACCCACACAAATAAATACTATTGGCTGAGTCATGCAAATGTAGAGACCAGCAGGATCAGGAGCATGCTGCCTGAGGCTGGGAAATGGGGCAGATGGCACAGGATGTTTGTCCCTCCCAAAGCTGCTCCTAAGATCAGTTCCAAGGCCCTTCCCTTTGAGAGGGATCCTCAGCTGGGTCAGGACCACACCAGCCAGGCTCAGTGCACTTGCTGCTCAGCCTGAGCCCTTGGTTCTTGCTGGGATTCATTTCCCCTGCCAGACTGTCCCCTGGTGATTACACCAAGTGGAACTCGTGTGAAAAAACAGACACACAATCATGGTGGGGGTTGGTTGTGGAGCGGGGTGGTGAAGAGAAACCCATCCACCAGAGTGCCAACCAGGGGAATAAAACCTGCCAGACCAAAGCACTCTGGAGCTCTTAGGCCTGCCTAAAGGTGTCACTTGGGGTGGAACACTGGAATTTGCATGGTTTTGGCTACTTTTTCTGCAGAACCTTTTGTACCAGACTTTTCCAGTAGGAAAGCAGGGAAGTGCTCAGACACTGCTTGCTCATGGAGTGTGTGAGCTCCGTGCAAACAGGTTAACCTGGAGAATCAGCTGGGTAATCACACCCTGGCCTAATTTTAAACCTTTCCTTCACAGTTCTTTGAAAGAATAAGGCCTTAACAAGTTCTTTCAAGAAACCCTTTGCTTGCCTAACTTACCTTAAAGGCACAGGGAAGCGCACATGCACAGACACAGAGAGAAAAACATTCCCTACAAAGAGCACAGACATTATCTTTTCTAGAACTGTGAACTCAGCAACAGGTTAAATAATCATGCCAAAGCTCCATTAATATACCAGACACACAGATTGCTCCAACAGTTAAAAAAAAAACAAACAAACAAACCCAAAACGCACAATGAAATGATGTCAAACAACAGGGTTAGTCATGTAATTTTGGAACTGGAAAAAAAAAAATCACCTGAGAGCAGAAAAGGCTTCAGCCAGTGAGCGGGTGCAGCACCGGAATGTTGAATTGGACTAAAAGCAATGAGGGAGATTGGCAGAGAAGACAGCAGGGAAGAAAACACAGAACTTCACTTGGTTATGGAGGAAAGCATCAGGAAGATTACATCGGTACAGAGAACAACTGGCCAAAATGAAACTGCCTTTTTTTCCATTCAATTATCAACCAGGACAAGCAGGTATGAGTATTACTAGCAGAACAGGAAGATGAAGAAGTCAAAAAAAATCGACCAATTAAGAGTGATACCAATAAAATAACCGTCTCAACAGAATCACCTGCAGAATCCCAGTGGAATATGCATGGTAATTAAAAACATTTTCATCATGCAAATTCCCGAATTCTGCTGTGGAAATATAGGGATTTATGCCCCATTATACAAATCTGTATAAAACCAATATCGTATTTTAATTTTTTTAATCTTATTTTTACACTTTCTACTAGTAAGATTCATTTGGTTTAAGTTCATTGGCCAGAGATTTCCAAGTTTCTTACTGCACCACCGTTTTCTCTACATTTACCATTATGTTCACTCTGCCATAGCAAACAGCAGGAGAAAACTTTAGGAAGAAGTGTTCCTAAAGACTCTCCTATTGACAAACTGAAACCAAAATTGATGGCAGCCCAAATCTGGAAACTTGACCACTCAGCAGTTTGCTGTGTTGCAGGAGCAACCACACTCCTTTTTGGGGTGAAGCAGTTACTATCATTAGCCAATAATTAAAAATAATACAGTGTTTCCAAGGTGGGTTTTTTAAATGTTTTAAGAAAGGTGCAGGTACATTACACATATACAGACAGCCACCATGTAACTGTAATTATTGCTGTGTCCACTCAATGTTGTAGCAAAGTTTGGCTGAATACATGTTTGAGCATTAATGGCAATTTATGCAAAGGAATACTACCTTGTATCTAACCATTTTCTTCAAGCATTTTTTCAAGTTCTGTGCATAAAAATAACAATTTCCCCCCCAAAATATATAATCACTCTAAAATGTGAAAAGCTCATCCTCATAGTTTAAAGAAAGTCAAACTATCTAGAAGAAAGATCCAGTTTGTAATTTATTTTAAACAGCAGACATTTCCTTTTCACACCTAAGAAGCAAAACAATTCATATCATCTTTTCCCACATTATATTAAATCAAAACAAAACAAAACAATAAACCCCAAGACCTGCCAGCCCATAGGCAGCACAGTCATTTGAGACCACTGGCAGGTGATCCTCAGTTTTGGTATTAACTGAATGCAACCTTTTCCTATTGTCCACGCCACATTCTTCTGGCTACAAATAAATGCTACAGATGCTTTTCATTTTCAGCTACACATACTGCCATGTTTAAGGATTTACCTATTTCCTGGTAAACTTCTGAGTATAAATAAGGACTTGAAAGGCAGGGAGTATGCTTACCTGGCTGGCTAACTAGGCTGAAAGTAATGAGCACTGGGATGTCACTGTGTCCTTGCTGTTTAACTGACTAAGGTGGACCTTCTGATTAAGGTAGACCTTGTTGGGGGACATCTGAAAGAAACTGACTCATCTGCTGCTCCAGATAATAGAATTTCACCTTTCTGCCACCAGCTGCACACGTTGAAATGAATTACCCAAGTAAGAAGTTATTGTCTAAGAATACATTTAGAGGCTTTTGATGTTTGCTCTAGATCTGTGTTTTTAAAAAATTCCAAAAGACACTGGGAGCAGTGCTTGGAGGTACAATAGAAGTGACTACAGTTACAAGGAGCCCTCCATAAATTGATATTCCTCATATCAGCCACCAAATGAGGAAGCCTTGACTTGAGGAGTGCCTGGTCTACTTCTTCCTACCAGTTCCTTTGACTTAAAATTTCAATCAAGCCTTCGCTCAACTATGATTTGCTCTTCAAATTTATTTAAAAATTTCAAATAAATTAGTAGAACAGATAATACCCACTATCAATAAAAGGTATCCTTCACAAGCAATGTAAAAGGCATGACTAGGAGCAACATGAATTATGTACATGACTTTTTTTAAAACATATTCATGCAAGTTATAAACCTCATAACCTAGAGCAAAGATTAAAGCAAGGAAAAAAAAAAAAAAGCTATGTGCCATACTCAGGTTTCAAAACCCAGTCATTTGTCAGAAATATTCCTGAAAGAACATACATTCTTTCTTGGTCTAACTGAATAAAAAAGAAAAAAAGAAGCTGGGGAGAGTAAGGAGAAAAATGGTTTCAAAATATGCCATCTTCTCCAATGGTGTGATCACAGAATAAAACAGGGAGGGAAATAATCTAAAATATATCCTTCATCTGAGTGCATGTTCTGGAAATGTGTTTGGACACTGTCCTTCATGCTCTAACATACAGTACATTTTGTGTTGAAAACTTTGATTGTACCTCGCTTCTATCAGAAGGAACCCACCATTCAACGAAGTCACGTGTGAAATTGCATAGGAAACAAAAACCAAAACCCTCCAAAACCAAAACCCCCCCCGTGGAGAAAATAGCCAGGCTGTTAATCCTGAAAATCTGAAAGGCACGACTGAGCAAGACACGAGTCAGACCCCACAGAATCTCTTCACCCATTCAAGCACGTTCTCAAGTGAGAGCTCTGCCTCCCGGTACATGTGAGTGAGCACCTCCAGGAGGGCGCAGAGCAGCGGCACCCCGAGGCTCAGCAGCTCGTACAGGTAGGTATAGTTATAGGCATTGTCCCTGAAATGCAGGTGGGTAGCGTGCAGGACACCATGCATCCAGTTAGCCAGGCGGCTGGGAATGTCAAGCAGATCCCTGGTCACCCGCAGGGGCCAGCTTAGCGCGCCCCCTAAGAAGGAAGTCAGGATACCTGGGGACCTGTCCTCTGGACTGCTAGCAGTGGACAAAGTGCTTTCTGTGCTGATCTCTGTGGCCTTGGCTTCCACTTTCTTCCAAGCGTCTATGGCCTCCTTAGGAAAAACATTCAAAATAGAAAGAGTTAAATATGCCTCCAAAGTAGCTAAGTCCAGCTCCTGCCTCCAAGCCTTTTGTCTTAGGTTGCAATACAGGATGTGACCAAAAGTCTGCATTCTATCACCATCTGTTTAACCAGCTGGGGCAGTGATCCTTATCTCCTTGGGAGATATTTTCTGCTAATGGGTCAGTGTTAAAATCAGGTGGGGCAGTGTTCTTGATCTTTTCCACAACCCATCCTTCCTCCAGGAGATCTCTCCTGTCCATGGCCATGCAGTCCCAGGGCAGGGCTGATCAAATTCCATCATCCCACTGGGAGATGCTCCAGCCAGGGCAGGAGCCGAGCATTTCCTACCCAGATAAAAACTGAGATTTGGAACAGCAGAGCAGCCTTTTCCCACTGGATCCCAGAGGAAAATCAGGCCTTTCCACATCATCCCTGGAGCTTTGGAGGAAAACTGCACCTTGTGCAGGAGCCCTGCTCCAGCAGAACCACATCTGTCCCTGCAGGAGGATGCAGCCACCATGGAATGGGACTGCACCAACCCTGACTGACTGACGGGGGCAGCTGGGATTCTCACTCTGGCAGTGGTTTGGGTTTGTTCTCTGTAATACTGGATTTCTATTTTAATTTTCCTAGTAAAGAACTGTTATTCCTATTCCCATATCTTTGCCTGAGAGCCCCTTAATTTCGAAATTATAATAATTTGGAGGGAAGGAGTTTACATTCTCTATTTTAAAAAGAGGCTCCTGCCTCTCTTGGCAGACACTTGTCTTTCAAACCTAGACACGTTTCCATACATTTGAATTTCCAGTTGCTCTTAAGTTCAGCTTTACTTTGCTAGAAAAGCTAAATTCCATTGAGAACCAGATGAGAAACACACCAAACTCACAGAACCAGGAGGTTTGTATTTTAACACTGATTTCACTGCACGTGAGGTAGAAAACATCTACATCCACACACAAGTATTGCACTCTGCCCCAGATAAATCTGCCCCAATATTGCTTTAACAATATAATCACTCCATACCTGTCCATGGACCTGTATTGTTGCCCTTCTCTTTCTGTGTTTTGTACTGGTTTTGCAGTGCGTAAAATGAGGTTTACAATAAAATTTACCTACAAGAGAGAAAAAAATCAGTTAAAGGAGATATTATCTATACATACACAGACTGAAAAATCACTGTTGCATCTATTAAAAAAAACAAAACCAGGATAACAAATGGTTGGGCAGCAAAAGGAATGGGAAACCTGACACTGACTCTGATTAACAGCTCTGAATAGGTTTCTTTTACAGATTGGCACGTTAGTTCAATAACACGAGGTTATTTATCTACCTCTGAGATATAAGACTAATAAACAGCAAAAAAACCAACATCCCATAAATACAAAGTCACAAACCAACACAAGACATCAAACAGAAAAAAGAAAGACAAATAATCAGCTCAAAAGGACATCTTTGCAGATTCTCCACACTGAAAAAGAATCACTTTGAGCTTGAATTTTTAATCCTGTTGCAGATGGAGATCTGGTTAATACTCTGATCTACTCAAATACTTCAGAAGGGGCAAAGGAATTTCAATTCAGTTTGATAATTCCATTCCAAACTAAAAAAAAAAAGAAAAAATAAAAAGGCAAACCCCAGGATTTAGGGGGGATGAAGCACCCAAGATCTGAACCTCTTGTTCTACAGCAGCTTGGAGCCTGAAATAAATCACACTGTGCTTGGCTAGTCCTACTGCTTTCAATTCCTGACCATAACATCTTAAAAGAAATAACCTACATTCCCTGCATCCGTGTAAATCTGCCACTATTATGGCTTGTCCTTATAGACCACATTATTTAATGGCCAGTTTTAAACGGAGATAAGAATAACTATAATATTGGAGAAACCTCACCCCTTTTCCCCCCCCCTTACTCTGACCTGTGATTCAATAAAGTGCATTTTGGTCACTCAACTTATTTTCCACTGAGGATTTCTTCATTTAAAGCTCAGGTCTGTCATAAGTCAACTCTTTAGAGAGACTGGGACTGCCAGGACAAGGATTCAAGGATCAGCAGGGTGCAAGCAGCATACTTGGCAGACCTCCCCCTGACCGTGCTACTGGGTCAGATCTTTCTATTGCTATTTTTCAAAGCACCAATACTCAGACATTTCAAAATACTCCTAAATAGCTCCTCCATTACCTTCCTCAACATCAAAGGCATAGATTCCTAAGCGGAGTGTGGTAGCACATATTTCACACTTGAAGCACTCCCTGTGGAAGAAGTGGCCCTCTGCACTCAGCCGCTCCATGACATAGACCCGCTTCTTGCAGAAATAACAAATGTCACTGCCCCCGATGGACTTGGGGAATTCTTTCCGCAGAGAACCCTGTTCAAAGATAAAAACACAACATAAAGCTGGGGCTCCACACCCAGACAGAAATCCTTAGGAAGGGGGCAGCTGCTTTAGCTGCTTGAAGAGTTGAACAGCACCCTCCATGCAAAATTACAGTAAGCACCAGTCAGCTTTTTTATTATTTATTATTGCAATTCTGTATATCTATGCAGCAATTAATAAATCAGATATCACAAGGACTTTGAAGGGGTGACTTTGATGCTGGACTTGCATTCAGTTTCCCTCTGGGAGTTCACCAACATTTTGATTACTCAGAGCCAGGAGCAGCATCACTCCCTGTCACCCGGCACCGCCCTGGCTCAGGGACTCGTGTCAGGAGGTGAGGGCACACCTCACCAGCCTCAATCAGCAGACTTGCATCTGCAGCCAAGAAAAAAAAACCACCCTGAAGACTCAGCTCAGTCTGGGGGAAAATGCAGGCTTGTGCTTTGAGGCCCAGGAGGAAAAGCAGACAGGGTTAAAGGCTGCTGTCTGAAGCACCCTTCCCATTGCCACAGCCGTGCCTTCCCTTTCAGTCCTGTGCCTATAGCCCAACCTGGGCTTGGTCAGCTTCAAAATCACTTTGTTTCCCACTACATGCATACAGAACATTTTAAAGGCATTCAAAATACAATCCATATTAACAACGTAGAACTATTTTGAAAGGAATTTGTTGAAATTAGGCTGGTAATTAACATTCTTTAATTGCCACAAATCTCTTAGATATACATGCAAAAGGTACTGAAAAGTGAACCAGAAATTGATTAGATGCCACTGGACTTCCCTTTCCTTATTGGAGGCAGGTATGAGGGTGTTACTTTGCATTACTGTGTTATGGTTGGTTACAGGTGGGTACAGGTGAGCGTGCTGTGCCTGCCACATCCATCACACCCTCCCTCCCTCTCCTTCCACCATCCCTGCTGCCACAGGAGAGGTACCACACGTGGGATGGAGGAGGAGAAGTCCAAGGCACATTCAGACAGCAGCACACAGTCCACACAACTCATCTTTCATTTGCCAGCAAAAGGCAGCCTTGGATCCATTTTTTAATGTTAAGTAGAACTCACAATTGCCATTGTCACATAGCCCTGTGCTTAGAAGTTGAGAATTCTATTCCAGATCTGCCATTAGCAATCCATTTTTGCTCTGATGGATCATTTTAGAGCATGAATCTTTCCAAACAAACAACCATGCAAATGGAAACCCACACAGATGTGTTTTTAAAACCATGGTGTTAATAGATCAGATAGTTACAGTGAAGCTGAAACAACTGAGTTTAGTGCTGCCTGGTAAGTAAAGTGTCATCACTACAACACAACACCTTGCTTGGCTTCCCAGTACCTGACATCTCTGAGCACTGGAGGCAGCAGATGGAGACTGAGGAATGGGGCAAGAACCTGCAGCTCTGTCCAGAGATCCCTTCTGAATTGAACACACAACAGTGTCAGAGTTGAGAACAGCCCTCTTCAAAAGGAGGCACAGTAATTCAGCACTCATGTGTTAAAAATAACTGCATAAGCATGTACTGCACAAAACTGGCTTTAGAAGCCACCCTGAGTAATAATTGTCTTCTGTTACTAATTCTACAGCAATTACATTTAATAAAAGCCTCCTGAAGTTTTAATTCACACAGACAAGTAACAGAAATATAAATAGAAGACACGGTGAGCAACATTTCCATCAGCACATAGGGCCAATGTGCACTTGATTCTTTAATAAGTGTCAGACCTTTTATAAGGCTTCAGGTGTTCCACAACTGGGGTCTTAAGTCAGGATGGCAATGGGAACACTGCTCTTAAGTCAAGTCACTGTTTCTTTGTGGGTTTAGTCTTACCAGTTCAGACTGTGGCTTGGGCCTGTGATCATTCACATACAGATTTACAAGAACTTCAGCCACAGCTCCAATGGCACGGGAGACCTTTCCTACAGTCATCTGACCAGGAAAGGGGAGAAGATGAAGAACAGAAGGAAGAGCTTTAGTTACCCTTGAAAGATAATTTAGAGACAAAAAAGGACAAGAACGATGTGGACACATGCAAACATTGAGAGAGGGGGGCAGGAGAAAGAGCAGAGGGCAAGTCCAGCAGAGCACAAGCGTGTTCATGCACGACCAGTGTGGTCCAGCTGGGGCCACAGAAGGCTTCTGTGCAGCCCACAGGCTTCTCCCTGAGCATGACTGAGAAGCTCCTGGTGGGAGCAAATGCCTCTCCTCAAGGCTTCCTGCTGTGTCCATGAAAGGCTGAGCTGGGAGCCACTGCTGGACATTCTGACATTAAAAAAACCCTATTGTTCGCTTCAACTTCTCTGGGACTCGGCTGTCACATTTCAGAACAGGGGTGGGATTGAACTCCACACTAACACTCCCCAGACTGTGACATTTCAGGGAACATTCTACAAAAACGTGTGAGCCAAGTCCCACACAGAAGTGTTTTGTTGGTGCTCACAGGGTGAGTGTTGGTGCTCACTCTCCCCAGTGACTCCCTGTAACGCCAGGGCAAACTGGAGGAACCACGCTCGTGAGAGGGAAGCAGCTCCTTTAATCTGCTTGGTCACACTGCTGCAGCCACCAAAGTTAGGCTGGTTTTAACCCAATGTATGAACCAGGCCTGCAAGGAGCCAGCAGCTGCTTGGGCTGTGGCTCCAAGTGCACAGCAGGCAGGGCAATGACTGGTCCATGCTTCCCTGCCAACACACCTGGAGAAGATCCTGGGGACTGGAAAAGAGAAAAGTGTGTGTGCGTGAGTGTGTGAGTGGCAGCAAGTAGCTAGGTACTCTGCCCCTGGAAAAAACACAGTAAAGACTTCACAGATTTAGAGAAGTATTTTCTACCCTAAACCAAATTTCCTGTAGTGACTGGGATTTTAGCTTTCGAGTCAGTGCAAGATCCCACAGCCTCTCTGGCAGCAAAGGCAATTCCTGGGCTGGCCAGGTACTCTGCTTCTGAAGTCAAGGCACTGCTTTTTCCATGAGGACAGACACTAGATATTGATGCCTTGGGTTTTACTTTTATATTTTTCAGAATCTCTGCTGCTTAGTGTGTAACTCTGAAACTTCATGGTAGGTGTTGGTAAGTTCTCTTCACAGGGTAGTTTGACAAAACAATTCCTTCCTAGCTGGAGAATCAAGGACAACTGGGACCCAAAAATCATAAACAATGGAGAGGGAAAGGGGGCAAGCCAGGGGGGCTGAGACTCCATAGCCTGGGGCTGTGGGTGGACAATTGACCCCAAGGTGTGGATGAACCAAAACTTATCAAAGTGTAAAAACTCATGACCAGGATCCACCTTGGATTTGATTTGGGTGTAGCCCCAGCCAGGCTCTTGCACTGCCCAAGGTGAATCCTTTCAATAAATACTGATTTTATCCCTTTTGCTCTGCCTAGTCTCTGTTCCAGGTCAGCCTTTCCAGGCAACAATATCCTATCTAACCCTCCATTTGCCTCTCACAGAGCCCAAATCTCAAGGAAGTCTCCCTCTTCTCAGTGAAATTATTTGTCTACTGCCACCTCACCAATTGAAGGTTTTAAATTACCAGAAAGTTACTAAGAAGAAAGGAGAAAAATAGAAATGCAACAGTACTTGGAAGACTACAAAACAATTTAAAAGCATTTTCTATCAAGTTTAAAAGACATTTATTATGCACTGTGGGTGTGTTTTCAAAAATGATTATGGATAAAAAAACTCAAGGGAACACATCCAACCTTTTACAGCCCCCCTTATCTTTTGAGAGTTCTCTCATAATTAACTTGATATCCAGGCAGGTACAAAATAAACACGTTAAGACTACAAAGGCCACTTAAGGGACAAATTTCTGCCCTCTTTGGTTTTGTTTAATATAAAAAGATTTTAAAATCTTTTTCAATATCTAGACAATTTGTGGGTAACAACTGCAAAGCTAACTGCTAATTACATACCACAATGCTGTCCTAAGTAGTACACCAAATTATAAGCCACTACAAGAAGTGCTACTTACAGGAAAACTACATTCCTTTGATTTATTTAAGAACATGGAACAAAAAAATTTTCCTCCCCAAATTCTGCACCTCTGAATATGCTGAGCAATTTCTGGGCCACATACAAGTTCTTATCCACAAGCTCCAAAGTAAAAGAAAGTGTTCAAAGTCAGTTGAAGCAGAAAGTTTTCCTTGAACTAGATAAATACTGGAGCAATCAGTCAAATAACAAGGCTGTGGGTAAAGTACAAGCAGCTGAATTTCAGGAAAAGCATCCTTGAGCCTGAACTACACCTTGAAATTCATCAGGTTGGCTGATTTCTCCACCCATTGGAACAATCTATGTCAACATTAAAGCAGTCAAAACAAGAAAATTGCATGTTTATACACACTTTAGAAATGTTATTAAAAGGAATATTTTCCTGTAATGAACGTGGCTCCACATTCCAAGTAAAAGCAAGTGAGATTTCAATTTAATTTAGCAACAATTCCCTTTAACTTTTGGCCAGCCCTGACTTGGTCAGGCAGGAGATGTTTGCTGTACATCCCTTCCAACAGAACTGCTCTGTTCTGTCCAGGTGCCACTCAGTCACCAACCAGAGACAGCAGGGCAGGATGAGAATCCACCAGGGCAACCCCAGGAGCACCTGCCACACTCAGAGACACACAGAGAATGTCCCCAATGCCCCATGGCCACTGCAGAGAATGTCCCTGAAACACACACAGAATGTCCCCAGTGCTTCTGTGGTCACTGCAGAGAATGTCCCTGAGACACACAGAGAATGTCCCTGAGAGACACACAGAATGTCCCCAGTGCTTCTGTGGCCACTGCAGAGAGTGTCCCTGAGACACACACAGAATGTCCCCAGTGCCCCATGGCCACTGCAGAGAATGTCCCTGAGAGACACACAGAATGTCCCCAGTGCCCCATGGCCACTGCAGAGAATGTCCCTGAGACACACACAGAATGTCCCTGAGAGACACACAGAATGTCCCCAGTGCCCCATGGCCACTGCAGAGAATGTCCCTGAGAGACACAGAGAATGTCCCCAGTGCCCCATGGCCACTGCAGAGAATGTCCCTGAGACACACAGAGAATGTCCCCAGTGCCCCATGGCCACTGCAGAGAATGTCCCTGAAACACACACAGAATACCCCCAGTGCTTCTGTGGCCACTGCAGAGAATGTCCCTGAGACACACAGAGAATGTCCCTGAGACACACACAGAATGTCCCCAGTGCCCCATGGCCACTGCAGAGAATGTCCCTGAGACACACACAGAATGTCCCTGAGAGACACAGAGAATGTCCCCAGTGCCCCATGGCCACTGCAGAGAATGTCCCTGAGACACACAGAGAATGTCCCCAGTGCCCCTGTGCCCACTGCAGAGAATGTCCCCAGTGTCCCCAAGCCACTGCTGTACCGAAGTCACACACAGCTCTGTGATGCTGGGGCCACTGTCTGCATGGAGCAGGCTACTGCTCCCAGCTCAGGCAGCTTCATGGCAGCAGCTTTAGAGCCTTTGCTGAGCAGGAACCCTGAAGAGTCAATCACCTGACAGGGTGTATTCAGGGGACAGCCAGAAAACCCCCAGAGATGCCGAGGGGTTGTGACTCCCTCACAGTGCTGAGCTGTCAGAGGCACAGTGCCTTTCAGCAGGGTGGCCAGGGTGGTTATCACCATGGAAGAGAGAGCTGCCTTCTGTATTTCCCTAGGTTCTTATTCAGAACTGCACAGCCAGCCAAGCAAGCCTCAGTAGCATTCTCATAAAACAAAGGAAACATGCTCTCTGCCTCCAAAAGCATACAATGCTTCCCCTTTGTTCTTTCATATACTTAATGATTTTCCTGGTCTTATTTTGCTTTGAGGGTGATTTATTTACTTTTGGTACAAGCTGCTACGTATATTTTCCCTCTGAGATAAACAACATTTGAGTAATAAGTTTCTGTGTGTAGGAAACACCCCAGCCCTGCTTACTGCTGGTAATTAGTCAGGTCACTGAGGGAAGTCCTTGGTCCAAGCTCTGCAGGGAGCAAACTGATTGCAAAAACTTCTCAGTTCTTACCACACACTGTGGGGATTCACTTGTGCAAAGCTCAGATGAACAGAGTTTTCTGAAGGTCAATCCAACCTTGAGCAGAAAACAGGAATAACCAAAGCCCAGCCTGTAATATAATATATCCTAACTCATCATTCCAGCTATGTGAATTCTGCCAGCTGATTGAAGCTAGAAGGTACTTTTCGTTATTATTGGCATATTGCACACAGAAGGTCATTCTCACTAAGTTGCAATGACTGCATGTCTTGAAAGAAACAATATTGTCCCACAGCCTTCTTTTCAAGTGCTCCTTGCAGAACTTAGACTTAATAACAAGTTTCTGTAATTAGACAGCATGATTTCATAGCCAGTCTTTTCAATAACTGTGTCCCCATAACTAATACTGTTCCAAGGAAAACTCAACAGGTGCAATGGATTGTCATGTCTGGCAACAACTCAGAACTCACCTGAAATTAAAATGACAGCACTAGCTATTTAAGACCATGGGAGGGTGCTGACATTTATAGGTCATAAATCAAGAAGACTTACAGAACTCAAAACCCTTCTATTACCTTCTGTTTTTCTGCTGGGAAAAAGCAGAAACACTGACAGCAACACACAGCAGCTCTTCCTGTTGGTTTATCAATCCCAAAACACTTTCTGATACTGAAGTGTACACTTAGGTAATGATAATTTTCAGAACAGATTTTGAGACCCATAACAACCCCTTCAGATAGCAGAGACAAGGGTTGTTCCCAGTACATTTTCACAGCAGAGAGGTCCACATGTATTGCTGAACAGCACTTGAAAATACACTCTGTGCATCTGAAACACTGTTTATATTTATACAGCATAGCACTGCACATTTAGCCAGTGTTTTATACAGCAGGATAAAATTTTCACATTCTGTGCAATCTGTAAGGATAAAACAACAATTTGACAACAATTTGACCACAAAAGGGCAGGGACAGATTCTATTACCACTTCTGTCCCTGACAGGAGAAGTAGAAGATCACCTGATCATTAAATCAACGGACCTGCTGCTTACAAATTCTCCAAAATGCCACACAAAATGTCCCATATTTACACCTATGAAATGCAGGGTGTAGGAGAGGCCCTGAGCCTGTACAACACCTGGAGCTGTGTATGCAGGCATCAGGATGCTCATGCATGTAAATCTGCCTAAGTGTAAATGCAGTCCTACTTAAGCAGCCAAATATTTACCCAGTGAGATGAATATATATTTACTATGCTGCTGACAGAACTAGATTTTCTTGCTTCAGCTGAGCAACATCCTGCCAGGATGTCTAGAGAGAGCAGCACTTTTCAGCTGAAGTAAACTCAGCCTGAGTGAAAACAAGTCACAACAAACTATTGCCACACCGTTTAAATACAAAGGCAAACTAATCAAGGCTGTCAGGGCACTTTAAACAAAATGCAGCTTTTAAAATATCTGAAAAAAAAGATTGCTCAGGACAAATGTTCTCCAAGAAGAGATGTTGAAATCCCAGTGAAATTATTGCTCACAGAGTCTCCATATGATTAAAAGCCTATTCTCATATTCTAATATGAATATTCTCACATTCTGTTTCAGATAGCTTGGGTTTGGTTGTTTTGGTTTTTTTCCTATTCTCTTTGCAGAGTCACAATAGCTCTCCAAATCAAATTAACATCAGCCCCCAATCTTTTGGAAACCATGACTTAGCTTAAAACCCATCACATGCTATACCTCTTAGGTCATAAAAAGTAAGAGGTAAATCCAGGCAAAGGAATTACTCTGAAGCTGAAGGGAATTAGGGGATTAGAGCAGGGAGGCACCTGCTGAGCCTGCAGTGTCCTTGAAGGGCCGTGTCCCCTCTACTTCCCTGGGGACTGGGAGCCAGGCAGTCACTGCAGCACAGCCCTTTAACATCAGCCTCAACAGTAAAAACTGAGTAACTCTGACCCAAGTGTCACCTCCTTCTTTCAGTGGATGGATGTTTCCTCTCCACAAGGTCTGCTGTTACAGAGAACTGTATTCTAGCTATTCACATGCAGAAGAAAGTCTAAAGTACAAATAATTACACAGACAATAATAAAATGTCTGTATTGGTAAGTGCTCATACAATTCTAACACATGTCCATTCTAAGATGTGGTTAAAATAACCATCATTGTGCATGTTTTCCCCTGCAGACCAGACAGATATTCTTATGAAAAGAAACACAAATGCCACCCAAGAAAACTAACCAACCCCACAGTATCCAGTTTCCTTTATAATGTGAAGCTTTCTTCAGCATGCCTGTGGTATTATCCAACAGCAGATCATTTAAAATAAGCAGCAGTGCAAAATTTTCAGAACTGAAATAAAAAAACATTTGCTTTGTTCTTCAGCTTTTACCTGAGCCACTTCTGATGAGGACATTTCTCTTACAAACATGCAGAACTAACAGCAGTAAAAAAGGAAAGTTTGATTTAAATGTGAACTACAATTTATACAACAGGTCTGGGGGCAGCACCTTCCATCCAAGCCATTTCTCAAGCAGCTTGAGCACAAGTTTGGGTTTTACATGAAAAATCTCTTAATAGAGTACCTGTTGAGAAGAAACAGCAGAGGAAGCTGAACCAACAGATGATGAAGCAGCAACAGCTGAATGATGAGGTGGAGGGCAAGAGAGAGTTGGGGGCTGAGAATGGGATAAGCCTTTAGTAGGTAGTTTATTCTGTGTAGAGCAGAAACAGGAGAGTTATCCAAGAGACAGTGACATCAACACAGGTTAAGTTCACAGTCATGCATAAAAAAAAAACAGAAAGGCAACAATGACAGTTCTACTCTTCTCACTACCTCTGCACAGAAAGGGCCCACGGAAATCATCATGGCATCTTCATGGGAAAGGATATTATTGTACTGTTTTTTAAATAGAAATATTCACAGTGGGCAGTAAGGTAAGATCATGCTGGGAGAAAGCATAATGAAATCCAGGGAAAAGCAGAGTGCACCAAGGACCACTGCTCACCAGCTCATTAGAAACTGTGAGCCAGCAGTGTGTGCTTAAGCACGAGACAGTTTATTTGAATACATTTCTCTCCTGCTAAAGCACTCTGATTAGCTTTATGACTCAAATTGTTTTACCTCAATTAAACTGTGCAATAATATTTAAGAAGTTTAAGTGGAATCCACATTACTTTTCAGTTCCACACAGGGTGAAAGAAGTTAAAACCAAAACCATTGCATTTTTTTTTTCCTTCATGAATTCTTATACATCTTCCAATTCAGCAGTTCTTCAGGTGCAAAACTTAAAATTCACCTTCGGAAACTCCATGTATCCAAACATTGAGGCAAGATGTGCTGCTTTCTCTTTAATGTTCTTTTTATGGAATTCCCTATTTGCTATGGTCTGAGCTCTTTTCTGCAGTGACAGCCAGGAAAGGACAGCCAAGAAAAGAAAGAGAGAGATTCCAGTTAAAACCACATCCATCAACAGAACACAGAAGTTTGTAGAGAGACTTCTTATTGTCTTAATACAACCTACAGTCAACAGAGAACAAGCCAACAAAATCACAGTACACAGATTATCACAGGCACTTAAGAGACAGAAAGGAAAAGAAGTTGCTTGTCACCTGTTTCATCTTTTCCTCCAGGTGCTGAAGACGCTCAAGCACTCCAGAAAGTACAAATGCAGCAGAACAGGCAGATGCGAGATTTTCAGAGGTTTCTGACAGACTGGGCTGGGGATCTGTTTTGGGCACAGTCTTTGTTCTCCTGGCCATATGATCAGAACCATTTAAAGACTGTTTGGGTTCCCTGACCTCGTGCTCACTCCTAGCTACCACCTGAAACTGGGAAACACTGGAAGTGAACAAAACTCTGCTTTCTGCACTGCCATGCAGTAAATGCAGCTTTTAAGGATGCTTCCGAAAGCGCGGCACAGTCATGCACAGAACTGGGAGTAAAATGTTCTCACATCACTCTTGGCACACTTCCTACTGCACTTGTGGTGCTTGTGCACATGCACTGAAATCAGTCCTGCACAACTCGTGCAGGCCTTGACATCCTTCTCTGGGTTTGTGAGGTTTTGTGAATAACCTCACACAGCAGCACTGCAGAAGAACATCTTCTTCTAGGGTTTACAGCAAAGGTTTGGGGTTGGGTTTTTTTAGCATCACATCTGCCTGAAACTAAACTTATAATCAAATTATATTTATGAGGATTTCAGCAGCAGTTCTTGCCATAGTTCTAGATCTAGTCTGACCCAAATCAGTACATAATGTATTTCAGATTCAAGGCATTTTCTGAGGAGTTCAGAACACATCTCTAAATTTGAGTTTTCATATAAAATAGCTTCTGACCTGCAGATTTCCACATGCAATACAGATCTCATTTCACTGCAGACTGCTCTTGAAGTGCCACTGCAGGATGTTTATTTCAATTTTAAACTCTGATGCAAAGTGAATATCAATACTGTTTGAGATGAGATTGCTTTCAGTGAAAGTACTAAGAGACAAATTTAGACTACATTGTCAACATTTTCCCCCCATGTATGTGATGCTGCAAAAGAGCTTTCAGCAGAAATTCTTATCACAAGTGCTACTTACAGAAATTAAACACCTGGGCATCAATATCAGTTTTCAATGCTCAAGCTTTTATCTTAGACATTTTTCCCAGGTTTCTCTCTTAGCCTTATCATTACAATAGCCCAAAGCATTGAGTACATGCACAAATTTTCGGGTACTGCTGTAGTTTTCTCACATGTTAAATGTAGCTGTGTAATTATATTCATACAATTTGGAGCCTAGATGTGCTAACACAGAAACCAACACTTAAGTTTTCAGGGTATTTCCACACTTTCAGAGAGTCTTCTCATCTGGCAAAGCAGGTGTAAAATAAATTTCTAATGTGGTGTTCATGATTCTCAGCTGAATGTGTCTGAGAACTCTGCAGATGCCATCCCAATTCCAAATATTGCTTTTTTTCTTGTGTAGCTCTGCAATAACTGCCAGTTCCCAGCAGTAAGAGGAATGCTGTGCTTGCCATGTGTTTCCCACAGGAGCTTCCTACCTGCCTTTTTGGTTGAGGTGGGAGAAGGCTTGGATCCATAGGTTTAGCAAAGCGAGGATTGACAGGAGGCTCAGAGGAGAGCAGGGCTGGTCTATCTGTTATCTCCTTGGAAAGCGTTTTTAAAATTGCAGAGACAGAGTGAAGGAGAAAAAAAAAGATAGTAAATAGGATTCAAAGAATTTCTGAGGCAGAAAGAAGTAGTAAAAGCTGCTTTTAAAGACACATTACTATGAAGCTTAACATTTTGCAGATTTTTTTCTGCCCACGCATTTTATTAGCAACTCCTACCATCAAAGATATATCTAAAGTTGAACACATTCAGTACTTTTTACCAGAGTTTATGATCAAAATAACTTCCTTCAGCATGGCCAAGGAAATCTCTGGCCACTTAGCACACACAGAAAGCTCAGGGCATTGACAAGTAGCCAGGTAGTGTGCAAACAACTTTGGTTCAAGGACACAGAAAGTCACTGGACATCTATAAATCCTACACTACTGGAAGACCTACATATTTAAATAAACAGACGGATACAAGGATAAAGAATTTAAAAAGCCACCATCTTTGTCAAAACACCCACACCTTGCTCATCCTTCCTTCAGAGCTTTCCAGGGACAGGTCCAAACTCTGCTGATTCCAGCTGTTCCTGGCTGAAGTGTGATTTTCAGCCTCTCATCCCTACCCTGGCAGCACAGGATTGCTTTTAAAATCCCTCTAGTCACACCAACAACAAACCATGCAAACACTGCACGATGCTCAGACGTGTTCCACTCGGCCTAGTTTTGGAATGGAAATGGCAGCCAGACATATCTTGCAAAAGATTACATTTCCTTTTGACACTTCCTACGTTTTCCATAAAGACAGACTCCACAGGATATGCAGTGTCCTTTATTTGAAAAATACAGGCAACAACAAGCCTTCTGCAATGCTGTAAGCAGCCAGGTTAGACTTCCAAATAACACAAACTCCACAGACTGACTCACATGAGATTTCTAGACACCAGAACACATAACAATATGTTATATTTATATGCATTAGTCAATCTATATGAGTTGTGCTTGTTTACCAAGTATTGAGAGAAATACTTTTAACTTGCATAAAGTATGAAAAAAGACAACCCACTTCAAACATCTAACAGACCCCTGTCTTCCCTTGGAAATCTGCACCACCTTCACAAGGAGGGCCCAGAGTTTAATTTCAGACATGACTTTCACATTCATCTATGACCTACCTGTCTCCGCAGAATTGTATTGGAAGTGTTCTCTTCAAACTTTGCCAGCAGCTGAGTTGCCATGGATTTGACTTTGTTCTGGTTCATTCCTTCTCTGCCATCACTCTGTTCTTTCCCATTGTTTGTCCCCTGGCTTGGAAAGCCTGCAGTCTGCAAGGGAACAACAAATTCTGTTTTTCTTAGGTTTCCTACAGCACTCATGAAGGGAGAGGCAAGAGAGATAACATCCCTATCAGCAAAGGGTGAAAGGAAATACAGTCTGCAGTATACTAAAATGACATGTTTAGCATGCAAAAGTCACCAAAAATATTTTCTGGGTCCCAGAGTACAGTAAAAGGGAACATTAATCAGCCTTGCTATGCATAAAGCAGAGTCACAAAGGTGACTCATCAGAGAAGGGCTAGAAACCAAGCTGCAGTGCAAACTCTTCAAATAAAAAATTGTCTAAAGAGCTGAGTTAGGAAAAGGAAAATAATCCCAATACCTTAAATGTTCTTGTGTCAGAACAAAAACTACTGCAATTTAGTTAGTGCTCTACTCCCTACCAAATGATTTAAATTAATTTAGCTCTTCTTTAGTGCATGCCACAGTAAATTCAAGGTTTCATGGGAGAGGTTTTTTTTCCTGCCAAGCTTTTTTTCCTCCCACCAGGGAGCTGGACAGGGGTGGGCACCACTGAACACCCACCTGCTCAAAGACACCAAAGAGTCCTTTCCGACGCCTTTTGTTTGTCTCGTTTTCTTCTGTTTTCCCTTCAGCCTGCAAGGGCAAAGCCAAAACAAGTTCCACGGGTTAGTGCAGCAGTTCCCAGGTTCACCCCAGCAGTTCCTCCCAGGATAACCATTTCCATCCCCAGGCAGGTGAGGTCTGTGCCCAGCCAGCACACCCAGGGGAGCAGTGCCAGCACTGGGGGTCTCACTGCCCCATCACACCCCCAGCTCTGCAGGACTGCCCCTCCTTTTACTGCAGTAAAAGCTGTCCCACAGGCCCTGCCTGGAGCTTTCACTGCACCCCAGGGTGTGAGAACATTGTGCTGGACACAGGCCCTACAACTTGGGTGTTTATCTCTCCCTCTTTCATTACCAAGGAGTTTATAATTCATAAAGCACTAACTTTCCTTGAAGAAAAAGGTTCTACAGCATGAGTTATTCTGTGAATTTTCAGCTAGACTGCATTGTTTTCCAGAGAAGTAGCAAAACCCAGAAACCCCTTACTCTTTCACTACAGCCCCCAAATCTCTCTTAACCCATCTATCTGCATGCAGATCATGAATTCACAGTCATACTTCCTTTTTTGAGCAATTACTGGCAGCCTTAAAGGTCTGTCTCCCTCATAAGGTTCACCTCCCTGACTCTGGTTGAACATTACAATACTTAAGCAACCAAATTGCTTCTTTTGTGCTCAAGCTATGCACATATTTCATTATTTTACTCAACTAGAGATTACACAAATCAGTAATACTTCATACTCAATCTGCACAAACTTGAAAAGTAGTCAGTGCTTGGAAATTTTTATCACTTCTTATAACATTCAGTCATGAAGAATTGATACAGTGATCATTTATGAACAGCAAACTACATTCCACTTATTTGCATTTATCCACAGTACAACTTAGTGCCTGCTCAGTCAACTTAAAAAACCCCAAAAAGGAATAAAGAGAGAAAGATCAAAGGCTTCATTTTTACATATAGACTGTTTGTAATAAATCATTATGCAGTGAAGATGAGTAATCCCAAACAACTTGTGGGCAAACACCAAAAGAATCAGATGACAGTATTTCAGTTGCTTTGTCTGCTTTGCTACACTGTCCTTCAAGCAGCAGCTCAGTACAACCCAGCTCTGCAGTACCTACAGTCATCAGTCCACCCAGAAAGGGTGAACACAGAGCAGTACAATGTGCTCTGCATAATAGCCCTGGCCACATAAAAGCAGATTTTGCTTGAGTGAATGGAGCAAGTAAGATGCTCCCTTTCAGAAATCTGACATAAAGGACTCTCATTAACATGCTGACAAAGAAATGAAAGACAAAGCAATTTAATTGCCAAGCAAGACTCCAAAAGGGCTGCGCCCTGCATTGTGTAAACACCTCCATTCATTTATTAGTCTGGAGTACAGGAAATCTCAGTTCCTCTCCAGCCAGGCTGACACTCAGAGAATGGAAAACATGATCCAGCTCAGCACAGGCTGCCAGAACAGCCACAGCCACCCCAGCTCCAGGCTCTGCTTCCTGGTCCCTTCACAGCCTGTGCTCAGATAAGGATCCCTCCTCCAGCCCAATCCAAGGACAAACTTCATGCCATGGGAAGCTCAGCAGCAACACTCTGCTCTCCTAAAGCCTGGATAGAACATGTGATGTGCACACACCTGGGTAATGCTCAGCACCACTTTTTGCAGGGGAAAGAGCCCTAAAACTGAACCCTAAAACTCAAGTAGCTGCTTTCCAAGGAGCTTCATTTCCCAGCCTGTTTCAGCTGGTTATGGCACTCCCAAGCCTGTCCTAACCCAAGTACCCAACCCAGCTTGCCTGGTTTCACAGCCCATCCAGGACAGAGCTGCAAAAACTCACACAAAATGCCTTGTTTCCCAAGCTGATTTGGGAAATAACACTTCCACTTCTGGTTCCCAACGAGCCTCTGCAGTGTGAAACCACAGGGGCCCTTCCAGCAAATCACCTCGTGCTTTCATGTTCTGCCAAGAACTCCAGCTCCTGCTATGACAGAAGGCTTATTTCATGACAGGAGGTTAATCAGAGGCTCCAGGGCTCAGTAATGGAAAGCTCTCCCCACTGCTAAAAGTCTATTTACTTCTGCAAACAACTCATTGAAAAACAACACTGTGGTCACGATAAAGGTTTTCCTTCTAAAGAAGTCACCCACGAGAAAAAGCAGAGTTTGTTCTGCATGTTTGGATCCTCACTGCTTGGCTATCTGGGAAACCATGTCACAGTTTTGTGTATATGTGGGTGGCAGGAAAAAAATCATTTCCTAACAAGGATATTTGAAGTTACTGGACAATTGACTGTCCACAGGTTTTGAAAAAGTGTTTGCAGATGAAAAATATTCAAGACAAAAGTCCATGTAGGAAGTATCTGGAAATTCTGGAGTAATTCTTCAGGTGAAAAAAACAGAAACCACATTTTTACAAGAGAGCAACAAATTTGAAAAGCAGTATATTAAAATACTGAGCAATGCAGTAGATGTGTGCATGTGTTAACTCAGGCCTCTGCAAAGCTTCAAGGCTCTGTGCTCCTCAATCACAGCATGTATGGGCATGGATATTTTTATAACACAGGGACATAACAGGGCCTGTCAGTAAGTTTTCATTAATAAGTGACCAAGAGAGGGAAAAGTACATGGGCATGACTAAGAGATTGTTATCCCAGAGCTGCTGATCACCCTGCCCACTGTGTGTCACCATTGCAGGTTTCTCCTGTAAGAGCTGGAAAGCTTCCCTTCAGAACCCTGACAGCATCCACAAACTCTGCAAATCATTGCTTCTTTCAAAACTCAGCACTCCCTCCCAGTCAATAAACAGCTTAGCATAGCATTGATTATTTGAGCTGGTATATAATAGAATGGCTGTATATTTAACTCCAGCAATACAGAGCTACAGGACTCCTTTTCTTAAAGGTAGAAATAGCTCAGAAAATTATAGCAGTATATATATAAATCCCTTATTTCTGAGCCTGAAAGTTTATTTTCATCTTTTCAGAAAAAAAGAAAGATTCACAGGGCAAGTCTTGCTCCACAACTCACCTTCGGTACTCGTTTTCTTGGTAAAGTTAAATTGATATAATTATTAAAGATGAAATTCGATGATTTTGCTGAACCAAGATCATTATTTTCTCCATTTTGCTTCTCAGCAGCATCTGTTGAAAAAACAACTGCTTCGAATATTTACTTAGATTTGTTTTTAAATTATTCTGACCACACCAAAGCCTTCCAGTTGAGTGCTGGTAGCAATTATATATAAGAAATATGGGCAAATAAAAGTAAATACATACAATGTAGGGTGGCTTTTTAAAAAAAAGAAAGAGAAAACACAAGCATGGCTGTGCTGTGTGCAGTCATCCCTACCAGGGAATCACACCAACAACTTGATATATGACCTCCATGATATCAAGCAGCACTCATCCAGCTGCTCCTCCTCCCTGAAACCACCAAGGACCCACAAAACCTTGGTGTTCCATCAGGCTTTGCCCTTTTCCTGTGAGAAGCCCGAGGCAACTCGTGCAGGCCAGGATGGCTCTTGGCTGCAGAGCAGGGCTCTGGGCAGCCTGGATGAGGATGAGGAGCTGCCCGTCCCCACTGCAAAGCGCAGGCACTGGGTGCTCACCTACAGCTCGCAGAGGGGTGCCCCGGAACAGCTCGTAGAACTTGGACAGGTAGAGCACCATGCTCAGCTTGTCGGGCTCCCCGGCCGAGCCCAGCTCCCTGCCCGTGGTCACCGGCGGGATCCCGAACTCCTGCTCGGCCACGTCGAACGCCAGCTGGTTGTTCCTGACCACATCGTCCTCCTTGAGAGCCTCGAAGTCACTGCGGGGACAGCACGGGCTTCAGCTGCCTCCCTGCTCCCTCGGGAACACCACTGCATCCCTGCTGCTCCTTCTGGGAACACCACTGCATCCCTGCTCCCTCTGGGAACACCACTGCATCCCTGCTGCCCCTTCTGGGAACACCACTGCATCCCTGCTGCCCCTTCTGGGAACACCACTGCATCCCTGCTGTCCCTTCTGGGAACACCACTGCATCCCTGCTGCTCCTTCTGGGAACACCACTGCATCCCTGCTGCTCCTTCTGGGAACACCACTGCATCCCTGCTCCTTCTGGGAACACCACTGCATCCCTGCTGCTCCTTCTGGGAACACCACTGCATCCCTGCTGCTCCTTCTGGGAACACCACTGCATCCCTGCTGCTCCTTCTGGGAACACCACTGCATCCCTGCTGCCCCTGGGAACACCACTGCATCCCTGCTGCCTCTGGGAACACCACTGCATCCCTGCTGTCCCTTCTGGGAACACCACTGCACCCCTGCTGCCTCTGGGAACACCACTGCATCCCTGCTGTCCCTTCTGGGAACACCACTGCATCCCTGCTCCTTCTGGGAACACCACTGCATCCCTGCTGCCTCTGGGAACACCACTGCATCCCTGCTGTGTCTGGGAACACCACTGCATCCCTGCTGCTCCTTCTGGGAACACCACTGCATCCCTGCTCCCTCTGGGAACACACAGCACACCATGCCCATGGCACAGCAGCAGCAGGAATGAGGGCATGGGCATCTCACCAGGCCAGAGCTCAGGGTCCACACAGTGTCAAAGGTAACAGCCTCACACTAATCCCCTTATTGCAGAAATATTTGTTATTTGAAATGCAATTCAAAAGCTTTTTCGCTGAACTGGACCTTGATGCAGTCCCACAAGAAAAGGTCCTCTTATTTATGGAGAGATGCAATTCTTCCTCAGAAGTGCTAAGAAACCTTTTCCTTCTCCAAATACAGCTGAACTGCCACAGACTTCATCCATTAGCAACAGATGACTTAGGTTCAATTAGTTCTCTAAATCATCAAAGCCAGGAGGACTAAATTTAGGACAGCATTCTATGGAAGTACCATGCTGTATGTGTGCACACATGCACAGGCACTACCTTTCCTTTTTTAAAGTGTTACATGCACAGTTTGAGCAGGGACCTCCTGCCCAGGTCCTAACAGAATTTAGCAGTGCACTAAATAAGTACATCACACATCTGGAACTCTGTTATCCACTCTCTAATCCATTTTCTATGGGACCTATTCTAAGACTCTGATCTTTTGAACAGCTTCCAAAATTCGTGATTAAAATAAACATGTGAATAAATTACAAAGCTCCAGGCAGGGTAGTTTCTTTCTCCTCACAGTGGAATGTGAGTTTCTGAATCCCCAAAGCGTTTCTCCTCTTCCCTCTCCCACCCACTGCCCATTTCTGAAGCTGGGGGCTGTCACTGGCAGCCACCCCTCCTGCCTGCCTGGCTTTCATCCAGCCAAGTCCTCCTGCAGGCTCATTGAATACAAAACGCCAGCAAGATCCAAACACAATGTTAATTGAACAGCAGGAGGTCTGTTAGCTCAGGAAGATAAATTTATCCACTTCATAGAGAGCAGTGTAGAGAACGTGTTTTCCACAGGCAGCAAAGATTACTTTGCTTTCTGTATCCTCTCCCCCAAAAAACCCCATAATTCTAATTGTTTTGAACTAATCCAAGGCAAAAAAAATCCTATTCTTTAAGTTTCAGCTCTTCCTCTGGCAAATATGTACAAACAAGCACCCTAAGTACCACTCCTATTTTTTCCAATTTATCACGCCTCATAAAGAAGCTCAATCATTCCTTTCATTTATCCACAATAAAGGGAGGTTGACAGTAATTCATGTGTGACTCCTAAGGCTCTGTAGGAAGAGAATGCATCCACTACATTTCGGGGACTGGTGAGAAGAGAGAGTCACCCCACTGACTGCACCCAGCAGTGCCAGCAATTGCCATTTCCTGGCACCTGTTACACACTTGTATCTAACTATGGGACATTACAGAATATTCAGATGCATGAAGTTGGTCATGCAGCACTAGGATGCCAGAACCTGTGCCAAAAGGGGAATGCTGGCTCACACTCAACCCCTAGGGCAGTTCATTTCCAAGGCCCAGCCCTTGCTGTGCCCACGTGAAAGGGCTCTGTGCTCTCCTGGAGAGAATTGTACAAAACTTCCACCTCCCTGGCCCAACTTTTCCCTGTGTGACTGTCACAGCAGCCAGTGCAGCACACAGAGGATGGCTCACTCCAGGCTCACACAGCACATCTGGAACTCACGACTGTCCTTCATGGCTGTGCTTTCAAACAAACACCAAAACCTGTCTCCAGGGGTTTCGGAATGAAGCTCTACACCTTCCCCCAGAACTGCCATCTGTTTTAGACAGACACATGACCCCCACAAACATGATAAATCAGATGGTTCAAAGCCTTCCTAGTTCTTTGAAAGCACACCTATTTCATTTTAAACGGCATGCAAGGGCACACAGAAGAAACAAAGCGAACCCAAGCCCACCCTGACCACCCCCACACCTGGCCATGCCGTGCACCTCCTTGCAGAGAGCAGCCCCAGAAGGGACTGCAGAGAGTCAGGGCTGCCCTGGCTGGTCTCACACTGCCCAAATGCCCCACCCAGGGAGCTCCAGAGGTGTCACTTACATGAGGTCGGGCCTGAAGCGATGGATGATGGCACACAGGGCAAGGCCACTCTTCCAGGAGGTGGTCAGGTCAGTGACATTCACGTTCCTGTACCCCTCTGTCTGCTTCTGGCACCACGTCAAAAGCTTGTTAGGCCGAATATCTGACTCTGCACAAACAGAACAAACGTTTCAGTCAGCTTTTGCACGCTCAGAAGGCCACACATGTGAAGCCACAGCAAACAGGAGGTGCCACTTACCTTGTCTTCTGAGGTTCACTGATCTTCTGATGGAGCTCACCCTTTCCAGAGGACACTGCTGCAGCTCATTGGTAACATATAATTGCCTCACCTACAAGGAAAAGCAATTACCAGCCTAACACCAGACAAAAAACCAGTTTTGTTTCCAGGTTAACTTTTATCAGCAGCTGGTTCTAAATTAAGGAGTCTCCTGAAGATTTTATTTACACACTCCTTGCAGCTCTATTTAGCCTTGACAAAAAAAGAACTGATTTCACAAGCAAGCCTTTTCAGTACTGACCTGGTGAGGTCGAACACAGCTCGAGTTCAAGTTGGGGTATCTTGTTCCTGGGTCGATGGTGTACTGGTCAAAGTTCTTATTAATATTTTCAGGGGTCGTCTGAGGCAAGAGTCGATAAATGCTCTCTCTTGCAGAGGAAAAAGATGCACGAGTTATGTATTAAAATAAATATTTATTATACAAAGAGAGTGGGGATTTTTTGCAGCTGCCTGAACCTTATTTTGGTTCTGCCAGAACAAGTGTTACGGACTAAATGCATAATGCATCCATCCCATTTCTTATCCTCACTCAAAAGAAGGATGCCAGACAGAAAAGGGACAACAAGATGGACACTTAGAGCTTATGTCCATATTTTCCTGAGGCAGGAAGTGAGCAAGAAAAAGAAGGAAAAAAAAAAGAAAGGAGGTTACATCATCCAGTCATCTGGTTTTGCTTTAACATCTACTCAAGAAGTAAGTTCTTTACCACATAACAGCACTAAATCCTGTCATCTTGCAGTTCCTATAACCACCATAGCTGTTTTCACTGTGCTGTTCAATTTTCCATTTGGGACTAGGCTGTGTTTGAGTCATCCCACAGGCTTCTACCTTAAAGCTTCCCAAAGTGCTGGGGTTAGTAAAGCTCCTGCTCGCATTCCCACAGCCATGACTCTCCCCATTACACATCTGTCTCAAAACAGCCTGGGCAGCTGTAGCAGAGCAGGGTGGCTGCCAGCAGGACCTAAGTCAGCAACTTCAACCAGCAGACCACGGTGACACCAGGACTGCTGCTCTACTTAACAACAGGTTTTCTCGTTCCAGTCAAATCAAGCTTCTGGTGCAGCATTATAACAATTCTCCTTTGCCATGTATTTATCGGCCTAAAGAGAGCACCACTAAGGAGTTAAAATCACAGAGACCAACTCTGAAAGCTGTTAGTGTTGAAGAATTATTTATTTAGACTCCTTTCAGGATTTTTTTTAATTATTATTTTTATGATAAAAAAACAGGTGTGGAGATGGCTGGAGGTTTGGGTTTTTTGATACAAGGTCTCCTTGGTTCTTTAAGGATCACACTTAAGCAACATAAATCAGTGATTTAAACCCTAATAATATTTCTCCTGAGGGCATTCTGAAGCCCACTGTCATCTAGCACTGCTGTGGCTCTTCACAGCACTGGAAATGCTGGGGACCGTGTAAAGGAGTGGTGTTTTGCACCACTTAATTAGTGGTTTGTCTGAAGTTTCTTCTGTCTTCACTCAGAACCAGGATTAAAAACATGAAGGAGATTAATTTTCAGGCTTGGTTGTTTATTAAATCTTATCTAGAGTACAGAGAGTTCAGGAACACTTCTAGCTACCAGCTAAAAGGGAGCAAAATGGAGGTGAACCTAGCTAGTTACAAGGTCTCTTAAAGCTAAGCAGTATAATAAAAAATTAACACCTATATTATTGATACTATTGACCCAATAACCAAATTCCCATGACCCTCAGTGTGACACTAACTGACCAACCACAAACTACTGCCTGAACCATGAAAAAGAAGGAAGATGAGCACAGAAAGAGACACCACCCAAAACCCTCCATCTCATCCCATCCCTATTACTGCATTATAAAAACCCCAAACTCCAAACCCTTCACCACGTGAAATCGCACTCTTCTATTTACAGAGTGATTTTAACTCAATTGGGAAATTGGGAAGCCTCCTGAGGTCCCAAGCAGCGTTCTGCAAGGGCTCAGTGGCAGGAGCTGCAGAATTCCAGGTTTCTGGGGGGCAGCACTCACCTCTCAGCCAGGATCTCCAGCGGGGGCTTGCCCTGTGCCCAGCCCCGCACCATCCACGCCGTGTCGAAGGCAGCCAGGAAGCCCCGGGCACAGCCAGTGCCCATCGGCCAGAAGGGCTGCAAGAAACAGCCACACTTAAAGGCTCACACTTCGAATGCTCACACTCCGAATCCTCACACTTCAAATCCTCACACTCCAAATCCTCACACTTCGAATCCTCACACTTCAAATCCTCACACTCCAAATCCTCACACTCCAAATCCTCACACTCCAAATCCTCACACTCCAAATCCTCACACTTCAAATGCTCACACTCCGAATCCTCACACTCCAAATCCTCACACTTCAAATCCTCACACTCCAAATCCTCACACTTCAAATCCTCACACTCCAAATCCTCACACTCCAAATCCTCACACTCCAAATCCTCACACTCCAAATCCTCCACTTCAAATCCTGACACTTCAAATCAAGTTCTTACTACAAAAGCAGCTTCCAATGTGAATTTGGAGTCTAGCGTTTCAGACTGTCTCGAAAAAAAGAGTCAAAACAGGCAGCACTGGCAGGTTTTAAAAGTGACTCTCCTTTAAGTCTTAGGTAGGGAAAAAAGATGACTTTTTTTCACTTTTTTCTTTTTTTTTTAATTTTAGGGAAAAAAGATTAGTTTTTTTCACTTTTTCCTTTTTTTTAACTTCTACATTTAAAAACAAATGTCTTAGCCTCAAAAGGTAAAGGCTGAGAAAAACAAACAAAAAAAAGACTCAAGAATTATTCAAGGAAAAAAGAGGAAAAAAAAAAGATGCTCTTCTCACTTCCTAAATTTGCTTTGGACTGTTCTTTTCAAATGCCTCAGGCTGTCAGCGTGAGTTAAAAAAAAAGTTGCAGCATACACTCTTCACTTCAGAAAGAAAAAGAAGGGAAGGTACTAAGGCAAAGAGACTGCAATAATAATTTGGATCAAGTTTTTGTCTATGATGGAATTCAGTAAAATTATGCCATGCACCCAAGCTGAGGACACGGAGCTCACAGTTTTCAGACAGAAACACAAATTGCATAAATGGGATCTCAGCCAGAGGCTGTCAGCCAAGCACTAGCTATGACAAACAATGGCATAAAAAAAGAGAAAAGAAAAAAAGGGAGGAAAAAAGTCTATTCCAAAGAGGGTACCACTGCTTCACGACATATAGAAGAGGACATTTTATATTGGAGGGTAGATTGAATGGTTGGATTAAGGAAATAAAATAAAAAAACCCTGAAAATACTACTTGGAAGGCATTCCAAGATGTACCTCAAGCAAGCTATCTCCAACAAGGGCCACCAGGAGCTGATGTCTGTGCCTCTCTCTCACCAGTGCAGCGTTCTCAGATGCATACATGGAGGTAAAATCAAACATTGCTACGTCTGGCTGCCCATAGTGATTAATGGCAAAATCCAAGGAAGGCAGCTGGTAGTTGGTTGCAAAGTCAGCAGCTTCTCTGGCATAGGACAGCAAATTGCTCTGGTTCACATTTTCCCCACAGAGCAGCAGCTCGGTGTCAATGGAGTCCTGCAAGGAGAGGAGGATGTGGGGTGAGAGACTCCAATGTCCAATGTCCAATATCCAATATCCAATATCCAATATCCAATATCCAATATCCAATATCCAATATCCTCTCTGAACTGGAACACTGCAGCCTCACAGCAGGACTGGAAGCCACACATCTCATTGCAACGAGAAACAAGTGACACTTGTCATCTCCTCTGAAAAGGCAGTGCACAAACACAGGTACTGCCCCAAGGAAACTCTCCTTGCCCACACTGAACGAGCAGCTTTCTTTGCAAGGGAAGATTATAGCTCCTCCCAGCTCCTTGGTTATGTGATGTTTTCATAACATTACTTCCCTCACATCAAAAGATGTTATCCACATCACTGCAAGGCTTTTCTGCACACCTGCCCCTCACATCTGAAACCACAGGAGAGCAGAAACACTGCTGCTGTAACACGTGGGGCTCAGCCTCCAGGTGTGAGGGATACCTCAGGAACAGCTCCACATTCAAACCCGGATTGCAGCAGCTTTTCTGCTGCTCATTTTTGGGCTGGGGTGTTTTTTTGGCCAGCGTGGTGAAGGAGCCTGCCTTTACAGGTCATCCTACTTAAAGGCAGTGGTCATTAATAAGGCAGGTTCTATTTCCAGCCTAATCATGGATGAGACCCCTAATCATAGCTGATACCACAGAACCCCTATTAGCCCAGTTGTTCCAGACACACTGGGGTGGCTTTTTTTTTTCCACTCAGAGCTGAGTAGGTCAGGAAAACAATTCTGATGAACCACAGCTGCTCGTCCTCTGCTCCAAACCCTCCACAGATCCCCTGGGACTGCCCTCACCTACAAACACCAGCCCCAGGGCCCCCAAAGGATTCCACCCTTCCTCTCTCCCACCCTGGCTGCTCATGGACACAGCTCTGCCCTAGGGCAGGGACTCATGGCACTGAGCTAAGTGCCCCCATCAGAAAGCCAAGAGCCCTTCTGACAGCTCCCTCCAAGTACTTCCTTCAGGAAATTACATTTGGCTGTTTTGGCAGTCTTGCTTTGCAAGAAAAATTGACCTCTCTTGAGTTTCCAGAAAGCGAAATTTAAGTGGTGCCATAACACTTTTTAGAAACAAAAGAAAATAAAACCTGTATTTTACAGAAGAAGAAAAAAGAAAAAAGAAAAAATACCTCAAAGTCCCAAGTATACCCCTGAAAGGTCAGGCCATCATGAATATAGCCTTCTTTATGTTTTGCCCACTTTAGAGAATTTGCAATTTAACCTGGGGTAGGTTTTTACACTTCCTTATTTGCCTGAAAAAAACTGTACGTAGATGTGCTAAGTTCACCCTTAAATAACTGAGGTTTTTATTTTCTGCTGTGATGATCCCACCCCGTATTTCCAAGGTAAGTCAAGATCCCATTTCAGCCAGTTTCAAAACTGATTAATTTCGGAAGTACTGTTTTCAGTTCTCTTCAGAAACTTTGAGCTGACTAAAGGGAAAAGCAAATTCTAAAACTGTCAGAGTAAGATCCAAGTGACCTGAGCTTGAATGAAGTGATTAAGTCTATAAACACCCTCTCTAACATGCAGCAGCGTTTATGTAGGTGTTCACACTTACTCTGGGCCAAGTAAATAAAATAGGGTTTTACCAGCGTTTTTACATACATTAATAATCACTCCTTTGTCCAGAAGACTCTGCTTTTTTGCTGTCATTACAAAATAATGCGTGCTGTCTTTATAGTAAACAATATTCTCCAGGTCAATGCCTGCAAAGAGACACACATTGGTCAGTGAGTGCTGTGCCCTGCCTGTGTCACTTCTAACAATGTGGGATTGATCCCAGCAGGTGCCTCTCCTGCCTGGGATGCACCCACTCTCCCAGCTGGGATGAAGGATTAGTGGGCAAAATGCTAGGAAACAAAACTAGAGAGGGGATTGGTCTGGCCCAACAGGAGTTTTCCTCAGCACACTTTATTCAGCATTCTTTCAGGGAACAGCCAGGTAACTGCAGCATTAACAGCTCCTGAGGGGCCACAGGGTGCCAAGGGAACAAAGTGGGTTTTGAGTTGTTAGGGTTCTGCCACTGGGTCTAACCAGGGGGTTTGGTTTTAATTATAATAACAATTTTTTTAAAAATCAGCTGTAAATCAAGAATAGAATTGATTGCACTGACAGTGAATGCAACTATTCTGAAACCCCTTTCCATTAAGATGTGTTTCACAGTTTATATTTTTAATATTTATGGCAGATTCTAGTTCTCAGTTTATCAGCTCCACACATCAAAAAGGAGGAATAAACTCCTCCCAGAAGGGCAGAGAGTTTTTCAAAGGGTTTAAGCTGTTCAGCATGTGAACGGACAGAAACACAACAAATCATGTCTTAAGGGAAAATCCCTGGGCCCTGAAAGTGCTCTTCCAAATTTGTTCAACATAGCAGACATTTTTGCAGTAGAGAAAAATTTAAACACTAAAACAAGCCATGATGTGGCAACATCCAAGCTAAAAAAATATCCCACTGTACCATAAATGGACACCTTCATCTGCAAGCTTCTGACATCAACAACATTTTATCACTTGGAAAATTTTTATACACATTATTCAAAACTGATGTTACCAGTAACAAGAGGGTGGCCTGGCACACAGAGCTCCCCTGCTGCCTCTTGGATTTGGTAGTGGAACAAATGAGGATGCACCCACCCGTTTCTTCTTTCAGGTCCTGGAAGAACTTCTGGTTGAAGATGAAAGCAACCCCACTAATTTCTTCTACCTTGGCTTCTGCAGTTGTGTTTCTGTTTATAAAATTGGCAGTGATTGCAATGGCCAGCTTTCCACGAAATTCCTTCCTCCTGAAGCCTGGGGAGCAAAGACAGGAATTAAAACCACGGCAAACTTCAGACTGGACACTGAGGCAGCACCAGCCCAAGGCAGCTCAGAACCTTTCCCACGCCTCATCAACCAACATGCCATCAGTAGTTTCCACCATGCCTCCAAAATTCCCCTGAATGTAAAGAATCTTTTTTTCCCACCTTCGGTTGCCAAACTGGAGCTGCACTGCATTCAGGATAGAGTCTCACTAAAAAAAACATGGTTGGGTGGGGAACTAAGGGAAGAAGTTATGGAAATATGACTAAAGAAAAACATGAAAAATCTTTTTGACATGTCTGGAACTACAACAGGTGCATTTCAGTGGAGGGAAACGTTTTCAGCATGCTAAATGGCAAGTTAGGCATTTGTTATATAGGTGGTAAACACCTCATGAAAAAAGAGGCAAGAGATCAGCAGTCAAAAGCAGCAGAGAACGATGTGAAAAATAAAAACCTGTCACAGTGCTTAAGTGCACACACTAACAGCTAATGACATTTTTCACAGATATTTGGGATAGAAAAGTATTCAGTGGTTTAGCTGCTGTGAGACCAACTGAGAAGCTCCTTGCTTCATCTTTGCTTTCACTTTTCACTGAAAAGAGCCCCCTAAGCCACAATTCTGCAATCACACACTGAAGCTTTTCCATCTCTATGCTCCCCTTTTAAGAAGTAGAACAGAGGATCCTTAGAGCATCTTTAGCCCATTGCAGATGACTTCAGAGAGTATTACAGATAATATTCTTCAGAGAATATTATGTAGTTATTTTACAACAAGAAATAAATTGGTAATGAATTTTTGTCTCTGTGCTTCTTGATATGCTCTCATTATTTCACTGGGATACATTTGATATGACAACATCAGTTTCTGTACATATCTTCAGTGCACCAATCACTCCCCTGGATCCTGGTATGATAATAAACATTAACCTCTCAACAGACTCTGTAGCTGAGATAAGAATAATTAGGTTATGCTGGTGCCTGACTATTCAGTCTTTTATGGGGGACAGCTGGACAACAAAGTAGGGAAATTTCCAGTACAGCATTATGAGGAATTAACTGTAAGCACATTGTGGTTGGCAGATAAAAGAATAAGCAGACAAACTATGAAGCTAATAAAAAAAAAGGAAAAAGTGTACTTAGAGAATGGAAACTAGCATGGATATAATTAGAGTTAAAAGAGAAATACATAATTAAGCAACAGGTTTGTTCCTGTGATGCAGGAGCAGCTTATCCAGTGTGTCTCTAAGAAACACAGCTCAGGTGTCTGAATTCTCAGCAGTGACTCTGACCAGGAAGCACTGACCCCCTCTCCTCCCACACCCTTAGAGCTATTTATTATCTTTTGTTATTATTTCTAAAGGAACTGCTTCTGAAGCTCAGTCTCATTTACAAAGAAGCAAAGCCCCTGTTGCCTTCATTAAATACCTGGCAGTCACCTTTTGGTCATGAGTTCAAGCACACAGGGCAAATTCACAGCACAGGCTATGCAATTCCTGACATGTCAGCCTCCTTCAAGTGAAATCCTCACATAATTACTGCACCTTGAAGCAGGCCCAATGGCACCATGATGCATCCTGTATGCAGGGCAGACACACAGAGCTCAGAAACCCAAATGACATTAAATGTCTTATTTTGAGCTACGCCTTAACAACAAAACCAAAAGGTGCCACATGAAATAACAGCTTTCACACAGACTTTGTGGATTGAAAGGTAACCTGCTGCTTTGTGTTCTCCTCTGACTGTCAGATCTTTCAAGGTACCCTAAAGACCACCAGTAAGGCTAGAAACATATTCACCCACCTTCTAACGTGTTCCTGCGGCCATCTGCACCAATGATAACATCAAATTCATACTCTGACAAAGGGTGATCCATGGGGAGAAATTCAGCCCTCCAACCTGTCTCTGAAAACACAAATAATATTTATTAATTCTCCAGTATTACAACGGAGAGGTGATTTCAGAGTCTGAGGAAAGGGTGCATTTGTCATTCTCTGGATCATTTAAAGCAGTGACTTCCTCTCAGAGTCACACCACAAGAAGATGCTCAAGCACTCGATTCTCACAGGAATAACCTCACAGCCACCTTGCCAGGGCAGTACACACATGTGGTTACAGCAAGGAAGAGCTAGCTACTAAAAGAAGAAAAATAGCATTTCATCCTCAATGCTTTTAATTGTCTTCTAAATAGGAATTAAATGGAAGCATACTCACAAAGCTAAATTTAATCTTTTTACAAAGCTGATTATGTGAAAGTGTACTGTCCATATTTTAAAATTGTATATACTTTAACTACTTAAACCAACATATCTTTTCTACTGTCACTATATGACCCTTTGAAGAGACGCCATAGTGTTAAGTTTTAAAATGTTTTAGTGATACTACATCCTAAATACTAATATTTAAAAAAACCAGAAAATTAGAAATCTTTTTCTATTGTTTAAAAATCTTGCATAAGAGTGCTGATAAGATTCTGTGTGGCAGTGGGAGTTATATCAAATGTGAACACAAAACAAGGCCCTGGGCATTTAATCCATCCTCAATATTTATATTATCAATCAAAATCTGTTTTTGCAAGAAGATCCCAAGAAGCCACACCAGACTCCCTACAAAGCCTCAAACACATGCCAGAAGGCATAGTGCAAAACCTCAGCTTCTCAGCCTGGGTTGTATTTTTAGATTTATCAGTGCTCTGTCACTTATCATGACACTTATCATGCCTGTAACTGCACAGAGCGAGGCTGAATAAGAGGGGCAAAAAACTCTTTCTTTAAACAGAGTTCAACTGCCTTGTAGGACTTCACGCAGCACCAGGCACAAAAAGAAGCTGCTGTGAACAGAACTGTATTATGATAAATAATACTTTGGTTTTCTTGATCTTCAGGAGGCTCCAGGACTTTCACAAACTCCAGGTTCACGTGAATTTCCACTCCCAGGATGAGTGCAACTTTGAAGAGGATGAGCTGAAGCTGTCGAATACCTGTGGAGAGCAAGTGACAAAGACGTGTTTGATGAGCAAGCAGCCCCAGCTGCCCCAGAACTGAAATCCATTGTGAGCACAAGCGTGCAGCATTTCTATTTCCCATGCTGTAATCAATGCAAACATAGCAACCACCACAGGATGTTGTTCTCTTCCGCCTCCCTTTCCTCTTGCAGCATGATCTCATCAGTAACACTTATTTCAGTTGAGTTTCTTAGAATGCTTTTCTACAGGTTTGCCTCTTAATGATATTTAAAGGATCTGCCAACCAGCATGTTTTAAAATGCAAAATTTTACAGCATACTTCCCTGTAAAACAGTCCACTCTGCTATTTGTGTCTACTTCCAATATACTGGAATAAATATCAGTATTCTTCATACCTCATAATCAAAACCTGTTGTTTAACCATACCAGACTAACAAAAAAATCTGCTCCATAAGACTGTAGCTTGTTTATTGCCACTTGGCTTAAACAAGACCATCTCTTTTCCCCTCTGTGTGCACACGTGCACTTGCACATGGTTAAGGCAGATGAACTTTCTGCCAAACCAAGAAGATCTCCACCAATCTTCTGCTCCTGGTAACCTCTTATCCAAACAGTGCCCACGCCCCAGATACTTACTGATGTGATCAATAGATCCTGCACAGAACTTCCCATAAAATTTCTTTGCTCCCAGTCCCCGGAGGTCATGGATGGTGAAGGGCCAGAGGTGCAGCACATTGTTCCTTGAGAAAGTGTCCCTCTTCTCCACGACCACAACCTTGGCTCCCAGGAAGGCAAGCTCTATGGCAGTCCTCAGGCCACAGGGGCCACCTCCAATAATTAAACACTGGCAGAGAAAAGGAGGAGTGTGACACACAGTTTCCACACAGTTTCCAACTTACTCTATTGGTATGACTTGAAATACAACTGGACTTGCAATACTGAGAGCACAAACAAGTAATTCACTTAAATCAATGAAAACTAATCTTTTTTGCATGTGGTGTTTAGCCTATTTAAAAAAGAGGATAAATGGTGCTTAATGCAGACACAAAAGCATCTGATGAAGAGAAAAAACCAACAAAACACCAAACAGTTTTGAGCATCTGCTTGCACAATTCTAACCCTCATTTAGCATTTCTCAAGTGCTTGCAGTAAGCAGCATTACAGCTGTGTAAAAGGGAGGGGAAAGGAAATAAGTGGTCTTAGTGTAGGCTTTTTTTATTTTACAGAGGAAATGGGTGTACATTTACTAGATCTGTTAGACAAACCTACGATAAGCCAGTAGCCTTACAGTATTAGCTCCTCTCTTGCAAGCAAGGGTGGATGTAACAGCCTGGTTCACCTACTGATGTAAAGCAGGACATGCCAAGGGAACTCAGCACATTTGTCCTGCTCTGCCAGGGCCAGGCAGCTCATCCTGTCCTATTCCATTTCACCCAGTGTTAAACATCCTCACTTTCAGGACAATCACACTTTAGGAGTTTAAATGTAAGTTCGGGCACCCTCAGAATTACATTACAGAGGATTCCTGCCCAAATTTTAGCTGACAGCTGTAATTTTTCACAGACTAAGAGGCAAAGGATTTCTAGAAAGCAAGCTAATTAAACCCCAAGCATATCTACACTTCCTTGACTGATAACTAAAAACTGATTAGAAACAGCCTCATAGCTGGACAATGCTGTCTTTCCATACCTCCTACAAACCAAACCCCCCTAGATTTCACAAAACCCATGCCACGAGTTCCAGCTCTGCTGTGGCTGGAGCAGGGAGAGCTGAGGTGGGTCTGGGAGGATGGGAGAGCTCCAGCACAGCCGAGCTGGGCTGTGCTGAAAATCCAAGGCCAGACAGGCTGCTGTGAGTCCTGCACACACAGCCAGACACTGACTGCACTTCCAGAGCAGGCACAGCTCTATCTGCAGGCTCCCTGGACTCCTGCCTGGTTCCCATCACATTGCAATCTCAGAAAATAGAGTCATTTATTTGTTTTGGTTTGGTCATCATTTGTTTTCAGATTTAACAACTTAAGCAAAAAGTATCCAGTGCTGACTTTCGTCCAACCCAAATCTTAGAAGTGCAAAAATGTCTTTTTTCAATTTAATAAATAATTCTAATAAATTCCCATTGAAAGAAGAACTCCTGTGAGGTGCTTTGGCTTCGCTTTAGGCAAGTGTTTTGTTAACCAGAGATATTAAAGTTCGGCTGCTGCCTTAGCCACTTGGCTTTGTTCCTCTTCAAAGAATGTACTTAATTCACAATTTCAGAACACTCCTCACTGCACGATGAATATTTTAAAAAATAAAAATCAACAGATGTAACAGTATAAAGGAAGAAAACAGAGGGCACATGTAGCCCAGCAGAAGAGGATCACTGGTGGATCTGGGTCAGGCTTTTCTGCACATGCTTCTTGTGATTAACATGGGAACTCTGAGCTCTGGCAAGTGAATGACTCAACTGAGCCTTCACAGCTACAGGGTTTTCCAGCCATGCTGAACAGGCAGCTAGAAACATTTTACAAATAAAGCCCATACATGGCCTGATAAGGTGAGGGTGGTTTTTTCGCTTACCAACTGTGTAATACACAAATAAATGCAACTTTAAAGAAAATAAAAAATAAAAAGAAACTGCAGTCTTTGGAGATTTAGTCATAGCGGGCCCTGCCAAGTAACAAAACCCACACAGAAAACCCTTCGTTCCCCCTGGTGCTTTGCAACACGCTCTGTTAGCATTTTAAGGAGGATTCTGCCCTCTCCCCTCCTCCTATCACATTGACAAAGTGTCTTCATAATTGCCTGGAGACACCATGAGAAATGGTTGTATGTTTGCCACCAGCCATGGTTACCTCCAGAAACACATTCATCTACATCACAGAGCTATTTGTTCTTTGATTTATTGAGCACGCTTCCTGCTGGTGTAGAACTCACTCTTGGCACCTTTTCATCTAATTTTGAAACTTCTGGGGTCAAAACCAGCACAAAACCCTTGCAGAAGTAATTCTTGCTACATTAGTGTTCCTATCTTTATTATGTCGGGGAAGGGCCCCTGCCACTCCCTGGCGGTCTGCCTGCCAGCAGAGTCCCCGGAGAAACCTTCCTGCAGACAGCCTAGAACAAACTCTGACCGGCATCCTGCCTTCCCCTCCTGTTATCCCAGTCTCCTGGCTCACCAGGGCCTGCCTTTGGGACTAATTTCTTGCAATTTAACACAGATCATGACAGCTGGCATGGCACAAGGGAGTCTCAAACGATCCATCCTGAATGAACAAATGCCCACATCACCACGCACACATCAACTGCCTTGAACTGTGCCAGACCACCCCCTACAAAGCTAAAGGGCAACTTGACTTTTCAAAGCATCTCCTACAAATTACTCCGAGTAACAGCTGCTGAAAAGAACAAAGAGTTCTTGCTTATTTCTTGCTCAAGCTGGAAATGAAGGGAGAAAGTCTTGTATAGTTTTACAGGGCAGCTTATGAAAGAATAAGATCATGACCAGACTTCTGTGACCTGCCTGAAGAATCAGGATCGTGCTGGATGTTACACCTTGTTTTACTACTGAGAGTACACCACGTTAGTGCCAGATAATACCAAGAGAAGACATTTTTCTTGGTGAAAACCTCTTAGTACAAATGGCTGATCTTCTGCCTGCAGATGTACGTGAATATTTTCTGTCAAAAGACACGATTCATTGAATTCAACACATTCCCCACGAACAGCACCTAAGTAAAGGTAAAACTACAGAAAGAATATGGGATACAAAATTCCCATTGAACAAGACTAATCCAAGTTTCCAGGACAGTAATAGTTGCCTAGTGACTAACTTAGGACTATTTCAGTTTAAATTCGTACTTAATAAGTAAAGCATGGACATTTCTGCACTTCACAATAAAACACTAATAAGCCCATGCGTATTTTATAGAAGTTGTTTATTCAAGTTGTTGAGTAAATACTCTGTTTCTATGATATTGTTGAAAAGTATTGTACTATTCCCTAAAAGATAATTGCTTCTGTATAAATCTTGTCCCACACTACAACCAAGCACAGTACACAATGTATTATTTATTTTAAGACTGAAATAGAGCAGAACTTAACTGATTTCTTCCTTCTATGATTAAAATGTATCAAAAGTTTTCACTTATATTTACTAATATGAACATACACAGAATTTGGTAATTCTCATAAGCTTGACTCGACTCAAGATTCAGTCTGACTGTAAGAGATACTGCCTTCTCTGAGTATGTTTAGGAATGGAAAATCTTGAAAATCTCTAGGAAATATTCCTAGTGCTGAGCTAAATGGCAGCACAAGTCACCTCTACAGTAGCAGAGTGGCTTCTGTGCCAGGCACAGGATTTTGAGATGATCTCCTGTACATTATGTACAAATACATGACTCAAAATAGGAGGGGAGGAAAGGGAGAGGAATACAATGTGGAGCCTCTTGCAATCCCTCCTTTCCCCCACTATGAAACCAGCAGCCTGTGAACCCAGGCACCTGCATCCCGTTCTGGAAACAACACACGCAGTTTAACAAAAAAAATCCAAACAAACAAAAAATAAACCAAAACCCCCCAAACCAACAAACAATCTCCACAACAACAACAAAGCCTACAAAACCCCCACACCTCAAAATAACACTCCACAGCAGCCTAGTCACAAAAATCTCATCCACTATAACTGAAAGGCTGAATCTACTCATTGACCTTAACAAAAGTACAAAACCATCAGCTCTCAGCATTTGCATGCTCAAGGGATTTACCAGTGTGTAGTAGCATGGGGGTGGGGGATGCAGCACACGGCATCTCTTGGCACAGCCAAGAGCTGACAAATCCTCAAAAAGAGTGGCCCAGTGCTGTCACCCTACTCTCCTGTCCAAGGTACCCACACCTTAAATTAATCCTGGAAAACAAAGGGGTGTTACATGATGATCCACTCCCTGTATGTCCTTGGGATGAAGACACAAGTTTCAATTGCTCCAGGAATCCAAGATTTCCACATTTCTGCCCTTCAGTTGTTTTGGAAGTGAAAAAGAGTTGATTATTTTTAGCCTCCATCTCCACAGCAGCTGGACAGACACAGGCACAGCCCTTTGCTGTCCCATGGCATGCCAAGCCAGCAGCACCACTGCTACTCTCCAGTGGAAATGCACACACACGCTGGTGAAAAACCAGCCAAACCCATCTGCCCACCTTACTGAGCTGCCTTTGGCCAAACCATGGACTGGAAGGGGACCTGCAGGCATGGACCATGCTCCCAGGAGGAAGCAGCAAGGGCTGGATTTCCCCTCAGAGCCCCTGATCCCCATGCAGCCACAGGAGCTCTGTGCTTTGCTTTTCCACAGCAAACATTCATTTCATAGTGCAGAGCAGGTCTGGGACTGGGAGAGAAAACAACTCTCACACCAACCCAGCCTTTGTGCAACTCCCAAAGTGATGGGGATGCACCAAGGACTGGCTTGGCTGATTGCAGAGGGTCACATCTCACACAGATTTGGACAAAGGTTTATTTGGGATGCACCAAGGACTGGCTTGACTGATTGCAGAGGGTCACATCTCACACAGATTTGGACTAGGGTTTATTGGGGATGCACCAAGGACTGGCTTGGCTGATTGCAGAGGGTCACATCTCACACAGATTTGGACTAGGGTTTATTGGGGATGCACCAAGGACTGGCTTGGCTGATTGCAGAGGGTCACATCTCACACAGATTTGGACTAGGGTTTATTGGGGATAGGGCTTAATGTGCTGCAACATGAGACAGGCACAAAACAAGACATTTTCTGGAACAGCAATGACTGCTCCCCTGGAAAGGCTCCCAAGAAAAACAGCTGCATAAGCAGCTAAGGCAGACGGCCACCAGGAGCTTTCTCCACCACGATGCTTTCCAGCCCACCCCCTTTACTAGATATGAAAACGCTTCTGGCAAAAATAGGACTGCTCAGTGGGACATTCCTGATGTCAGATTTTATCACATAAATTCACTGACAGCCACCGGATACAACACTGCAGCCAAATGTACCCTGAACCCACTGAATAATCAATTTAAAGTTTGAAACATCATCACAGAAGACACTGAAAAATGAAATTCTATATGCCACTTCAGACAACATAAAGCTTCGGTTTGTGACATTTTTAATCTTTAATAAAAAGTAATTCTTCCACCCTCCCACCAAGAAGCGGGGGGGGGGGGAGGGAGAAGGCCTAGAAACTAATTAAACTTGACTACAATGATTATATGATCTTTAAAAGGGTGTTTTTCTCTGTTCCACTGTTTTATGAGTTCCTTATAGAATTAGTAAGGTTAAAAGACATGTCATTTGATGAACATAATATTCATTTAGATGCATTTTAATGAGAGACCCTAACTCTCCAAAGGGTTATGCGGACACTGCTTAAATACACTACAGATAGGTCCAAAAATCTACCTTAAAATCTTGTTAAGCCCAGCTGGATCTTGCTGAATGGGCATTTCTGGGGACTGAACACTACATAAATGCCACTGTTGGGGAAGTTCAGAGGCTCACACACCCCTAATGGAACAAAACCCTGTGTCAGTGCATGAATTCAGTGCCTCACTACGAGTCCACTTCTGCTTTAAATCCCTCCAGTACTTTACCCTTTGTACCCTGTACTGCTGAGCACCTCAGAAATGTGCAGTTTTGTCCTCTCCCAGAGCAGTGCCTGGCATAAACGGAGTCTCAGCTTTATTTTTCTTTCCCCTCTAGGCCTGTGCCATGGATGTGAGGCCACCTAAGCCAGGGTGACTTTGGCCAGAGCTCTTTCCCCAGCCCCTGCCCTGCAGCTGCTGCACTCGCAGCTGGACACAGCACAAGGATCAGAGGATCTATCTTTGCTGCCCTCCTGTTTTATGGAGTCAAAATGCCACAAGTGAAACATTAGTACATTTATTGCATTCATCTGGCTCATCTTTACTGGGAATTTTTTCTCTGTTTTGGAAGATAAGCTACTGCACGGAAAAAAACACGTGCCTTCATTTTTCCTGGATGTATTTGGAAACACTTGTCCATCCAGTCTCTCTGACACATGGATACATGTACTAATATTAGACCTATGTATTAAAAAAAAAAATCCTTTCCATAGTTTGAAATTAAAACAATGGTATGAAAGACCTTTGAAATTCATATTCTGCTATGCTACACATTAACGAGGGGCTGTGTGCACTCAGGGTGTTAGAAAGTCAATAGTGCTTTCCATAATACATCAGAGCTGTCAGGACTTTGGAGCTTTTCTGAAAGACCTCTCTCAGGTGGCATTTGTTGTATTTAAATCTGGTGACTTGATCTCAGACCTTTTAGAACAATTTGCAAAAACAGTTCTTCAAAAAATTGCAATTGACAGTCATAATACAGCAAAGTGTGCCTGGAAACTTCCTGTCGCCCTGCACCAGTTACAGTCATCCAAAAAACCTAGACATTACTAACAAAAAATGTTACACTGATTTCAATAAACATACCCACCAGAAGCCAGGCAAGTGCTTTAATCCAAACTGCTCCTCAAATAAAGCCCAAAATAAGCCCTCCAACATCCTTTGGAATTAAATGTGTTTGCTGTTTTCTTACCTGCCTTTCATTGTTACCAAAACACAGGGAAGAAAAGAAAAACAAGCCCACACCCAAAAGCCAGAAGAGATTGCTTTCTTTTCTTTTCTTGGCCAGCTGCTTAAACAATCAAACGGAAAACAAGATAAACCTCGCAGAAAGAATGCTGCCTGACTATCCCAGCCATGAGCAGGGCTGGCAGCATGTGAGCAGTACCTGGCCTGTTTTCTGTAGGCTCACGCCTGTCACACTGAGACACTGCTCAGGGGCCACGCTCAAAAACTCAGCGGAAAGAGCCCAGAACAAAAGCAGGACACAAAGAATCCATGCAGAGACAAAGAGCAGATGGGGAGAGAGAGAAGGGAATGAAGGCACCCAGGGGCTCAGCTCTGAGCACAGCACACACCGAGAGGAGTCTGGGGAGCTCTGTGAGCAGAGACAGAAAACGGTGCATCCTCTGCATGGCTTGCAGGGGCTTTGCTGGCCGGCCACAAAAGGACTCGTCTGCATAGCCAGAGGAAAGGATTTCTCATGCTCTATGGCATCTAAACCATGCAGGCATGTTGGTCAACAACCACGGCTCTATCACAGCAAGAGCGTGGTAACAACGCTTTAAAAATACAGCCCTGTTCTCCAGTCTGCAGAGAAACCTGGAACTCGTATCTAAATGTCACAACAATGCAAAGAAGAGCTGAGCTCCCACTTGGAAGCTGGCCTTTTCACCTAAGTGGGGAGTCAAGTTACTTTGAGAGTATTTCACAGAATATTTTAAAATAAGTTCTAAAATTCATTTTTCTATTAGGTGAATTGTTAACCAACGCCCATTTAAGATGTGGCTTTCAGAAACCAAATGACTCATATAGAACTAGATATCAGAGCTGAGTCAGAATCCAGATTTTTAAATTTTAATTATCTATTTATTTTTAAAGATGTTAATCATTTAATCCCATCATTCCTAACTCTCCCAAGCAGAATGACTGTACAGCAGTGTATATCAGCTACAGAGGAGCTCAAAATGCAATACTCTACCAGAAGGCAACAGTTCTGGGCTTCTGGAGTATTTTTTTTTTTTTTCCTAGTTCACCATGCAGCTTTCAAAGTCACTGCATTTCCACTGCTAGTAGTCACAGACATTTAAGTAGTAAATCTAAATACAGCTCCAAAAAGAGTGATAATCTGATTTTTTTTCTAGTTTAACTGGCCGCTTGCACAAACCAGTTTACCATAGGTATACAATGCTTTTACTTTTCAGAGTTTTTCTTACAATTTGAGAACACTATGAATTACCAATCATGCTTCTTAGTAACACAACATCCAAAAGTGCCAGCAAGCAAGATGGACTTGAATTGTTCAAACAACCAGAATAAAAAATATTTACCTTTAGCACAACATTTTAAAGAAGGCTTCTGATAGCAGGGAAATGTAACAGCCCTCACAGAATCCACAAACCAGGCTGCTGGCAGCCCATCACACAGTGACAGCTTCATTTCATTGCCTCTAGTTCTTATTTCCAAAAACTTTTTTTTGGCTGAAAACAAAGTTGGCACATAATAACCCTTATTACTGAGGGAAAGAGTCTCAGAAAATAAATATAAAATGGTGAAAAAATAGAAAAAGAAGGATGCTTCAAGAAGAGGGGCAGAGAGACATAAGCTTTGGCAGCAAATTGCACATCACGAGGTGTAATAGTCTCTGTGACACCAACATCCGAGGCGGCAGAAGGGAGATAAGCACACACAGAAGAGCAGTGTTTATTTACACATTTAATGAGCCTGTTTTGGCATTCCAGGCAGGGTGAAATGCAGATGCAGGCACCTGCCACGCTTGCTCTGCCACTACCGGGCTGTAGCTGGGCTGGCAGGCACGGAACGTCCCGGGCCAGGTGCCGGCAGGCAGGCAGGACAGGCAGGACCACGGCTGGCCGAGCAGGGAGCAGGGGCAGCAGCCAGGAATGGCTCCCTGCCCCAGCCCCTTGGCTCCCACCTGGCTGAAGCACAAGGGAGAGAAAAAGGGGCGAGAAGAAACCTGAGAGGAATGTCTTTGCCTTGCACAGAGCACTGGCTGGCGTGCACACCTTGTTATTAGTGCTCTGGGTGTGTAGCGCTTGGCAGGAAGCTCACTGCCATCGCTGCAATGTTCCTAATGGGAGCTGCAATTCACCCCGCAGCAGTTGTTTCACCGGAGCTGTGAATGCTGCAGGATGGCAGGCAGAGTGCAGCAGGACAGGGCCAGGGGGAAGGAACCCTTGCTGCTGCACAGGCCCTTTCAGAGCTGCTCTCACAACTCTTTCCGAGGGGCAGGAGAAGCAAACAGCACAAGGCTAACTCAGAACGTGGCAGAAGCACATGGTTTCTGCTCACACAGGATCTCAGCCAGGTGAACAAACCCAGAGAGTGGTGCAAGACAAGTCAGGCAGTTTCTCTTAGCTGGTCTGTCAATTCGAAACAGCATGCCCTTGGAAAAACACGAGCTGTTCTTCAGGAGCAGCAAATGTCCAGGACAAAACACAAAACTTTAAAAAGCTCGTCAGAACGTGATCTATCAGCATCAGCAAGGTGACAAGAGACAGAAGGTAAAATGGCACAGCAGTTCTGGTTGTGCTCCAAGAACCCCCTGGTGCTTCCCTTGGGCTTTCCCCAGCATAGGTGAAGGTATGGAAACATTGTCCAGAGCTCTGACCACTCCTGCTGCTCTGCTCTGGACCTGCCCCAGTTTATCTGCCAGAATATTTTAGCTGGGGTCTCCCCTGCCCCAAGAAGGTGGCTGGATGTGTTGGTCCTTACAAGCACCAGATCATTTTCTGCAGCATATTCCAAGTTTTCTCCAGGTGTTACACTCCTCTACTGGAAGGTTCATAATCTCCTAGTAGCTTCTAGCAATTTTACCTTGTTGATCCCGGGTTAAGATACAAATATCCCAGAGACCTGAGATAGCAAACAGTTTGCAGAAACCTGGCTGTCTGTAGAAACAAATTATGTAAGTGCAGACTTGTTAGGGAATGTGGAAATTTCAAGAGCTGTTTGACAAAAATAATCCCCCTTTAAACAGTGCAGCAGAGAAAGTAAACCAAATTAAATCAATTTCAAGGGCATTAAAAGGGAATTTCTACTTTTTCTTTTCAACAGATACCAGCTAAGCTTCTTTTTTCACCATGAGTGCCATCAATGTTGTGGTTTTTTAGAGAGAAAACATATATAGAAATTTTCTTGTTTGCTTACAAAAATAATCTTCTAGTAATATATTTTACATTTTCTCTTCTCGTACAGCATCCTAGAACTGTGGTATTTCGCACTCTGTGTAAAGTGTATTCATCTGCACCGAGGCCTGAACAGCAGATAATGCAGAATTCTGTCAGGAGAAAGAGAGCAACCACATGCCCAAACCCCCTGTTCTCAGGGCAGGCATGGGAACCTGGGGAAGGACCTGAGCTGCAGGAGACAGGAAATTGCCTTATTGTCTGAAACCTGGGCTTTAGCAGCCAAGTGCTTAATCACTTCTTGGTAGCAAAAGTTATGTATTTCCTCCCTGATCAGCACACAAACACTAGCAGAGCACAGCTGGAAGCGGAGCTAACAACAAACCCCTACGGGCCACATCTGGCAGTGACCCTGGAACAGCCACAGGGCTCTCTTGGAAGGCAGGACAAGGACCCGAACCCAGCCCAGCATCCTGCCCTGAGCTGCCCTTGCCTCCCAACCAGCCTGCCTGGTGGGTGGACACAGCCCAGCTGCTCCAAAGAACCCAAGCCCAGCAGGGCCAGGGTCAGGGCACACACCCTGCCGTGACCTTTTGTTTCATTCAGACCTCATTAAGCCACTCGCGGTGACAATAGCGGTGGCTTGTGTGAAAGTAACTGCGTGTCACTCCCTGTGGGAATCTTTGTAAAATATCTAGGAAATCAGGTCAGGGTGGGACAGTTCCCTTCTCTCGATTACTTGCAAACCCCATTAAGTGAGGGACAGAGACACAGCACAGTCCTGTTAAAATACAGATGTAAAGCTACTGTCACCTTCCAAGCCAAAAACAATTTAAATTCCACATGCCTAAAAGGTCTTATCTGGACTGTCTGATTGCTCTGCTTTGGCCCAGTTTCATTCCTTTTCATGACTGATAAAGCTGAAAAAACGGTGTGTTTGTGGAAGTGTCTCCAGGATAATGAAAATAAAGTGATTTCATTACCAAATCACATGCCAAACATTTGCTTTTGCTGATGTAATTTGGCCCAATCTCAGTTTTAAAACACATCACAAAGAGTCAAATACTTTGCTTTGTTTTCAAAGAACTGTCTGCTGTGTGTCCTGTCATCACCCCAGCTTCTCCCTATCCCCTCTCTAAAACTCCTTAGAGAAATGAATGCAAATGCAGTGTTCAACAACTGTTGTTTCACTGCATGTTCATGGGTGATTTACTGCTTCTCCACTCAGCTCAAGCAAATCCTCCTCGCCACTCATCCTCATTAGTCCCATATTTTCTACACCGTTGAAACAGAAGTTGCTTATTAAAATCCTTAAAAATAAGTCTACAATGGAAATCTGGTGCAAGGCTTTAGAAGCCCTGTCCCCAAAGGCAGAAGTCAAGAAGCACCAATATCAAGATAAACAGCTTTCTAGTATACCAAACACACCTAGGTGCCACTTTAAAAGTCAGTAGAACGTGTGGCCTTTAATATTCCCAAAAACCTCAACAGCTTCTGGATTCTACTATCCAAGCACTGTTTGTTTGTTTGTTTGTTTAAAAAACACAGCACACACACACAAAGCAGCTGAATGCCTCTTTGCAAAAAGCCACAATCTTTCATTCACTCAGCTTCCTTAACTCGGCATTCATCTTCTGCCTGACTAGTTCAAGTTTTGTGGACTTCATAGGAATGCCTTTTTATTAAAATAAGCAACACTGTCTAATATATCTGCAACAAGTTTGGTGTGTTTGTTATAAACCCTGATTATAAGGTTTGGAAATCTACCCATTCCAATAATTATTTTGAAGAAATTAGTAAATGCAGCAAAAGGGATGGGTATTTACTCTTTATACAGTAAAGAGGTTCAAGTTTTCACTATAATATGGATATTTTTTTCCGTTGGAGCATAAGTGGCTTTCCCTGCTTTCATCTTTCAATTCAATTACTCAATTAAAAACCAAATGTTTGTCTTGAGGGATGCAATCAGTCATGTCAGTTGAGCACTCAAACTTCTGTACTGGTATGCACAGCATGGAGAAACCTGGCTGAAAATCCCCATTGCCTCTGAAGGATCAACAAATGCGAGCACTTGGGGAGGAAATTTGGCCACCTCACCTGCAGGTCCATACACGCTGCATGATTTGCTTAATCGAGACACAAGTATTTGTTGAGCAGGGCAGAGGAAGGCGGGGAGAGGAAACCATGTGGAACCCAACCTGCCTGATTTACCACGAGGGCCAAGGCTGCAGAATGGATGTTTGTCACCAGCTGAGGACTGGGGGGAAGGCAGTGTGTCCCTAACACACCTGGCACCCTCTGCTCATCCTGCTGAGCACCCTCCGGCTCCGGGCACGGCAGCACCCGGCCACACCAGAGCTCCCTTCCCTCTCTCAGCTCTGTGGCAAGGACAGCACCCACAGCAAAGGAGATTTGTGAACTCCCAAGGCGTTCATCTGGCAGCCTTTAGAAATGGAGACAATGTGAACAGGAGTGGGAAGGGGTTTGCAGATAAAAACCATCCCCCACTTTACCGCTCATGGTACACCAGTGTGGTTAGAACGGGGAGACACAGTTTGGGTTCAGTCAGAAAACCTCCAGCCTCCTCCTCTCTGACTCACACCCTGGCCCAGCTCCCCCGAAACCACAGGCTCTCTGTACTGCTGTGTTGGCTACAGCATCACCATGGAGCCCTCTGTGCAGCAGGGACACCCACGCCACCGAGTCCCAGTCAGACTGACAGCACATGGCAGTACCAAAAAGAGCCACTCCATCCTCACCTAAGTCCTGGAAACGTGCTTAAAAGCAATTCTAGAGTCATTCTCTTGCAGGAAGTCTCCCAAGAGGAGTTTTTGGAAGGAAACCTCATCTATTGTAAAACAAGATTTGAAAGGCTGAGTTCAGGAATGAGTAAAAGAGAGGCCTCTGGGGACCAGGTTTAGTGATGAACACAGTGGTGCTGGGTCAACCAGCTGGACTCAGTCTTAGAGACCTTTCCTAACCTAAATGATTCTGACAGACTTCAAGACCACTGAAAAAATTTTTAGGATTTTATATGATTCCATATACACATATACCTACCAATGCACATATGTATGGTTTTAGATGCACTTTTTGGAAGTTTTCAAATTTTGAAGCTTTCAAAACATCTTAGTTAAATTTTATTTCCTTGCTTTGTGCTAATATTGTTCAGCTTCAAAACAGCAGCTCAGACTGCACAAGTCCCCTGCCCAGGAACTGTGCCCAAAGTGGGGTCCAAAATACAGACAATGCTCAGAAGACCAAAGCTGTGCCCAGGAATTTGTCCCTCCTCCACTGGGGAGGTTTGTCCCAAAACTTGTACATCCAGAGAGAAATGCCAGAGTCTACCAAGGCAGCTGATAACTACACGGTAGCACTTTAAAAAGTTAAAACTTTAAAAACACAAAGTTTTCTTAGTTCTCAGGTGGAAGCATGTGTTTTGCAAAAACAGCATGCACCTTTGAAGGGAAAGGCAACACCCTATTTGCATGCTTTAGAGAACCAACACCTCTCAGAGCGAGCCTGGGATGTTTCCATGTGCAGAAATCTCTGCTCTCCTGAAGCATGGGAGAGCCTGAATTTCGGGTGCACAGCATGAGCCAGGTCCTACCCCCGATAAACATTCATACCTATCTCAAACATCAGTGGGAGCCTCATTTATATGTGCATGCACATACTCGTATCATTTGCACAGGTAAACTGAAAGTAAATGTAAATCAAGTGCAAGTAATGAATCTGCTCCATACACAGAGGCAGCACTCACAGATATCTTTAAAAGGCTAATGAATATACTAACAGCAGCTGGATGAGTTCTTGTTCATCACTGCATGATGTTTTGCATGTTCAAAAATTCAGACTGACATTCAAACTAGCATAGGGAACAACATGCATTAAACCTTTCATGTTCTTCGACTGTCCAGCTTCATTCCCTGGAGAAACAAATAATCACTTCAGAGCCCAACTATGCTCCTCTGCATTAATCAGAGAGAAGTTTTGTCAGCATAAGAAATTTGTGCTTTTTCTGCACCACAGTGTGATATCCAGTTTTGCCTGGTTAGTACAAACTTGGGTCTCTCCCTACTGCTGGTGAACTGGGCAGGTGCCAGCTCCAGAAACAAATCTTGAACAGGACACATTCCTGACTTACAAGTTCAAGACTGAAGGAAGTTTATGTTTTGTGAAGATTTAACACTCGTACAGGTGGTTTCAGAAAGTTCATTTCTGCCCCAATTCTGTGCACATCTTTCTACAGCACTCTGATTTTATTTTGAGGCGTTTGTGGGGTTTTTTTTTCTTCTACAAAGAATTCAAGGAAAAATAATGCCTCCAGTAAGACAACTTTGAAATAGCAGTGGGTTTGAACTCCTTGAAAATTGCTCAACCGGTTTTATTCATCCAGCTTAAAATTTTATCAGTGTAGAAACTTTGAAAGCCATATTTGGCAATGTTGTTCAAGAGCAGTTAAGACACAGGATTATTGTTATTTAGCTGGACTGGAACGTTCTGTATGCATAAAACTTGTGTATATTGCAATGAGTAACTTAAGTGTGGCTGAAGAGTTTACAAGCACAAAAATCAACAAGTACGGCACTCAGCTCTTAAATACTATGCAAAAAACCATCCCAAACAGTTTTGGGGTTGAGGCAGCAGATTTTCATTAAAAAAACAACAAAACAAAACCAAACAAACCAAAAACCTCCTATGAGTCAATGAGCCATTTAGAACCCAACTGCATTTTCTTTATCTCCTCCAAAGATTGGGAAGATTGCAAAGCCGTATCTAAGAACCATGAGCTGCAGGCTCAGCTGCAGCGTTCAAGGCCACAACCTCATTTAAAGAGCCTTGAAGTCATGGTTTTTTGGTTTTTTTTAATGATGCCTACTAGCAACCTTGGCTCTGTTTACAGAGCTGCAACTGCAAAAACCCACTTTTAGCTCACTGCTGGAGTTGTGATGCTGCTTTAACAAGTAGGGATCTTTACTCGGGGCTGATCTGCTTTAGGCAGTGCTGGGCATGGCTGGACACTGCTGGGCATGGCTGGACACTGCTGGGCATGGCTGGGCATGGCTGGACACTGCTGGGCATGGCTGGACACTGCTGGGCACGGCTGGGCATGGCTGGACACTGCTGGGCATGGCTGGACACTGCTGGGCATGGCTGGGCATGGCTGGACACTGCTGGGCACGGGTGCCAGGATGCAGCTGTGAACTCCTGTTTCACTGGCACAGCACACAGTCAGACAGCAAAGCTAAAATCCCCTGCTGCAGTGAAGGGAAGGGTGCTGTGCATACTGCAGCCTCATCCCTGCACTGCTGGGCACAGCATTTCTGAGATAACATCCCTTACCTGAGAGCACAGCACAGCACCACAGTGCCCACCTGGGCAGCACATTCCTGCCTAGCACAGCACAGCAGCCTCCATCCCATCCATCCCCAGGACACACAGGGGTGCACACTCCTGCCCAGCACAGCAGCCTCCATCCCATCCCCAGGACACACAGGGTGCACACTCCTGCCCAGCACAGCAGCCTCCATCCCATCCCCAGGGACACACAGGGTGCACATTCCAGCACAGCACAGCACAGCAGCCTCCATCCCATCCCCAGGACACACAGGGTGCACATTCCAGCACAGCACAGCAGCCTCCATCCCCAGGGACACACAGGGTGCACACTCCTGCCCAGCACAGCAGCCTCCATCCCATCCCCAGGGACAGGCACACACAGGCTCTGCAGCAGTCTGTGACTCACACCCCAGGAATTTTGGGAGATATCCCCACCGAGCCCAGACTGCAGCCCTGCTCTCATCCCCAGCCATGTGAAGATTCATGTTTCTCTTGTTAAATCAGTGATGACACACTCAAGTGCAGGTCTGGGCACGGGCCAGGCTCATGATGAACATCTCCAAGCATTTCACAGAATATCTATCCCCACACTCTTCACATACAGACATTCTGTAGCCATCTGCAAGTTGATCGCTTGTGCATCATAAAAATGTCCACGAATTTCTGCAGATACTTACACCATGCCACTAAAAATAAATGTTTAATCTCAAGGGGCAGTAATACCATACTTCCAACACTGTGGAAAGTGTTGATTAGCCTCCTCCTTGGCAACCTTGTAAAGCATTACACAGCCTATATATTTTATGTATCAACCCATTTCCACGAGTCTTCTCACAAAATAAAAATTAATCACTTTGCTTAGGAAGTTTACAGAATAAAGCCTTGGCTTTGTAATGTCACCATTTGAGAGAAGAGTTAGTTTTTACATTTCACATGGCTCTTAAAACTGCTTTTTTGCGTTGCAAATACTTCCTCAAACTCACCACCTCAGAAATTTGGACTTGGGGCTCTGTGTATGGTGAGGTGCATGTCGAATATTTCCCATAATTTGTTAATCATCAGATACTTTCTCATTCTTTCCCTTTCCTGTCTGCTTTCATCACAAAGATGCTTCATGACATATGTTCAAGGACTTTTCCAAAGAACAAAAAGGGAGAAAGGAAGCACAGGTCAAAAGGGGAAATAAAGGGGAAAAGGAGAGAATAAAAACAGATCCTGCCAGGAACACAGTGCAATGACACTCCTTTACTAAATAAAACTTTTATGACCTTAGAAAACATTAATAATCATTGGGAGCTTATGAAAAATGAATAAAATCAGAGGACTACATGTACTGAAGGTAACTTGGTGTCCTCCTCCCTCATGCTTTTGAGAAGTCTCAGTCAATTATGCAAACCAGAAGAAAGACTTTCAACACTGCCTATCTACTGAGTCCATGAAAGAACACTTCAGTGATAGTCTTAATTAAAAAGCCCTCCACATTTTGGTGTCTAGTTATCCCCCAGTATGCCCCTCCTCTCTGTTCTACCTCTATACAGCCAAGTGGCTTCTTAAAAGTTACCCTTCTTGGGGCAACATTTAGCCATCACTTGGCTGTAAATGAATTCATTGCTCTTGGGACAACGCTAGAGAAATATTCTGAGATAGTCAGATGAAATAACTGGCAGTCACTAGAGTATTTTGTACAGTTTTGTCAGCAAGATTTACACCAGTGCTGAGTGGTGCACTGTATCCAAGTATGTATTGCATGCTGTGTGCAAAGATCATTTCCTGTCCTCTCCACAACCCAGCAGACCTTCTCCCTCAGGAACTACCACAGAGCAATTATCCACACTCTGCTTGTGAAAAAGCACTACCAGGAAAGGACTTCAATCCGTAAATAGAGCAGGATTGTCTTCTGCTGTTGTTCAGCAACTGGGGCCGATGCCAGGTGACAGAGACAGATCCCCAGAGCTCCAAGCAGCACTTTCAGAGAGCAGCTTAGGAAGTGCTGCTGAAACACATTTGGCCAGCCCTGGTCTCTTGCAGCACACACAGAGCTGAATATGTTACAGTTTGTACCTTGCAAACCCCTGGTTAATAAAGCAAGTAGTTCTTGAGAGCCTGTAAAGAATGCAGCCTACTTCTTCAGAGGTTTGCATCTTACACTTGTTTGGTGATGAGGTGTAAAAAGGACAGAAAGTCTGAGACAGACTGGGAAACAGGATCCTTTAAGGTTTATATATTATATATATAATGTATATATTTTATATATATATATATATATATATATATATTATATATACATTGTGAGTTTCCACAGAACTTTCAGAAGAAAAAACACATTAAAATTTGTCCAAATCAGTTGATAACCAGTTTCAGCACATTAAAGGAAGGACACTGAACAGACACTGTATGTGATGGCAGAAACCTTGCTTCTGCAGAAAAACAAGTCTAAAAATTCCCAAGCTGTGAAATCCAAAACTGAACTCCACTTACCTTAGTGTTCATACAAGACTTCCCACGTTTATACTCTTTGTGACTTGCTCTTTTATCAAGCTTGTTCCACAAAGCTTTGGCCTTCCATGTGGTCACTCTCGATTTCAGTTTGGTGTAAAAGTTTCTATTGTCCAAAGGATCCAACTCAAGTTGGCGAGTGAGAATATTGAAGGCCTGAATGGTGCCTTTGCATGTCGATGCTTGTACAAAGTTTTCAAATATCTGGCCAGCTTGATTGTATTTTTCATCATCGTTCTCCCCCATGTTCTGAGAGCAGAGCTTGAGGAGAATGATTAAGCTGGAGCTCTTGTGCTGGGGTACAGGTGATCAACAATAGCAAGTACTTCCACACATGTTATTCCTAGAAAAGACAAATACAGGTCATGTTAAAGCAGGCTCTGCATGATCAAATTAAACCCACAAACTGTACACACAATATGAACATAAAACCCCAGCACACAATGACTAGACAAAGCACAAAAAGTTAGCAGTGCTACCCCAGTGTTACAAACATAACACACTTGTGCTATCGTGATTTGTACTCATAAAACCCCTGCTAATTCGAGCCTACTGCTACAAGAAAACCAGGTTCATTGAGAACTTGAGGATTTCTTTATTTTTGTTTTCTTGTTCAGTCTTAGATAACTGATGAACAAACCCCAGTGTCCACATTCTTTCCCCAAGAAGAATTTATGTAACAAAAAGTGACATTTTGGTCTTAAGAATCCATGGAAACCTGCAGCCAGAAGTCAACATAGCTTGATGGATTTTTTTATGCTGTTGCACAAGTTAGGGCCAAGGTTGCAGCTTACCCAAAGCAATTTAGAATTGACACAATCACTTGCCACAAGCAAATGCACAAAACAGGCTGCACACAAACACCATCATAAGTTACACCAGAACTGAAGAAACCAGAAAACAAGCAATCACAGAGAACTCCCCTTTTCCTAAAACTCTTGCCAAAATGAGAAAGGGTTTTGTGCTCTAGTGCATAGAAAGGAATTTTATCTCCACGTCTCCACATGTCCAGTGCTGAAGTTATGTCTTTGGAGCCTTACCTTGTCATGTGCTGATGATAGAAAGTAATGATGTTTGGCCTGCTAAACCCCACTGGCTTTTCCTAGAAACATGATCACTGTCAAACTGTGCCTGATATTCCAGATAAATACCCTGACATCCTGCAAGAGCAATGCTATTCTAAATCAACACGAGTTTCAAAGAACTAAAATACTTTCATTGCAGCACTCCCTTATCCTTCTTTAACCTTGCTCTCCAGCTCTAATGGGGAGCATCTTAGAGTCAGCCAAGGTCCACAGAAAGATTCCAAATGGCTTTCACGTTTTCCAAGAAAACTGTTACAGGTTATGTATAAACTTGTCCTCAGAAGAAGGTTTACCTGGACTCAAGTTCAGAAATTTAAGTCATGTATTCTTTTTCTTGCTATTAAAGAATTATCTGCCAGTCCAAGAAAGCAAAAACTAAATCAATGCTTGCCTAGCTTCCCACATAATTAGTTATTTTACTTGGAATGTCATCTGTTGGCTGATAGTTTCAGAATAAATTGTTAGAAAGGCCTTTGAAGTCATGCTTCTCAGTTTAACACTGTTCACAAACTATTCGTTCTCTGCTTGCATTTCCTTCAAAGAAGAAAAAAGGAAACATAACCAATGTATTTAAGTAGAGACCCACCATGTCTATCTAACCATCCTCTAATACAGAAAAATATTATGCAACTTATTAAAGAGATCCCACAGGGAGATATAAGGAAGCATTTGGAATATTCACATTCCCTGTCTGTGCTCAAAATAAATAACCTTTGTATGCACATCATCAGTCTGTTGTGGATTTGTGGGTAAAATAAATTGGCAATGTTGAGAGTTTGTACATTTTCTTAGACCAAATGTCATGATTAAATAGTTGGTGCCAAGAATAAAGTCAGGAAATTTTTGTTTTCCCCTCTGAGTACTTCATTTATAGCACGTTTCATGCCTCCTCTGCAGAGCTTTGTGAGGTAAAAGCATGAATGTTTTACATGCCCTGCCTTTCAGAAGATGTGATTTTCCAAGCAGTGGAGTGCCATGAAGTTGCACAGGCTCAGGAGAGCTCAGGACACCTTTCAAAAGTGTAATTTTCCAAGCAGCAGAATGGTTCTTTTATCAAGCTTGTTCCACAAAGCTTTGGCCTTCCATGTGGTCACTCTCGATTTCAGTTTGGTGTAAAGATTTATATTGTCCAAAGGATCCAATTCAAGTTGGTGAGTGAGAATACTGAAGGCCTGAATGGTGTCTTTGCATGTTGATGCTTGTACAAAGTTTTCAAATATCTGGCTCAGATAAAAGATAAAAGTCACACGGACTTGGGAAAGCTCAGGACACCTTTCAGAACAAGAGATTTTCAGCAGCTGAGTGCCATGAAGTTGCATTGGTTCAGGAGGAGCTCAGGACACTTTTCAGATGTGATTTTCCAAGCAGTGGATTGCCATGAGCTCACACAGGCTCAGGAGAGCTCAGGACACCTTTCAGAAGAGGTGGTTTTTCCAAGCAGCTGAATGCCATGAGCTCACACGGATTTAGGAAGAGCTCAGGACATCCCAGGCAGGCTGGAGCCCGGGTGATGGGCGAGCACAGCCCCAGCAGCAGCGAGCCTGGCTCTGGGTGGCAGAGCTGCACCACAGGCTTAGACCAGGCCTAAAGGGACTGATGGACCCAAGAGCTCCATGGCAAAGGCAGGGAAGAGCCGTGCAACACAGTGCAAGATGCTGCCATGTGCTGGAATGAGCCCTTAGTGAAGATAAACACTAATAACCATGGGGCTGGAACAGCTCAGTAGGCACACGCCTCAGCATTTGCAGCCCATTTTTAAAAAATACTTAAGATCAAGGCTAAACACTTCTTTGACCCGACTTTTCAACTTGCCTGAGATATTTCTATAAGAGGGAAGTATTTATTTTCCTTTTCTCTCAAAATAATTTGAGGGAATGGGGGAGCAGGGCAGCGTCAGTGGCGTGTGCCAGCGGGACATGCTCTCCTCTGTCACCATAAGCTCACATTCTGCTGCCTCTGCTCTGTCCTGTTAGCTCAGCCCCAGCCTGGGGGGCTCAGAAAACACAAGGATCCTCAGAAGTTCATTCTGATCTCAGAGTGATCACAGGCTCCTACCCCAGCGCCTTTTTCTGCTCACACACAGAAGAGTTTATGGCCTCAGCTGCTTCTGTCCAGCAGGGAAGAGCAGAGCAGTATCTGAAGCAAGCAGAGAAGAAATGCAGCATGTGGCAGAGCTGGTGGCAGCGAGGACAAGGCAGCACCCACTGCAGACAAACACATTTTTAGCACAGAGTCCAAGTGTTGCACACACACAGACCTGGCCTTCCTCTGCCTTCCCACTGGGGAGCACAGGCAGGACACCTCCAGCCTTAAAGCCTCCCTTCTCCAACACCACAAAGATGAGATTCTGTTTTCTGGGCACAAAATCTCCTCAGGAACTTCCAGAACACTCCCATCTCGCCCATACTGAAAAACTGAGGAGTGGCATCTCAGAAGAGACATTTGCTCACTAGTGAAGCATTTCTCCTTGCTGTGTCAGAGGTCACACTCTCCAAAAAAGTAACATTTTGTGGTCAAAAAAGCAGGACGAGACAGGAGACTGGTTACTAAGGTTTCTGGATTGCAGGGAACACCACTAATTTTCTCTTTTTTTTTTTTTTTTTTTTTTTGGCATGAGCACCGTGTTGACAGATGACAGAGCTGAAGATGGTGCTCTAAGTATATGCAGCTGATGGAGAAGTACGCATTTCTTTCTGAGGAGTCACTGATATTTCACTGCAGTATTGTATATAACTCATTAGAAGCAACATAATAAGGATAAGAAGTTCAACAAGGTCATTCTTGCCTATAATTAAAGTTTCCTGTTCTGTAACTGTCTCAAAGAGACAATGCATTAACTGCTTACCTGTAGAAGAAAAATTAACATTGTTTGGCAAAGTACTTGAGTTCTTAGAGTATTATCATTTATCCTTTTACTTCCTTCATCATACAGCTCACTCTAGGGATGAACTACAGAGCCAAAAATCTCATCAAGGTGAGTACTGATGCTGAAACTGCAAACTATGCTTTTTAAAGTGACTTTTGAACTTCCTCTAGTAGCACAATCCAAAAAATAAAATGAATTTTATTTGAAACTTCACTGAAGTGGTGCAGAGCCCAATAAAAACTTGGGTCAGTGAAAGGAAAAGAAGGAGAGAGCAGGAAACAGGCAGGACAAATAGTTCTTTTAAGTCAGAACTGAAGCATTTCTGGGTTACTCAAGACTCAAGAATTGCCATTTTAGGACCCATGCATGATTTATTAAGCACTCACAGGAACTTGGTCTTCCCATAGCATTGCAGGAGTCTCTGGAGGGCACAGAGAACACTGGAAAGAAGAAGGGTTCCATTTCAGTGGTCCCTCCACTGTCAGAAGTAATCCCTGCCCCCTTTCTGCCTCCAGCCAGGGTAACAGGAATGTCAGATAAGGAAAGCTGAGAAGTGCTGCTCATGCCTGGTGGCTGCCCAACAAGAAAGTGAAGGTCTTGTTACAACTAAAAGGAAGCAGCATAAGTTAAAGCAATGGCACATGCACGGGTGTATCCATAGGAAAGCTGATGTCTCCAGTCTTGGCTGGTATTTCCTGGCAGCAAAGCAAGCTCTGCTACTGCAAACAATCCTGAGGATCCTGAAAAAAGCAGCTCCACTGTCAGGGCAATTCCAGCAAGTATCTCTAGTCAGAGGGACGTATGGAGCTCATTCACATCTGCACATGGAGCCTCTCAGCAGCAAGCTGAGCAAGCAGCAAAGTTGACATATAGGAGTCATTACAGGAAAATAACACAACTTTTTGACAGCAGCCCCATACAAATTGCTTGTCAGCAAGGTCTCGAGGTACTACCCGCAAAAATTAAAAACCTCTTTTGGCTTATTTGTCCCACTGGAATGAGAACAACCCCAATTTAATTCAAACTTGAAGCACTTAAGTTCTTCCCTAGTCCCTTAATGCGCTGCTTCTAATACTTGAGAACATGTTCCTCGGGGAGATCAGAAAAGGATTAAATTCCTAGCATTTCAATACCACTAATCCTGATTCCATTTTCAATACAGCCCTAATTCTGCCATGTTTACCAAGACTAAATTCTTTTATTAAGACTCCAGTTTGGCATGCAGGATACAATACATTAATTGTTGGCTTAAGGTTAGAAACAACAACAGAAACAAAAGACTGCGTTCTGCAATGTCTGGTAATCACAGCAGTCATCTACTCCAGCCCTTCCTCATCATCAGTTCAAAATACAGTATCTCTGCTGCCTCTTTCCCTGACTGAACTGTGAAACACATCAATGCCATCACAAAAAGTGAAGTTTGCAAGTGAAACTGGCCATGTTACAGGACCTCCTGAGTTTTTCAGCTCAGTTTCTATTGTGATGCACTTTGTTTTTGTGGAGGCCGTTTTAAATGTAAACATTTCTATCTGGAGGAAACACAGCTTTTTGGTGGTTTGGTTTCTCTGCATGTTGTCCTAAAAATGACATAAAAGGAAAAGAGGATTATATGCGATTCTGGTAACAAGTAAAGCTCTCATTTGCTTTGCTTATAAGACTAGTTAAAAGCAAGTTGGTCTGAGATACTATTTTTGTGCTGGCCACAGACAACCCATTCCTTAAGATGCACAGTCCCACCAGAAACATCAATGAAGGGAAGCTGCCTCTGAACAAAGCCTCACAAACTGTCTCTGTAAACAGCCAGATTACTCTTCTCTATTTTATGAAAAGCCGACTTCCACAGAACTCCTGCAAAATAACTTTTGGGGCCAAGTATGGAATTCAAAACAGCTCCCACTGAGACACTGTGTGCCTGTGCACTCACAAGGTTACCATGCACGCTATCAGCTTGTTTTGCAGGGGTGGTTACACGAGACATTTCAAGTTCCATGAGCCATTTCAAACACAGACCTTCCAACAAGTGCTGCTGTGCCCGTTTAACCTGCTGCAGCTGGAAAAAACACAGCTGGAAACATGTGCACAGGCACACTAAGGCTTGGCATGGGATATTCCAGATATATCCACAGGAAGCATAAAATGAAATGACCTATCTGTAGGATTTTATCTGCCACCCAGACCGAGTCACATTCCACACGTTTTAAAGCTGGAAGCTTTAAAAATAGCCCGGTTTGTTTCTTGATGTTAGCGACCTGAGCTTGGCTGTGGGAATACACTATGGCTGTGGCAGCAAATCAAAGTGGGATGGCAGTGCTGGGAGTGCTCACACTGACCCTGGAGAGTGCAAAGCTTCCTGAAGGAGGGCAGATTTCACAGGGAAGCCTGGGAAGAGTTCTGCCCATTGCTGGATTAGGGATGGGATATATCCTTGCACATGGAGAAGAAAATCTGTATCTGTGTGCATGCAAACACACGTGCACGTATGCATCTCTAAAAGTACCCAAATAGAGAGCAGTGTCAATGAGCAGTCAAATGAGTGACATCCAGGCATCTGTATGCAGCTTAAACTGCTCATCAGAAACACCATAATTTCTGAAGAATGAGTTCTAAAATAAAGACATTTTCTTTTTATTTTAAAGCAATGCTGTTGTAGCTACATCAGTGGAAATTACAACTCTAAACATACAAGTCCAACAGTTTTAAGGAGAAATGTCTCTAGCTCAATTCTTATTCTGTGCAGGTTACAATAAGCACTTAAAAATATTTTTTACAGGGCTGCTGCAAGCTCTGCTGCTAAGTCCCAAGTTTCCATGTAGTCTGCATCTTCAAAGGTAACTGTAGATGATTAGACCACAGTCATTTGGGGTTAATGCTATGCATAAACAAGATATTAAAACCTGACTCTTGTTTAGACTGGTTACAAGGAAGAACATTTTTCAGCTCTGTTGTAGTAGATCAGAAACACAATATAAACAACAGTAGAAAGTTTATGCTGATGTTTTCCTAGGTTAGGATTACAAGAACAAAGGAAGACAGAAGGGTAACATCAGCCTACAAGAAAGCACACCTCTTAAGAAAAGGCACCTGTTATTTAAGCTAGAAGGATGATTTATGGATATAGTCTCAGTGAAAACAATTTAAAGGACAATCTTTAAGCTCTTTGAAACGCCTGCCTTTCTTTTCCTATAGTGACACTTCTAATTTCAAGCTCACAAGCTGGAACAGCGTAGATAATCACAGAATAGGCAGTGCTGGCTGTCTTTTGATCAGCACAAGATTTTCTACTTTCAATAGGATGTTTGGAACACTGAGCCAGACTAACTTGGAGGGCAAGTAATACTCTGTTTTTCCATTCCCAAAATCACAGCAGCAGGGAGATGGCAGAACAGGACACACTGAGCAGGGATGGATGACACAAGAGGATGACGGAGAGGGAACTCTGGCACCACCCCTGCCCAGCTGCCAGTGGGAACTTCAACATCCCACTTCTCTCACAGCCCCGTGTCCTCCTCTCTGCTCCTCACCCCGAGGTCACAGGCAAAACTCAGATGGCACAACTGTGACCAAGAGGAAGACAAATAAAAGCATAGCCTGTAGCTGACAGAGCCCTGTCAGCAAAACCCCTGGTACATAGAAAGTTATACCAACAAAACTGAGCCACATTCGGTAGTGGCTCCTTTAGTGCAGCTTTCCCTTTGTGTGCATGGGGACATAATTATGGAGTAAATATACCATCAAAGAAAATAAACACATGAAGCAGTAAAAAGCAGACTCTCTTAGCAGTCACAGACACGATGCTGGCTCATGGCACTTTGAGAACAGGGATAATGCAGAAGGATGGGGCAGCAAGAGAGGCCAGGAACTGGCAGAGATGTGGGATTTCTGGTGCAGCCCAGCAGGGAGCAAGGCACACAGAGTGCCACCAGTCTGGAATCCTTGAAGCCACCCAGTGCTCAGGTACAGCCCGCCTGTCCCCTCACTGTGATCTCTCCCAGCACAGAAAGCAAAAAAGAGCAGCAATGCTGCTTCTCTGAAAGCTGCCCAAAAACATCAGCTGGAGACACCGGAAAATGCCCTCAGAACACTGGATGCCAAAGCAAGGCTGTCTTTTGCTTCTCCCCAGGATTTCTGTCAGAAAGGAAATTAATATTTGTTCAAGATTTTTTGAAATAAAATTATGAAATGATGGCTGTGCTGAAGCAAACACTCCAGGTTACATCTTTGGGAAGAACAACACCAGTGTCAGTTTTCATAGGTATGTGCCCAAAGCTCTCAGGAGTGTGTTTCAGATCACCTTCCCAAGCATGGGTCTGTAGGTCTCTGCTCTCCAGGACGTGTCCCTCTGGTTGCTGGGGCTGTGGCAATTACCCAAGAGGAATAAACAGCTGGCACTGGGGCTGCAGGACCCGGAGGGCTCCAGCCCACAATAATTCATTTGGCAGAGCTGCCCTCATCTGTAGACATCAGACTTCCAGATCAGTAGCGAGGATTAATCCATTGAAAACACAGACAGGATTGCTTTGCCAGTGATCAAAGAAATGAAACATTCTGGGCAGCACTTCATATGCATACACACACATTTTTAGGAATCAACACACTCCATCGCTGTAATTTTATTTTTTTTCAAGACAAGGTAGCACACACAGTCCTTCCTGTGCTTTACTGGGGCATTAATTGCTATCAGTCACACTGAAATCCATGGGAACCACAAAGTTAAGGAATCAAAGAAACCCCAAAGCAGTTTTGAGTTGTAAATGATAGGTTCCTCGGGTGCAGCAATGCCAATTCACCACCAATAAACAGCCATTGAATGGCAGTGAAGAACTGAGAAGCCACACCCAGACAAGTCAGCCAGAGGGTGATGGGAAACCAGAAGATTAGATTAAACACAAAACTCTGCTCCAAGGAGTATTTACATAGAAAGACAAAAACAGACAGAAAGCTACTTGTTAGCTTTGTATCTGTTTTATGTTTTTGTCCTTGTAAACTGGACCCACAGTTACCAGAAGAGATTGGAAAAGACATAGTTTCTGAAAGTAGAAACAGTATTTTTGGAAGAAAATGTGCAGGACAATTTATACCCTCCCTCTGCCCAGACTTCCCAAAAAATGAAGAAAAACAAAGTATATAAAAAAAAAAACAAATAAAGATGCCAAGGGAGTTAGAAAAACATGATCCATTTCCGCTGCAGAAAATTCCTCACAGTAAAGCTATAGAATACATCCTGAGATATTAGTTTTGGGACATCCACCAGAAAAAAAAAAAAAAAAAAGAAAAAAAACACCAAACCCATGGGAGTAATATGCTAGGAAGCAGTCCCTTTAAGAAATTAAATGTTCAGAGGGTAGAACATCATTAACCAGTAACAAGAGGGATGACAAATGCATCATTGCTTTCACAAGCTGAGATATAGTCAAGATTAAATTATGATTCATCTTCTCCAGCACAGCAAATTTACTAGAAACTGTGAAAGACCAAAAAAAAAAAAAAAACCACTTAACAGTAATTGTTCATCACACAGCCTGGCTCCAGAAGCCTAAGGTTTGAATTCTCTATGTAAGTCCTGTCAACAGTAATGAAGATCAGAGGTGGTTGCACCTTCTCTGTTGAAGTCTTTATGCTTTCCAGCATCTCCCAAACTGAATGACCTGTGCTGTAATATATAGATCTCATCATCATGCTCTTCATTAGTCATCCATTGATTTGAAAAGCTTATTTTATCATGTACCTGTATATCACTGCATCTAAGTGGGCACACACCGTAGGAATGCAAGCACTGTTGAAGCACCAAGAAAAAGGACAATGTCGATCTTTTCTAACAAAGGACAATGTCGATTTTTTTTTGCTTTTCTCACTGCCATCTAGTCCTAACATTCACTTCACTGTACAGAAGAGTTGAAATGTCTCAGTGCAAGCATGCATCTGTGGCCAGCACCAACACACATACCTGAGAGGCAACGTGAGCACTGCATTTAGAGCTGAGCCTGTGTAAGTGCACAAACATCACAGGTATGTTACACAGACCCAGGAAGTTTTAGGGCAGTGCTGCTGCTTCATTCCCATATATTGCCATGAGGTTATGTGGAGCAGCCACAGCTGTTTGGGGACCCTGACATGCTGCCATGAGTGACTGTGTGGTGCTTACCTCAGCATGGTGTTTCCAGGGCACAGGAGATAAGAGGCATCACATTTCTTCCTGCAGCTACAGGAAGGCAGAACTAAAGCTGCTTGGGTGCCTCAACTCTCAAACAGCCTGTAATTTTCAGAAAGAGAAGGGATTAACTGGTTCTGGGTTCCCAGAGTACCCAAGGTGCTGATTAGAACTGGATTTGTGAGAGAAAACAACAATTTAGAAAGAAAACATCTTGGGTCAAGTTGGTTTTGCTTTAGCTGAGCCTGCACCACTGATCCCCTGGGCACCACATTCCTCCCTCACTGTGCTGCTCTGCCAAGGACTGGAGAATGGGAACTGCTGGAACATTGGAAGTTTTTATCCAGCTGCTGATCAGGAAACCCAGAACCCATTCAGCTGATGTGCCTACACAAAGCAGACCAACTGAAGACATGTTCCATTATTACAGTTCCTTAATATATAGTTCAAACAGCTTTAGTATTCCCCAATTTATAGAGACCAAGAAGGGAAACAGAGAACTGACCTTCAGGAAAAGGATAGAGAGAAAAATGTGTGGATCTAAACTATTCACAAAAGAAATACTGTTTAGTTACAAATACCATATTTTTTTTAAACATTCTGAGCCCAAGACCTGATGCTGGCTTGGACTTCATTCTGTTTCTACATCAGCACAGATTTCTCCCTCTCTTCTGCATACAGGTAAACAGGATTGCTTTTATTTCACTGAAATGTGTAACCAGATCTTTATCTGTGCTCTAGCTATCAAGGTTTAGTTAACAAGGAATGAGGAGTTGGCTAATGCCCTAATACTGTATTACCAGTGTGATTAAATACCAACACAACCATTGCCCCAAAAGCCATATGCACAGAACAGGCTTTGTTGCAGCATCTTTCAAAAGTAGGACATCCTTGGAGCTCACTACACAGGCTCTGAGAGGTCATAAACCCATGAAAACAGCACAGAAGCTCAGCTTTTCTACCCAGACAGGGATTTTTTTTTTTTTAATATACTTTATATCCCCCAACAATTGCTTGGAACAGCTACTTGGATTACCAAAGAGAACAAGCCAGTGATACACTGCATAAAAATTTTTGGGACAGTTAGCACACCAAGTCCAAAGGATACAATTTGCATGTTATGAGCTCACCCCCATCAAGGGAAAAAAAATAAAAAATGAGTCAACATAAAAACTAAATCTCAGGTGAAGATTAAAGGGTATTTATATCAGCTCTGGAAGCAAAAATTTCAAGAAACAGTGCTTTCTTTTGTGTGCAAGTCATACCACAGCCAGACACTACTTAAAAGAAAACTCTCATTCCAATAGCCAGAGTAAAAAAAATAAATAAATAAATAAAAGGGAAAAAGCACAGCAACGTAAAAAAAGCTCATATGCCAGGCCAAGTATTTCCATAATGCATTTCTAAATCAGAAAACCTTATGAAAGGAAGTCTGGAAGTGACTGCAGCAGTCACTGAGTCAGTCCATTTCCTCATTTCCTTAAGGTACAACACGAGAGGCTTTACCCCTGCCCTCATTCCTGCCACTGCAGAGCCCTGTGAAGCACATCAAGTTCAAATCCTGCTGTGTGCAGCACAGACTATTCCAGCACAGCCTGGGAACATCCCAAGGGAACGTCCCTGTCCCCTCAGTGCTGCTCCTGGAGCTGGGCAGGGCTCTCAGACCTCCTGTTCCTGCCACAGAGCACAACTTCTTCACTGATGCCATCAACTCCAGGCAATTCCTTCCTTCTGTGCCTGGGGAAAGTGGGCTCCTCTCTAGGCAGATTTACCTGCTACCTGTGACTGCCATGTTCACAATCACATACATCCAGGGAATATCACAGGCATGGATTCAGCTTGTGAGCACATACTGCAGTGCTCCTGCTGTCACTAGTGATGTGGAGCTGCCAGGAGAAGCTCTTGGTGTGTTTCATTTGAGAGTTTTTGTGTCCTCCATGACCAGAATTGCACCTCCCTCCACCACACACAGCAGGGGCTGTTCCACCTCTGCCCTTGGCTGACCACCAGACCTGCCAGAGAACACAACCCGTGCCCTGCCTGGGGGAGCAACACAAGGTAACACCCAGAAAAACCTCAAAAGCCTTGGAAACGAAGGGTTTGCTCACCAGATGCCCTAGTGCATAAGTCAGTGACATCCAGAATAGTTTATTCTTGGCTTTCTGCGATTGACAGGACAAGCTAAGAGTGCTAGAACCCTGGTTTCTTCACTGGACGAAAGATGCCATAGGTTTGCATAAAATACGACTAAAAAAATTGTGAAGAGGTACAAGTTACAGACGTTGAATTGGATGCTACAACCCTCCTTATGCTCTCCGTGAATACATAAAGAGAGCCTAAGGCAGATTGCTAGGAAAAAAGTGCAGAAGGCAGCACTTCATTGGATTCCTAACATCCAGCATATCAACTGATAATGAATCAACTTTTGCAGAGCCCATTTCCCCAAGGTGTCCTGGCAGGCAGGGCATGGCAGCACACCAACAGTTCACCTCGGTATTTTCAGTACAGCACTGGGCAAAGAGCACCCGTGCTTTCCAAAACCAGAAGCTGAGCTTTGCACAGGCCCCTTCCAGCTCATCTCCCTGCTGCTGGGTGATGCACTTAGGTGCTGGCTCCTCTTACCTTTCCTGGCAGGGACACTCGGAGTCACCCTGTCTCATCTGGCAGCTCTTGGGCAGGGCTCTGATCATCTCCAGCAGGTTAAAAGGTCAGCTGAGCAAATCTGCTTAGGGCAGAGCCCGGCAGACAGGGGCAAAGATCACAACCAGGATATCCAGCACTGCCACTGCTGATGGGGCTTCACCACTCCGGGTGTGCCAAGGGCTGTGGGGAGAGGAAACAGCCTGGGCACAGAGGGCAGAGAGCACCCAGCTCTGACAGACCCTGTGACTGCACAGGCACGGACACTTCTGGGGTTAAATGCAGTAAATACAACGTCCTTGCACTCCCAGACAGAAACCTCATATTTTAGCAACAGCTACCTACACAATTAGCAGGTGTCTTTCTCCCCTTTCTTGCCTACACCCTCTTTTTCTGATCCCTGCGAGGCTGCACACACATCTCACAGCAGACAATTGTACTGCTGGAAGTTTAATCAAAAGCAATAAGAATCTAGAATACACACTTAGAGGAGAAAATAAACAGGTAATGGCAAAGAAACTGAAAGAGCAATTAAAGCACAATTTTAGTGGAAGAAAGAAGAACCTTTGGCCCAAGTCTGGCTGCCACTCTGACATTTTGTGACAGAAGTTTCATAACAGCCTTGTAAGCAACGCTGACCAAAACCTTCCAGTCACAGTATCTTGAGTGAAATTTTTAAACGTGCTACACAAGCAAAAAGCTCAGCTGTCTCCACATCTCCTGAGCACTGGCAAGGTTATCATTAGAGTGTCAGTGCTGTAAAACAAACCCAGTCATCTACCATTGCAGCAGGGAGAGGATGGCTCTGCTGAGAGCACCTGCCAGGGTGTGCCAGGTGAAACTCCATCAGCACAGCACATGACTCAGCACCCACCGCCTGTGCCAGCACCCAGCACCCAGCTGGAATGAAGGAAACCTCTCCTCACCTCCCCCCTCCCACCCATGGGGAACACAGCAAAGGCAGAGCATTGCAAATGGAGTTTGAAGCCTTAGGAATGAAAAGAGCCCAGCGGATCACAAGGTGCAAAGCAACTCTTCACACAGGACTACAAATACTCCTTTCAAGATTAAACTTGATCAAGTTTAATCGAGGTATCAAGAAATATCAGAAATGTGGATCCCAGTGCCAAAAATAGAAAGGGAACAAGGATACACAGAGACTCTCCATGTGAATACAGATCTGTTTAGTAATTAAATAATTATTGCAAATATTACCTTTTTTGCTTCATTCTAATTGTGAGAAGTAATATTTATGTTGCCAATACTGATTTCTAGTGATGAGGTCCAAAATAATCTATTAGTTTTCATTTTAAATTCCCCATATCTAGCAGAACAGAGAAAAGCTCTCACTCCTCTGGATATTCTTCCCAAATAAATCAGAATCATCATTATAATAATAAGAATCATCAGCCAAAAGGAAGAAAACACTGTTTGACTTCACCTCCTCCTCCAAAATTAAAAGAAACACTCATCTCAGCCCTGTGACTGGCAAAATATCCCACCTAAATATTATACAACAGACAAAATCCAACAGAAATGGAGAAAATTTGGATTCAAAACACAAGGTGCTTCTTAGTATGACAAAGGTGTGGGGGTTTTTTCATTAGAGAAACAGTCATTAAAACTAAATGTACTGATGGCTTCCATGATCAGAAGCACTGCTTATACCCTTACAATGCCTTTTGGGACCTAGCAGGAAAGTTGGGCTAAGTCATGAATTAAGCTGACTTTGTACAAGTCCCAGTAACTCTCTTGCCCCCACTTTCAATAAATGTTGCCTGTGGGTTGCCCTGCTGGCTGGATAACAAGTGATAATGCAGAGTGGCAAGGAAAACCTTGCCCTCCTTGGCTAATTCAGTAGAGCAAATAAAACTGAAAACTATTGGTTCACATTCTTTGCTCACTAGAACCATTAAAGCAAAAAAAAAACCAAAAAAACAAACCAACTGTGATATATCTGCATTAATATGTACCTCTAAATTAAATCTTGTGTGCAAATGTAAACCTGCTATACTATGTATGTCATTTCCGGATTTATCTTGAAAATTAATGAACTAAGAGAGACACTCAGATAATTACACAGCTGTTTTTCAGAAGCCAATGTTTGTAGTTCTATTGACTTGTGACTTCAAAAGAGCCAAACTGCCTTACAAACATAAATCCTATCAAGTTCTGGGTCAGAATCCACAAAACTTTATGACAAAAGGCAGAAGTTTCATATGGACACTGCTTTGCAGAATCTCCAGACCATCCTGAAGGATGCACACAGGTGCTGCCTTAGAAAAAACTGAGTCAAAAAACTCTGTCTAACACAGCATTAAGTTATTCATGTATTTTACTGAGTGTCAGGGAGAACCTTAGACTAACCTCTGTAAGGGAAGAGTATTGTGAACAACACACAAAAATATCTCACCTTGCTCTGAAACAGCCATATAGCTCTTTTTGATCTCCATTAATACCTGATAAACAAAATAATTGGGAGACATGCTTTGATTCCATAACTGAGTTTGAAAATGCTTCTACACACGAGTTTCTTAATACCATCAATCACTAAGTCAGGTAGTAGCTACAGACAGGTGTGGTGGTCTCTACCCAACTGCATCAATAGGGCCTTAAGATGTCAAGCTCCTGCAGTTGTCATGAAATAGCATCAGAAATTCTGCTGGAGCCCTCTCAGCACATGCAGTCAGCAATCTGGAGCCCTCTGTGTGAATGTACTCAACAATCACAACCCTTCCCTCAGTCAAAAAGAAAACAGAGAAAAGAACACTTCCCTTTGCATCTCTGCATAGGAAAATGGGGGATTAAATCCTTGTGGCTCTCCTTTCCAACATAAATGCACAGAGGTGAACTCTACTGTGATTGTTCACTCCCGGGTGGGAAAGAACCCCAGAGAGAAAACCCTTCTAAGCGAGGGGACACCTAATATTGACTTGGTGCCACGGCAGAGTTTCACAGGGTAAAGTAAAGCAAGAAGGATTTGATTATACCCACAAACTCAGTTTTTTAATGCACTAATAGTTCATATTCATGGAGCTTGTGTCCAAGCCTTAACCATGTGCATGCTTCTGACATTCATTTAAGCACATTAGTGTTCTGAACAAAAATATTGTACACAGGGGTGTCAGCTGTTACTTTTAAAAATCCACAGATAGAAATGGGAGGAACCTACACTCCACGTTCACAGTCTGCAATCTTAAAAATGGCTCCAGACTTCAATATTCTTCTGTCCTTACAGCCACGTAATTACTGAAACAATTTTCTGAACTGACAGAAACAGTTGGCTGCATAGGTGGCAACCAAAGGAATTTGTAGCACTCAGTGAAAGGGGAAAATCAAATACCAAGCAGAAGGCCAGGAGATCAGATCTGAATGAGAACTCGTTCACATAAATTATCCAAGCCCTAATATCACATTCCCTCAGGAGTTCTCCGAGTTCACCTAGGATGCAAACGAGACCTGGAGAAGTAAGCTCTTGTGTCAGGATGCCCACTGCTTTGCTGCCTCTGAAAGGAGAAAAGCAGTGGCAATTCAAGTGCACAGCAGATCCTGTGTCCGACCCACAGCTGGGGTGAACGGTGACACGGGGGTGATTAGCACTGACTGCGTATTTACCACCACCAAGTCAAGCCCTACACAAGCCCTGTTTTTCCTTCTAATCAGCTCAGATTGCCATTTTAAATTATTCCCCAGATCAGCACAAGGGGCCATAAAGACAATCAGTAAGAAACAGCCTGATAACAAGCACACACAAAGGTGAACCCGTATGAAAGGAGGGCAAACTATGAATAAGCAAAAACCAAAAAGTACCCAGTATCTCGTCAAGTTCTTGTTTAACCAGAGGCTTTCCTCAGCTAGAAAGGGTGTCAGCAGAGAACACTGCATTCCGTTCTGAATTCCTCCCTTTGCTTTTAGCAGCAGCCTTCAGAGCCTGCATTTGTTTCTGTAAATCCTTCTGTGCTGCTCCCTGCGTGCAGGAGTATAGAGGGCAAGGGTATTGCACACCCCTGACACCACTAACAGATGGGGCTCACCTCAGCCAATAACACAGATTATGGCCTTTGCAATACACTCTTATCTGATTACACACAAAAGAGAATTCCACTATCTGCCAAACACGAGGCTTCTCAGAGGAGAAAATTTGTCTTCTGTTCCATCTTCTGCTTTGCTGTTTACAAAACTGGGGTTTTTTTGTTTTTGGTTTTATTTTTTTTTTTTTCTTTGCTGGACTGCATCATACATGATTTGCACATCATAGGCTAGGAAAAAAAAATCTTGGAAGATTTAAAAGCCTTCCAGTTAGATACGGGAGTCACCTATTCAGGTAAGAAAATTACAAAATATGTTATCAGAATAAGGTATTCATTTAAGGTCCTTAGTCTGCTAAAAGTAACACTGTATAATAAAAATATCACAGTTCTAGTGTCTCACCACCCCCAGAGAAAAGAATTTCTTCCTGACAGCTAATCTAATCCTGTCCTCTTTCAGTTTAAAGCCATTACCCCTTGTCCTATCACTACCTGCCCTTGTAAAAGGTCCCTCTCCAGCCTTCTTGTAGCTCCTTTTGATATTGGAAGGGTGGTCTAAGGTCTGTTGAATTACCATAAGGCTATTTAAAGGTGATTACAAAGCATCCCTGCTTATTCCCAACAAAGATTTCGCATGGCTTCAGGAATTCTGTTTTGATGCTCCTGCATGGCAGCAATAGAGAGCAATGAACTGCAGCACCCCTTTGGGCATTACTGCAGTCCAAACAGGCAATAAGCTGCCAGCTTAAAAGGTCTGAGAAGGATTTATGTGGACTAACAGATCCAAAGAAACTGCTTTTGAGGAAGCCAAAACTCCACAACACACAATGCCAGGCGCAGTCATTTTAAAAAGTGAATTGGTAATGTCGCCTTGGCTGAATGCAGCAATTGGAGAAACTGCTGTCCTCATTTCTCCAGAGCCAAGAACAGAAGTTTAAATCTAGTCCACTTATTCCTATCACACAACTCCATAAACCACCTGCCTCTCCAGGTTTTGCCATCACAGCTCTAGGGGGCCAAAAGCAAGAAGAAACAAACACAAGTTTCCTCCTAATTACACCAGTGTTAATGGGACATTGAAATAAGAACAATCAGAATGTAACTACATATAAGCCATGGCAGTAGCGTATTCTAATTTGTGTTTGGTACCACCTACCTTTCCCAGTACAGAATGGGGTTGCTCTTGTTCCTCTCCCCACACAGTAAATTGCCCACAAAAATGTGGAGGAGATAAGAAAACCCCTGAAAACATAACCCCCACTGAACACAGGGTTATCAACCCAGAGCAGAAAGAGGGCTTGATAGCACACACAGCTCAGATTTAGGGACAAGTCTGAATTTTTTTCCTTTCATGGAAAAGATAATTTTGGGTAACTTTTTACTTGCTTGTAAATGTAACTATGCATACATGAAAGAGTTAGTCATCTTCTCCAGGTCAAAAATAAACACAGCAATTTCCAGAATGTGTCACAATACAATATTAACTGCGTATCTGCACAGTCACTGAATCAGTGGACACTTAATAGCCTTAATTTAGAATACCTATATTTTCCAGAATCAGTCTAACGTACCCTGAACTACTAAGATCACTTCTGGAAGGGTCAGTTTGCTGTACAAACACCTCTAAAAGTGGTCCCAGTGATAAGAAGCGAGCAGTGTGCCCTCCCTGCACAGCTGAGCTGCCACACACAGGGCGAGGGCTGAGCTTTTCAAGTTCATGGACTCCACGCACAGAAAGAGCTTGAACAGCAAAGGTGCAGCCAAGAATCTGCTCACACACCAAATTCCTACAAACAGGTACACATTTATTCTAGAGATGCACGCAGGCCAGGCTGCCAGCATAGACACAGAAAACAAGTCCTCAGCCTTTCTGTAGCTCCTTGGCTCCGGGTCCAACACGTGAGAAAACAGGAGCACTGGGAGGCAGTTCTCAGCTTCAGACACCTGAAAATGTCTTCATTTGAAGGGAATCTAAACACACCATGCCCTCAAGAAGCACAGTCTCTTCCACTGGGAAAGAGAGCTTTTCTGCTGACACTGGGGAATCAGGGTGAGGAGAAGGAACAGGTTACCAGGCACTCACAGCAAATGTCACAGTCCCAATGGGACACAAACCACGTCAAAGTCTTCCTTTGAGTTTTCAAGATACCAGTTATAAAATACCAGAGCAGCAAGACAGCTGGAGCAGATACAAGGTATGTGCTAAAAGAGGTGAAAGACTTAAAGCGTACTCATGGAGAAACTGGAGAGCAATCACCTCTCCTGTTTTATGGTTTCTTACACTTCAGGAACATCTCCAGCCAAAGCACAGGCTCTCTCAACCACCACAAGGAATGGGATATCGACAGGATAGCGACTGGAAAACCCTGCTTCAGCCTATCTTAGTAAAAACCAAGCCTTTTCAGATCACACGTCTAGATTTTAGGGGAAACTGAAGGAAATGTGATCTCCCCACAAACAGCACCACCCTGATGTCAGGGATCTGGTAATGCTACACAACTTCAGAGCAACACTGAGGCAGTTCACTAAAAACACACAAAAAGGAAATTCAGCGTGAAACAGCGACGACTTCCCATTTCTGTATGCTTTTCTTTACACCAATTTGTTAAGAATTCACCTGATTTTACAGACAGGGCAGGAGAAGTCACATCACTTGTTGCAGACCACACGGCAAGAGGAAGGGGAGTGAAGCATGCTTCAGCTTCCCTTCAGAACTTCACTTCTCCACCACACGCTCTAAGATGTAATCCAGTATTTTTTCCTAGTGCCAGGAAGAGAACAGCACTAACAAACATCAACCAGCATTTTAAAAGGTGTGTGTTGGTGTGAGCCCCAATGCCCCAGCCCACTGCAACTGCAGCTCTGCTCTCTGCCTAGAGGCCATAAGGAGCAGGGGGGAAAGATTCAAATCAGGGAAGTAAAGTGGCTAATTACTCCTTTGAGCAGCAAGTAAAACGGTTAAAAAGATACATTTTATGTTCTAAAGCTTGTATTTTCAAGCAGAGAACTGCAAATTTGCATGTTTTCTCTATTTCTAAAGAAGCGAAACATGACAAATACTGAGACTGACGTAAGAGTCAGGCAAAGTAAGATTTAAGATCAGGGACATGCTGAGAGTTGAGTCAACACAGTTTTAAGTCTTAAAACCTTTACTGACCTCATAATAGGCAGAGACAAACTGTGTGGCATCTCTAGAGTTAGGAGCAAAAGTCTATTGCTGCTTCAGGGCAATTTCTCAAATGCATCCTCCAGAAAGGATAAACCCAGCTGTTTTTAGAGAAACACCCAGACACCTCAAACTAAGCATAAATGGGCATACACTCATTTAGAGAGCCTGTGTCAATGATAACAGACATGAATTCCAGCTCGGTTGTCAGACAATCTGTTTTCCACCCATGTAATGTAATTAGCACCCAAAACAAAGTGGCGAAATGAGGGAAGCAAGATGCCCTCTTTTCTCCCAGATCAAGGCGCTTCGTGAGCATCAATTAGATGTTAATGTCCCTGGGAGGCAAGCATGACAAGTCTTATTAAGCCATTTCAAAGATTAGGACAGTGAGTCACAGAGAGATTAAGAACTTCCTCAAAACCAAAAGCAGAGTCAGAGAGGGGGCAGCTACACCCCGGCTGGGACTGGCAGCAGAGAACGGCGCTGCTCCACCTTCCTGCAAGGTTTAGAGCCTCTAAAGGGGAAAAAAAAAAAAGTCCGCGCTCCCACGAAGTTTCCTGGCCATGCCAACACGCCTCCGTTTTGACCTGCAAGGGACCATCTTTAGATAGAAGAAGGCAGTCCCATTTCCACGCTCAGAGCTCATTTTGGCTGAAGGCACCAACAAGGTTGACAGCTGTAAACAGCTTTTAACGTCGACAGCCACCTCCAGATCTTTTTCGACAAGCTAGGGAGAGAACTTAAAACTTTTTGATACTGTCTCAACCTTACAGGCGTACCGATAACTAAATCTACAGTCACCAGTCCACGAGGCAGCTGTGCGAATTCAAGTCACATGCTGAACTTACACATGAAAAACGGAGTGATCACGACAAGACAATCGCTATCACAGGTTAACAAACACTTCAAAGCGCAAAGAGAAACTCAGCAGCTGCCACCCCAAATTAGCCCAAAAGGTGAGCAGAGAAGGATGTTACGCTGATTAACACACTCATTAGGACGCGACCAAACTAATAGCCCGCTCCAGTGTTGTAACACGTTTGGAAAGCGCTCGGCTGCCTTAATCGCAGACTACTCAAGGAGCGAAAAGATTATTTTGACTTTTCCTGCGTGGCCATCCGAGCCAGCGCGGCGTCACCGCCCGGCACCGGACCGGCCAGTGGGGCACGGAACGGCACTGCCCGGCTGGGCACGGCTCGGCACTGCCAGTGGGGCACGGAACGGCACTGCCCGGCTGGGCACGGCTCGGCACTGCCAGTGGGGCACGGAACGGCCCGGCCCGGCTGGGCACGGCTCGGCACTGCCAGTGGGGCACGGAACGGCCCGGCCCGGCTGGGCACGGCTCGGCACTGCCAGGCTCAGCCCGGCACTGCCAGTGGGGCACGGAACGGCACTGCCCGGCTCGGCAGGCACCGACCGCCGCCGCCCGCGGAGCAGAGCCCGGCTCGGGGCGCTCCCTTGCTCGCTCCCGCCCGCGGAGCTCCGTGCCCAGCCCCGCTCTGGTCCGGTCCGGTCCCAGTCCCGCTCCCAGCCCCGGTCCCAGTCCCAGTCCCGCTCCCAGCCCTGCTCCCGGTCCCGCTCCAGCCCGCCGCACCTGCTCTGCCCGTCCCGCGGACCCAGCGGCTGCGGCGGCGGCGCCGCTCTTCATGCTGCCGGCGCGGCTCGGCGCGGCTGGCCGGGCTCGGGGCGGGGCCCGTTGCCCGCCCGGCCCAGCCCGGCCCATCCCAGCCCCGGCACGGCCCCATCCCAGCCCCGGCACTGCCCAGCCCCTGCGCGGCCCGGGCCAGCCCATCGCAACCCCGCGCAAGGTGCGCGCTCTCCGCCGCCCCGAGCGGGGCTGATCCCGGCTGGTTTCCCGAGGCTGATACCGCCCGGTGTCCCGGGGCTGATCCCGGCCGGTTTCCCGGGCTGCTCCCGCCCGGTTTCCCACGCCTCTTTTGGGTGTTTTTGCGGAGTTTTGGGTCCCCGAGCGGCGCGGAGCGGGGAATCTGCCACGGGGGAAGCGCTGCGAGCTTGAGGAACTCGGGGCGCTTCCTCCCGGCTGCTAAAGCTCTGTGTTTGGGGAAGTGTAAATGTTGTCACGTACTCGGCGGGTCCAGGAAGGTTTCGGTCAGCAGGCAAGCAGAAAAACGCTGGGGAGAAAGTTCAAGGTGAGCTAACAGCGCTGGCACTGTGACAGCCCGGCTGCCATCGGCAGGAACGTCTTGCTGACGGCAGAAGTGAAGTTGGATGAAAAAGTAAGAAAGAAAAACAATCGGGAATCACTTGAAGTGCCGCAGCAGAAAGGGCAAATGAGCTAAAGCCCACATCTGCCAGCCGAAAGGCTGGACAAAAGCCGCAGCGGGCGCACTTTGTGCATAAGCTCAGCAGTCACAAATAGTGCCATGTGGCACAGTCACAAATAGTGCCATGTGGCACAGTCACAAATAGTGCCATGTGGCACAGTCACAAATAGTGCCATGTGGCACAGTCACAAATAGTGCCATGTGGCACAGTCACAAATAGTGCCATGTGGCACCGTCACTGCGGCAGGCGGGGCAGAGCCGGGGAGCGGGACCCTGCCTGCCCCGGCCTGAGCTCTGACCCCGCTCACTCCTGAGCCAAGTTTGAAGCCGCTTTTGGACAACGTGGAGACAGAAGAAGTGTGAACGTGGCCCTTTTAATCCACGCACAGCTGAGTGTAACATCATCTCTAGTGACCCGAGCGGTTCAGCCAACTCTCTAAAACAATTTGTTGATCTTAAGGCAAGAATTTTGTTGTAGAAAATACCTCTCATTTTGGGTTGAAATTTGTCTTCTAGGTTTTTTGCGTCGTGCTTGGCTGAACCCAGATATTACTCAATGATTAACTTTGAATTGCAGTATGTTTGTCTGCTGATTTAACTTCAAGAGATTAACTGTACTTTTTCCTCGAAGTGATAAAAGCAAGAATATAGAAATAATGGTGCATACCATTTCCCTGTTATCTAAAAGACTATCACCTTTAGCAGCCTTGGGGAAGGCAAGAACAAGGAATGAGAAAATCCTCTTGGCAAACTTCCAGGAAAAAAGAAAGTGATCTGTAGTTAGCAAAGGGGGATGTGTGTATGAAAGAAATCATATTTGTATGAGTTTTACGAAGTCTTGCTAGTTTCAGTCCACCACTGAGAGCCAGAGAACCCAGAAAATACAAAGTCTGAAAGAACTTAGCCCCTGTTGGGAAATACTCCAAAACTTCTTTCTTCAGGATAGATGTTCCTTTTTGGTTAGGAAAGATGATTACAGCACTTGGTCTCCCACATATTTGTTCACCTTCACAACTCCTCTTCCCTCCATGCCTCTCAGAAAAAGTTAATAAGTCCTTAAAAAAACCCCTTTCCTGCCAAGTTCTTCCAAAACTTTTCTGCATCATCCGGGGCTGCATGAAGACCAGCAGGAACGTTGCTGTTGATGTTTATTAACTATAATTAGTGTATTTACTCACTGTCCTTAACTGTTTGATCTTTGACAGTGGCTGAAAGATGACTGTATAATTCACACTAAGCTGTTATCACGACCATCTTTAAAAATTATGTTTCATTAGATGTTACTTAACCAGAATTAAGAAATTCTTTATTCACAGTCACACCTACCTCTCTCCAGAGGAAAACATAACTGAGATAGATGCAGTCTAGTCACTCTGGGCTAAGATGAGCACACATCAGTTAAAGATTAGATGAATAGGCATTAATTAGGAGCCACCAATCTGGCATTACGTGGGGCTCTATGGGATATCCTAACCCACTCTCCCTTCTTTGAGGTGTGGGACACACAAGCAGAAAGAGAAATAACAACTTCCCCTGGTGCTGCACAGCCTCCCCTTCCCCTGAGACCAAGTTCCTAACCCTTTTTTTAACAGTGTGGCTGCTTTGTAATTTTTTTTGTCCAATCCTAGCCTGTTCTCCTCCATTGATAGGAGAGGAAAAGGGAATAAGAACAGTCCTTCCAAAAAACAATCCAGCCTTACTAACTGGTCTAAAGCTGTGCCTGCTAACTCTGCTGCAGGATGTTGATCCCTCTCTGTGGCTGGTGATGTGCAGCACTCCCTCTCCTGACCTGTGCAAGCCTATCTATTCAAATTCTTGTAAATGAGTTCCTATCTACATACCCAGCACAATAAAACCCTTCTTGTGGTATTCAAACAACTTGTCTGATCCTTTTGAATGAACTGTGGGTGTCTTCAAAGTTAGCTGAATTTTTCATACAGGAGGGATGGCCTGGTTGTGGCCTGGCTCTCAGGAGACCATGCTGAGCTCCCTCCTCAATCCTTTCTTTTCTTTCTGACTTGGAGAATTCATCATGGGTCAGTTTGTGGTCTATGGGGTGCAGGTAATAGGACTTCTTTCCCTTATGGGGGTTATGAGGGTGAAGCCCTCGACATTCTGCTGCATCATGTGAAAGGCCACTGTGGATATTTTCCTGTTCATGGCTTGAAGATGCTCATAATGCACAACTCCGATGAGAATCAGTAATTAAATACAAATTTTCATGTTCTCTTCCTTCATCAATGCTTTTTTGGTTTCTATCAACATAGAAAGCCATGAGGGCGGTTCTTTTAGAGGAATTTTGCTTTGTAGAGTGAGGAAAAGAAAACAGATCTAAGGAAAGGAAGCTGGATTCTTTATGTGGGAGCATGTAATTTTCCTGAGGCCTGGAATAGCTGGATTTTCTTACCACATGTGCAGGAAATAGCCCTTCCTACCCAATCCTGGGTGTATCAGATAATACTCTTAGCATATAAAGGAGCTATTCCAGCGGGATCCACCTTCTAAACAACATTTCTGTTCAAGTTTCCAAGCACATTAGCAGATTTACACAGGTCTGTTGAGGCAGAGTTCAAAACACTTTGATTCATTAGAAAAAGCAGACAGAAGTACCTGTGAAGCATACCCAGCTCCTTTTCTAGCCTTTTTCCCACGGGAGTTCATTTGTTAGGGAAGTTTGGGGATGGGTCCTTCATCATCCTGCCTCCCTCCCTGAGCAGTTTCTCACATATTCATGATGCATGTTACTGACACAAATCTAGGAAACTTCACTCTTTGGGTCACGTGTCTTTGCTGGCTGAATCTCCCTGAGGCTAAAAAGGATTTTACTGATGTGCAATTTTTAATAATATTCCAAATATGGGCACAGGATGATCTCTTGCTCCTGGTATCATTTAACATTAATCGGTTCATTTCCTAAGACACTTTGCTAAATGCAGTTTCATAGACAGACAGACCAGCTAGCCAGCACCTGCCTCTTCAAAATCTTCAGCTCATGAATCAAAAAAATTCCTTCTTTGAAGGCAGAAGAAATGAATCTCAGAATCTCTAGGATAACTTTGATTTCAGTAAGGCATGAAATTAGAGTCCCGTATTTATTCCTGTAATGGAGTCACGTCTCAGTGTCATTTTACTTCATTAAGGGCTAATGTCAGCTCTGGTGATGTTGTAATTACAAGTCCTGGAAACATTTTTTGAGTTCTGAAAAGCAACAGTCACAACCCTAAGAAGTTTTAAACCTCTCATGGGGCACAAACCATCTTTCAAGGTGTCTTTGAATTTTAAGATTTGACAAATAATCAAATAAAGTGGACATTATGAAGGGTGGAATAAACCATTATTGCAAAGAGCTGCATCTTTTTCTTTCCTTCTTGTAGCCAGTCTTTTAGTCAGCTCTTAAAAGATTTAGTGTTTCATAAAGATATGTTTTTATTATCCTTAGGAATACATTAAAAGCCCTCATTTTATCAGTGTTAAGTCATCAGAGTTTATTCCCCAGATATTTTATATTTTCATTTCTGACGGTTTGTGAGCTCAGAAGAATAAAAAAGAAGCTTTTGATTCTGCTTTGATTTGCAGAAGTCAGTACTCTGAGAAATACATGAGAGATATCAAAGCCATGGAGCTGCTTCTGTTGAAATAAATGCCAACATCTCACTGACTTCAGAGAGAAAAGGACCGAGTAATTAAGTGTTGTTTTGCATGGATTCCAATGGGCTTGGGCTCAGGCCTGGTTTCCCCAGCCAGTGCTTTGGATTGTGCTGACAAACGACTCTGTAAAACTCACCCACCGAGCTCAGCAAAGCCGATAAGATTTCCTTCCTGCACTGCCCTGCGAGCGCCTTCCCTGGAAACGTGCTCTGCCTTTGGCCACGCTTGGTTTCACATTAAGGCTTTGCAGAGAAAAACGAGACTTCAGTGTGATAAAGTGATAAAATTTAATGTACACTCTTCCGAGCCAAGTGATTCCAGGCTGTGTGCAGCTGGGAAATAGATTCTGCTTTGCTGGGGTGCTCAAACATCTGCATGAGCCAGTAGCTGCCAGCTGCTTGAGGGATTGTCACATTGCAAAACAGGCAGAGAGGGATCCGATTGTATCAGGAGAAAAACACAGTGCTCTGTGAGAGACATGCTGGGGAAATTTTGTGAGAAAAGAAAGAAAAAAACAAACCCAAACACACAAACAATAGAAGCAACTCACACACCTGCGTGGAAACAGTTCCTAGAATGTGACTGTCAGTGAGTAAGGGGAACGTTCTGTAAACACATTCTTAATACAAATGAACTTTTCTCTGTGTGTTGTCAGCAAGAACGTAGATTATTTCTTGTCTGTGGGAAACCTTCTGTCAGAGACAAAGATCACTTTCCACATGCTTTGATCTTAGCATATTAAATCCTAGCAGAGATTTTATTTAATTAAATGTTATTTATGTTTTGTGGGTGTTACTGTACAAAGACTTCCCTGAGTGTCATTAATGGAAGAGTGACAGAGGATTTGAAGCAGGGAGGGCCATCACGATAAGTCTGAATGGAGAGATATTTTAGGGAAATCACAATTTCTCAGAGAGCTGAACACTCAAACATACTTGCCTAACTCAAGGATGAAACCACAGCACTTCTCAGTGCCATCCTCCTGGTCTCAAAGGCTCTTCATTTTTAAGTTGAACACTTATAGTTGGTCTGTGCTGCTGAAATTGTTTCTTTAATTGCTGTGACTCTGTACACATGGCTGAAGAAGATATGGTCTTTTTTAAAAATTATCTAACACAAATGTTTCTGACTTGCTCTATGGAGATAATGGAAAACAACCAGCAACTGCTGGGCATGAGTTTTGTCTGTTATACATTATTGTCTGTCTTGACAGCATAAAATTAATAAATTATATGTATTCAAACCGTCTTTGTTTAAAAAATAAGGTTGCTAAGAAACAAGAGTTATGCACGTTTAATGCCATTTAAGGTCAGAGGATCCTGTCAATAGGAGGGGAATAACTGAGGACCTATAGTTTCCACGTAAGTTTTGCTCATTGTAGTTGAACATACTTCAGCAAGAAGCGTTGATAATGATAAAAGTTTGGTTTACCTTTGGGTTTGCATCTCAGTATGATTTAAATATGTTACAAATAATTGTATATGTAAACTTTGTTCAGAACTGATCAGTTCTCGTGGTCCAGGAGGTAAATGTGCATATTGATATTTTTCAATACTATTCTTATTGTTAAGAGAGAAAATTAATCCAGCCTCCTACATTTCACTGGAGTCCATACTATGCTCGTTTGAACCAGTAACCAACTTCTCTTCTGAACTTGCTCAACTGCTCAAAAAAATAGAAAAAACAAAAGAAAAGAAAAAAGAAAAAAAAAAAGAAAAAAAGAAGAACAAATAGCAGCAGAACAACACAGCTGCTAAACGTGAAAGTATTCCTGACACTGCCAGGCTGCCCATGGTACCGACACACAGGAGACATTTCCCCAAAGCTGGTGTTACAAAGTTGAGAGCCACAGGTCTCTAATCACTACCTTAGACTTAGGAGAATTATCCTCCAAACATTGCACTTCTTGCTGGGTAAAAATACAACAGTGTTCTCAGCCTGCTGCTCAGGAGCATGCTCTTCAAAGTTTAATTGCTTTTTAACAACTCACTGCAACTCCAGCCCTTTTCTTCTTTTAATTTTGTATCCAGCTACAGCAGCGCTCAGGATTTCTCTTTCTTATCTGATCACAGGGAAAAAAAAAAATAGCAGCTTATTCTTGCTTCCACCCTTTCATCCCTGGTTTCTTAAACGGGGCCTAAAGCCATTTTCCTGTTTAACCTTGTGGGATAATTAAGCTGTTCGAGCTTAGTCAGCTTCAGTTTTCCCAGTTCAGCTGGCCCCGCGCCAGCGCTGTCATTTTTCCAGAAGCGCTGGGGAAGGAAGGAAGGAAGGTTTCCATCACATCTGTGCTCCCAGGGATGCTCGGTGCTGCCCTGGGGATGCACACAGACATGGGGGCTGCCAAAATCGCTGTGCTGCGTTCTGGGGGGCTGCTCTGGTTTTTGGGGATGCTGAGGATGCTGCAGCTGCTGCCTCCCCCGGGCTCTGCAGGACCACATCTCCTGCTGCCCCTCAAATTGTCACCAGGGTGACACCAGGGCTTGCTGAGCACCTTCCCTTCCCTTCCCTTCCCTTCCCTTCCCCTTCCCCTTCCCCTTCCCCTTCCCCTTCCCCTTCCCCTTCCCCTTCCCCTTCCCCTTCCCCTTCCCCTTCCCCTTCCCCTTCCCCTTTCCCTTTCCCTTTCCCTTCCCTTTCCCTTTCCCTTTCCCTTTCCCTTTCCCTTTCCCTTTCCCTTTCCCTTTCCCTTTCCCTTTCCCTTTCCCTGGCTATCCCCAGCTCACACCATCTCCCCACATGGCAGCACGAGCAATATTGTTCCTGACAACCTGCAAAATATTTTTATGAACTTCGCCGTTTAGTGTTTAAACACGTCGTGTTAGCAACTTCACACAAACAAGCGTGGCTTGCAGGGAGACCTTTGCAGACTCGCACCATCTGCCAGTAGCTTTCCTGTGTCAGTGCCAGCATTTAAAAAAAACCAAAAAAGTATTCTCTAATTAAAAAAAGAAAGATCCCGTGCATGTGCAGATTTGTCAGCAGGGCATCCCTTCCTGCTCCTCGACACGGGGTTTGAAATAGCAGCTCTCTTTAAGTGCCCTTCACGTGCAGTGTTTGCCATCCACACCTGGACATACCTGTGAAACCCAGCACAGCCCCAAAGCCTTCTCTGACGTTCAGCCTTCCTGATTTGCAAGGCTCCTCTCTGCATGAGAAGTGCTCCTTTTAGCTCCCTGCATTGCATCCTGGCAATTCCTTAATGAGCAGCAATTATGCTGCTCTTCCAAGATAATCATCTGCCATCATCCGTTCACCAACATACAATGTATAAATGTATATATTGCTTATAGAGCAATAAGCAATATATATATTGCAATGTAATATATTGAATATAAATAAGCAATGTATATATTATATATACACACACAATATAGCAATGTATAAGATAAAGACTAAAAGGCATTTTCAGAATTAAAAACAAAAGTCAGTTTGAAATATCTCTGCAGGATTCAAATGGTTTATTTACTTCCTGGTGAGCAAGAGATCACTGGCCTTTTACTTTCACTCACAGAGACAAATATTTGTTATCAGATGGTAAACAGAAGTTTAGTTGTACATGGATAATTCATATTGAACTTCAGTGCAGCATGAATGCTGTCCAAGACTGTTCCAGAGAATGGTTTCTTGTGAAATCTGGCAGATGAAACTTCCTTGTTAAAAAAAAGAAGTTCTGTGTCTCGAGCAGGCTCCCATTTCAATGAATGGAGTTGAAGGGCTGGTTTCCTTCATGCCACTTCTGTTGCCATTTCCTCCAGGCAGGGACAGAGCAGGACATTTTTCCTAGTGCCCAGTGCTTTTTAACAAGCACGTACATTTTGCTGGGTGCTCATGGAGAGAAAGTTTATGCTTTTGTATTTTTTGTTTCACAACACATCCAGACTTTGGAAACTTGCCAGGTCTTGCCTCCTGTTTTGCTTAAAACATTCGTCTACCGAGCACCAATAAGCATCTTAAACTAAACTAATGTCTGCATGTCATTGTTTATAAACGTGTAGGTGCTTGCCTGGAGGCAGAAGAGCCCATGATACTGCTGCCACTGACTGTTATTTGTATGTAGCCTTTCTTGGTTTAGAGTTTCTGCAGTATTTTTTTTTGTCCCAGATTTTCATTTTGCTCCACTTTCACCCTAACAGCTGAGGCCAAAGGGGGTCAGCTGAGAACAAGGGCTTGGAGCATCTCCCAGGGCTGGGCTGGGCTCTACCACCAGCACTGCTGAGCACAAATATGCAGAGTTTAATGAAGTCAGTGGAAAGACGACTCCTGGCTTCAGGTTAGCTGTAAATTATGGGAGTTTGATGTTATTTCCATGACTTGTCCACAGTATTTTTTGCCTGTGTTAACGGCACAGATCCTTTTTAAACAATGACAGAACTGCTCTTTCCAGTCAAGTGATGGGTTTGTAAGTAAATTACACTGCAGTGTGGCCAGATACCCTGAGGTTGCTGCTGGTTGGAAAAAGGGTGAAAAGAGCCTCTTCCTTTGGGGTTTGGGGACAGCCATTGGCTTCAGGGGAATCATCCAGTACCCTATTATTCTTTGCACTCAGCAGTCTGAAATAGGGGAATAGTTGTTGCCCTACCTTTCCAGAAGAGCAATGCCAAGGTAAATCACAGCTCTAGGAAATTATAGATAATTTATAGATATAATATCTATAAATATATAGATGAAATATATAATTATAGGGAAATTAGAGGAAAACTGGTCTCCTGTGACTCCCCAGCTGGCCAATGGCAGAAGTTATACCAGCACAGGAATCCCCAGTTCGTGTTCCATTTCTGCTCCCTCTGTTCATGTGACATGTGACATTCCCAGACTGTGTCACAGAAGAAGGACCATAGGAATTGCACAAGAAATGGGATTTTGTCAGTTTGCCAAGTCTAAAGAAATGCATGTTCTTGGAATCAAGAGCACAGGCCCTGGAAACAAAAGGACATCTTTCAAGGCAGTTTATTTTGAAGTTGTAAAGTGATTACTCTCCCTATACATTCATCTAAATAAAATAAAGATGTAAAGAAATAGTGTTAAGTAATTAAAGGGACCTAAATTTAAAAAAAGAAGGAAAATTTTGTTAAAAATACTGGTGGTGTACAGCAGACAATGTCTCTGCAGTCATGTATCAACAGACCTTGCTCTCTGAGCAACAATTTTCCCTCAGAACATGTTCTATTTATAACCCCCCTAAGCTTTTTGCAGTATGTTTCCTGTTCAGACACCAGAAAATGACTCAGCCCATCAGTCCAGTCACTTCCCAAACATGGGATTCAAAACCAGGCAGAAAATCATGAGCATGCTCAAAACTTGACTGATGAGTCAAAATACTGTTTTAACAGATTCTCTTTTTTTTTTTTCCTAAAGGTACATGTTAGAAGTTGTTCACATTGTTATTGGGAACACTTAGGTACTTGTTCCCCAAGAATGATAATATTTTGTTCATTCATACGCTGTGAAATTCTTTCTATCTCTGTAATTACTCTACCACAATATTATATCTCAAAGCAATGGCCAAAAGTTGTAACATGGACAAGTCTCCCCCTGCTCTTCTTTGGTCTGGGGTGGGCATTATTATGAAGGACTGCTTGATACTTTTAGCTTGCATAAGAAACTATCTTGGAATTACAGACAACTGGTTAAAATTGTGATTTTCATCTTATTTACTGCCTCACTGCTAATTTTTCAACTCTAGAATATGAGAGATGTTGCTACATTCTCTATGCACAAAAATGAACTGTTTAAATAATTTTAATAAACCTCTTCCTGCACATTTATCTGCAAAAGAAATGGAGATGGAACAGGAGTACAGAGCAGAAACATTTTCAATTCTTCTTTCAAGAGCAGAAGCATTATCAAAATCTAAGGATGGGATTACATGTGAAAAGAAGAAGTGATGCATAACTGCAATCTGCATGATTCATCATGGCTACAACCACAGAAATCCTTCCACACTCCACAGCTGAAAAAGAGAAGTATTTCTTTTTGTCCAGACGTAAAAGCACCACATTTCTGACATTTCAGCCATTTAGCTTAAAGAGAGCCTCATCTGCAAGTCTTGTATTAATCTGTTTGCACTAAAAAACCCCAGAATATTCCTGACCCTTTGGAACCTGAGCAATGTCTTAGAGTTTATGAGACCATGGTCTATTAACATGATCCACAGCTAGAAAATTACCTTCATTTGATATCTACTTCAATTTATTTAGGTTTTTTTTTCAGAGAGACAAAACAGCTTTTCTCTAATCCCACTGTCTTTTTTTAAGCAGATCCTTAAAGCGGGTTGAAAGTGGCAGAGGAACATGGTAAATACCCACAAATGAGAGAGGGCTTTTGGAATTAAACCTTTTTCACATTGACTAAATTGATATTGAGAGTCTTCACAGGCATGTGCCTGGCATGGGAGTGGGTGCCCCCACCCTGCACTTAATCTGCATTTTCTCTTAATCAGGACAAATTATATTTCTTAGGTAAGGTACACCTACCTTCCCTCTTTTTTCTGAGCCAAAGTTCTTTCAACTGGTCCTATATGGGACAAGGTGACCTTAACTTCTAAAAAATGACATTTTTATGGCTTGACATTATGCACATATTTACTGGGAGAGGACAGAGAGATGGGTCTGCAATGTCATCCCAAGCACACATGACCCTCTCCCTATAGCTGCAAGAAGTTTTGATTTAGAATTTTGTTTTAAAATAGATTTGGACAACTGCCTAAGTCTGAATGCCTGTGCTGCAACAGCGAGGAAAGAGGCAAAGAAGAAGGGAAAGAGGGAAAGAGGGAGGAAATTGGATTAAAAGAAAACTCCTCGAGTAAACTTAGGTGAAATAATTAAAGAAAATTCCATCTTACTTTAAAGTTCTTAGGAAATAAGGATTTGGAAATACAAACAAGTCAGCCAAAGTATAATTAAACAGCTCAACAGTGTACCTTTTATTCAACAAAAAGTTATTATACAGCTGCATTTTTTAGATTAGATGGAGCAAAAGAAGTTGTGTGCAGAACAGAAAGTACCACTGGGCACTAGTGTGACTTTCCAAGGGCCCTGTTTGTGCTATAAAAATTCCTTCACTCTCTGCTGTGCAGGGTGGCTGGTGTGGTCTCTGCTTTGCACTTTGCCCTGACATGGGGAGTTGGGATGCACAAAGCAAACCTGCCTGGGTTCCCCTGCCCAGGTAACTCCGTGCACCTTTCCTGGGAGCTCACAGCAGCAACCTCCTCCGGGCCAGGGCAGGCACATTACAGACACGGCAAACTGCTGGGAATTGTTCCTGTCACTCACTGCAGTTAAAGCCTTCCCAAGGAGCAGCAGAGCTCCTTTGGCTAAGGAATGCTTTAAGAAACCAGGATCTGTCAATTGTGGCAGAAATGGTTCCGAAAGAAGCACAAACACCACGGGGGACCCTGACCTGCAGGGATCAGCCTGGGCTCGTGTTTGCACACACAAATGTTAATTAACACTCATCCAGCCTCATCCCTCTTCCATGGACAGCACTGCTGGATCTGCGTCTGCCTGATGAGAAAATAACTTATTTCCTTACAATGATAACCCTGTCCTTCAGGCCAGGCTAAATGATCTCTGAGCTCTGCCGTGTCCTGTGGGCTGGGGCTGCTGCTGCCCCAGAGCCAGCACCTCATCCCACACTCCTGCAATTGTCATGCAAAGTAAATGGATCTTCTTAAGTCATGATCTTTACTGAAACTGGACATTAAAACACTCCAAGTATTGGATTATTTTAAAACGATTATTTTTTAATTTTAATTTTTAAATTTTAAATTTTAATTAAATTTTAATTACTTTTTTTCATTTTAAAATAATTATTTTTACCAGTCCTGGTAAAATTCTGTGTGAATTGTTTTATGTGAGTGTGAAACAGCAAATAACAGGAATGGAGCCATGTCTTCTACCTGTTCAATACAGGTTGAATACACCCCTGATAGCAGAGATTAGTGATAATCAGAAGGAAAATAGGCCTCAAAGGAAGATACATGCATAAATAAATACCTGAGGAACTCTATCTTAATTTAATTTGATTTCCTATCTAACACTGGTTGTTAATTTTTAACTATGTACTTTCTGTATATAGCATTATAGTACCCCTTTTAAAAGTATTTTAGCCTTAATTTAAAAGGCTGAAATATTAAAGAAGCTTCTGAATACCAAAGAAAATTGCACCTAGAGCTAGCTTGCCTCAGAATAAAAAAACCCCCACTGCTGCAGGTTATTTGTAGCTTGAACATATCTAGTTTCTACTTCCAAATTTAGGGTGTTTCTTCTGCTTGATGACAGTCACCTTTCCTTTACTGTCATTTAACCAGGTATTTAACACTGCATTTCTCTCTCTTTTGTGTTTTTTAATCAGAATGTCCAATGTTTTAGGATAATTTAGTCATACATACAATCAACACGGGGATGTTTATAAGCCACACTTACAAATACACATTATCTGTCCATTGTCAGGCTCTATCACCTATGAAACTTTGTCAGCTGACACTGTTTATGTTTCCATCAATTATTTATTTTCCTTTTGCAAACCATCTCGAATTTTGTCTGATTTTGGCAGACAAAAAGTAACTGTTCTGAAGATCCTGATCCATACCTTTTCCCAATTTAAATACTGGTATGTCATCTGTTTTTAGTCCATTTTATCCTATAATTTGGTAAAAATGCTACGTGGTCAAAAAATTCTTTAATCATCCCAGCTATATCCCTGAATTATTGGACTACAATCAAAGCTGAAAATACGTTTTTTAATAAAATTGATTACAAGAGGGACATATGTCATCACACAATGCAAAGAATAAATAATAAAGTGACTTGGGAATTTAAAAGTACTATATATTTCTGCTCTCACTATGTTGGCTGTAGTAAAACCCTCTGCCAGCAGTGTATGAGCAGGAAGTCTGGCAGGGCTCACAGTAATCCAGCCTGAAGTAAATAAAGGTGTGGGCAAGTTTCAAAACATCTCGGGTGGTGACAGGGTCACAGCCTAGGGCTCTCCTATGAGTGGTGAAAAGAAAATGTTCAAATGCTTGAAATGCTGTTCTGCAATGGGAAGATTAAAAAATAGCACAGCAGCCTGAGTCCAAAAGGGCACAGTAGCTGAAAAGTAATTCCATAAAAAGAAAAAAAATAAAATCAGTAAATTCAGTAAGTGGTTATGTTTAGAAGGCCTCAGTGCCAGATGGATTTCTGGCAATGAATTGCTGCCAGCCCTATTCCTTCTAAAGATAAAGAATATCAAAGGGGCAGCTTTGGGTCAGGAGAAACAAACACAAGGATGGTCAAGGCTTTGCAGAAGCAGATGGGGAAAGGCTGCACTGGGCCATGCAGTGGATCAAACCTGATATTATGGATTTCTGTGGCAGAGTTATCAATCAGAAGGAATAATTTCATTCACAGGGTTGACCCTCCTGGCTCTCACACTGGGATCCCACATTTACACTGGCCCCAAGCCTGTCCACCCTTGAGCAAAAACAAGTATGACACTGATAATCAGGGCAAAATCAGCACACAGAACATGACAAATAATGTTGGGCTTTGAAAAGTCACAGCAGTATTTTATGGTTTATGAAGAATTTAAATCTTTCAGTAACTTGCAGTTGACATTCTGGAACCTTTTCTGAGTTAAGCTCTGCTCTTGTCCCATTGATAGATTTTGTTTGCATACTTTATACAGAATGATTGAGTGGATTAGGAGTCACTGTTACCCACATGGGAGAAGATTCTTTACCTGCTTAGGATTTATTCTGGTTCCCAACACTGCTGGGCCAATATGCCAGAGCTGGGAATGCACATTGAGCAAAGCCCAGCTTGTGAAGAACGCTGTTTGTGGCACAAAAACCAGGACAGCTGTGGTGGCACATGTGACACCACAGAACCATGGCTCTGCACAGACACAGAGCTGTGTCAGCTGGAGAGCCTAAATTTATACCCAGCAGCATCAGGTTACAGATATGCACCAAAACCACCTACATGTCAATATTTACGTGGTCTTTTGGATTTGTGGATGCATTTGCAAGGAAGAAAAATGTTCAAGGACAGCAGATGCACCGAGTTTAACCACAGTTCCTGTCTGGGTAAACTTGGCTTCTCCTCTCATCTCTTCAACAGGATGTAAAAGTATTTAGAAATGTTTCTTCTCTGCGAGGAGGACTTTACTCATGTGATTAGTGGGTTAAGAGGTAAAGATGAATGATTGTAAAGTGCTTTGAAATCCAAGATGAAAGGTAAAGGCATTATGCAAGAATGATTATTTTACACCAGTTAATGTCATTTGTTCCTGATGATGTAACATAATGAGAAAGGAAGTATTCTTACACTAGACAACGAGGTCTGGCAAGGGAACTTGGATTCTGGCTGCCACAAAGTTTTCATGCCCCTGTGCTACATCACAGGCCCTGACCACAAAGGAGAAGTGATAAAAGGGTTTATTTCCCCTAGTGTTCTTAGCAGAACTAATGTGTGTTTGTGATGGGTGTGAAAGTGCTTGGATACACATGCACACAATGTAACACATCACAACAGGGCTATCATCACATCAGACAACACAACATCCATCCTGTAGGTCTAAAATAGGGGGCAAATCACGTGGGGATAAAGAAATAACTTTTTTTTTTTCCCCTGCACACAAAGTCTTTCAGTCCAGCATGTTGCTTTCCTTTTGTGGGCCTCCAGCCTTTCTGGTGCAGGTTTACAACACAGAGAAAAAAGACCCACCACAAGAAGAGGAGATTTGTGGGGGTTTTTTTTGCCTAGTCTTTTATCACCTGGTTTGTGGACATTCAGAGCATCCGTGTCCCACTGTAGGTCACCTGGTCAGCAAGTGAAAGAGAAAAGAGCCCAATGTGTCCCTGCATCATTTCCCCAGTTCAGCTTGCCTCACCTGTGGAGCAGAGGGGAGTTTCTCCTGCTGCAGGGGAGCAGTAAGGTCAGAGGGAAGGATGCAGTGGATGCAGGTGGTGCCCTTCCCGTCCCTGTCCCACTTGTACCAAACAGGCAAACCCTGACACTTCTCCCAGGCACAGCCTCACACACTGTGTGAGCAGATCCATCTCTGTGTGTGTGCAGCCACGCAGAGGAAATGTTTACACTGCCTGCATTTGGATTATGAAAGCATAAAGCAAGGGAAGGCTCCTGGAGGCACTGTAACCCATCAGAGGGTGCCAGCCCCAGCAGGGTGAGCTGCTCCCTGCAACGTGCCCTGGATGTGCCAGACACTGGGCTGTGCTTTTAGGCAAACCATCCCTTCACTGGCAGCACCCTAATCCCCTTAGGATGGCTCTGATACACTGATCACCAAAATCTAGGGCAGCCCTCTGAAGTAGCTGGGTCAGGCTCTAATACTCCTTTAGATCGTAATCCTGCCAAGATTTAACATTTGCAAATAACTTTATCATGTGAGTGGTTAAATGGGATGTTGGAGGACCTGGGTCAGAACTGGGGCATTCAACAGATTCCAGCTTTGGTTATATCTGTCAAGGATGCAGCAGAAACAAGGCAAAAGTCAGGGTGGCTGCTGAGAGAGCCTGGCTCTCTTGAATATGCAGCATTTCAGGACTTTGGTATCAGCTTAAACTCACCCACAACTATTCACTGCTATCAGCCTCAAAGGATTTTAATCAGCATGCACAGCTAAGTAAATCTGCAAAAGATAGGGAGTGGGCCATAGCAGTCTTTCTTCTGACACAAATATTCTGCACTCTGCCCTGCCCCAATGCCTATTTTAGTGTTTTACCACTCTTGTTTCTAAGCTTCCTCCTCCAAACTGGACACCTCAGCATGCAAATGCTGTGATGCTTTTACCTGTGCCAACCCAAGATAAGGCTAGAAACAGGAGAGCTGAAAGAGAGAAGCTGCTCTTTAATTTAAAAGCTGAGCAATGAGTGTTTGCAGCCCTCAGCTCAGCTAGGCTACCCTGCCCTTGCCACCTGAAAAATTCTGGCTGTGGTTTTGGCCTCTTACCTTCTGTGCAAAGAGCTGGAAGTTTAATTTAAGGGAAAAGAGTTGCATTTCTTGAACAACTTTTGTGTGTTTATGGGGGGCGAGGGAGGAAGAGGGAACTGAGTGGAAAAAGGTGTCCAAACAAAATATATTCTAAAAAATGGGGCTGATCATAGATGTGTCAGGTAATAAGTATTTTTTGGTCACTGCTGGGTTTGATATTGGATAATTCAGAGGGTTATCTAATTTTCCATGAGTATTTCTGCCTGAGGATCTGCTACAGCCTTGCTGTGTTCAGGCTGGTGTTTGTCATTAGAAAGCCTCTGTCCTATTGCTTACACATCCTCTCTCACAGGGAGAATAAACACTCACAGAAAAATTAAAAGTATTCTGGAAAAAAAAAGAGGAAGAAAACAACTGCTTGGACCTGGAGTCTGGTTTATTCAATTTATGCATGAAGGATGAATGCCAGGTATTACAATTTTTTCTTTTTTCTCTTTTTTTTCACTGTAATAAAAATGAGACCAGGGAAAAAACCCAACAGTAATTAATGCTGGTTTTGTAGATCAGTGTGCAATTAAGATACAGGTACTAGAGGAAGAAAAACTGGGCAAGGCCTGAGTATGAACAGTAAGTTCATAAATTCTTACCTGTCTGAAAACTATGTGTAATTGTTCAGATACTGAACAGTGCAGTATGAAGGAACAAGCTTTAGCATGTAATTAAGATCTAACTGTGTTCAGAATCTGCCCTTTATTTACAATAAATAATTTTTTACATGAATAACAAATTAGATAATTTTACATACATAAATTAATTTTAAAATAATTATTTGCAATAAATAAGCAAGTGTTCCCCTCGCCTGGTGAGGGGAACGTTTGGTGTGGATGTTTTTTTAGCAGCCATCACTTCCTGCTGTCCCTCTGAGCTCATTTCCAGCCCTTGCATAAGGACTCAGCTCTTTTTGTGCAGAGACACAGGGCCTGTAAAACCGAGCTGATGAAATGGGAACTGTTCTGCAGCTCCCACAGCACAGTCACAGCTCAATCTGTCACTGGGCTTGCTTCTGTATTGATTTCAGCCCTGATAAACAAATAAAATCCCTCTCCTTCCATTACAGGGGGGCTGGTGTTAAATTCAAGGTTTTGAACAAACCTTCGTGTTAAATTTAGTTTATTAAAAGCTTCAATCCTAAGGTCTTGAAAAGTTGCACAAGTCAGAAATGCAGGAGCAGAGACTAAAAAGCAAAAATGTCAGAATATAATAAAAGAACTGACCTTGCTAAATTACATCTCAGAGTCCATCAAGATCCCACAGGTACTTCATTCCTTGCAGACTGAAGGCCTACAGTAATAATTCCCCAGGGTGTCAAAAAAGTTTCTAAAATTTAGCTTAGACAAATGAAAAATCAAAGCACTAATCAAAGTATCTTTCTATACTTTCTGTCTGAAGAGAAGGAGATGTTACCACTATTTACTGCACAGAATTCTGTGTCAATTAGGTTAGAGCTGAAAACTTGAGAGCAAAGTTATTTGTTTAAAATAAAGGTGACAAGGTATAAAAATAGGCTGCTATTTTCAAGCCACACAACAGCTTAGAAGAAAAAATAGAAACCCACATCCAAGCAAAACCTTGAATATTAAGGAGGTTTTTTTTTTTACAACTCTATGTATAATAAAAAATTTATTTTCAAAAAGCTATACAAACCCTATTTTTTTCAGTCATTCTTTAAAATACAATGCTCATTGTAGGTGTCTCCCAGTAATTAGAGGCCACACTCATTAAGTAGCTCTGATATTCCTGGTTTAGAAAAACTCATAATCAGGAGATCATCTGACCAGCCCATAAATACATTTATTTTTTATAATCATTGGCTAAATTATTAGTCACATTTCTAGAATGTGTTGGAAACTACCATGTGCCTAAGACAGCACAGTCAGTAAGCATGTCTAAATAGTCATCAAATTCCAAATCCAAAATGTTCCAGTAATCCTGTCTTGTTGCTTGCCTGCTAACAAACAACAAGCAACTGTGCATGAAATATCATTGCATTTTATAATCATGGCCTTAGTCTGAAGCTCTCTCACAGTAAATATGCCTCTAATTTGTTTTTCACATAAAACTGAGCGGGTTTTAAAGTGCTTTTAACAGCTTAATAGGCGAGGTATTTTCGTATCTATTTTAAGGTAAAAAATCCAGAAGCTGGAGCTCAACAAAAAAACTCCAGCAAAAATCCTGACACTCCCACGATATTGTGAAAATCTATTGATGAGATGTATGGAAAAACGAACTGGTACAAGGAGTTTTTAAAAGCTGCTTATTTAGTTTCATCCTAGCATGGCAAATAGACCTACCCAACAATTTTAGCAGGCATGACAAAAAGCTTTTTTATCAGAAGGAATTCGGGTAAGGCAGGCAGGCTAAACAACAGAGTCCTGAGACATCAGAAGGGAAAAGGAAACGATTTGCTGGCCTGCAAAAGGAAAACCTCCTTTAACTAAACAGCCAGGAGAAAAGGCAGCACGAGGGGAGCTCGAGGAGTTTTGTCCCTGGCACAATTTATCCTCTGGATTTTATCCACTGGGGTCTGCCTGAGCAGGCACATGGGGACAGACAGCCACACCCTGCTCCCTGCTGCAGGGACAGCCCAGCAGGAGCAGAGCTGAGCCAGGAGCACCTGGATTGGAAAGCTGCAGTTCCCCTCCCTGCTCCCAAACCCTCCCTGTGTGTGGATGTGACAGCAGCACTGTTTGTCCCCTAATCCTTCCTTATTTCATCCCAAACCCTCCCTGTGTGTGGATGTGACAGCAGCACTGTTTGTCCCCTAATCCTTCCTTATTTCATCCCAAACACCCTCCCTGTGTGTGGATGTAACAGCAGCACTGTTTGTCCTGTAATCCTTCCTTGCTGCATGCAGGCCATCACTGTAGCACAGATTCAAAGGGGTTCTGTGGGGTTTGAAAGGATGTCCCTAATTCCCTGAAGAGCTGCTGTGAAGCTGAGCTGTGAGTGCTCATCCAGCTGTGCTCCTCCCCACGTTCACCACAGCTGGATTTCACAAGAGCCACTGGGGCAGAGTGTGGCTGCTGGGTTTCAAAACACCTGCAGAATGTTTGGGCCAATTCTTTGAGGAGGATTTAATTCTTTCTAATGAGCCTGAGTAAAATCATTAGCTTCCAGAGTGGCACAGGCAATCGTTTGGGTGATTTTATGAGGTATGCTCCAGCACAGCACAACAACACACAGTCACACTTGTTGGACATGTGATCTCAGAACAGAGAGCTCCTCTTCTAATGCTTCTACTGCACAGTGTGTTTTTATAATACTGAGCAAAGCAATCACACTGATTGATTTTGCTGCACTAGAAATTATGCACAGGTGTTTTTTCTTTACAATATAACTGATATTCCTTTTCATGTCATGATTTTACCATAAACACCCATACTGAAGTGCCTTCATGCCTGGAATCAAGCAAGGAATTACTTTGGAAAGTGGAAAAGTGGGAATCTCATACCTTTGGAGCCAGATCCTTCTCAGTGTTCCCTCAGCATATGTTGGAACCCTGAAGCCTGTGAGTTTTGAGCTTTCTGTTCTTTCTGGCACTGACCCCCTGGAGAACACTGCTTTTGACTTCAGGCCTTGGAGAAGGCTCCAAATTTGAATGATAGAATCACTGGTGTGTAGTTTGAATAAAAGTCGAAATAAATAAAATAAATAAAATAAATAAAATAAAATAATAAAATAAATAAAATAAATATCACATGGTGAAGGGTTTGGAATTTGGGGTTTTAGAACACAGCAATATATGAAAAGCAAAGTGGAGGTTTTAGGGCAGAGGTTTTTTCTTTTTCACCTTCTTCTTCATGGGTACAGGTGGTACTTTTGTGTTTGTATAGAAAATGCTGCACTGCAGGTCACGAGTGTTTGGGTCAAATGTAAAAATAATTTAGGTAGTTGGACTGTTTAGCCTTAAAAGACCTCGTAACAAGAGAGATACATTGCCATTTCACCATTTTTAGCTTTTTAGCTAGAAGTGCTGTAGCACTCACTGTAATATAGATAAGAATTAATAAACATCTGAGTCCTGATAATCCAATATCAAAAAGAATGAAAACAAACTGTGGCTGCAGCCAGTGGTGCATTACATTTTCTGTTCTCACCAGCATATTTTATAGGTCACTGTTTGGCCAAAGAAACATAACACGCTGTTCCTTCACCACTTCCCCCTTGCCCCCCTTTTTAAATTTGAAAACAGGTATCTTCTTCCAAGCTAAATACTTTTAACCACTGAACTGCACAGAAAAAGAAGGTCACAAGCTGACTCATCAGCAGGCTGGGCTCATCAAGAGGCTGGACAGGACATCAGGGCACGCCAGTGATAAATGCCAGGTACTGAGATACTCACCACCAGGGAAACAGGTGTATGTGTTCTCAAGGTTTCCTGTGATTTATGAGGTAATAAACATATTATGCCAGGCCAAAATGTCCTGGGCCTGCTCTTGCACTGCTTATGATCATGTACATGTGTATACATCTCCAGCCTGTGCACAGAGTGAGCTTTCCAATAAATCAGAGCCGAGGGCTCATCTCCCGTGCTGTGAGGCATAAACACACTGCAGGTGACTTTGGGAAGCTGACCTGCTAAGTTCACTGCCAGTGAGAGGGACAGCTGCTAAAGAGTCCAAGCCTTTATCTAAACAATTTGAATTCCAAGCATTCAAAATACAGAAAAACTGTCCTTTGCAGTTACTATTTGGCACCACCATCTGGATGCTCTAAGGAACTAAAATCTAGATTTTTTTTTTTTACTGCTTAATACTGGAACTACCAGCAGTGTGATCCTGCGGTTTATAGTTTTTCATTCTATTTTGCCTTGCTGGTAATGTACAAATACCTGTTCCCTTCTGCACAGGAGGGGGACCCTGCAAGAAGAAGAGGAAAATATTCTGTTCAGACCCTGCAAGTGCAGAGGAAAGCTGTTAGAAATGAACACATCAGCTCACAGGTTTTTTTACAAAGGCCAAATTTGTACTTTGTTACTGTTACAAGTACTCGGCATATTTCATTTATTCGGTGTCATATACAAGGTGAGCACAGCAGGAGCAAAGCACACCATTCAATTTCTTTCTGTAGCAGGAGGTACCAGAGGTGTGTGAGCCGAGGGAGGCACAGCCTCAGTGCTCAGTGGGGAGCAGGACAAACACATCAGTGACCCAGCAATGCTCTGCTGCCCTTGTCCCTCTGCCAGGGCTGCTGAATGCCATGGAAGGACATAAAAAGGAAATAAAAGTGACCTCCTGAAGACCCAGAGCAGGTGTGGTGGTGGCAGGAGATTGCATCTCTGCTCCCAGTGCTGGAGGCAAAACTCCTGCCCAGAATTTTGTCTGGAGCTGGGTTCTCCTCTCTGCTTGAAGGGTGAAATGATTCTACACAGCCAGAGGAGTGAGCAGCTGCATGAGACACCAAGTGTTGGAACCCTGAAGCCTGGGAGTTTGGAACTTTCTGTGCTTTCTGACACTGACCCCCAAGAGAACACTGCTTTTGACTTGAGGCCTTGGAGAAGGCTTCCAAAATTAAGTGATGGAGTTAGAATCACTGGTGTGTAGTTGAATAGAAGTGTGTAATATCACATGGTGAAGGGTTTGGAATTTGGGGTTTTAGAATATAAGAATAGGTATGGGACAAAATGGAGGTTCTGGGGCATTGCCTCTTCTTCCTTCTTGTTCCTTCTTCTTGGTTTTAGGCAGCAGTTTTTGGTTGGATAGAAAATCCCCCAGTGTGGGTCAAAGGTGTTTGGTTACTGGGTCAAAAGTATAAATAATGTAGATGTTAGCTTTTAATTTGATAGTTAGGCCTTAAAAGACCTTGTAACAAGCAAGATCCGGCTCCACTTTTTTCACTTTTATCTTGTTAGCTAGAAGTGCTGCAGAACTCACTGTACTATAAATAAGAATTAATAAACAACTGAGTCTGAACACGACAATCCATCTCTCGTGCTTCAATCCTGACTCTGAGTGAAGGCAGAGGAAAAAGAAGCTAGCCACTAATAACCAAGTTTTATGTCCAGAGAGCTGGAAGTGCCCATCCCTCCTGCCAGGTGTGAACCTGGAGCTCCCGGGATGATTTCCCTGCTGGGACTGAGCTGTGAGCAGGCACACACACAGTGCAGCCCTGAGGAAGCAGGTCAAGTGGCACAGTGACAAGGACTGGGATGGAAAAGGCTTAGAGAGGCTGAGTCAGTCATCATAAGCAATGATTAACTTCGGGGCTCTCTGCTTTTGGCATTCAGATCATGCAGAACCGTGGGATTAGTGCAGTGCCAGCCAGCCTCGTGTCTGAGCCCTTCCCTCGGCAAGGAGGAGGCAGATCCAGCCAGCAGAGGGAAAGGTGGGAGCTGAAAATGCACAAAATGTTCACTATAATAACTTCTGCCTCACTGTAAGCACTGCTGTGGCTGCAAACAAATAAACAATAAAATTTGGCACAAGAGCTGGAATGGCAGGAATGCTGTGGATCAGGATTAAAGTGCCCTGGCAGAGCAGGAACAAGCCTGGCACCTGTCCCCATAGTGCCTGCCTTGAGCTAGGGACAGAAATCCCCTGTCCCACAGCCACAGCCTCCAGATCTGCAGTTCAGAACAACACCCTGGGCACTGGAAACCCTCTGGGGAGATTTTACTGGAAACCTTTCTTGGGGAGACTTTACTGGAAACCCTTTTTTGGGGAGGTTTCAGTCGAAACCCTTTTGTGGGAGGCTTTGCTGAAAAGGAGAATTGCATGCACAGGACAAGCCAGCTGAGTAAGAAAGCAGTATGTCCTCATAAATGTGTTTGTAGGGGAAGGATCTTAGCTGTTCTTAGGAATATATGTGTGTGTAAAACTAGGAATATTCCGTGTGTTGATAACAAGCCTTAAAGGATGTGACAAGAGAGATAAGGACATTTTACAGCTCCAGCCATCTGAGGTGCTGCACAGCTTATTCCAGAAAACCTTCTCAGTTTCTACCTGGAGTGTGCTGCTGGATTTAGGGCAGAATTTCCTGGCCTGGATGGGATGATGGAGGAGCTGAAGCCTTGCTGACAAATATCAGCAATAGGCATCGGATTAGTTAGATGCCATTATTCAACCATGCTTAAATAACTGTTACACCATTGCAGCCACTAATCCTTTCTGAGGAAGACAAGCAAGAAAGCAACAATTGGGTGACCATTGCATGAGGACTGTACTTGCTTTGGGACTGAATGTACTGCAGTTTTTGAGGTGCTCTATTCCTTTCTGAAATATTCCTTACTAAGCCCTAACTCTATTAATGTCAAAACTCCTACCGATTTTAATGGGTCTAGGAAAAAACCTTTTTTTCTCCACCCCCCATCATCTAAGAACAACTCCCTCCAAAGATAGGAGAGAGAGTAGATATAGGATTTTCTAGCCATGTTTCACATGAGGATAATACTGTATTTTCATCTTTTCACAATAATTTGTCAGTAACAAGTACAAACGTGCCAGCTCTCAAACCCTAACAAACTCTTTCTTATGTAAAATATATCCTGAGAAAAGCATTGTGAGGAGGATATGTAAAGCCTGAAAACTTTTCAGTGTTTTTAATTTCTTTTAAAACTGATGCAGAAAATTTCTGAACAAACCACCAGAGATGTTCTTGTGGGCTTTAGGGATAATGGACCCTGCAGGGAAAAAGGCAAAGCAGTCTATAATGGAAAAGTCCATCTTAACAATTGCATGTGGTTTTGGAATACCCATGTAAAATTGGAAATGATTTTACAGCCAGTAGGAGGTTCCTAATTTCGTTTCCCTTGAGGAAATAAAGCGGAGTGGAAGCAGAGGGCAGGCAGTGTCCCGGTGTGTCCTCACCCCACTAGATGGGGATATTTCCATGGGACACTCCTGGCAGGGCTCAGCCTGCACCAGCACCGGCTCGTTCACCTCTCACATCCTCCACTTCTGGGCAGCATCAGCCTTAATTGTCACAAATACTAATTCAGGGCAGTAACAGGCAGTTTGGGGCAGGATTTCTGTTTAAAGACCAGCCAGTCCAAATAATGTTTTTACATGGGACCAGGTGAACACTTTCCTGTGCACATTTAGATGTATTCAAGAGCCTGAATGGAGTGAAAACCCCACTGCTCCTTAGCTGGAGTAAGTTCTGTTTGAAAGTTAGGCAGCTCAGACACGCGAGACTTTGGGCATAGACTATTTTTTTGGTGGCCTCCTGGTTTTTGTTAAAACAAGATTTAAACTCAGTTATGCATTTCAGAAGTATTTGCAGATCAGGAACTTTTCGTTTTGTGTATGTGGAAAATCCTTTTCTGCAGCCCAGTATTTTTCAGTCTGTGAGAATCTGGTCTCTGTGCAATGGAAACAAATGGGGTAGTTGCTTATTCTGATAATAAGAAACTACAGAAATGTTGGGTTTTATGAGCTCCTTTTTTCTTTACAAGTGCTAGATCAGAACATGGAAGCATGCCTTATTTTCACCCTGTGTTGCACACATTTGGAGCCCCCAGCTCACCCCCCGTGTCAGGCAGTTCTAGAGACTGATGAGGTCTCCCCTCACCCCTTTTTTGTCCAGGCTGAACACACGTAGTCGTGGTTTTAAAGGATTTCTCTCTTCTTTTACCAGCATTTCATCTGTGCTCTCTCTGCCCCTCTGTGTTCCTGACGTGTCATACCCAAAATAACTGAAGAACGGATTGTTTGGTATTTCTTGAAATCACTTCCAATTAAAATGGTCTTTCTTTCTGTGAGCCACAGGGAAGCCAGGTCCTACATGAGCTCCTGCATGAACCTCACACACTCCACAGCACAAAACAGATTCCAGGGACCTGGAAGTCACAGCAAATACCACGGAGCTGAATCACTGCAGAAATGTTATCTTCGTTCACTATTTATCCCCTAAATGTTATCTTTGCTAACTATTTATTATTCCCTCTCACCTACAAACTGGATAAGAGCACAGGAACCCACACCTCACTATCAGCAGGGACACACTGCTCTGGGCTGTGGTCTCACCCCTTTTCCATCTCACTGATAACTGTGGATTTTTGCCAGCTGCCAGTAGCTCTTGGCTGGCATTTGAGAAAGAACTCAGCTGGTGACTGGGGGAAGTATGTAGGGATGATCCATCAGAACAAATTAACTCCTTGGTCTCTGCTGTATTTCTGTGACACCACTAGCTTTCCTTTAGTATCAGGTGCAATTCAGATTCTCTGAAGTACTTTCTTCTGTCCCCCTCTTAATTTGTTTATTCAGAAGTATTTCAAATGGCGAATTGGAGGCATGCTTTAGGCTAGACATGCATAAAAACCCCCAACTTACAACTCCATCTCCTTGCTTGTACACAGCACCAGTAAGAAAACTGACAATGTGTCTACAGCCTGCAGTGTTTCTGAAATAAACCATCAGTCAGTAATCAATGCAAGTTTAATTCTGGATAACTTCCGAGCATCGGTGATATAACCTAGTGGAACTGCCAGAAATCATTGTCCAAGACAAGCTAAATGAAATCTTTTTTTTAAAGCAAGGTGCTCTCTGTAACATCACGTTTGCAGAGAAGTGTTTGCCCGGCCTCTTTTTGTTTTTATCAGCAAAGTGCTACTTCTCCAAACTCTAACATCCCATTAACTTAAAACAGCAAGTGCTGTGGGGAGCATCTTATGCCTCAGTTGGACTGCACATCATTGGAGGAAAATAATCAGAAGCTCTGTTTTAAAGGCTTTTCTCAATACTTCCATGTTCTTTTGTCTTCCAGCCCTTCAGAGCTGTAAAGAGAGTGGTGCACAGCAGCTGAGAACCAGCCCAAGGAATCAGAGACAGGAGTAAAGGAGTCACTTGCAATGAGTCACTTGTAACGTTTCCAAAAAAAATATTGCTCACTAGAAAATGCTGCTGTTATAGCTTTGTTGTGCTCCACACTGCGAGTGTGACCTTCTCTTATCTCTCGATGCAAATGCTACCAGTGCCATGGTTTGTGTTGCTCAATAGCAAGTCTCGTTCTCACAGCTCCTTATCACACAAGCACATCTTTATCCTTCCACATCATTCGGGAGAGAGGGAAACAGTTTTAATCAAACTCCTCAGAGCCTGCAGCTGTTTGGAATGTCATTTAAAAGCCATTCTCACCAGCTCTAGATGACCAATGACAACAGACCAAGCAGACCCAGCTCTGGCCAGGCCTAGGCCCAGCACTGAGCTCAGTGTGTGGCATGGGTCAGCCTGCAGCCCAACACTCCCACCCTAACTCCAGTTATCCCAGAAGGAGCCAGAGGGAGGCTGTGACTGGAATGGAAAAAAAATCAGAATGGATTCAATATCACAATGCAGCAAAGGCAGATAAATTTAGGGTGAAACCCTTCTTCTTCCAAGACTGACCCAGTGCAGGCAGCAAATAAATACACACCCATACACTGCTGTGAACGATGCTGGAAAGAAATATGTGTATCTTAAAAACCCATAGGAAAACCTGTCCTTTGAATAGCATATTATTTTGCTAATGAAACCTTGAGATAGGTGGCTTATTAAGGTATCTTTTGCCCCAAATGATGACAATGCTGTAGCCTTCTGGGAAATCAGACACAAGTGTGTGTGTCCCTTGCTCTTTCTGTAGCAGATGTACATCCCAGAAGGATGAAGGATACAGCAGGATCAGAAACTGGGCTTTGCTATGCAGGACTTGGCAGACCAGTGATGGTGGAAGTGTTTGTCTGCCTGGGAGCAGTCAGGCAGAGACACAAGCAAGGCTGCAGCCTTGTGAAGTGGAGAAGCTCAGTATGGAAGGTTTTATTCCAGCTCAGTGACAGTGACACATCCCCAGTGAGCTCCTGGCCACAGGGCTGCCTGCCTGAGGCTGTGTCAGCCTAGCAAAGGAGTGAGGACTCAACTCTCAAACTATGGGCCTTGAAATATGGAAGGACATAAAAACCAAAGATTCCTTGCATGCCCAGAGTACTTCTTGTTCTGATAAGGAGAAAACAGAAATTTCTAGGTGCAGCACTTACTTTATTACTCATTTATTTCTGCAGCAAGGTGTGTTTTCATGGCACAGGCACAACAGCGTTGTCAGGTGATACAGGCCAGCTTAAAGATTACCAAAACCCAAATAAATAAAACTTCTTTTTATTTCCTTCCCAGATTTTGTTCCGGAGTAGGGATGACAGCAAAAAAATGATCTGCAGTGCTGTCAGCTACCTTTGCTGGTGCCAAACTCCTTGTTGGGCCAGGACAGGCTGTGCACAGTCAATATTCCATTGCTGCCACTGGAGGGGCAGCTAAAACCTGAAGCATTCCCTGCAGCAAGCACAGAACCTTGTGGTGAGTGCAGAGGTTTCACACAAGTGGTGCAGGAAACTATTCCATCAGTACGTGAAAATGATGCACTCCACAACGGGCAAGGTTGTTGATGTTCAGAAGCCCAGAAAGATGATCAAAGATGCTGAAATAAAAAGTATATTAAAAGATTCTTGGAAGAATAACACACTCCCCAAGGCCAGGGAAGTCACACTATTCCAAAATGGAAAGGCTTCCTAGAGAAAGGATGTGCTTTGTGTCACTGGCCCCGAGAAGGGCTCAGTCACCCTCAGTGCCATGGGTCCCTCCCTGCCCCTGTCTCACCCTGCTCTGCACCCCTGATCTCATCCCCAGAAAGTTGCCATGCCTGGCTTTGCTGCAGGCTGACAACTGTGTTGGTTCATTGGTTTATTTTGAAGTATGACTGTGTTTGAATCACGGATTGCCTGGCTGCTGTGTCAGACACATCATGTTCCCTCAGCTCCCCCAGATTCTCTCTCTTTTGAAAAAATGGTGATTTCTTTTATGCCTATGTTCATTTTGGGCAAATCCTGGGTGTTTCTTCCTCTCTTGAATAAGCCCGTCAAAAAAGTGGCCACCGTTAATGTTTTTGAGACGTTCCTGATGAATTTTCTTCTCTGATTAATTGCCTTCTCAACACAACTTCTCCCCCCAGTTATTCCCTACAGCTGATGCACATTCTGCTTTTCAGCAGGCATTGTGGCTCTGTTGCTTTTTCTTGGTTTAAAGCTTAGTCACATCATCAGCCTTGCTTTTATTCTTTCTGACAGCCTGTTTCTAATGACAAATCTGGTGGCTCGATGCAAACACCTTGCTACCCTTCATTTCCCTCTGCTTGCACAGGTGTAAATGGGCACCAGGAGCACATCTCCAGCATTCAGCCCTGTGTTTGTGGCTGAGATGGGCACCAGGAGCACATCTCCAGCATTCAGCCCTGTGTTTGTGGCTGAGATGGGCACCTGGAGCACATCTCCAGCATTCAGCCCTGTGTTTGTGGCTGAGATGGGCACCAGGAGCATGTTTCCAGGGTTTACAGCCCTGTATTTGTGGCTGGATTCTGGTCCCCAGCAGGCTGTGACACTCTCAGCTGTTGCTGTGCAGCCAGACACGTTCTGATAAATGTTCTGATAACATTTATGGCAAATCCCTGCTGCCCTGCACAGCCCTGCACAGCTGGAACATCTGCTGCTGCTAAACCCTGTCCTGCCAGTGCTTATCATTTTTAACATCATTTCAGGGTGGAGAACAGCCTCCATATTGCAGGAGCTTTGGCTTTCATAGCCTCACTTCTTTATTTTCACACGTCTTGCAGCAATTCTTGTTGCCCACCTGCCCCTCCTCTAGCACATTTCACCCAGCACATTTTATCTCTCCTTTTTGTCAAGTCAGTGTCACCTAGGTTTTGTTTTGCATGGGGCTGGCAGCCCCTGGTCCTTCACTGTGACCACAAAAATTCACTCCACAGTAGCACTCTGGCCCACTTGTACCCAAGCATTTCAAAATAACTTGTTTTCATTTTCATAGATCCTTTCTGATCCCTAAACACAGGATTCAGCCCTCCATCAAAAGTGGAATCCTCCCTTGTACTGAACTATGCAGAAATATTTTATTTTTTAAAAAATCAGGATGCCTATGAAAACCTTTCCCTGTAGATGACTCAGTCTCAATTCTGTTATTTTAGTAGATTTATGGGGATTTTTTGTATAAACAAAATTTTATGCCAAAACTACAAAGGATACCACAGTCTGTTGCTTTCAGTTTTAAAAAATCCTAAATTTAAAAGAAAATTGCTTTAATTTTTTTTTTTCATTAAAAACTTGTGTTAAAGGTAAAGAAGAATAACAGTTCCAATAGGTTGTAGATAATGTGAACTTAGAGAGGGATGTGCTTCATGGCTGCTTTTTTGCAGATGGTGTTCCATATGAATTATGAACTTTGCTTTTCATATTTCAACTTATTGGAAGCATCTTGCCAGGAAAATATTGAAAAATAAAAAGTTGGAAAAAGGCAGCCAAATAAACAGCGAAGTGCTAAAGTAAAAAAAAAACATATTAATGTAAAAACAGAAAGGATTATATAATGATTCACAAAGTCAAGAAATCTGGGATGGAGGGGGCATCAAGATTTCCTTAATGAAATGCCTTTCTTTGTTCTGAACCATCCAGAACAAAGTTTTTTTCTTGTGCACTTTGACAAAGACCATGTGGGAGTTTATATCAGTGTGGCAGTGACTTTGTACAGCCCTGGAGAGCCACAGTCAGCTGAGAGCACTGGCTTGTGCTGGCCTGAGCGATTAGAGCATCTCTGATTTATGGATTTGAAAAGCCAGATCTTTCCAAATGAAGGATTCACGTGTTTTTGTAGCCTGGGGGAAGCAGCCAGCTGTGACTGGCTAACCTTTATTGTGGGATTTCTGTTCTCTTTCATGTGAGACACGAACTTACTCACCATAACAACCACTAAAGCTGCATGGCATGAAACAATAAAAACAAACAAACAAAAAAAAAGGCAGCAATACCCATCCTTGAAGGAATAGTAATTCAAGCCAGCTTCAGTTCCATAATGGAAAGATGTACAAAATGCCATAATTCAGAAAGGCAGGCAATTTTACACAGGAAATGTTGGAGCTGTTCCTCTTACGTGGGTATAAGTAATGGCAAATCTGCTAAAATCTGTGAAAGTCCAATGCCTAATTTTGGCCTGGGTTCTGTTCTGACTTCTGTGAAATTAACATTGTGATGTCAGATATACACACATGAAATATGTTCAAAACGTTTAAAATAGCAAATGGGAAATCAGAGTATATGGATGACTTTTTAAAGAGGTTTTATCAATTTGTTGCATTTTTCTTTATTTTGAAATGACAATGATATTGAACTGAGTTTTGACTATGTAATAAACAAATTTGAATAACAACACTCACAGTGTATTAATTAGAAACATCAATATTTTTAGGCCTTAATGAATTATAACTTATGTTTTTGATGATTTAATATATAATTTTGAATTCCTCCTGACTTCATAAATTCTTATGATATTGTTAAACAGCAGGAGGCACAGCTTCTGTATTTCTGTATTTCACTCTGTTTTCTCAAGAGCATGAAATCGTGCCACAGTCCTCAGAGGGTGTTTGCAGTGGGGATTGTCAGGGGATGCTCCCCCCTCTCCAGGAAAAACCTCTGCACGCTTCTGTAAAAAGAATTCACATTTCCATCCATCAGACAATACTGCACTTGCTGGGAAGCTGCAAAGAAAGTGGCGTGCAGGAGTTTGAACGTGTAAACTGATTGTGTGGAATCCCAGAATTGCTGGAAAGGGAAAAGATCTTTAAGGTCATTTAGAGTGCACTAAATCACATCCCCAGCTGCCACAGCCACACGTCTGAGTGCACATGGACCATACATTTGAGAAGCAAAAAGATTTCTGTCCATGGAATTATTCATTACAAAAATAAACGAATTCTTTCTTATACTTTTCAAGGCCTCATTGCCACACCACGTTATTTTTAAATGGAGGCAAATTATAATGGTGGTGGTGTTTTGTATTATTTAATTAGTGGTTTGTCTGAAGGGGTTTTTTGTTTGTTTGTTTTTGTTTAGAGTTAGGATTAAGAAATGTATGAAGGAAAGAAAATTTTTTGTGTTTGGGTTTGGTTGTTTATTAAATTTTATTTAAAGTATAGAAAGTTTAGTAATACTTCTAGCCATTAGCTAGAAGCAAGAAAAATTGAGAGTGATTTACTTAGTTATAAAATTGTTTAAAAGCTAAATAGTTTAAAAGAGAAATAATATTAATATTTTTTATATTTTTAATTTAATAATTAATTTTTTGTGATTTTTAGTGAATTTCTAATTGTTTAATTAGAAATTATTATTGAAACTATGAAGAAGAAGGAGGAAAAATACTGAAAGAGATACTACTGAAAATTTTTCATTTTGTTTCATATTTATTATTGTATCATAAAAACTTTAAATTTGAAACTTTTTACTATGTGAAATTATGCACTTTTATTTAACTACACACTTGTGACTTTAACTTTTTTATTCAAATTCGGAATCCTTTTTTAAGGCTTCAGTTAAAATGCAAGGCACACTTAGGGAAAAGCTCTGGGGGTTTGTTAGGTCTTCACCAGTCCAAACCTGGAGTACCTTGAAAGGAAAATGCAGCCACAAAGCAATAAAAACGAGGTCAAAGCATGTTCATAGTTCAGATGTACAGCTGCCACCTCGCTAAATAACGAGCCCTTAAAATGAGCAATATTTGTATTTGCACACTTCTGTTTTCCCTGAGTGAAGCACAGCTGCCCCACGAGGGCTGTGTTTGAGGAAACTCAAAGCCACACTGTGTGCTGGCAGGGCCCTGACACACAATAATCCAACTCCTGGAACATTTTACAGTACTCCTGCAACTCAAAGCTCCTGTCCCAGCATTTACAAGTTTCCCTTCTGCAAAGCCTCGTGTGAGTAGAAAAGCATTCTTACAACATCTTGCTATTCTTTTTTTTTTCTGCAGCTGACTGATTGATTGATTGTCCAGAGTAAAATTGTTGGAGAGGGAAGAGAACTGTTAATTAAATTGCTAAATGGACATGCAAAAAACCAGATGTTTGAAAAATGGAAAGCAGGATATAATATACTGTGTCTAAATGAATAAACAATGTGTGGGAACAAAATAAATCAAAGATGTAGAGCTCCCTACCCTGCTGCTTTCAGGAACGTGGTCTTTTGTCTCCAGGCTCATCCAAGCAGAAGGTGATTTCTATTCTCCAGAATCACTGATTCACATGATGCCTTTGACAAGAGTGCATTCCCCATGACAGGGGCTGGTTTTGCCTCAAATCCACCTCCAGGGGCTGGTATTGACACTGATCTAAGCCTTACAAATTCATTTTATGTAATGGCTATGAAATGTGCTTTTTCTCACTATGTGTGTATATATTCTAAGATTATTCTGTCTCATTATGTTCTTTCTAAATTAATAAATTAAGGCCTAAGAACAAATTACACCTTGGTGAAAACATCATGTGTGGTTTTGTGTGTGATTTATGTTTTTTGTGCTATATATGAGATGCTTTTTAGCTGTGGGAGTTTGCCTCAGAATAAGTTCAGCTCTCTGGGCTGCACCTTACCTATAAAAATTTGTTATAATCCAAAACATATTGTCTGACATCCTTTACCTAACATCATTTTGGACAAGACTTTGCTCCAGTCCAATGTAAGAACCTACTATTCATTGTTTGCTTTTATACAGAAGCAGTATTTGCAATAGACATTACTTTTTTTCCCACTGTAAAAAAACAGTTGAGAGAGTCTGATTACAAGTGTCCCTTTAAATTAAGTACAGATTAGTTTTTATTTTTGTTTTGGGTTTTTTGTTGTTGTTGTTTTTGTTGTTTTGTCTTGTTTTTTGGTGAGGTTTTTTCTTATTTACTGGAGAGGTTGTCTCTGTTGTTTTAATCATACAGGATAAAAACAAATGACCAGAAGAGGTGATCAATACTACAAACTCCTCCTGATCCTCAGTTACTCTGTTTAGAGTGTAAGTCCCTCTGAAATTTTTGGGGATTTGAGGCCCAAATTCACAAAGACATTACAAAGAAGTATCTAGATTCTAGGCTATTTCCTTGGAGACTGATGACCTTTGGGAATCTGGGCCTCAGGCACTTTTTAATGTCTTCACTGTACCTGATCTAACATTCAGGTGATGCTCAAAGCTGAATTTAAATTCTAGATGTTACCCAAGTGTCACCTATACATTGTCAATATTATTAAGCTGATTTGAGGCAGAGGATGAACTGGAACCCTAACCACAAATGCAGAGGTGGAAAAGAGAATATCTTGTCTAAATATTCCTCTGCCAATACAGTTTCCTATGCCATGCTTCCTGCAACGTGCTGGAACACAAGCGAATTCCTAAGTGATTCCCGATAATTGCTAACATTCCTTGTTCCTTACATTGCGTGGTCCAGGAAGTTTGCATCAGAAAAAAAGGAAAAGTCAAACTGTTGTACAGTGAACAAAGATTCATGGTGTGTCCAGGACAAAGCCTTGTGTGGCACTGAACAGAAGCATGACGTGTTCAGCTGGGAGACTGAGGAAGGGTTTCCCTCTGGGAACGGGGACATTCCCAGCCCTGCCGGCCTTCAGAGCTGCCTGAAGCTGCCTTAGCCTGCCGGGAGCACTGGGGTTATACTGGTGATTATTGTAAGAATGCACTGGCAGGAAATTCTCAGGATTTTAATAGTTTGCCCACCATTACCTCTCACCCAGGCTCCAAAATAAAATGAGACTTAGAGGACAGTTCTAAGGTGGCACAACAGCGCTGTCCTGGAGCTGTGAGCTGACTGCAGCAAAAAATGTGCGTGAAATTCTTAGGGCACAGCACAAAGAAGAAAAAAGACTTGGAAACTGGGGAAGACACGCGCAGATACAAAATTATGATGTTGCCTGAATATTTTTTGGAAAAAAAGGGGATCAGTCAGTCAGAGTGGGGCGCTGGCCAGGCGCATACAGGTCATGTCATCCGTCCGAGTCGAGAGCATCTTCTGAGAGCCTTCGCTGGAAAGCAAAGCCCGTGCCGGAGGTGACACGCAGCTCTTCCCATCAACCTGTCCAAAAACAGCGAGAAAACGAAGGTTTCGGGTCCGAACGGCGAAATCGCGCTGCTCCTTTCCCTCAGCATCTCCCCGCGTCTCTCAGCATCCTCCCCCTTGCAGGGCGGGGGCTGCGGCTCCTCCCGCTCCTGTTCCCGCTTCTCCCGCTCCTGTCCCCGCTTCTCCCGCTCCTGTTCCCGCTTCTCCCTCTCCTGTCCCGCTCCTCCAGGTCCGGTCCCCTCTCCAGTCCCGCTCCGGTCCCGCCCCGGTCCCCGCTCCTCCCGCTCCTCCCACTCCGGTCCCGCTCCTGTCCCCGCTCCTCCCGCCCCGATCCCGCTCCTCTCCGGCTCCTCTCGCTCCTCCCTCTCTGCCCGCCCCGGTTCCGCCCCGGTCCCGCCCCGCCCGCCGGCGCTGAGCGCGGACGGACCGCGGGGACAGCGCAGGGACCGCGGAGGGACAGAGGGACCGCGGGGCCAGCGGGATGCGTGGCTGGGCGCTGGTGGCCGCGCTGGTGGCCGCGCTGGTGGCCGCGCTGTGCGGGCCCGTGGCGAGCGGCGGGCGGCGGCGGGCGGCCAGCCTGGGAGAGATGCTGCGGGAGGTGGAGGCGCTGATGGAGGACACGCAGCACAAGCTGCGCAACGCCGTGCAGGAGGTGAGGAGGAGCGGGGATCTCCCCTCTGCATCCCCCGGGCCGTGCAGGAGGTGAGGAGGAGCGGGGATCTCCCCTCTGCATCCCCCGGGCCGTGCAGGAGGGATGGGCAGCGGGGATCTCCCCTCTGCATCCTCCGAGCAGCCCCCGGCTCGCTGCCTGCATCCCCCGGGACTCGTCCCCTGAGCATCCCGGGATGGGAAGGGTGCGGGACACGGTCCAGGTGGAGCCCAGAGTGACACAGGGACAGTGCGGGGGAGAGTTCAGATATCCCAAACCAGGATTGAGGGTTGTCGGTGTCCCGAAAATGCGGAGAAGCAGCTTGTTTGTGATGTAAGTGCGTGTCTCGGTCTCAAATTGCTGGCCCAGGAGCTGAGACCAGACCCAAAGCCATCGTCTCAGACGGCTGTCAAAACACCTCGCCCCTGCACTCCCCGTTCTTGTGTGCTTTGTATTCCCCTTCCTGTTAGGAATCTTCCTCTCAGGTTCTCTTTTCCTCTCATTCAAAAATTCTTAGTCTACAAAAGCCTGTAACTGACAACCTGCTGGAGAAACAGACCTTGGTTTACTATAATTAGGTGATTTCTGGACTTTTTTTTTCTCTGTCATCTGGAAGGTTGCTGAAATCTACCTCTGTCATGCACTTCATTCAGACACATCGAGACAAACCATTCATTTCAGTGCTGCGAAGATGCTCAAGGATGTAATCAGCATTTCTGCCTGTTTTACTCTGTAGTCGGTTCTGGACTGAGGAATGATCTTCATGCAGCACAAAGTGTGAATTGTTAGAACACAGTCTTAGGGGATAAATGGTTTGCTCTTAGAAAGATTTGCAGCTGTTACTTAAAATAAAACAGACACTCCAAAAAGAGAGGTTTTGTCTTGGGAAAAATCCTGTTGTTCATCCTGGTTGAACTTGTGGCCTCCTAGCTCTGTTACAGCAGTTGCAAAAAAACAAAAGGACACGATTTATTCTGGTGTGTTTACAAGATCCACGCCCTTCCTCCTCCCACAAAGACAGTAGGAACTGAAATAGAGAATTAAATTCTGGATGTGTGCACTCTCCTCTATAGGGCTGCCTCTGTTGACTGCATGGGGTTTTTTGTTTCTCTCTCTTGCCAGGATATTTTCTCTTCTTTGTCAGAATGGAAAGTCTGTCTGAAGTTTCCAGTGGTTTTCTGTGCTCTCACCGACCCCAGCCTGTGCAGACACCAAATTGCCCATGGTCTGCATCCCTTTTTCCCTCGCAGGGAAACTTCGGTTTCACCAGCCCAGAGCTCCAGGGTTTAGCTCAGCCCTGTTTTTCTGGCCCATTGAAAGAGCTGCTGCAGGCAATGTCTGGCACGAGAAGCGTGGTTTGGTCACTTTTGTGACATTTTTGCTAATTTTCAGTTGTTTGTTTGTTTGGTTTAATTTGGCAGATGGAAGCTGAAGAGGAAGGGGCAAAAAAGCTGTCAGAAGTCAGCTTGGAAGACTTACCTCCCAACTACCACAATGAGTCCAACACAGAAACCAGAGTGGGCAACAGAACTGTTCACACTCATCAAGAAATTGATAAGGTATGGGAAAACTTGGATATGGGGAGCTCTCCATTCTTACACACCTTTTCTTCAAAAAAAACCCCAACCCCAGTGTTACATGTTTATTCACAAAATAATTTGGAGTGTGAATTTTCCTGGTGATAATTACTTTGGGGTTTGATTGTACCTTCTGTGCTTGACCAGTCACGGTGTTAAGGACACCTGCCATGAAAGGTTACTGTGAAACAACAATTTATTTTGGAAAAGAGGCTGCTAAAAATAGGACACAGCTCCAGCTATTACACGGGGCACAAAAACCCAGCCATCTCCTGTTCTATTGGCTTCTTTACAGTGTCATTTTAAACAGACAAGGAGGGAGCTCTGTCATCTGCTTTCCCCCTCAGAGTAGGATTTATTAAGAGTGACAGCAAAATGGGGAAAAAAGAGGGGGTGGGAGTGTGTTAATTATTGCAGGATGTAGGACTGAGAGTAACAAAGGACTAATAAGAGCTGTAGTTTGATATTTTGTTCCTTCCCTGTATCAGGTTACAGACAACAAAACTGGATCAACAGTTTTTTCTGAGACAGTTATTACATCCATAAGAGATGGAGAAAACAAAAGGAATCATGTAAGTGAGCACATTCCTTTCCTTTCGAAAATCTAACAAATCCTTTGGCTTCCTTGTTCAGAAGATCTTTTGTTAGGTGTTAGTTTGCAAAATTTTGGAATGTTTTGAAACACACAAAGCCATTGGGGTAAGCAGTCAAAAATGTTTGTGTTGTTTAATTAGTTTAACTTGAGAACATTATGACTTGGAAACAGAGTTTCAGTGTTGTGGTTAATCGACCTGTTTGAAGATTCAATTTGTTTGTCAAATGTAAATGTTAAATAGCACAGAGAGTTACACAGCCCCTTGCAGTGAGTGTGGGGAAATCCTTAATGTAACAGAGATCTTGTCTGCCATTAAAGAACTGCTTTATGGATTTTGACAGCTGAAAATAACCCCAGATCATTTATTTGTGAGGAATCTTTGGAACAACATATGGCTGTATTTGCTTTTCAGCCTAACACAGTGATGGACAGCTGGGTCTGAAATGTCACTTTGGGGAGAAGGGAGAGACACGGGACAATAAATCCCCCTCCCCTCAAAATATGCTGGTTAAGGAATCTCAAAGGAGTTTAAAAGATCAGGAATATTCTTTACCCGAGTCTTGCAAGCACAGGTACATTTGCCAAACGTCAGTAGTCACATGAGAAATTCAGCACATAGCACTAATTTTAAAAATAGGGGTTTCTTTGGTCACAGCCTTCCCAAAATGGACTCTTTTTCCTGCTCTTACTAAGACTGGGCTTGCCAGGTTTCCCCTGATAGCTGGCTTCATCTGACTAATGGTTTGTGGTTTGATTTACTTCAACATACCCTGCCTTTTTTTAGAGTAGCTTACCTCCAGTTCTTTCACAGAAGCAGCTCTGTAACTATTTTATAAATATAACTTTGGAAATTATTTTATAAATATAATAATGGAAAAACTATGTCAGTAGTTCCGATTTTTAATGGACACAGACCCTGAAATTAGTGCCTCTTTTCTAAAGTTTTCCTTCCTGCAGCTCATATTTTTGTGCTGCTATTTAAGTTTGAAAATGGCAAGTAGCAAAATATAGCACACACAAGCAACTTTACTTTTTTTTTGACGATTTGGCAAAGCTTGTAGCTTAAGTGAAAACTCGAGGTATAAAATAAATTGTAACTATTCCAAACTGCAACTGATTTTATACAAAGTATTGACATCCTACACAGGGCTTTTAAATAATGAGATTATGTGTAATGAAGACAATCCAAATGGATTTTTTTTTCCCAAGCAAACATGATCATAATCTTCAAACCCAGTGTACAAAGACAAACTTTTTAACCTTCTTAGCACTGCAGCACAACACCAGTGGTGTTTCATAATGCATTTGGCTTGCCTGTGGTGTCTAATCATTCTTCACAGCTGTAAAAATGATTTCTAAATTAACTTTCTCCAGGGTTCATACAAAGTTCCTTATATGTTCCATGTATCAAGGTACAGCTGTGTTTTCCAGGTGGGAATTTTGACCAAGTTCTGCTGCACCCAGAACTCACACTGTTCCTGGTGCTCCAGCTGAGGGATTTGAGGGCTGGACATGGATTTTTGGACAGATTTCGTGGTGGCAGCTCAGATTTCCTGCAGCTCTGGAGCAGGAATAGCCCGAGCTGGTCCCATCACTCCCCAACACCCCCTGGAACAGAGCTGCAGTTGTTAATGCTCATTCCCCCCATACACCCATCCTGAGCTTTCAGCACACCCACGGCACAAACACCTGATTTAGAGGTTGCCAGCTGGGAGGAAAAGCAGCCCACAGATGTTCTTGGTCTTTATTTAGGCAGAGATGAAGTGAGTGTGACCCAGAGATGCCTAACAGCACTAAACCTGGAAATGCTTGCAAGCTTTAAACACCGAGGAGGAATATGAATCCCTTTTGCTATTGGAAGGGCAAAGAAATGTTGTAGGAGTAATGCAATAAAGAATTGGAAGGGTTGGGTTACAGCGAGGAAAAAAGTGGGGCTGTGGAGAGATCTGTGAAGTAGAAGGAAAATTTTGTCCAAATTAAAAGGCACTGTTGCTTAGATCTGTAAAGTTAAGGCAAAAGTATTGGGAAATGAGTTGCAGAAAGCTTTGCACTGGGCCCTGAGGTTGTTTTTATGTACCTACATTTTCATGCCTGGAGTTTTGTGTGACATTGTGATGTGTCCTGGTCACGCTGCAGCCACAGGCTGCACAGACCAACAGGGTGGAAGGTGGAAACTCCACTGGTTTCATGTGAAACCTTATGAAAATTAAGGATTCCCACAGCTCCTGCCCTTTAGGTACAAATTTGGGTGGGAAAAAGAAGAATTTTCCAAGTGCCGTCGAAACCCACCCGCTCTGAAATTCAAACTGTGCAATTTCTTACTGCAGTAATTTGTGATAACTGGAACCCTACACCTCCTCAGTTTGCATTTATTTTCTGTGCTGAGTTATGACCCTCTGAAATCACTGGAAAACTTTTCACATGAGGTTTTTGGGCTTTGAGAGGTGACACAAGAGCCTCACAAGAAGGCAAAGATGTGTCTGCATTGCAATAATAAATCCATTATTATTATTATCCATTATTGGCTGGAATGAGAAATCCAGCAATGGAGAAGCAGCTTGGTGGAAAAGAGGTTGTGCCTGCATTTTAAATCACAGTGCTAGTATCAATGCACAGACAAACAGTGCACGGAAATTAATGTGTATAAGCATTTACACCTACATAAAGTGTAGGCATTACAGAAACAGCAGGGAAAATCCTCCACACACACCCACACACACACACACCCCCAGACTTTTCCTTTCAGACCATTTCCCCTGGCTGGGATGGCAGCAGCTCTCTCAGAGTGCTCTGGGTTTTGCTGGCTCCTCGGGCAGTTCTCCTGTGCTGTGTTGGTCTCCAGGAGGGGAGCTGGGCTCCCGGCCATCCCTGGCAATGCAATCCAGCTCCTCAGAGGTGCTGCGTGGCTGGGAGGCCCCCGGGACATTCCCAGACTCACACTCACTCTCTCAGATGTCACTGGGGCTGGCAGTCACCCCTGCAGATGTCAGGCTTCAATCCAGCAGCTTTGTGTCTCTACAGAGGCCAAAACAGCCAGGAGGCAGCTGGATGGGCATAAAATCTGTGGAGGGCTCCACATCCATTTGTTCCTGGATTTAAGGCTCAAATACTCTGTAATTTACTTCTCCACGGAGCATGGGATGGCTTGCAAATTATTAGAGTATTTTCAGTCAAAAGTTCAAGCACAGAGCACAGCAACAATTCCCCAGCATTCCCTATTATCCTATGAAAATCAAAATCTTTTCTAGCTTGCTGGCTAGACCTGTTTCACTTGTGATACATTAGCCTAACCAAGGGAAAGCAAGGATGGAAAATAAAAGGAAACAGAATTGGTACTGGTAAGGTTGGCAACACAAAGATGAGTTGCATTTCTTCTCACTTCCATTCAGAGCAGTACTTTACTCTCGCTTCTATTACAAGCTCTCTCTTCTAATTCTAAGCTGCTGTACCTGAGGTTTTTTCTTGTCTCTAGTAATATGATAAATAATAAAAAAAGCAATATCTCTTTTAACCTAGGTTGTTTTTGTGGGCTTTTTTTTCTTTTTTCTCCCAAATTTTAATAGAAGTATATCTGTTGACTTTCAATTCTCCTTTTTGGAAGAGATTTTTAATGATGCCTGTGTCTGGAAGAATATAATGCATTTCTCATTCCACTTTGGCACTGTGGAGCAGATTCCTTTTGTTTGCTTGCCCCTGGTGGCAGAGGCTGCTGAGGGCAGGGCTGTGCCTTCTCCCTGGAGACACAGCACAGGTCAAAGTCTCTTTGGGGAGGGCGAGGTGTGGCTGTGTGCAGGTGGCAGTGTCCCTGTGCACACTCCTGCTGGGCACACACCTTCTGCAAACACAGCAGAAGAGAGCAGCCCTGCTCTCCCAGGGCTTCCAAGCACCAGCACGTCCTCAGGAGGAGACCCTGGCATGCCCAGGGTCATTTATTTCCATTTCCTCTCCATGGTGAAAGGTGCTGTTTGCAGCCCTGGAGCTCTGGGCAGGCAGTGTCACTGGGAAATAGCTTTTACAAGCTGACCTGGCAGGTTCTGGTTTATCTGTACAGACAGAACAGGTGGCATCCCCTTTGTAACAGCCTCATTTTAACCTTTTCTCAGCCTTTATCTTTACTCTAGCAGTAAAGTAGCAAAAGGAGAGAGCACAGTTCAATTTCCCCTTTTTCTAGAGAAAAGCAGTGCTTTGAATGGTGAAGCTGCAGCTCTTCAAGCTCCCACTTCTGCACTGGTATCCAGAGCTGTCAAAGTGACCCCTTGGTTCCTGTTTGGGCACCCTGTGTGTGATTTCACCAAACGTGCTCGGCCACATGTGCAGGAGCTGCTCTCTCTCTGAGGCTCATTCTGCTCAGGGGGAGGAGTTCCTACCAGTGCTCTGTAGAAAGGAAGATTTGGAAATTGAGAAGGATGAGTCCATGGAATGGAAATTGCAATTTTTCCATCAGCAGCACTGCAGAAGAGGAGTCAATGGCAGAAATGTGAAAATGCAGCATCTTGGTGGTGACTTGTGCTGCCTAATGTCTCAGGGAGGACACTTGTTTTGGGCCCAGTTCCTCTGCTGCTTTTTTCACAGAGCTTTGAGTCCCTGATGACCTGCACTCAACAACCTTAAACTATCAATAGACACACTAAGTGCATTCCTGGGTTGAAATCCAGGTCTCTGTCTAGCCAAAAATCACATAATATCCAAGTCTGGTAGGCTTTGTATATTCAATTATTTAATTCCCTGGTAAGTTTGCTTTTCTGTTAGCTGTGCAGCCTGCTCTGCTCCATTCAGCCTTGGACCAGAGCAGTTGTTCTGCACAGCACTCACCCTTTAGGCAATCCTCGGTGGAGGAGCAGATAAGGCAAATTGTGCTTGTTTTAGAGAGCCATGGCATGGTTAGACGTCCTTAACCAATTCTTAATGTTTTATTGAACCCCCTTTTTTGGTTCCCTTTTCAATTTTGGTCTTGGCAATGTAGAACATGAAGCTCTGGGGCAAGTGTGAGTAGCTCATGAGGACAAGCAGCCTGTGTTTGTTAGAGCAGGAAATGGTCTGGAGAAGGGTGCAAAGGGAAAGAGGATTTAACTAAAGATGAGAAGTGTTGTTCAATCAGCATTCTGAGTTGCTTTATTAGTCTGGAGTGTTTTCAGGCTGTGACTCTTTAGAGAGGGACTCATTCTTGTATGAAAGGTGTGATGGGCTGTGTGCTTTATCTCTGACACCTCCTAGACAGCTCCACAAGCAGCAAATGCTCCCAGGTGATGCAGAACGATGAGGGGATTTAATTGAGGTCATGGGTGGCACGGTGTCTAAACCCAGTGGTTTTGGCAGTCATCTGGTGAGCAAACATCCTGGGAGCAGCTGCCACACCTCACAGGAGCCTTCTGCTGGGAGGTGAGGCAAGGCAGGCAGGTGTTCTGCTGAAAACACAGCCAGACACGGGCAAGAACACAGATCACCATCACCTTTTCTTTATTTTCTTTTTTTTTTTTCCCTCCGAAATGGTGGCTTAGATTTCCAGGCAAGCAAACTGATGTAACAGCAAAAGGGTTACTCCTAATTAAAGGTATCGAGTCCTGCTCTCATTTGTATCAGCAGGAGTCTCAAGCAGTTCAGATAGGTTTAGTAAATTTACTTGGTTAGTAATGAAACAAATACTACAAGAGTGACTAGGATTCCTCTCATATTTCCTGTTAGTCTAGCTTAGTTTAAGTTTGGGTTTTTACTGTCAAGTTTGGGAAACAAATCTATATAGTACTAATGGATATACCAAAGGTCTTCATTAGCAATTCCAGTCTATGCCTGGATTTTAGAACTGCTAAGAAACTTGCCAGATCCTCATGTGTTCTATTTCTATCTATTTCTATTTCAGCTAAACCCCAAAGAAAAAGAATATTGTTATCAAGGTGGCTGAGGAGCCACCTCACTGTTTTTGTCCCTCTGGACTATTACTCTTTGAGTAGCTCGATGCCAAAGAGAGAAAGCTTTTCTTGTGATAAATTTCCCCTCCCCAAAAATGAGCTCTGGCTGTAATGCAGTGACAGTGCCCAGAAGTGATCTGGTGTTGTGGGCATGGTTAGTGAGAGCAGATTGTAAACCTCTTCTCTTTAATGTAACATCCATTCAGGAGAGCGAGTCTTTTATGTGGGCTGGTGGTAATTTTGTGATCTAATGATGTCTGTTAAGAGACCATGGTATGGATTTCCTTTATTGAAGGTTTTTCAGCAGTGTTTCTTTTCTCTTGCCATACATGTGTAGCAAATTAATCATGAGAGGAAAAGCTTTAAGGCAAATGAGAATTTTTTTCCACTGGTTTTGATTACATGATTTAATCCATTGGCTCCAGCAGCTGCTTGTTTGGGGTTTTAGCTGAAACCATGCTATCTAATTAAGCAGCAAGCCCTAGCTGGAAGGGTAACTACAGTAGCCAAGGCTTTAGGAAATACAGCACTGGATGTATAGCAGGGATATTTTGTTTTTTCATCTTCTATTTGCATCTGTTATAATCTTGGCTAATCAGATACAGATGCAGAGGATGCAGCTAAATGGTTAAAGCTGGTTACATCTGTGTTGTCATAGGTAAGGTGGCAGAATTTGCAATAGCACATCATTCCATATGTGATGAGCCTGAGTCTTATCCAACCTTTGCCTGGACTTGGGGAGGGTTAGATTCTACAAAATCTGTGGAATGATTCTGGTTTTATACCAGTGAGTAGGAGAGGAGAGAATGAATGTGATGGGTGATTGCTCAGCCTCCTGTGCACTTGTGTAGAGGCAGGAGGAGGTGTGAGATGCTCCCAGTCCAGCTTGATGGTGTTCTGCTATGATTTATTAAGTTAAACCATGGAAATAGAAGGAAAGTGGTGAACTGAAGTTGTTTCTGTTTAGTTCTGTTTCATCAAAGGTTTGGAAATGTAAGAAAGAAAGAAAAGAAGCTCTGTGGAATGGTGGTTTGAAATGCAGTGCCTGGAGAAATGCATTTCTGTGTCAGCTGAGTCTCAACTCTGTCCTCGCTCCCATGTAACTCACAAAGAGCATTTTGGCTTTTGTGGAGTCAGTGTCTGCCTGGCCTGAGGGGCTCAGTCACTGGCAGCACTGGGGACACCACTGGTGACTGCATCCCTGCCAGCTCGTGGCTCTCCCCCTCTGCAGCTACAGAGAGCCCCCCTCACCCATCCTGCCTGTCCTGAACCTCCTCTCCTATCCTGTCCTGATCCTCCATCCCCTCCTGCCTGTCCTCATCCTCCCCTTCACGAGTGCCCTTCTCCCCTCCAGCCTGCAGTGCATTGTAATACAGCAGGATTGCACTAAAGCTGCACAGGGTGGGTGGGAATTCTGGGGCTGATTACTCCTTATTCTGTCTGGAAATGACTCAGAGCCTGAGTCATTTATCATGGATTTATATCACATGAGGAATCCCTCAAACTTCTTCCTTTAGGAAGTCCAGGGGGAGAAGGAATATCTTAGGGTGTGTGGGGGGTTTGACATCATGGTGTCAGGGAAAGGGCAGCCCTAGTGGTTTTCCTGGGTCCAGGATATCTCACAGCTGCCAGCAAGAGAGAGTTTTGGTCTCCTGATAGGTGTTTGAAATCTGCAATACATTCATATGCTTGTGTCCCTTTTGGAGGACAAAAAGAGTGTGCTGAAGACTTTTTCATTTCTTCCTCATTTGTGTTTGTTTAGGAAAAGGGATGAAAATTCATGAACAATCATCCTCTCACGTTGATATCCTCTAGGCACATGATTTCAGATGGAAAATTAAATTAAAAGAATGATAAAATAAAAGAGGCTCTTTTGTAATCCCAACAAGTGCCCCAAAGACGAGGTCTTGACAAAGCTTCAAAGAGCCAACAGCTATGGCCCAATGCCTGCTCCATCCTTAGGCAGGCATGGATCTCAAAATGTTCCCAAAATCCTTATTCCAATGCTGTTGCTGTAACTCTACAGCTCATGGAAAATAAACTATTCCATTTCTTCTGTAGTAAAAACAATCTCACACTGTCAACTCTGCCATGGGCAAAACCCATTGAATGTGGATCCTCACCAATGTACTTCTGTTCCAGTATTATTATCTTTGGCTGGCACCTTAAACAGAATTAATGCATCTGTTGAAACCATAGACTACCCAAAAAAGTACATTATATAGGAACAAAGCCCACAAGATTCAGTCCATAAGTTTGAAATCAGTTCAGTGATGGGGCACAGGTCAATGTTTTCCTCTCAGTGTGCTACTCTTAATTTAGTGATGAAGATTAGCCAGCAGCTATTAACTGCAGAAATCTTGTTTTCAGAGGTTTTTCTTTCCACCCAGCTGTTTCACATCCTCGCTGTGCACAGCTACTCTGCATTGTTTTCCTTTAGGAATTAGCAGAGCTGACATAGTTCTGTGCTGAATCACAGGAGCTTTGTGGCTGCCAATTGTCGGGAGCAGCCTGCATTAAAATCCAGCTCCCGGGAGCATCCCTGCCCCAGAGCTGGGTCTGTGGCCTCTGCTGCTCACAAACTGTGACCCTTCAGACCTGCAGAGGCTCCTGGAGCTCAGGATGGAACCCAGGATCTCTCAGAGTGCTAGGACACATCTCCTGGTTAGCACAGACCAAAGAGTTGCAGTTCTCCCATCAGCACACCCACAGGTAAAAGCATTTCTCTGTTAGGACCATTAATTGCAAACTCATTAGGAAAACTCTGTTTATAAACATGCATCAGTATTTTGACCTCACATAAGCAAACAAACAAATAAATAAACACACACACACATAGACACAGTCCTTTTCTCCTTTCTTAGTTAGATAGCTCTTAGTTTCCAGACTAAGTTAATTACTTGTCAGATATATAATTTATGGGGATTTTCTGCTAAATTTGAATAGTTCTCATGTGCCCACTTTGATGCCATTGCAAAACAGGTTGGAATGAGTGCTTGGCACTGTGTTTCCTACACGGGAGCATTTGCAGAAGCTGCAGTCCTGCCAGGAGCACGTTATTATTACTGAGAAAAGAAAAGGGTGAGGGAAGAAAATGAAGTGGCTGCTTCTGCAGAGTGAGCTGCTATTAAATTATTGCAAGGCTTAGAGAGAGATTTTGACCAAGAGTGAACAGAGCATGATCTGAGAGAGCATCTAGGCACCATTTCCCTCATTATTCTGAGGCCTTTGCCAGGAATTTTGTTGGTTTTGTTTCTTTGTGGTTTTTTTGGGTGTAGTTTCTTCTTTCATCAGAGTCAGTTCCTTGAAGCTGTGGATAAGATGATATTTTATTTATTTCCTCTTTTGACATTGAGCATGAGCTGCATAAGGCTCTGGTCAGTGAGAGGATCCCAGTTTGGGTGTTGGGAATGAGGAGGATGTGTAGGAAGAGATGCAGTTCTTAGGATCACTGTTTGTATTGGGAATAAGGAGGAGGTGTAGGAAGGGATACAGTTCTCAGGATCTCAGTTTGTGTGTTGGGAATAAGCAGGAGGTGTAGGGTGGGCTGCAGTTCTTACACTGGTGCTGAGCAGGTTATGGGTCACAGCCTGCGTCAGTAATTCCCTTTTTGACAGCATGTCAAGGCTAACCTGGCTGTGCTGATTTGGGTACCTAAAGCCAGGCTTAAATGCCTTCAGGCCACCTTCAGTTCTGTCATGTACACATATTTTGCCTCTGTTTAATATTGCCTCCGTTTATATTTTGCCTCTGTTTATGTTGTGTCACATGGAGAACCAGGAATGAAGTTTTCCCAAATAAAATGTTTCTGGGAAACGGGGGAAAAGGAATCAGATGAGATTAGCTCTGTGGAGGAGTTCAAGGCAAAGCCAAGGCCCTTGTATTCTGTTGTTTATGGGTTTGGAGCTCAGCAGTGACATTCCTGCTGGACAGCCACCCAAAGAGCTGGGCTGGGACCCCCAGCACAGCCTGCAGCTCATGTCTGCTCTGTTTGGGATGTCTTTTTTAGCAGAAGTTCCTCATTTTACGAGTGCTGTGTGCTTGGCAGGACAGCAGTGAGAGGCTTGCACTGCTGGAAAGTATTACAGAGGTTTTGAGCTATTTCAGGGCACATTAATTCATATCTCATTAAAAACAAATGCATTATGTGCCCTGTCTAGACAACTGAGAGATTAGGAACTGGAATGCTAGTGCATTTCAAATTAAGGCAGTAGTTTCCCTAAAACAATATTCCATTCTGTGTAATTCTGCCTTTTTTTTTTTAGTATACATAGCATATAAAACATGTTTTATGCTTCTTTTTTTTTTTTTTCCTTACTACTCAGCAGTTTTTGCCATCTGCTGCAGTAATGGAGAGCAGCCCTGCGTGAAACAACTTGCAGAAATTGAAACAAAACCTAGAGGGGGATTAGTAAACACAGAAATGTTAACTCTTGGCTGGCTGATTGCTGAGAGATGCCAGCTCCAGTGTGGGCAGGGCACTGCAGCCAGGGAATTGTTTTTTCTCAGGTGAGCTCTGCCCTGCTGGGGGAGGATCTGCAGCCATGGTTTGTGGAGGTTAATGCTGGGTTTTACCTGAGTTGCAGGTTTTTGAAAAGGGAATTGCTTCGTGTGAGGAGTTTTTACTAAACATGTAAAGGGGCTTTGGGAGCACAGTTGGCCTGAAACGCAGTGAGAGGTGCTCCCATTCATTTCCAAGGTTATCCTAAAGCTCATTTTCTAATTGTCACACCAATGGCTTTAGTGGCATTGCTTGCTGTGCTGTGTTTGCTGCCTTTGGGAGCTTCCTCACCTGTCCAAAGTCACTGACTTTTGCCTCTATACCCGAAATGCACAGAGGGTTAGGGATGAGCACTTTGGAAGGGCTGTTCTGGCTTTCCTGCTGCGCAGAAAACAACCCTGCCTCTCCTCTCAGCTCCTGCAGAAGTTTGTAGGCACAGCTTTTCCCTGGACCACAGCGAGCCAGCAAACTGGGATTACATGTAGATGGCACAAGGAGGGGAGAAAGGCTTCTCCTGCTCGAATCTCACTGTTCCCATGCCAAAGAACCACAGAAAAGTTGTGTATTCCTCTGCTTTCTTGGGTTCTAAACTAAAGAGTAAAGACCCCAGCAGAGAAAGCCTCACTCAAGACAGGCCCTGACAAATATTGGCTGAAGATATGAGCAGTGAAGAGAGAGTTTTGTTTAAAGTTTTCTTTGAAGAAGAACTTGCTGGGGATGTGGAGGCAGGGTGAGTGTGAGTGGGGAAAGGGAATGGATAAATCAAATGGATCAATCGAATGCCATTTGTGAATTTAAAATCAATGGGTCCTTTTCAAAGGTTAGACATCTCAGGATATTTTCTAGTCTACCATTAGGGTTTTAAATACGAATTAAGGGGAATATGGACAAAGCAGAATGAGTGTTACAGGACCCACTGTATCACCAGCAAAACAGCATTAAAAGTACTGCCAGAGTGAGGTACAGAAACCAGCTGGACACTGCCAGAGACAGGGATTTCTGTGTGAAAGCAGCTTAACCCTGGCCTGTTGTCCTGCTTTCAGACCCTGAAAAGGGAAATGCTTTGCTTGTCCCTGTTTTTCCTGCTGGGTGTTATTTGGGCAGGGGTGGGATGGAGGCAGTGCCCAGCCTCCTGCAGGGCTGCTGGGGCTGCAGGCTGGCACCTCACCCCGACACAAAACTCTTTTCTTTTGTGCCCTGTGCTCGTGTCAAAGCTGGTCCCAGCAGCTCTGACCTGCACAGTCTGGGAGCTGCCACCTCCAGCCATCACCAGCATCACTCACTGCTTTATTTGCAAATAAAATGCACACTCACCATTCTCTAGGAAAGCAATCATCTTTGGCATGATCTACCAAAGACAAGAAACCTGAGGTTTCTTTCAGCAGCAGTTGTTTCAGCAGATTTAGGAACCTTTTCCATGATCTTCATTTTTTTGTTGAGTGGGTTTTTGTTGGGTGGGTTTTTGTTGGGTTTTTTTGCCTGTTGATTTTGGACCAGATCTCAAATAGCTTCCAGGCGCTGCAGGGTGTTCACTGCAGAGCACAATGTTATAATGAGAGTCCTCGGGATGCTGAGTGTGTCCTTACAGGTCCATGGCCTGAGATTCCCCATCCTGGCCTCTGTGGTTGGTGAGTCCCAGCACACCCACTAATAAATATATCTATATTTAGCAGGCATATGTATATCTATATATATATAGCCTATATATAGCACAGCTATAAAGCAGTTCTGTTTTCACTCTGTGTTGTTCTTTAGCACTTCCAAACAGCAATTCCTTTGCCACAGCATTGGTGTCACACCAAGCTGGATTTCAGAGAGGTGTGCATCATTATCAGGGTGGCTAATTCTGCCTGTGAGTCAGCTGCCTGTGAGCACACCTTGTATTCTCTGCTGCTCATCAAGCCAGCACTCCCTCTCCTCAGTTCACTCAGCTGCTCCTGCAATGACAAAATATTCTGAGAAAGAATTTAGTTTGCACAATTCCAAGAAAAAAACGGATTGTTCAGAATCTGCTGCAGCTGATGAAGGTGTTCAGATTCGCCCCTTGCCCAGCAACTATTCTATCCAAAGGTAGCTGAATTGGAAAAGGTCTGTTGCCTGATTAAATAAGAAAAAATGAATCATAAAAGAATTATATGGTAAGACATCTGCAGGTGAGCACTACTGAGTTCTGCAGTGCTGTGGGTGTCTGGTGAGGTAAATTGCTGTGGAGTGTGGCACAGTTTCACAGAGCACACATGAAAGGAAGCCTTTGCCACGCCAGAAAAGAAAACCACAAAGGGATTTTTTTTCCCCTGACTGGAAATCCTCATTAAACTGAACGTCTGAACTGGTGGGACACAATTCAGTAAGAGGAAAAAGTTTTGTGGTATGGGGCTCATTAATTCAGGAGAAAGCAGCAACTGGAGAATTGCAGCTTTGGTGGTAGGTGGTTTTAGAGCTGGAGTGAGTTATTCCATGAGCTTAAAGCAATCCTGGCTGGATTTCTCCTTTGTGCAGAAGGACAGTTGGAAAACCTGACTGCAGCCAGACCTGGCTGTTTGCCTGAAAGGGGATGGAGTAGGAATGAAACAGTATAGTCTGTTCTGGGATGGTTTACATAGGGCACTCATAAAAGCAGCTGACAAAGGCACAAGAGGAGCAGAGCTGCTAAGGAGAAGTGGCTGGCTGCTCACTTGGAGCCACAAAACCTCCAACATACTGTATAACATGGGATATTTGGATTTTGATCCACCTGATAATGTAGCAACAGAAAAGAAAACAAAATAAAACAAAAAAACCCAGAATACACACAGTACTGGGATAATGAAGTTGAAAAACATTGTGATAATTTATAGCAGCCTAGGCATGGTGATACTAATTCCTTGAAGCAGCTAAAATGACTTCTTCTGAATTATAAACACATAACGTGGATGTTGAGTGGAGGATGTGAGAAGGGTCAGGCCTCAGAATGTGTTTGGCTTCTGTTCTGTGTTCTGGGCAATCAAACTGTGAGAACCTCTGAGGTGGCCAGGATGGGGAACTCAGACAAGGCTGATTCCTGCAGGGCAGCCTTGCCTCACACAGGGCAAGAACCCCAAAAAGGCTGAATCTGGACAAGATCTGAAGAAAACAACTTTCAGTGGGGGCTGCACAGATGATCTGCTCCAGCAAGTGAGATTTGTGCCTGCCACAGAGCAGCCAAGTGCTTGCTTCAGAGAATTCAGGCATTCTTGTGTAATCCCTTTTCCTTTTTCCTTTTCCTTTTTCCTTTTCCTTTTCCTTTTCCTTTTCCTTTTCCTTTTCCTTTTCCTTTTCTTTTTCCCCCCTTTTTCCTTTCCACCAACAATAGTACAAACCAGTGCTGGAGTACAGGTGACTCAGAACTATGATTTATTCTTCTGTTAACTACATTCTCTCCAGCCTGGAGAAAACAGCACAAATAAATGGCATTTTAGAGAAGAGGGTTAGTCACACCGTTTTTGAGAGGTAAGATGGAAACAGCCCCTCCCTGTGAGCAGACACAGCACTCTCAGCCTCTGTTCTCTCACTGCCACGGGCTCAGGGGGTGAAGCCACCCAGAAATTTGGGGCCACAGGGTTGAGATGAGCCAGGGACAGGGCACTGCTCTGTCACAAAGAACCCCAGCAAAAAAAAGCTTTTTGTCTTGGCTCCCAAATCAGAAATATGATCAATGAAGAGCTGCTGCTATTTCAAGGAGAGGCCTGAATTTTGGCAAATCACACTTTTGTCTTTCCTCCAGGAGTGTATCATTGATGAAGACTGTGAACCAGGGAAATACTGCCAGTTCTCCCCCTTGGAATACAAATGTCAGCTCTGCAAGCCCCAGCACACAGTGAGTCCTGACTGAGATGGGATTTCATGGGATCTTTAGAGACTCAGCTCGTTATTGCTGCTAATGTCAGCAAGTCAGAATGGACAGAAAAGAAGCTGCAGAGCTTTCTGCATGAGGATAAAACCATGTTCATGTCAACAGGGAGAAATTAAAAATCAAGATTGGGATGGCTCAACACCTACCCCCGCCACACACATTTTCTTTGCAGCTCTCAGCAGAACAGCTGTAGGATAAAGAAATTAAAACTGGATCCCAGCGGCTCTCAGGCTGTAAAGTGGGCTCAGGCTGAAGGAGGTGGGATCAATTCCCTGACCTAGAACCTCAACAATTACAGAACATTTTTCTCCTTAATGGGCAGGTCTCAGCAATGCCACTGGAGTCCCTGTGTTAGGCACTGCCTGGGGGATCTGTGGAAAAGAAATCCAAGTTTTGTGTGGCTGCCCTGCCCGGGCTTTCCACAGACAGGAAAAAGCTGCTGAAACACTGACCTGCTAGGAGTCCTGCAGATTGTTAATCAAACTACCTGAAAAAGGAAACAAAGTGGCACACATGGCTTTTATTAGGTTGATTTTTTGCGTGTGTGTAGTTGAAACCCAGGGGTAATTGTCATACAAAGCAACCTTCAGCTAGAGGTTTGCATTTCTGATTTGCAAAGAGATTTTTTTCAGAGAGATTTTTTCAAAGATTCTTGGTTACCAACGAGGTCTGGTTCTTATTACAACTAAAAAACGGATTTTAGTAAGACTTTTTTTTTTTTTCTGCTTTGCTCTTTGAAAACAATTCTTCTGAACAAATTGTAAATTCCTGACTGCATTTGACAATGGAAAAAGATCAGTAATGGTTTCTATTGATGAGGTTTCATTAATTAATTTTTGATTGCAGAAGAGAGGGCTCCAGGGAGAGCTTAGAGCAGCATTTCCTAAAGTACCAAAAAGGGCTACAGGAGAGCTGGAGAGGGACATGCAAGTGCATGTAGTGCCAGGAGAAGGGGGAATGGCTTTGAATGGGGAGAGGGCAGGGCTGGATGGGATCTTGGGCAGGAATTGTTCCCTGGCAGGGTGGGCAGGCCTGGCACAGGTGCCCAGAGCAGCTGTGGCTGCCCCTGGATCCCTGGCATGGGGTGGATGGATGCTGCTGCTCTGCTCTGCAGGTTCCTGCCTGCCAATAATTCCCTGTGTGCTTCAGCTGGGAAATGCAGCACTTCTGCTCCAGCAGTGGCAATGTGACATGTATTGCAATATATATATTGCTATATATAATATAATGTATAATATGTATTATATAATACATAATATAATATATAATACCATATATAATGATATATAATGCATATATACTATATACTATATACTATATACTATATAATATATAATATATAATAATGCATATAATATAATATATAATACCATATATAATGCATATAGAATACATATATAATATATACTATATAATATAATATAGATATAATAATACATATAGAATAATATAATATAATAATATATATAATATAGTATAGTATAATATAATATTAAATAGAATATAATATATAACTATCTATGGAAATATAAAAATATTTATAAAAATATAAATAAATATAGAAATAAATATTTATATATGTGTATACATATATATTTTTTTTGCATATATATATATTTGTGTATATATATATATATATATATATATATATATATAAAAATTACAGCATGTGCTGAGTGCCCAGTGTCATTTCTGTGCCCTGCTTTGCCTTGGCAGCCCTGCTCCAGGGACGTGGAGTGCTGTGGGGAGCAGCTCTGTGTGTGGGGCCAGTGCAGCAGCTCCAGGGCCAGAGGGGAGAACGGCACCATCTGTGAGAGCCAGCACGACTGCCAGCCTGGGACCTGCTGTGCCTTCCACAAAGGTACCAGGGACACCTCCATCCCTTCATCCTGCTCATCCCAGCCTGCAGAGCACTGATCTTGGCTCAGTCTCTACAGGGTCAGCAGTTATTCTCTCCTGGCCTGTGGAATACCCTGGGATAACTCCACAATAAAATCTGATAGAGCTGGGTGTGGGAAACAGCCTGATGGGGGCATGCTGAAAGCAAAGCCTGCTGCACACTAGAGAGGAGACCAGAAATGTGCATTTCTAAAGGGGAGTCCTAGGCATTTAAAAACAGCAGAGTTCCCTTACACACAACAGAGCAACAATGGGAGAATTAAAAATGTGCAGAAGAAACGAATGAGGTGGCTGAAAGTGGCCTCTCCTTCCTGCCAGCCCATCAGAATCAGGCTGCAGATACATTCCATAATCCATGTGAGCCTCCCAGGGCATCACACCCTGCAGTGCTGACCCAGAGGCACAGGGGAATGATGTCCAGATCATGTTCAGCCCACATGGGAATGTGAAACTTGATTTACAGAAGGGAGCAGAGAGGAGAAGGTCTCAGGCCTGAAATCAATCCCCAGCCCTGTCTGCTTTGGGTCCAGTTTCTGGCACTGCTTTATACCCACCAGTCCCTCGCTGCATTTATCACAGTTCACCTTCTTTCAGCGGTGACAGGACACAATTCCAGCTCCCTGCACCAGGTCCATACTTCCCAAGCTTTTTTTCCTTGCTGTGAGCCAGAGCAGACCGTGTGCTGATGGCTGGGTCTGCCCCACTCTCAGCCTCCTGGTGGACCAGGACATCCCAGGAAAACAAAGCAGAAAGCTCAGCACCATTGCAAAGGGAAGAGGATCTGCTCAGCTTCCCCATGTGGATGTTGAACATTACATTGTGCACCTTCAATGCTGAGTGAGTTTGGTTAGGAAGGAACAAGATATTGAGAAAATTATATATATGTATATATATAATACAATTAATAGGTAAGAACATTGATGAATATTGACAGAATACTCCTGTTAAAACATAAAATAGTGCTATTGATTAATAGCAATGAATTTTTTTTCCCTATGGCTGTCTGCTTTAGCAGGGCTTTAGGGTTTTTCAGCTCAGGCTTTTCTCTGGAGTATTGCAAATGAATATCCTTATAAAGATGTGTATTTTTATATAAAACTGTAGTAAGCTGTGGAGTATTGCTGCTCAGTATATAATGTTTTGAAATTGGGAACTGATAGCTCCTGTACATTAAAGCACGTGTCTGTGCATACACACACATGTATCTGTCCTTTGACCAAATCTGGTTTAAAAACTTAAAGATTTTGAATTCTTCTCATATTTTATCCTGCTATATGAGGTGACTGAAGACAAGAGGAGGAAGGGAGGTTTAATGGGAACATCTGGAAGAGCTGAATTCCAGACTGAGACTGGCAGTTACTGACATGAGGAAACCCAAAGGACACACAGCCTTCTTAAATAATTTCTTACACAGGCTGAAATTCATTCCTGTGTAGAAACGAGGGTGCCAAGCCCTAGATGCCATCAGACAGCTTTGCCCACAGCAGAACTGATAAAATAAATTAACTATCTGAGTTGTATTTCTTGTAACCTCACCAGTTTCTGAACAGTTGCTCTGTATCTGCAGCCTCTGCAAAGAAATAGAAAAAAAATAACAGAGTTTAAGAACGAGAGGATTGTCTCTATGCAGATTTCAAACCATTAATGCTGCTCATTGCAAAGGATTCCGTGTGATGTTAGTTTTGTTGGGATTAGAAGTGTTTGGGCTCTCCAAGGGCTGGAGCTGTGCTGTGCTGTGCTGCCTTGACAGCAGTCTCTGAGTCCAGCTGGTCCTGCTCGTTGGGGATGAATCTCAGATGTCTTACTCCCACCTAGTGGGAAAAACTTGGTCACGGCTCCCTATCTGTAAGGGGACTTAGGGATGGAGCCTGCTGTTTTATATCCTGCATACAGAATTAAACACGGGGTCACCCCAGCTGGGCAGACAGCTAAAATTTCTCCTAAAATGCCTTTCCTTGGCCTGCAGAGCTGCTGTTTCCTGTGTGCACACCCCTCCCCGAGGAAGGGGAGCCCTGCCATGACCCTTCCAACAGGCTGCTCAACCTCATCAGCTGGGAGCTGGAGCCCGATGGAGTGCTGGAGCAGTGCCCCTGTGCCAGCGGCTTGAGCTGCCAGCCCCACAGGTGAGCACCAAGCAGCCTGGAGCTTTGGGGGGGTTTATTTCTGGGGTCAAGAGCTACAGAACTCACAGGTTCTGCCTCACTAGAAAAGGTTTGGACAGCTTTTCTCATCAGCAGCATTGGAAGCCCCTGCTTTGCCCCACACAGATGTGCCTAATGGAGTTTGGCAACACATTACTGCAGTGTGAATGAAGTGTGTGAATTAATGAGGCTGCTACTGCTTTTTAATCAGTCAGTGCTGCCAGCTGTTGAGATGTATCATTCCAATTTCATTCTCTGCATACAGTCCCTGTCCAACAACTCTACGTGAGACTGGGCTTCTGTCACAGTTCTGCTTGCTTTAGAATGTAAGATATGTTAAAGAAATTTTAATACAAACTTTTCATAGGTCATGCTTCTAATATTTCTTTAAAAGCAGTTATTTGCATCGTCAGCAGTTTCATTGGCAGAAAGTGAGATCATTTCGGTTTTGTTTCAGAAAACCTACGTTTTCTGTGAAATAAATTCTCCAAGTTTGCTCCTACACTACCAGCATCATATTAACTGCCAACAAAACATCATAGCTGGGATAGAGATGCAGATTCATATTTCTCTCTTCTGTGTCCAACTCTAGGTTTCTTCATGCTTGAAAAGGAATTGGGTCACATTTTGTTTCATAAACGTCATCTGAGGAAGCAAGCAGAGCTGATCCCATCCTTTCAGCACCAAAATCTTTGTTAATGTGCCATTAACATCAGGGAGGTCTGTCAGCAAATGTCAGGGCTAGTCAGAACATTTCAGATGAGGGTACAGAAACACAGAAATTAATTAGGGTGTGAATATAGCTGAACTGTCCAGAATTTTCTATCTGAATTTGAAGATTCAAGTAACAGGTTTTTGTTACCTGTTTTTTTGAGGGCCACTGCTCTCTTGTTTACCAGGATCAAACATTTTGTGCTGTTTGGATGGTTGTATGTGGAAATCACATTTATAAATCTCAGCTGTCAGGCATGTAAGACTCAAGTGCTTGTGAAGTCAGCTAGGGTAGCTCCATGGTGCATTTAACATGTTTTCATGTTAAATGGGAGGGAAAGGAGAATTCCACAGACTGGCAGAAGAACACAAAATGATGTACTGTATGTTGTGTATGACCAGATGTGCCTTTTCCCAACAGCCACAGCACTACATCTGTGTGTCAGCTGCCTGCCAATGAAACCCAGCACACTGAAAAAGAAGAAGATCCCTTAGTCATGGATGAGATGCCCTTCCTGAGCTTGCTCCCCCAGGATCTCCTCTCTGACTATGAGGAAAGCAGTGTCATTCAGGAAGTGCGCAGGGAATTGGAAAGCCTGGAGGACCAAGCAGGTTTGAAGCCTGAGCCTGACTCAGCTCAGGAGCTGCTTTTGGGAGATGAAATCTAAAGCCCAAGCACCAGTTTAGTTAGTTCTTTCTAGATTTTGTTGTTTAGTGTCTTGCTTCTCTGAACCCTGAACACACACTGCTGGATAGAAGTGCAATAAGCAAGGTCTTCAAGGAGCGTCTTCGTGCACGAAACCTGCATGTCCCAGCTACTGTGGAACTCATTCAGGCCCTGGAGCAAACCTTCTGCCTAATGGGAACCATGGCAGTGCTCTTCTGGATTTGTACTTTCCCCTTGTATGTCGGAAATAAACTTCCTAGTACTTGTACTCATTAAAAAATACACACAAGCATAAATAATTTTAAGTTACTAGGAATTACAGAAGTGACCTTTGAGTACGGACGTTCAGAGTTGCTTCATTTCTTTAGGGTAAGAACCATCTACTCTGACACTATTGCAGTCATAGATTTTAAGGAATTTTTAAAGGAATTTTAGTTTTTTCTTTAGAATTGGTTTGTGGTTTTAATACACTTCGTAGGCATAAATCTGTGCATGTCACAAGATGTGATTATTTTTGCCATCTTAAAAGGTCATTGATTAAAAAGAGTCAATAGCAAGCTAAGAGTAAAACTGACCCCCCAAACTCCCCAGCTGTCTCACCAGTTTGCTACCATGGCTCCTCCACTATTAATGGTTTTCTGGCATACAGATTTCACCATCTCTTGTTGCACATGGTAAAACAAGATGTGAGGTTCCAGCCAAGTAACTTTTCATGGTGCTTCTCCCCAAATAATCCCTACTGCTCATGTCTAGTTTGGAACAGCAGAGCACCAACAGGAGCAGGTGTAGGACTGTGCTACCACTCTGCACATCTTTCACCACTTCTGGTGTGTGAAGGCTTCTCAGTGAATTCCTTGGGTACCAGAAGTACTAATTAGTAGCCACTGTCATTGTAAACAGGGAGGATATTTCATTGTAACTGAGTTTTGGTGTAAGGATTCTGTGAGCCATTCTCACACCAACACACACACACAGACACTGCTTCTGAGAGTTCACTGAGTCTACCCTCCCTTTCTATCCATAATAAAATTATTGTGCTTTAGAGACAGTCCCATCTACACAAAGAGAAGGAATTAAGTGCCACTGCAATTTTCCTGTTTAAAAGCCTAGCCAGGAGAGCAGCAATTGTCTGTAAATACTGCCCTCTTAAGGACAGTATTCTCCTTCCAAGTTCTTAGTGCTGCCACCCCCAGCTTTAATCTCTATATTTTTGCCTTTCCAAATATCTGAGTTTGAAGAAAAGTCATGATCCATTTGATAAGTGATTTCTTCTCTCTTCCAAAAGCTCTAAGGATGCTTTAGCAGTCTCTGTCTGTGGTAAATGGTAGTTTAATGAAGTACCCTACCTAGGGGATGGCATTTCCCTCTCTGCTCCCTTTGCCCCCACTTCCAACCTCACAGATGTTGGCCGAGGTAGCAGAGAACAGTCAAAAGAGGAGTAATGAGGGAATGTCTCTGTGCAATGCCTGCTTCTCAGGCTGCCAGATTCCTCAGCATTTCCAGGGTGCTGTGGGCCAGCATGCAAGGAAGAACTGAAGGTTCTGTTATTGAACACCCCTTTCCCTCTGGAGCAGAATTTAGCTGCCACTCATACTCAGAACTTGGAGGCTTCATGGGTGAGAAATTCAGTTCTAGAAAAGGAAGCTCACAGTTGAAGAAAACATTGGTGTGAATGTAAAGAGGAGCAGCAGCCAGGCTCTAAACCAGTTCCTGTAACACCGTGTACATGGAGGGGGTGTGCACATACACACAAACACACAGCCTTGCAATTCCAGCACTGCCTTGGGGAAGTCTGTATTTCCATGAAACAATTCCATACTTTTTTAAAATAAAAACCACAGCATTTAATGATTAAAGTAACACAACAGAATGAACAAATGTTTTATTGGCATGTTCATTGTTGTAAACAGCATCTGGCATGAAAAAGTTTACCAAAATCTTTTGTTATAAATTAGGTGTTTTTTTTCCAAAAACTATGGAGAATTGTTCTCTATTGATCTGTATGGACCAAAGCAAAGAATTGCTGTTCCTAGGCTTTGCAATGAAATCATGTTGACTGCATCAGTCTTTGCACCACAGCCTGAACTACCGAGTTCGTACACTGAGGTGTTAAGAGGTTGCCCCAATATTTGACTACATATAGCTATGGAATCAACTCTGAGAAAAACAAACTGACTTTCAGCAGGTGGAGAAGATGCAAACTTGTAATAGTCTTAAAAACAAAATGTACAAAAAGTAGCAGAACAGAACAAAAAACTTCATTAACAAGGGGAAGTACAACCCTAAAGTACCCAGCATCGTCAAACATAAAATGAATACAAATTTAAATAGGCAACTATACTTCCAAATGTACACAATGCATGTCGATATGTGTAAAGAAATAGCATGGTAAATAGCTGAACTGCAGTTCTGGTAAATGGATAGGGCAGATTTTATTTACACATCGAACGCAATACACTAGAGCTGCTCATCGGTATCCTATTAAAAACCACTTTACCTTACAACAGCACTTCCCAAACAACAACAGCTGCCTGCCAGCAGCTTCCTGCAGACACCTCTCAGACCCCTGCTTTATGGAAGAATACTTGAAATCCTGACACGTGCAGCACTCCCCCGCCCAGCCCTTCCCGCTGCTCTCCTCGAACCAACATGTTAACATTTACTCTCTGATGAGGTAATGCGTGTATCAGTGAAACAAACAGAGAAAAGGATTCTTTCATGGCCTTTGCACAGCTTTTATTATTAAGCTATGAGTATCCTGTTGGAAGCTAGTTTCACTAGCTACTATGTGCACACTGTCCTCAACAATTTGCACTCGTTTCCCTCCCCACCCAGGTTTGAGCTCTAATCGTTTATTTGCACATCCCTTGGAGCTTTACAGTACATGTGACTCTAGTGCACAACATGATTCCAGTCCGGCGGTGCCCGGGCCCCGCGCGGCCGGCGCCGCCCGCCCGTGCTGCTGTCAGCGTTACACCTAATGAATGTCCTGCCTAATGGCACTACACGGCCGGAGTGAACCTTTGCATTGGAAACAAAAAAAATTCCCCAGGGAAAATGCTACAGCGAGTATCAGTCTTGAGTCAAATCTTTATTTGGTGCTCCATCCAGATAAATTTTTAGTGCTTTTTCTTTACGGGGAGAGTAGGTTACCCGGTGTCCAGTTTTCTGGAGTCTGCTGCTTTCTTTTTTCATCAGTTCATTTCTTTGCTCATCTGTTAATTCCATTAATTCTTCAGTTTTATCCCTAAAATGTAAACACAGGTTCAAATTCAGATCAATACAGTAACCACAAGTAGACTTCTGCTATTTTTTTTTCCTTATTTTTTTGCTTTGTGGTTTAGTAAAAACCACAGCTAAACATAATACTTCTGAGGGATTGCTTTACTGTGCAGGAACAGGCAACGTGTCTAAACCTGCTTTTCCAGCAGAAACATTCAGTGTTGTGCCTGACTACACACAGGGCAAGAAACAAGCCCCTGCTCCTCAATTCTTCTCACTCTTCTTTACAGACAACCACAGCTCTGCTCTATTTGGGTCTCAGTGCCAACAACTGGAAGCAGTGTGTCAGCCAGTCCTTACCAGATGTTCTCCCAAGCCATTTTCATCAGGACCAGCACATTATTAACCAGCTGTTTTGCCTCAGCTCACATGCCATTATGCAAAATGCCACAGCAATGTGTCCATGAGGTTGTCCCACCCACCCAGTTTAGGAGAAATTACAATACTGAAGCTCTCAGTCCTCAACTCCTGCCATGGGCTACTGCCACCAGCTGATCAACATTTTTCACATTAACAGAATTTTTAGCATAACAGGCTTTTTAGAAAGAATCCGTACTAATTTCTCAAAGGAATAAGCTCAGACAATAAAATTCTTGCTCTCCACAACCTACAGCAAGACTCTCACTAACTCCACGTGGGTGGAGTGGCTCTATCTTAAGAAATTAAATCCAGATCCACACTCAACTATAACAACTACCTTTACTTTCAGTGCTTTAGGAAGGAAGATTGAGTAAAAAGGTGCAGTGCTCATTTTCTTCAAGTTAATTAATATTCAGGCTTTTAGGAAGCTGAGGAGCACAAATATTTCAGATGAATGTCTTTAAGGTAGAGAGTATTTTATGATCTTATCCATTACATCACCCCACAAATGTTAACCACAGCTTTTTTTTTGGTGTGGTTTATTATACTGTAACAAAATACATACCTATAAAATATTACTGCACCATCATCACAAATGTACAGGGGCCAGACATTCAGTGTAGATCCTTTCGGATTCCAGTCCAAGTCTTGATGAATCTCTAGTATGGAAATGTCACACGGAAAGGTTCCTCTCCCCTGAAGAAAGCAATTACTTAGTGAATACAGTAAAACTCATCATCACACATCTGTGCTATTTAAGGTAAAAATACCCAGAATCTTATTTACCTTTGCAAATTCGATGTTTTCTAAGGGTATTCCACTTATTTCACTTAGCTGTGAAGAGAAATGGTGGATTTAATACTGTTCCAAAGCAACATTACACAGTGTCTACATAAAGTCAATAGCTGCCAAATCCAGAAGTCCAATTATCTGCAAGTCCTCCAATGTACAAAATCACAGTGACAGTTACACATTGTTAACATTTCTGAAGTTACCAGTGCGTGTCACAAGTGATGCTTGCTGACAGCATTTCATCACACTTCTCTTAATACTGAAGGGGAGACAAAATAACTTCATAGAAACAATTAATAATATTCAAATTCCAAGACACAGAGACCAAGTGCCTCATGGAAGGTGTTATCCAGTCACCCTGGGAGCAGGCACAGCTGCAAAATATGCATGACTAAGACCCACCCCCACACACCTGCACTTCCTAGAACTTCAAAAAATAAAATTGCTCCCTGCACATCAGGGAATTCTTAAGGCAAGAAAACAAGGGCAGTCAACTCTTTCTTCAGATACAAGTGAGGAGGAATTCTTGACTGCATGCAAGAACCTGTAGTTTTAACTTCAATTCTACCTGAGGAATGCAAGAAAGCAGCCCATAGCTTAACTTGTGTAAAACACAAACCCAGCCTGTGAATTAACACCCCTAATTTATCATTTCTCAGGGTCACTGACACCAGCATTTTTACTGGCCTCAACATCTCAGGTGGCCTCCTAACAACTGGGTATTGCCACGTACAAATAAACATTTCTGTGCTACACTGGATTAACAGAACAGCCTCAACAGGAGACACTCCTACTCCAGATTTCTGCTGGGATCACACAGCTCTGCTTACCTGTTAGAGCATCCTGGCCTCAAGTAAAACCAAACCATAACACTGCCACACTTCTTGCAACCTAAACATACTTCCACCTACTTGATTACAGCAACACCACTCCTCAGTAACAGCTCTCAAATTCAAATAGGAGGAGGCTGAAAGGTTTGGTACTTTGGAATAACAAAGCATTAGCTTGAAAAAACACCAAGAGGCAATAACTTAGCTTTTCTTTCCTGTGTGTTTTTTGAGCATAAGGGACACTGGTACTATTAAGCTGCTTAGACTTCAAGATGTGACTTTTTCTTCATGTATTCACCTGAATACTTTCAGACAAGACCATTATGTGAAACTAAGAAGTAAAACTGGTAATTCATGTGGTTTGGTGATGAAATGGGATAGGTTATCAGTTCCTGGGGAAATATAATAACCACACATAGGATGTTTTGAGCTATGACATGTTTGTGCTTCCCACCAGAGAACATCAATAAGGCTCTTGGTCATCACAAAAAACTTGCATCATGCTACACATTTTACCTTCACTTTTAATTCTTCAACACTGCTGCTTTCTAGTACTACTTCCTGGAAAGAATCTAATTTCATCTCTGATGGCCTCCATCGTCTTGATAAAACAGCAAGTTGTGACATGGATTTCATCTTTTCTACTCCTAGCAAAGAAAGAGAATTTTTTGTATTAATATCACAAAATATCCTCTTTTAAACTAGGGTTTGTCCATAGCCCAAAGACACTCTAATGCAGAAGACTGTCCTAGACATACATGTACAAATTAAGTAACCCAGTCTGCTGCAAGCAGTTCACTTATAAACAAGGGGAAGAGGAAAGGACTATGATTTAGTTGAAGTTTTCTGTTATCAGCTCCTTTAAAGGAATTTTTGTGGGCAGGATCTCCTTGAAGACAAAGGGCAGTTTTCCATAAGGCCCAGCTCAGTCATCACAGCAGATCTACCCACCCAAGCAGAGGCTGACTCCAGATCCAGCACCTGCATGACACCTTCCTCAGCCATCTGCTCTTGATTCGTGTGCTTCACTTCCTTCACCAAAACCAGCCTTTCCCTTTTAACTTCTACATTTCCCTCATCAACCCCACACTTGTTATTGAAATCTTCCCACCCACCACCTTCATGAGTTTTAGTATGTGCTGCCCCCAAGCCTTTCTATGCCTTGCTCCAGGTTCCAGAGCTGTCTCTGGCTGACGGAGCAATATTGTTTATATTACAATTAGATAACCAGAAGTGATATCCAAGGGCTACTTTTATTTTTAATTAGTCTATAATTTTATCATCTAGCATGCAAAATGTGTGGCTTAGACATTTACGTCTCACATTACATTCTTGTTTTGCATTAAACTGTTGCAGAACACTTGGAAGTCCTGTAATCTACAATCTGTGAGTTAGGTGGGCTGCAGTGTCTAAAGCTGTATCTCCAAGACTTACTCACTACAGGAAAAGTACAGCAATTATCTAAATCTAATAATAAATAATCTAATAAAAATTTTAAACTGTAAAGTTTGAACTGTAGTGGGAGCTGATACATATGTCCATAGGAATCTGCAGGCCTCTGGAACCTCCAAGCTTCATTTCAAATTCTGATACCTGGATTGCACAATTCCGTTAAAACTGAAAATACCAGAATTGAACACAGCCGCCAAAATACTCAACTAATAGCCAAGTGAGACTTCTTAAACTAAATATGCTTGGGAAGAAAATTCCTGAGTGAATGGAACTGACATTCTTCATCTGCCAAAGAGCACGGCCTACTTTTCTTACCCTTAAATTATGCTTTTGCATTCAGAATCAAAATTTTAAGTGTATATGCAAAGGAATACTTAAGAAATTGCATAATTTAAATTATATTTAAGCAGAATTTCAGAAACATTCTGCTCTCTAATATTTGATTCCAAAATTGTTTTGATGAACTAAAGTTTCTGTTCCAAATTCCTTCATGACAGAAGTGTTTTCTCATTCCTGTCTGAAAACTACTAAAAGACTGAACTGCTGTGCCGACCTCAATTATACAAATGTGTAATATATCTGCACCTAGTCATCACCAATACTAATTCAAAAATAAATCATTACCATCAAGTATTTCTAAGAAGACCTCCCAGTTGCTGGAAATATTGATATCGTCTTCATAGACATGACAATCCAGAAATACAGTGCCTGGATTCTTCCAGGTTTTCTTTCGTAGGCGAAACCTAGAAATACATCACAAAAACCCCCAGTGACTTTCTACCTGCACATGAACACTTAGCACTGGCAGAGATCAAAACTGAGTGTTTTCTGACAAAACTGAAATACTCCAACTCATTGATTCAAGGCTTGATGAAGTTTAACAGGAACAAGTTTAATGTTCTGAAACAGTCCTGACAGCAGGGTGTCACTGCTGGCTCAGTGCTGAACCATTCATAAGCACAAGGGAAACAAGTCTGTATTCCACTTGTTCAACGCAGGAAATATGTAGGGATTTAAGGGAAGAAAACAGTTTCCTAATTGGGGATTACCCAATTATGGCAGTGGGCAGACAGCCCAGACCAGTGCTGTACACACAGGATGATGCTGCACAAGCAGTTTGCTGCAGTGATCTGTGCTGGGCTTGCATGTAGAGAGCAGGTGGCTTTTCTAAGAGTTGATTTACCTAATGTTTGCCTTTCTGAAGGAAATCATCATTAGAGAGATCTAAAGCTGCAGACATGTTGCACACAGGCAATTCCATGGAAATATTATCCCCTATAGAATTCATTCTGCATGAGTTGAAAGCCAAGAATTGCTGAATTAGTGTTTGTATTGACAAACAGATTCAAAGACCACAGCAATTTCTCTTTCTTTCATTGCTTTCTTTCTCCACAAGAGGAAGGAAATCCCCAAACACATATTTTAAAATGGTATTTAATTAGGTTTACCTGTCAATTGTCAGGTCTAGGCCACATTGTTCTCGAAGCTGAGGAAGCAGCTCCTCTTTGGACTGTCGGACAGTCATTCCTTTAGCAAAAACTGCATCTAGAAGAAACTTGCATGGCTGTGAACATAAACAGAAAGAGATTAAAGACAGAATTCTTTTGAACACAAAGCTCTGTTTTTGTCCTGTTTATGCTTTGTGACCAGTCCCATCCACCTGGGAACAAGATCAGTAGAAGGCTTCTCATTAACAAAATGGACAATGAATTCACTAAAATGGGGTGTAACTAATTTTTGTAGCACAGCCCTTTGGCAGGGCACTCCAATCCTCTGACTGCCTGTGCTGGGCTGCTAACTGCTACCATTACATTCACAATCCACACCATGGCAAAGGAGCTTTCCAATTGAATAAGCCACATCATCATAAAAATGCCACTTTCTTGGCTTTCATGCGTCAGACACAACTCCATAACTACATGAAAATTGCTTTTAAATTTATCTTATTCCCTGCTTTAGCAGTTCAGCTTAGTCTCTTATCCATTACTAATACATATTCTACAGTTTTGTCCAAAAAATAAAATAAAAGTCAACTTCCAAAGACTGCAATCTATCCAGTTTACACGTCTGTATTTTTCATGTCCCAGAAGATGTAACAAGCTTATGAGCTGCTTTACTGCACCAGAGGCACTTCTGTTTCAGGCTTGCCTTATGCAGAGGGGCCCATTACCCAGATAACCCCCCAGACAAGCACAATCTGCAGCACATGAATGGCATGAATTAGATCAGTTCAGCATCACTGAAAACCAGAGCCACGAGCAAACACAGTTTCTTCTGTGGAGAGAATGCTACGTGACTGTCATGCATTTAAGGGAAACAAAGAAACAATTCACTTGTCCTCCATTTACACTACAGAAATAAAGACACTTGAGAGACAGTGTAAATCACATTCCAATTGCCTACTTGGAACAGAAATCATCTCAAATTCCCTTTCTAAATCCAGAAAAACTTGCAGAGAAACGCGAAGAAAAGGAGTTTCATTCTTTCCCAAGATTTCAAAGCAAAACCTTGGCCAAGGCACATATTAATATTTTCATGAATCAGTCCTGAAACATTCAATGCCTTACCTCAGGCTCATTTACCAAGAGTTGATAGACTTTAACTCTGTATTCACCCTTTTTAAGGGCTCTCCCAAGTCTAATAGTTATCTAGAATGCAAAAGGAATATCTGTTAGAACTGCTATCAAAATCAGGATTGTATTTTGTAACACACTACCAAGACTGAAATAATTATTTCACTTGCTGTAAATTAACTTTATCTATATTGTACCAATACACTTTCAATGATCCAAAATAACTTCTAAACAACCTTATTGTCATCAGAAAATGATGAAAGGGTCTCATTCAGCCGAACACTCTCAAACTCTTGATTGCTGGCATAGACTCTAAAGACTTTGAAGTGAGAAGATGGAACTCCAACAAAAGGCTCCAAGTGTTGCTTGAAGGCAGACAGTGTAATTCTCTTATCAACATGCACCATCAGCCCTAAGCAAAAATAAAGATAAAAACGGTATGAAACACCTTGCTACCAAGAAAAAGCACTCTCACATACAATTTCCATATATTCAGAGTTAGCACTTAACAAAATAGTACTGAAAAGCAGAATGATGGTTACTGCTACATGCACATTTTATCTATGTTATGTTAAAGGTTATGTAATCACAACCTTTAAAAGCTCTGCTGTATTTTAAGTGTTTATGGGTAGACATTTCTGGAGGTCAGGCAGTTCCAATGCCCTTGTTTGCATTCAGTGACACAGCACAGCAGAGCAGTACCTTGTCTGTTCAGAAAGAAAACAAACTGAATTCCATGGAGCAATTGCAGATAATTCTCCTACAGCCTTCCCTGCTGTACAGGGAAATCCTCCTACAGCTTCCCCTCAAGGGAGAGGGAATTGTCTCGGTGTTGGCACTGGCCAGGCACAGGTCACCCAAGCCCTTCTATTTTTCTTCCTGGCTTTCAGCACTGAAAAGGTTAATTCCGTGCTCTGGAAGGCCACAAAGTATCACAACAAACTCAAATCCAGATTAAGGGGCTTTTTCATGCAATAATGTTGTAATTAAGGAAAAACTGTAGTAACATGAAATTCTGGAAAGTAAAGGGAATAATTTATCTTTAGAAACTGTGTTTCTTAATACATGCAATTTGTACTACACTACAAACTATGTTGTGATTATATAACGTCATGACACTCTAGAATAAACTATTCAGAATATTGAAGTGAACAAATAAATTATTTGAATTATACTAAGAATAAATAAAAGCTTTTCCCTCAGGACAATCGTTTACACAGTGTACTATGGTAACATTAAAATTACTGTAGACAAGTAATTCCTGAATCCAACTAGACCTACCAAAACAAACAGGGAAAAATTAAAGCAGTTCAGAGTTAGCCCCCAAAAAAAGACCATTCCAAGCCAAAGGAGTAATTTTATCAAAGCTTTAGTAGATGCAAATCAATTTTTCTGTGAGATATTCTTCTTTATTACTATTACAGAGTTTCTGGATTGACATGAAGGCCTTTGCCTTTCCAAATATTTATCTTAAATCCTGCTATTGTTTAATTATTAATCTATTAGTTATAAAGCACATGTAGGTATGTAGCATTGATGAAATTGTTTATAACCATTCTATACCACTTAGGCTCTTATACTGAACTTGTTTGGACACTTTCATGTCAGTCATATGCCTCACTGTACCCACTGTATTTCAGTTAGTGAATTAAATTGTCAATATCAAGTAAACTTGAATTTTCTTTACAGTCAAATGACTAGGTTTGTTAGTCTCAATGGGAACAGAAATATGCTCTTTTAACCACATCAAATAAGTGCATTCTGAAACAGGTGAATCATCAGCAGCAGATGCAGCTATGATCCTTTCACTGGAAGACAACACAGGTTGCTCTCCAGGGAACACTATCAATGAACATAAGTAGATGTTCATTTTCTTGGAAACAAAAGAGCAAGACACTTTTCAAACATGTAATCACTTATTACAAGATGAAAATTAGGCAAGATTTTTGCTGAACAGCACATCCTGTCTGCATTTTCACTAGCTTTAATTTGACATTATAATCAAGTTTTTCAATACTGCCATTAGACTTAGGAAAACCCACAGAATTATTTTAAGGCACTTCAAAAAGAATACATACATTTTTGCCCTTCTCCTGAACCCTCCTCTGCAGTGTAGGGCTCTGATTTAAAGTACATATACTGTGCTTCTCCTCTGCTCTTGCCACTTTCATCATATTCACTGTCTGTTCCAGAATCCTCTTCTGCTGTGTCCCAGGTTTCCTTCTTGCCCTGGTTGGCTTTTGATCGCCTGCTGCTGGTGATGCTGTGAGAATCCAGCCCATTGGCCAGGGGGAGGGGGGCATTGTCCACGTTGCACAGAGTGTCACTGCTGTGGCTGGAGCTGAGGATGTCACTGTCCACGGAACTCGTGCTCCTGTCGTTATTGACGTCCGAGTCCGACCGCTCCTCCGACTGCAGGTTCTCCGGGTCAGAAATCTGAATCTGGTTGTCAAGTTCTCTGTTTTCTGCTGATGCTGAAGAGTCTATTTCATTTAAAGGTGACTCAATGTTTTCAAAATCACTGGCTTCTGTGCTTTTGCTGCTGTCTCCATTATCTCCCTCCTGCTGCTGCTGTTGCTGCAGGGATAAGCTTTTAAGTTTTTCAGTGCTTTCCTCCAAAATTGCCTCTACGGATTTCAAATTGCCTACAGGTCCTTTTACTCTTTCACAAGGTTCCTCCAAGTTGCCTGCAGCCGCAGCAGACTTCTGATAAAGAGCCCTCCTGAGCTGAGAGCCAGGAGCTTGCTCTGGCAAGGAGACATAGAGCCTGATGGTGTTTGCATGGCGATCCAAAAGCCTCCAGAGCTGAGAGTCTGTGTACGTCACATGGCGGTCCAGAGACTCGGAGCTTTCCACAAACACCTGAACAGGAAAGACGTGCTGTATCATGTAGTGTTATTTCAAATAAATGCAACAACAGCAAAGCCAGGGTTAGCACACATGAGAAATAATGCCATTGAGGAATATCACCTTTTATCAAAGTGTTAAAATACGTGCTTAGAAAAAGACAGAGCAAGGAGTTTGTAATAGTAATAATGATTTCACTTTTCCTTGTTTTCATAGCCACGTTAAGACTGCAGTGAACTGTAAGCAGACTGACCAGCTGCAGGAACACATTCAGAAGTGGATTCATCAATCACTCCATGTGCACCCTTCACCTGTGCACAGCACTGTTATGATAGCAATGAGCCCCATTACTGCAGCAGACTGTCTTTATTTTCTAGTACAGTGCCATAAGGAGGCTTTAAATGTATACATGTGCAAGCAATAGTGCAAATCAAACGTCCCTCTTCCCTTTGTCAGAGGGCACAAAATGCCTCTAAATAACTGAATAACAACTCAGTGCCACTGTTTTGCTCAGCTGTGAGCCATCAAAGCCTTCCTTACTCTTTCTTCATCAAGAAGATTTAACACTGAGCTTCAACTTCAGAGACAGAGGATGTGCAAAATGTACTAAAAGATGTGCTATTTCTACTGTAGTAAAAAAGGGCAATGTATGCATTTAAAATGTTAGTTATTTGAGTACTAAGGTACTCTTTTTCTGAATGCATTACACAATTATTATTGGAAATACTTATTAGAAGTATTTTTTGAAAAAATAATGAAAATTGTCCAGGGGGAATCTTCATAGTGAAAACTACCGAATTTAAGATAGAAACCCACCAAAAACTTGCTGTTAGTTTTGATATATTTTTTTGAATAAGTTTAATACTTACATCAGGTACAGTTGCTCAGGTGGTTTAGCAAACACATCCAGACAGGCTTCACAGTAATACATCAATCTTTGCTCCCTAAGAATGCTTGACTTTTAACAGTCTTCATCATAAGGCTGTTAAGCTCAGCATCATCTGAACCAGAGTAACAGCCAGATGTCTGATTCTCAATCCACTCTCTCCACACTTGGTTTCCTACATAGCCTGGAGTATTTATCAGCACCACTGCACTGGGCCCAGAAACCCCACACACTACAGAGCAAAACATGTGACATTTAGCCAGTATCAACTCCATAGCTCTTCTATGCCTTTTACAACACAAGAGGCAAACACAAACCCAAAGAATGAAAGATTTAAAAGCCAGAGCATGTACCTTGTTGCTCCTAAAGAAGCCTTCAGCTTTCAGTGTTTTGCTGGACACGTTGAGCAGCCGCAGGTCATTGTAGCAGCGCTCCAACACCACCCTCATGGTCTCGGCAGGCAGGTGTGTGGCCTGCAACAGGACAGGGACATTACATGTGCATCACACACACCTTCCAAATGAAAAAAGTGCTTCCTTTCTGGGATTGTTCACAGGGAAAACAGCAGGTTTGTTCATCAGCTTGGAAATTGCAAAAGAGAACATAGGGGGAGCCCCCAAATCTGTTCAGTCCCAGTGCCTTTCTTCCACCCTTTAATATATAGCAAGTGTCAGTTTTTCCAAAAGGTCAGAGGCATAAAATGAGCTGGCTTTGCAGAGAGCTGGAAAATCATTTATGACAATGGTCCTATCTTTCATGTATGAACCAACTGAAAATTTAAAATATTCTCGAACAAAAGGTTTTGCGCAGTGTTCACTTAATTCTGAGACTGAACTCAAATTGCTGGAATAGTATTTTATAACAAATATTATGGAGTTACATCAACCAGTGAATTATTTTACAAAGGAATGAGTAAATGCAATCTCTGTCTTCCAGTGCAATGGAAGCAGTAATGTTCCTTGGTTTAAAGCCATGCAAAAATCAATTTACATCTTAGTAACAAGTGGCTGCTGGGATGAAAAGGAGAGATTGTACAAGAAATGTGGACAGCTTTGGATGTTAGATGTCAAATGCTAAAGCTGAGAGGGAAGTTACACTTTGGTCCAGTTGCATGGTAACAGTTCACTAGTTCTGTCACCAGCTGGACTCTGAGTGAGGCTGTTACAGATATTAACTCTGGATGGAAGCAAGAAGCAGCCTGCTGCTTTCAGGAGTGAACAAGTGGACAAACTCAACTGTGGCATCTAACTGTACCCTACTGGACAGGACTCACAGCATGAGTGAAGGGCTCTCATTTTAGGTATGCAAATTATGACACATTTCACAGTCACAACAAATGAAAACTCTTTAAGACAAATCCTTAAGGACTGTAAATTACCTTTGAAATTAGCTGTTTAAACTCTGAGACTGTCTGATTCAAATATGCTCGCACACTTATTGGAGGAGCAACAGATTCAGTCTTCAGGTCAACTATGTGAACCTTTACCATGACCTCTGCAGGGAGGAGAAAAAAGCAAACAAAGTCACATATATACACAGAGAAAAGTCATCAGGCAAAGAAAACACAAGTATGCTCGTCTGATGCAATAATTAAGGGGTTGCATTAAATACAAACATTAAGAACTTGAAAAGCAGTCCAATTTCAGAATTACATTTTCTGATCAAATTTAATGCCAAAAAAGAAAAAAACCTTCCAGTTTGACAGATTTTAGTATACCTTAGACCTGCTTCAACTAGAAGCAAGTCAGCAGCACAGCACATAATGTAAAATGTAGGTTTTCTTCTTTCAACACCTCATACTGAAGCTGTTTTACAGCTCTGCGCTTGTGCCACCACACAATATTGACAAGGACAAACCAAAAGCATGTATGTAAGTGCATGTCTTACCCCCAGGTTTATAGCACTGGAAAATCTGGTCAGGCCTCCTTGTTTCCAGCAGTAAGTCGAACATGTATGTCGACTTGACCCCTCCGAGTAACAAACCCATGGGCGTGTCCTCCTCCCCTTCGTAGGAGCGCTCCAGGTAGTCATGGAACTCATCGTACTTGACAAGGCGGCAGCAGTCCAAGGGAACAGCCTCCTCCAAATCCATCAGCTGCAACGTGCACACACACAGCCCCCAGCGTCAGAAACACCCTCAGCTGTGAGCTCTGTGCTAACCTGCAAGCTACAAATACCTCACTGTGTGCACTGGATGTGTGCACATCCAGGAACCCCCCCCCGAATGCACAACAGTCAATTCGGGTTTAGAAAACACACTATAGGTATTTTATACACGTGCAATATATAGACGTGTTTCCAAATTCAAATAGAAGCCTGCATGAAAATGCAGAAGAGAGGGAATTTTGAAAAGTATGGACACAGGCACATGAAGACAGGTCCCAGAAGTATCCTCAGAGGAATAGAGGGCCTAGCACTTATACCAGATGGCATCTTAGAGGTCTGAGAGAGTCACATCCACTAATTATTACTCTCAGTGCATCTCAAGGAGATGTTAGCACATCCCAAATCTGTAAGTGCCTTGCTGGTCCTCTCCCAGCCAAAAACACATATGGCAAGAACCAAAGAGCACAATAGGTGAGCAAGAATTGATGTCCTCAGCTCCCACCTGTTTGTGGGAGGCAGAGATAACAGATGCCTTGCTGTTCACTTCTGTTACTGAATTAGCTGCCCAGGAAGGTTCTCAAGAACTCTGTTATTACATATCTAATACAAGGTTTTTACTGCCACATAAATGAAAGTGTTCAGAATTCTCTGAATTTGCTGAGGCCATGGTGGGTCTAAGAGCAGCTCTCGTTGTCTGATTTTAAAATAAGGGTATGCCAGTCAATACTGCCTTTTATAAGGGCAGGCTGCATCACTCCAATCAGCTGATGGCTACTGGCAGAAAACTTAGGCAACAATGGCAAACTAGAACACCCTTAAAAAGAACCAGAACAAAAAAACGCCATCATACAGAACTTCCCAAGAACCAGCCCCCAAAACCACCCCCCCCAAAAAACCCCACAGCCAAGCCCTATCAAATACTCCCACAGAATTACAAATTTAAAATCTGAAGACACACAGCAGAAAACACTACATCAAACAATTTAACTATCCTATTATGCATGGCATACCTTGTAAGCTATTTCCACAGCTTCCTTCAGTGTTCTGTCCTTATGAACTTCCAATTTGTTCTCCATCATTATTTGCTTTGTAGGATGCATGCAGAATAATTTAATCTATGAAATACAAAAGGAAGAAAAATGATCATGAAGGCATTTTCAAATGTCTTTGCTTTTAAGTTGCAAACCCCATATTCAAGCCATCTAATATGAAATAAACCTTCAGCTCTGCTTCAGCTGTGGGACAGTTTCCTCCCAGCTGTTACACGGCTGCAGACAGAAAATGTGAAAGGCACACGAGGTATATGTGTGTATCTGAATCTTTCTCCCAGCTAGGCTACACCTTCTATAACCACAGGCAGGGAGCAAATGCTCCAAAGCAAAATGCACATATGAACAATGAGTGTGAAATTCCTTTTTCACACAGAGTTACACATTTTGCAATGAGAGAACTTCCTCATGAAACAATCACTTGATTCATAGATAAAGCAGCTGACTGCCATGCTTGTAAGGCACTGAGGTCCTATTTTGTTTGTTACTATTGACTCCAGAGCTGGAAAAAATTCTGCTCTTTCTGCCAAGTGACTATTTAGAATTAGTTTAAGAAACAACGTTGCACAAAGTCAAGGGTCACAATATGAAAAGATTTAATGGTACAAAACACCTAATATGCAGCATTACACATTCTTTAGAAGTAATTTTGTTGAGAAAAAGTGATGCCAGATTAACTAATTTTGTTTTGATTTTAATACCAATTCAAATCCACATGCAATACATGCAATACAAAAATGCCTGGTGAATCCCTCGCCTGCACTATGTACAGGTTTCCAACAGGTGTGCAATTCATTTAAAAGAATTGTTAGTGCAAACATTTTTCACAAAGGAGTCCTTGTATTGTAGAAAACCCACTGTTTACTGTAGAAACATTTCCCAGTAGCAATGTATTGTTACTCAGTGCCGCAGAAATTCTTACCTTGCACGTGTTGCGTTCAATCTCACGCTGCCTCTTTTCTTGTTCCTCTAATTCTCTCTCTTTCTGTACCAATTGCTTAATGTGCTCTGGATATTCATGTGCCTCAAGAAACTCTGCCAGTAAAAATAAAGCAATAGTTTAAATAAACAGAGTTTTTCTGCAGCAGGCAACCCTTTAGGGACTACAGGTATATTTGGGTTACCTTTCTTCCCTTTTCACCTCTTTTTTCCACACAAATTTCCCACTATACCATGCCCTGTTCTCTTTGTCATTATTTAAATTAAACTGAAGTCAGCCTCTTATTCCCCTTACTTATGTTATCAGCAACACAAGAAAGTGACAGTAGCAGAAGATTCCAGTATCAGTATGGAAAGTTTTGCTGTCTGCAGTAAAGAAATACACTAAAGCTGATGACTGCATTGATCCTGTTTTTACAACAAATGCAAATACTCTTCTAGAAGGGGAATTAATTGATAATAAGAGTCTCAAGATATCATCTATATTGTAATAAAATAAATACTGCACTTCATGCAATTAGTGTGCTTTATGACACTGTTTCATACCAAGAAACAAAACCACAACACGCAACACTTAAGTTTAAAAAACCCCCAACTTTTGCAAATACAGCTGTCTAACTTACTTGCATTTCTTGTTGGATCTTTCAGTCTGTATATCAGCATGTAAGCATTTGTGGAGCTGGGGGATGAGAAGAGACAGCTGAATTTATCACTCAGGAGACAATATTGCCCTGGTTTCTTTATCTTTCAGTAAGAAGCTATGCCATATCTAAGTAATACGCTAACCAAGAAGGATTTTCAAAAATAAATATCACATTATTTTAATGATCTGAAACAGCAGTCAGGGTAGTTCTTACAACTACCTGAAGCATCTGCTATTAATTTTAAGGTAACATGTTAGGCCATGCACCGTGGCCATTCATTTGATTACACTAAAACACCACTAGAAAGAAAAGTAACATTATAGTACTACTAACCTAGCAAAAGCACTGGAATAATAGCCTCTGCTTCCAGAAGATCCTCCATATGTTTTCTTAATATCTTCCTGAGTTATCTAACAGAAAATCAATGTAATGATTATTTGAGAAATTTGTGATTTGCTTCTCCGTTTCACAATGAATGCAAACATACTTTTTTAGTTTTCAAAGCAGGAACTTCTTAGAGAAAAAGAGCCAGGTTCCTGATTGCAATAGTACCTATGGATGATAGCTGGGACACCTCCATCAGCTGCACAGCTTGGGCTGTAACAGACCTACAAACACTTTTCTAAGAAGTGTTCTTCACATGTAAAGAAGGCAAAATTCTACATCCAGCCTGGCCTGAACATGAATAAAGGCTTCTTTAGGAACCATCCCACCATCAGTGCCAAGGACAAACACTCCTTTCCCCACCCCACAAAAATACATAGACAAATAAAATATCTCCAAACCCCTAGAAGTCAGTTAAGCTAATAAGTGGAATGTATGCATATGGCAGGACATCAGGATGAGAGGATGAAATCAATGCAATACCTGAAATACATATAATGAAGCTGGTTTTATGGGCAGCCGAGTGGAAAACCACAAAACAGAAACTTATCAGTCCATTTATGAGTACAAAACATAACTAAAAATACTATTTTTACCTTGCTAACATGCTGATCATTAAAGCTGTACCACTGATCATCACTAAAAGATTTTATACAGGCATAATAATGGCCACCAGCAGCACTTCCAGAATGAACCATGACAGAAAAGAGCTCATACAGTAAAGAACTCTGTGGAGAGAAGAAAAAGGTGTTAGATGTATCCAGTGAAAAAAACCTAAGCAAATGGTAATTTTAAAAAGTTGTAAAACAAGGACACAAACCCAGGTATGTAAATAGTTGGATGCAAAGAGTGGATTTGTGTAATAGAAATTAATTAATGCAACAGGAACTGAACAAAACCAGAGCTCTGCTATGCTGAACTTTACAAAGGAGTTTGCAGCTACAAAACTGAGGTCCATTTGCTGTCATCCATCTCTACACTTGCTGTGATCCACTTTTTTTTCATAGAGAAATGGATGGAAACACAGGGCACTAAGCACATGCCTTCAGTGCTGCATCTAAACTACAAAATAAAACTGAACCATATTGACTCACAAGCGTTACAAGGATATTTTTAGACTATGTAGAAGAAATGCTGAGAACATACAGTCTATCTCACATCCACTACTAAGACATCCAAACCAAAAAGCTTGGCTTGACTGCTTGTTTGCCTTGAGAACAAGTAGTATGAAATAACTGGCCAAAGCTACTGTCAATACTTGGACATCCCACTTGCATTACAGACACATTAAAATATTCTGGTCTTGTTCCAGTCAAGTGACTGGAATTAATTTTTTCATCATTTCCAACTAAGACTGACAGTATTCAGAACATATAACAAAAAACCCTCTCAAATGGTTCAAGGTGACTACAAACAGGGCCAGATGTGGAGATTAACCTGCAAGTCAGCCTTTAAAACTGTTACTTTACAGAAGTACCAGCTGCAGCCAAGCAGTGTCCTAACAAGGCTGGATGGAAGCTACTGGCCTAATTTCACACGAGTTCACTGAACAATACATGAAGTACACATTGTAGACATTACCATAAAATTCCAGATTTGATGAAAACTCAACCAAGTTTATCAGTGATCTCTACCAACCTTGATGTCCCAGGTAGGATGGCTGCTGTCCTGGACTGACTTGCTATTTAATCCCTTTACATTAAGATAACTGAAGGAATATTTAACGTTTAGACCCTTGGCTTCACTCATATCACTAATCAAAACTTCCCAATCTTCTCCTACTAATCTGCAAGATGCTTTAGCAGCTAAATCTGGTGGGCTTTTGGCGGCTGGCCACAAGTAAAAACACTGCTCACAAGACAGGACAGCTGCTCAGTTTGAGGGTCTGCTGCCAAAGAAAGTTGCTGGAAATTCTCAGTCTGACAAGCTGGGAAGACCTTTACTCCCAGGTAACCTCCAAATCAGTTATTATTTCCTTTGTCGTAATGTCAATTTTTAAAAATTTCAATTAACTCACACACTCCCAACCTCTCAGCTCACCTTCAATGTCAGAATTAATCATATTTCTATAATTTACATTTGTGGTGGGTTGACCCTGGCCAAGAACAAAGGACCCCTCCAGCCAGCCAGTCACCACTCCCCTCAAGTGGGCTGGTGGAGAAAATCGGAAGAGCAAAAGTGGGAACACTTGTGGATGGAGACAGTGACAGTTTAATAAATAAAGGAAACACAAAAAAAATTAATAGTGCAGTGATGCAAAGGCATTACTCAGCACCCACCCCCAGCAGACCAATGCCCAGCCAGACTCTGAGCAACAGCAAGTTTGGAAAGCCCCCAGTTTTTCCTGCTGAGCATGATGGCACACAGCAGGGAATCTGGCATGGAATATCCTGGTGGTGAATCCAGGTCAGTCTTGCCAGCTGTGGCCTTCCTTCCAGCCTCCTGCCCACCCTTCTCACACCCCAGTGTTATCATATCATACCTTCTCACTGCCAGCTTTAGCGATCCTCTCTGCTGCACTATTGCTTTCAAGGCAGATTCCTTCATCAACTCCATCATCATTAGAAAAATCATTGCTCATCTGATCACTGTGACAACTGCCTTCGTTTTCAGCTCCACTATCAGTGCAACTCTCGGTCTGAGGAGACTTCTTAAAAATAAGACATACACACTAATATTATACAACATTAAAAGTTACATGGAACTAGAAATAACAGTTTGTGAAATTAAAAAATCCACTCTATGAAGCAATTAAATTCCTCAAAAACTAGAGACCTCTGCAATTCAGCACCAAGAACAGACTTGTTTCTGTTGTGTCTTCAGTCCACTTCTTCAGTATTCCTGGGCTCTGTGTGCAACTGAAGGGTAATTAGCAGCTTTCAGACTTGGCAAGGTTTTATTTGTTACCAGCCTGTTCCATGCACTAGCTATCCCAATCAATACCTGCAAGTCTGATACCAAGCAACAAATCTGTTGTGACATGGCCCTGTTTAGTCAGAACTGACTGAATATTTTCAGTCACAATCAGACTTTTTTTTTCCATTTCAACTCACTGGACCGAGCCCAGGTATTACAGTAAGACTGATCAGTGTTCTGTCAGCTTAACAGCACGGTGTCACCAACACTGTGAATGCAGCCCACAGTATATTCATCTCTCACCTGATCCTCTTGCCTCTGGATAATGGTTTTGATTTTCTGACAATTGTTAATTTTATCTGAGTTCTATTCTCCCAGATCAATCTTCGTTGTCATTCATGCTCTGTGCCCAGAGACACTTGGAGAAGTGTAGACAATCAAACTGTCTACATGGCATCCTTCCTAAGACAAGGGTTTGTAGAGAGCCAGAAAAGCCTCTCCATATGCACATCCAGGCAGTATTTCTCTGATACCAGTGCAAGCCAGCAAATATTTTCAGGAACCAAATGAGAGGAATTACTTTGGTCTTCAATGCAAAAAGCACAGTAAATTCACCTCTTATGACCAACACGATTCAGACACAAGTTTCAGATAAATATTCCATTCTGGAATTGCAGTATATATGTAGGAGCCCTGAGACTCTTGTCTTAAAATCTGTTGAGTGAAGATATAAGAAATCTGAAACAGTTTCTTTATGGAAGCAGGAACCCCAACTACAGAGAACACGTTTTGTTTGCAATATTAAAAAAAAATAAATCCACATGGACAGATTAAAAATCTTCAAATTATAGCATTAGCATGGCTAAAGAACATTCTATGTAGACAAATAATGTTGTTAAAATGGGTTTATAAGACTGGAATTTTGGTTTTCTTGACGAGAAACTTGAAGGAAGTTAAATGCTTTTCTCTGAAACCAAATACTTTACCTCATCTTCAACGTCAATAAAGACACTCATGTCCAACTCCTCTGGAAAAGTCATGCGATCATTGAGTTTAATTCTGTGCATTGTGGTGTAATCAAAGTCAAATCTCTTCAGCTGTAATGTCAGCAGGTATGGAAAGTGCAAGAACCGCAGACCCTAAATGAAACAAGGACAACATTATGCCCCTGTTAGCAGGATTGGCATTTATTAAAAGGAATTTTTGCAAATCATTTCACCAGTCTTTACCTTCCGTGCATCACATTTCTTCTTACATCGCTCACAAAAGTACTGATTTGGGCCATCGAGGATCTCAGGCTGAATGAAAGCATGCAGGGCTTCTTCCTAAGAATAAAAACATGTTACCCCATTTTTAAAAAGTGTTTACTATGCAGCTATACATTTACAATGAGATTGCAAACATATACAAATACTTCATTTAAATCTACCACCAAAATTTGATTGAAAAACTTTGGTACAGACACAATATTCAGGTAAGCATGACCAGAAATCAGCTTTTCTACCCAGCCCAAGGTAAACAGTAAATCCACAATTACTGCTAACTGTTTCTGCTTCAGTATTTTCAGTATTTGATGAATCTCAATTGTCTTTGGTTTAACAGTTACATTTACTCCTGTTACCTTGCACATCACATTTAGTCATGTCTGTAGAGTCATCTGCTGTGCAAACTAGCTTATTTTTAAACCCTGCCTTGTCCTTGTTCTCCCAGAATTTTGAGATGGTTCTTCTGCATTTCTAAAGGAGATTTTCTCAAGAGATCCAACCTGATATTTAGAGGGGGAAAGAGGAAGTGGCAGAAAAAAAAATGTTACTTGGTTTCTCATTGTCCTGCATGAACATAGTCCTGTTCTACCAAGGGTCTTAGGAAACTACATTTGAAGATCCTATTTTTAAGTGAAAGCTGGGGAAAGGACAGAGGGGAGAGTATTTGAGTTTTGCTCCCAAAGGAGTGAGAATCAGATATGGCCATCTCCTATAAAGACTCAAGTAGTTTCCTAGCTAAACCTCACGAGGCAACTAAGCAATAACTGGAATTTTGTCTTCTGATAGCTGCCTAGTTTGGGGTAGTTCAAAAAACCCCAAAAGTTGTTACTAATGCTTACACCTGGGACTTCAATGATTTCTACTTTGCTCCTCACTACAACAAACAATATTCAAAATACAACCAAATTGATCATTATTCCTCTCCCTAACACAATTTGCAGCAATGACACTGCACATTAAGGTGCAAATACTTGAGAATAAACTTGTTCAACCAGAATTCACTACGAACATTGAGATGGGTTCATTGAAGAATTTTACCCAGAGGTTTTCAAAGTTAAAATCTATAACCCAATCAGCTTGCAAGCCAGAAGTCTGAGTAAGTAAGAAGGGGCTTAACTGGGCAGGGTAAACTCAGCAGTCCTAACATGGCTGACAAAGGAACTTAAGACTGGTATCTAAATTGTGTTTGGCAAACCCCACTTTGGGAACAAACCAAGGATATGCCAAGTTCTTCACAAAAGCCCCCAGTTCTTCCCTTCTCTCTTTCCAAGAATGGAGGCAAGCAGCAAGAACAACAAAGCAAATATTTTACAGAAGCTCTATAGCAGTTCTAGGAGAAAGAATTTTTAAAAAAGGACTCTATTCCAGGTGACAATTATTCACAAATGAAAGAGCTGCCAAACACCACAGAACAACTATACAGTGAAGGCAGTCGTCTCAATTTCCCATTTTTGAGCCAGCCAGAAAGGCCTTTGAACAGCCCTGAAACCACAGCTCTTGGGCAGAGACTCTCCAGACATGTGAACCTTTTAGAGTCAGAAGTGAACTGCTGTCTATGTCTTTATTTCCAAAATGCTACAGAGGCTGAGTTGCTGTTTATGCCAAGGCCACAGACAGCTAATGATTATGTACTGAAATGTAAGGAATCTCATTCTAAACTGTAAGAAAAAAGACTAAACAAGTTAGAACGTGCTTTAAAAGAAAGCAGAAATGCATTGCTGTATTTTGACTATTATTCAGAACTATTTCAGGGAAAGCAAAAAAGTTAATGGCCAACACAGAAAACATGAATCAGAAAACATCATATAATGACATCATAATCACAGTGACAGAACCCTCCCTTGTGAGCTAAATGCCAATTAAGGCAAGAAAAATATATTTCAAGTGTAAGAAAAAAGTTGCAGCTCATGTATCAACATGAATATAAACGGAAATATAGGAGGGATGGGACACAAGTGATTTGTAATGCTTATGTAGACTTATGTGATGTGCAATTTAACAAGGGAACACCCTACAAATTTTTACATAAGGCAAGAAGTGATGATGCTTTGGACCCCTGAGAAGGCAATGAAGCATTATGACATCACTCCTGGGGTTTCACTGCTTACCACACACAGTGAGCCGTGCTCTGAAAGGCCTGATTGAAGCTCCTGGGACCTCCATAACTTTTGAGCTATATAAATAGCCGTGTATTTTTCAATCCCTGGATAATGACCAGGCTGACTCTTTTGCCTCCTACACGATCTTTACACTGAGGTTAGTTCTGCTGATTAGGAGGTTTCTTAATCCAATTTCTATTCTAGTGCAGCTCACTGCTCTGAGTTTACTCAGCAAAAGCAGGGACAAAACTGCCAAGCTGCACAGCCTGTCACAGCACACACCCCCTGCCCTGCAGTGCCACCAGAAGCCAGTGTCACCTTAGGAGTTACCCTCAAAGTGGCAGCTATTATCTACCCTTGGAGTTACTGAGCATTTCCAAAGCCCACTACACACACACTTCAAAACAAAGCATAAGTGATCAAGCTACAGATTAAGATGACAAAAGCTATTTAAACTCCCTTCTAGTTCAAAGAATCAAAAGAACAATACAGGCTGAAAGAAATTTCTGCAGATCATCTGATCCTAATCCCTTGCTCATATCAAGTCCAACTTAAAGCATATTGCTCAGAGCCTTGTGCAGCCAAGTTCTGAGTGCATTCAGTTTTTAATACTCTGAGATTTCTATCACTTAGCACTACTAAAATGCTGTAACAGTTCAACCTAATTATTGTCTGGCTCAAGAGAGACACTGCAGGGAACCTTCCCTCCATAGAAATGCATCATGATCTAGTCAGTAGTTTGACAGGTGCCATACTGCAAGCATTTGCACACGTGTACATTTGTAAAACCTCTGAACAGGAGCAGTAGGACCTTTATGAAAAGTTACACAACAAATGGCATTTAGGCAAAACTGCTCTTGGAAAAAGCTAGAAACTAACTGCCATCTCAGGTTTTCAGAGCTCATCAGTTTCCCTGTGTTCAAAGAGCACGTTCAGTGCAAAGTACAAGACCTTGTTTCTGATCTAGCTTTAAAAACAAAAAGGAATTATCACATCATCCATATTCTGCCTTCAACAGTCTGGCAAGGACACCACAAAGTAAGTTCACATAAAGTTCAAATTAATTTCTGCCCTAAGAAGGGCCACTTGTACACATACTTACACTCTCAAAAGAAAAGCTGTGGTACAAAAGATCTTGAAAACTAACAGCACTTAACAAAACACAACTGTATTTGCTACACATCCAGAATACTTGGATCATTATTAGTTTTTTACAAATCAACTCTCACTGTGTATCCTAGTAACATAATTTCAGCATCACTGCTAGTTCCTAGTTGCATCTACCTTTCTCTCCACTCTTCATCTGGCAAACTATTTTCTTTTTACTGCAAAACATTTCAGCTTATGCCTAGTGCTGTTAAATTCAGGCATCTATACAAAAGACACTAGTACCTACAAAAATCAGAATGTGAATTGTTACTCCTGTTTACCTCCCTGAAATAAGCCAAATGTTTTTATGCCTAGATTTCTACTGACCTCAAGAAAAGCCTGATTCAGGGTTTTTTTGACACCATACCCTTGAACATTGCAGATTACATAAGTACTTTTTCAGATCCCATCTCAAGTTACACACTGACAACATCTCCAGGCCCCAGAGCTGCCCCAGTGAGTTGGCAGCTATCCTATGTGGAGTTGGGGGATAGGGTGGGCAATCAGAAAAATTCCAAATGCAAACCTTAAGACCACACTGAAGAATTTCAGAATTAGGTTACAGTAGGAAATAAAGCAAGCATGACATTATCCTTCCCAGTTCTTCAATGTTCCCATGTATTAAGAAGTAATACACATATAAATAAATGCAACATTTCAAGTGTCTGCATTTCTTTGGTAGTACACAGTGTCAAACAGTGGGATAATGCCCTTTAAATGGCATTCTATAGATTACTCTTACTTGAGGCTCATCCATCCATTCTCTCATTTGAAAGTAATGGAAAATCACTTACCTCTAACTAGAGTTCTTTGAAGGTAGTATCCTCCTTAGATCCCCTATCTTGGGTTGTGTCGCCTGCTGCAAGTTCCCTCAGGAGCTGACTAGCAAGGTCTAAAAAGTTTTCCATGCCCTTCCATAAGCCCTATTAGCGCATGTGTGAAGGTTTTGATGGCTCAGACCCTTTTGCCTACACCTACTAAATCACATCTAGATCAAATCTATGGATCAATGGAGGATACTACCTTCAGAGAATTCCATTTAGAAACAGGCGATTTTTCCCTTCTCCAAAAGCAAGTATCCTCCATATCTCCCCACTGCTGCAGACTACAGAACTAAAAATTACATCTGCTATCCATCATACATAGGCAGGGAGGAGAATCAACTGAATATAATCAGAGTAGGAATTGAAAAAGCTCAAAAATTGAAGCATCAATACAAGTTGCAACCATGTAAGTTTGTGTAACAAAAATCTTAAACTATTTTCCTCAATGTAGTAAACCCAGTAAATGTTGACTGAAAGGAAAAATATCAAATACTATTAAAAGTAATCTGATATTTAAGTCCTTATTAATTCAAATTTTCTTTTTTTACAAATAGACGAAGTCTTTTTTTTTTTAGTATTGCACTACAGACTTGTCCATTAAGGAAAACAATTTTTCATCTGAGACACACGAACAATGCATTCTTAAATGCAGAATTAAACTATGTGAACTGAATAGTTTTCATTACTTTTAATAGATCAGAAAAATCTAATAATTGAATCAAAATTACAACAAATAAAATTTGGTTCAGGGAATACTGCTAGAAATTAGGGTTAAAAGGTGAAAAGGGAAGCCATCTGTATAAAACATCAATCTGTATTAAGACAGCTTCAATTAGCTGGATAGTTCCAGAAAATTTTAATGCAGTTTTAAAAAGAATTCAAAGGACATTACTAAATTGAATCCTTTTTCCAAGATCAATGTCCCTCACCTTTACTGCTTCTCAAGACTGGTATTTAAAGTTTCAAAGTATGACGTACTTTGAAGCTATGCTTCAGTTTAAATTTATTCTAACAATTCTTAACAGAATTACTGCTAAGAATTATGGACTGTTAGTGCTTTAAAAATCTTGCCAGCACACTAAATACAGAAGAAAAAATACTTAGCCTACAATAAACAAGCCAATTACACAAGTGTTTGTTTAAAACAACCTTTACTGAAAGACTTGTTTCATTTATTCTTATTCTTTCTCACAACTCTATCCATAGTATACTGTGGAATTTCAGTTTGTAATCTTTTCTTTTCAGGGGGATCGAAAAACTCAAACAAAAGAACTTCCACAGATTTACTAAGCAATAGTTATGCTTGCCAGCATTAGTAAAGCTGGAGCAAAAGAGACCACCAACAGTGATGTAGAACAGGATTTCTGAATCATCATCAAATTGCTTATTAAAAGGATATGGTATTTAAGAAGTGATCTTTAAAAAGCACAGCAACAACATGGCAATTAAAGTAAAAATTTTATGTCATTGTTCTCTTCTTTCACTAAGACTTTCAATTATGCTATGAAAATTTAGCAGATGTGCCAATAAAAAGAACCACCCAAATAAAACTTTGTGATCTCATAAAAATCTCTCAAATAAATGCTGAAGATTTTATCAGGAAGAAAATAATTGATTACTGCAGCGCTAAGGCAATAAAGTTGCATTTCCCCTCCCCTTATACATGCACCAGTAGGACTCATTGAAGGGTAAAAGAAAAAAAAACCAAACCAAAAAAATAAACTAAAAAGCCAAAAAAAATAAAAAAAAAAAAAGAAAAATCTTCTAGAACTTGCTAGCTGGTTCACTGCACAAAGACGAACACCCCAAGATGGAGTATCTAGGATGATACTTACCAGGGAACCAATTCTACCACTGGGGCATTATGTATTCTATGTGTGTATGGATGCACTATTAGGACCATAATAGTACACACCACGCTAGCAAAGGCCTGGCTGGAGCCATAGGGCCGGATGACCAGAGGGATATCCAGGTACGTGTCGATTCTCCAGCCTTCATAGCCACACTCCAGGCACCTCACATAGTCCTTCAGTTTGCCTTGGTACAGCTGGTTTATGAGATCAGCCTGAAACAAACACATTCACAACGGGCATTTTTAAATAATGACCAATAGTGTATTTCTTTAGTTTTACAAGAAAATACCTTTTTGTTAATTAAGTCTTAATTGCATGGCTACACCTTTAAAATCCCATTCCCCAGCAGAACATCCATCCCCTGATTTCTCATCTTCCCCTGCCCAAAGCATGTATCAAACGAGCTTCTCAAATCACGTTACATAAACCTACAGTCATGCCTTAAGTGGCTACAAAAGCACCAAACTGAAGTTCTAAAACTGATCTCTCACACATTGGTAACAGACTGACCCTGCAGTCCTTTCCTGTGCCCCCAGAGACTACTTCCCAATTACTCCTATGTACCAAAACTGGTGAGAAGGTGGCCATTTATCAGAATGTATCCTGTGCCATGAATATATTCCTAATTTTCTCATGCATTAAGAAGGGGGAGCTTGAGGCCACAACAAAGCCTAATAAATACTGACAGCAAGGAAATTACTGTGGGAGTTACACAATCACTTTCTGTGTTTCAAATAAAGACTGAGTATCCAGAGTGCAGAATATTCCACTTTTAACTGGGAGAGGAAAACAGATGCAACACACTCTTGAAAGTCATACATCACAGTAGCTTAACTATTGCATTGAACAAGAAAACTGCAAACTACCACAGATTTTCAGTAAGCTAGTATTTAAAATTTAGTAAATGATTTTTACAATCCTTAGAAAACCCAACAAACAGCCACAATACTACTCCACCAAATGAAGACAGTTTTTCCAAGCTTACCTGCTCCGTTTGCTTCCATTTCTGCTCCAAAGCATCAAACATGACCCTACAAAGCTCCTGCACATCATGCTGCTGCCACGCTGTTAGAAATTGAAACTATTATTAGTTAAAACAGGAGATGTTATTAGTCCCAATACTGACTCTAGCCTGAGAATGCTCCCTGAAAAACTAGTCATTAGTTTGTGCCTGCATTATTCACTACTGGGCCACTGTTCAATTCCATAGGCAGCTGCCTCACAATCTAAGTCAGAAAAATAAGCAGCCAGCTTGCTCACAGTGTTTATACATAAACAAGAACTGTGTACACAAGCAAAAATATGTGAAAAATACAGAGCTGCTAACATACATTGGTATAAAACAAACTGCTGCTGATTTCTGTCCCACTTCATGCCAATTGTCCAAAACCCAACTTCCAACTCCTTATCATCATGTGATAATAGAAAAATCAACAGGTTATGGGGCAAAATTACAACACACAAATGTAAAAAAGACAAACACAGTGTTTGATTGGAAGTAAGACAATAATATGGGTAATTCTATAAATGTAACATGGGCATTTGACATCCGTGATTCAAAACTGAAATTTCCTATAGAGTTACTTTTTTAGAAACAATTAATATGTGTAACGAAAATTTAATTACAAAAATTTAACGCTTATTCCTTTAACAGCCCAAAACTCACAGATACCATTTCTTTATCATCACACACACCCCACAACAAAGTATCCACGTAGGTAATTTTGCTTCCATTGAAAAAGTTGTTTCTGTTAATTGCTCAGAATTATTCTGGTGTTCTCCCCCAGACCAGGCTCTTTAGCCCGTGCCAGCAGCAGCTGAAGCAAACCAGAGCAGTTTAAGAGCTGCACGTTACCTTCACTGCTGTCCCATCCAAAACTCCGAGTGACATCTGTGGTTTCAATTGCCCTTTTTTTGCTGGTTTGCAGTAAAACAAACAGTCTTTGAAGCTGGTAGGGGATACTCCTCTCAGGATCCTCTTCAGATTCCTCAAATTCCCACCTATTTGCAACACAAGATATTTGACAAATAAAACTGCTTTGCAAATGTTACTCAAAAAGGCATTAAATCAACATTTACTACATTTCAGGTCTGCCATGTCACAGGTTAACTGCAGCTCTGTTTCTTGGCAGAAGTCAAATGCAATTGCTTTCCACTTCTGCAGTCAATGGCAATTATACTCTTCAAATGTATAAACATGAAAACAAATGAAAATTCTGAAGCCATTCACTGTACAGACATGAACTGCACTTAGCATCAAATTGAAGTTTGATGTTCTCAAGATTCTTCAAAAAGCTCGTCCATGTCACAACCAGTGACTTGTATTTTACTGCAAAGCTGAAGCTTTTAAGCAGTTATAACTTAGCTTTTAAGCAGATATAATTTATAACTCTATCCAGCTTGACTTCCATTACAATTTCCAGTATCCAAACAAGGAAATTTTGACAAGTGAAATTCTAAAGAGTGTCCTACCAATATGAATCAGAAGAAATTTAAGAAATTTTTGATTCTGTATACTCACTTATACAATGCATTTCTAAATTCAGGAGTCATGAAAAGTGTTTGCAGAAGGCTGTTCAAGTAGCAAGTCATTGCTTGATTTACCAGCCCCACATAACCTAAAAATATGAGAATAATGACATGGAAATAATGCAAAGAGATGGCAAATCACTTCAAGAGTTAAAACACTTGACAAGAAAAAACAATTCTGTGATAGTGTTTAAGAACTGCATTCGTCTGTTATTTATTGTTATTTACACCATAAATTGAGGGAATATTATAATTTCTGAGAGCAATAGAGAGTAACAGTTTCCATAACAAAAATAATTCTCCTGAATGACATGAAGCTGGTTTTTTTTGATCACAACAAAAAGTAATATTTAATGCTGAATACTACACCAGTGGGGATGTAGGCAACTATAAATATTTTAATAACAGATTTAAATATTTTACAGAATAAACTAGAATTTTCTAAGAAACAATTGTGCACCAGCTTACTTATTGTTTGATGTCTGCTAAAAGTATCCCAGTAATAATGTTAATATAATTTGTACCTGCACTGGTTTTATTATTGTTTTTGAATCCGGAATAAAAAAAAAACAACTAAGTCTCAAGTGCCCACACAACACTACTATTCTAAACCCTTCCCCCTTAAATAACTAATTAAAAAAACTAACTGAACTATTAGAACACTGTCATTTTTACTAGCTGAAAATGAAATTATTAACTTATATTAATCTAAGCTGTGATTTTAAGATTTTCTCCAAAATAGGCAATATTAGCAACAACTGATAAGCGAGGAGCATATACTGAAGCACAGTATAATAAAGAAATTAAAAATGCCTATTTATACTCCAAAAAATATATAAAAAAAAATAATCTCATAATTACCATACTAGTAATGAAAAGGCAGCTAGCTGCACAGAGGCATTTTCTGTGAAGAGACTGAGTCAGAACATTTGTACTTTATTTATTACTCTACATTATATGGATAATCTTTTCAGTTATATAAATGACAAAAAAGGCAGACAAACTTTCTGATTTGCCAGAAGCCTGAAGCAGGTGAGAAGTGCTGCAGGACGAGTGTCAGCTCTGTGGCTGCTCAGCTCCTCTCCCCTGAGGAGTTTCTGTGCTGGCAGCTGTGATGTGCCATCTCGTCCTGCCCTGCTGAGCAGCCCCAGCACCCCAGGGGAGCCCTGCAGCCTGGGGGATGCAGGAGGAATTGCAGCCCCTGGCAGGAATTCCCAGGCCAAGCAGAGATGTGGCAGGAGCCCCTCCAGAACGGGGTGTCCAGTCCTCCTTCAGCTGGAGTGAACACAGCCTGAGCTGGGCACTCTGCTGACCCAACCCTGTCCCAAGTAAGGACAGGATGGAATACAGTTCTTCCACTTCTAAAGTGATGGGAGAATATCATAAAAAACATGAATAAAAAATGTAGCAGTGATGTGAGTATTTTAAAAGAAATTGCAGTTTATTTAAAAAAAATAAATCCTGAGATGCTGCTATTTGAAAATGTGCTAAAATAATTACAAAGTAGCATTGCCTTGACAAGAGAGAACACAATACCTGTCTCTGACTTGCTCAGGACTGAAGAGTAAGAGTAGCTTTGAGTGACATAGTCATTGGTACATGCCATGGAGCCTTCTCTGGGAAGGGGGCCTATAAACCTCTCCTGTGCACCATCCTCTGCTGTACCTGCCTCCTCCTGGAAACACAAACACACCCCCCATGGGCAGAGTTAGACAACACGTTTGGATTGAGGTACCTGTGAGATTTCTCTCATGGCTAACAAACCAATTTTCTAGGCACAACACACAATTTTTTCAGAATTACAGATACACAGTGGAACTTTAGTTCTACCCTCCAAATTCTTAAGCCCTTGACATACTGCTCTTAGGAAAGGTCCTCTGAAACACTGCACACCAAATACAGTATTACAATCCACACAACAAGCAAGTTGGCAATTTACCATCTCCTGTGCCTCAAGTTTCCTGCACTGGAATATAAAATAAGATTTTTTCCAGAGATACAAATTTCACTCCATTACTCTTTTCAGAATTATTCTTAAATTCTGATCTTGAGCACAAATATTTACATGTGGGGTTTTTCCCCTTTTTCAGGTAATTAAACTTCACAACAAAGGCTAAGTAAGCTAGTATTATGCTGATACAAGAGATAAGTCATAAAACTTAATATATCACTTGGCCATCCAGTCCTTGATTTGAATATATTGCAGCTGCATGTATCATGTATTTGAGAAACAGAAAATTTCAAAGTATTTGTTATGGCTAACAATGGCTTCTAGCAACACTGCCAACTCTGCTTTTTTATTTATTTATTTTCCCATAAAGGTAAATATGGAAGCAGCTAACTGCTGTCAATGCAGGGCTGCCATTTCTGAGAATTCTGCCAGAAAGGCCTAATATTGCTTTCTAAAACCCAGGGGAAAGGGATTGGATATATGATTAAATATGTATTGTTAAGACTTATCTCTGAATTTGTCAAAGATTAATTATATAACCTTAGAAAATCCCTTGCAGCAAATATCACATAAATATTTGACGAGCATGAACAGAATGACAGCAAACCATTACTAATGGAATTGTTCCCACTCGGGAGAAATGTGAATATAGATGTCAATATAGTCAAAGTCTGCTGAGAAGGTTCCCAAAGAAGCTTAGGATGAAATACTCAGCCCACTTTTATTTCATGTTCTGATCTTACACAAGTACTACAAAGAACACACACCTCTCCCCCAACACTGGCTTATGTAGCTGAGTGAAGATTTTACTCACCTGCATTACGTGAGGCTGCTCACCATCCTTGTCTGCCAAATGCAGGAAGTTCTTCTTCCCTGGCTCAAAACCAGCATCAAGAATGGTTTTGTCACTGTTCTGATCTATTGGAGTCTGCTAAAAAAGATTAAAACAACAGAAACAACACTTTCTAGAAACAGATCTATAATGCAAATAATAGATTCTATCCAAGTACATTGTTTGATGTGGCTGCTAACACAGTAAGACCACATGAAAATAAATAATTATCCAGTAACCAACACACACAGTGCTGAAATAACTTGGGAACAGTTTAAGAAACATTACAGTCTAATGCAGTTAGTTAAGATTAATAGTTGGCTAATCTATTCAGGAGTCAGACACTGGTCTGGAAGTTTCTTGTGAACATCACATTACCCAGAGTCCTCTAGAACCACTACAGACACTTTTTTCTTTAAAAAAGAAAATTACTTTCAGCAGGCATAAACATGACCTGAAATAAACTAATGTCTATTTCTTAACAAATCTTAAGAGAGTTTTCTAGATGCATCCACAGAAATAATATTAGCTAAAATCAACACTGATTAACAATAAAGCAAAGGACTGATATGAATATTTTTTTTAATATAGTCTATTCAAATAGGTCTAAGAAACATCGACTCAATACCCAACATACTGCAGCTGAGAAGAAACCATTTCTCAAACAAGACCACAGGAAACTGAGACTATTTATCACTGGTAATATTATTAAAAAAACTTACTGATAACAAAAACTAACATTGTATCTGAACGATCATATTAGTTTTTGTTTAATGATTAAGCAGATGCATCATTAGAGAGCACACTTGGAGACTAAAATTCAGCCAAATCAACCAGTGGCATCAGCCTGCTGTGGTGCAGCACAGGATGAGAGGAATCAGGTAAGCACCAGGGACACAGAAGGAAGTTTTCCGTGCTGGGCAGTGTCTGCTGCCACAGGAGCAGCAGGCAGTGCTGCATAGAGTGTCAGTGGCACTGTCCCCACTGCCCCAGAGCAGTGTCAGTGGCACTGTCCCCACTGCCCCAGAGCAGTGTCAGTGGCACTGTCCCCACTGCCCCAGAGCAGTGTCAGTGGCACGCCCTCGAAGGAGCCATGACCGTGTCAGTGGCACTGTCCCCGTTGTTGCCCCAGAGCAGCTCGAAGGAGCCATGACCGTGTCAGTGGCACTGTCCCCGTTGCCCCAGAGCAGCTCGAAGGAGCCATTACCGTGTCAGTGGCACTGTCCCCGTTGCCCCAGAGCAGCTCGAAGGAGCCATTACCGTGTCAGTGGCACTGTCCCCGTTGCCCCAGAGCAGCTCGAAGGAGCCATTCTCGTAGCCCACTTTGGCAGCCACGTCCTGGAAGAGCTGTCGCAGGGGGGTGGAGGCCGGCAGGTTGAGGGTGACACGCTCGTTCACCGTCCTGGCGTTGGTGGTGTCCTGGATTATACACAGCACCCGCGGCTCCTCAGCAGCACACTCTGCCTGCAGGGACAGACACAGCCATCCAGGAGCACAAGGAGGAACAGTTAGGAGCTGAACCGAAAAATCAAAACAAAACTTCACCACTATAGTGTACTTTTAAAACCTAAGATTTCTAAAAGTGGACTTTTTTTAACAAAGCAAGCATGAGAAAAATAAGAACTTGCCAGTTTTGAAAAATCTCTAAAAAGAAGCTCCATTTTTATAGAACAAGAAGGAATTTGTATGGGTGTGGGGACAGAGAAAGTGCTCAGGCTCCACACAGAATTTCAGCCAGCAAGCACATAGAAGACTGCTTCAAAATTGGGAACAGATTTCAAAGTCATCACTTCCAGCCCATATTTTGCTTTGACACAATCATAAATCCTGCTGAGGCAGAATATACCTTTTGTGACTTTCAGGAATGCAACCCAGAAAACTTGCAAGCTTCCAAGCAACCTTGGAAGCTGAGCACTAAACAAAAAGTCTCATAATCAAGCCACTAACTCCACTGCTGTCTGAGTTGTTGGAAATGTTCTTCTGCCTGAACAAAGTAAGAAAATTAGCATCGACAAAAGGCTACTGGATGAAGTAAAGAGAGCTTAAATAGAAACTTCAGTGTATCTGAAATCAGAACAATAGTGATTGTGAGTGAAAGTGGCAATGGAATAGTAATAGAAATTTCTGGACCCAGGGAAGCCAAGAAAAATGGCATTTTTCCAACACTAAAAACCCAGGAAGTCAAAGATCTAAGCACAATCAACTAATTCTCTTAATTATCCAAAACTGTAGAACAAGAAGGAATAACTTAAATACATATCTCAGAGGAGAAGATCAAGTAAGTATAAGGAATTAGTCCTTCAGGGACTCAGCCTTTTCAAGCTGTAACACACAGAAGCATTAGTAAAATGCATTGTCAGAGTGCCCAAATCTCAGTCCACGGATAAAGGCCACAGCATCCAAAAAGGCAAAAAACCACATGCAGTGCTGGGATGATTCTCAGTGGATAAGAACAACAAACGGCAATAATTATGTTCATGCTCAAACTCTCAGCCACATCACAAGCAGCTTCCAGAGAACACAGAACCACAAAGATCTGAACACCTTCAGAATCCCCTGTATTCCTACACAAGCAGCCTCACAGCACCACCAAAGTGCTACAGCCCCTTTTGGGAGCTCTTACATCACCAAACCCTGGCAAAAGGAACACGGCATTCCTTCATGCCTTCATTACAGGGGACTGCAGGATCTGCTGGCAGTGTGCACACAAGGGTAGAATAAAATGTTAACTGACTGCAGCATCTATTCCTAGCAGCATCACAAAAAAGTTGTTAGAGAAAGGCAAATAAAATCACCCTCGACCCAATCTGTACGGCATTAATTTGCTTTTGATTGGGATTTTTTTTAACACTTTGGAGTCCAATTTCTTTAGGTTTATTAAATGAAATATCCTGTGTGGAAGCCTTCATTAACTGCATGCTCAAAAAGATTCAAAGCACCATTTGCAGCAAATCTGTAACATTTCATCTTTATGGGAGAATTTTAAATTTATTAACTACTTTCCAAGAAGATACACAAAGCTATTCCTGAAACATTAGCCACAAATTAAGACGAAAACACAATTTGGAAGTAAAAGTAATTTTGACATATTATATCCTCACTTTCATCTACACACCCACAGAGACACACAGGGCTGTACTTAAGTAGACTAAAATTAAATTTCACCAGTGATTACTTCTCCTGGGCTCTTTCCTTGAAATTTCCCAGCACAGCATCTTTTTTTCTTGTTTTCTTTTTTTTTTTTTTTTTGCCGAAGAAGCAAGCCTTCTCTTTTCACTGTGTGGTTAGAAAAGAGAAGGTAAAGCGTGTTCAGTGGTCTTCTTTGCTGATTTTTTTTTTTTTGAGAAGGTGAGCAGCAGCTAAGAGCCAACAAATTTGTAAGATAAAGCTATATTTGCATGCAGGTCCCTCAGCAGTGCTAAAGGCTTGCTCTGGGTGGGAGCCCACCCTCCTCTACAGAACACTGCAGGGAGGTTAAGACGCGTTTATTACTATTCACAGAGGCTCATCTCGGCAAACAGGAGTGAATTCGGATTCAATAATCCCCGCACAGGTTTTGTATTGATGTGTAACTTGATGGGCAGCTCTCCCCTGACACTCAGTTCCTGGTGCTACTGCCTTGACATAACCAGCACGGACTCCTCTCCTCCCTGCAGGAGTTCCCTGCAAAGCCAACTCCTCCCACTCCCACTTTCCCTGCTCCTCGGGGTGGGGAAGCACTTCTGACTCGCATTAGAGCTGCTACTGAAAATAATTAGGCACGCAGTGTCTGAGGGATGGAAATAACACGAAGGGAACAAATTACAGACGGTTACAGAAGATTTGCTGGTTGGGTTGCTGCATGTTGCACGTCACACAAATGCTCTCCTCCTTGCTCACAGATCTAATTCTGACAGACTGAACTGGTTTAACTCAGGGCCAGTATAGCAAAGGCTATTAAACTGTCATTCATTCACACTGCCACCACTTCAAGTTGTGAGCAGTAAATAGATAAAGCAAAAATAACCTCAGCCCAACTCTACTCATGGAGAGCATTCACACACACCAGCTGAACTAGAGACAACAACAACCTTGTCTGGGGCTCCTTTACTGCAGAAATAGTGTGAAAAACAAGACTGGCCAGTGAGAGATCCCTCAGCTACTCTGACAGGCTGTTACCAAACCAAGTCCACAACGGAAACACAGAAATTAATTTTAACCATTACATAATCTGATACATATGAGTGCAAAACAATCCCCTTTTTTAATGCAGAGATAGAGAGCCAAAGTTTCACAGACCAGTGTAAAAGCATGGAAACACATTCTCAGTCTGAAGCTGCCATTAAGACTGAATTCAATACGTACACCATCTTTGTATTCAAGAACATGCACAGAGTTCAATGTCAATAGCTCATGCTCATGTTAAAATAAACAGAAGCTACAGCATCATGCTCTTATTATGTTTCTTGGTTATCATGTCATAAAGTTGATTTCATCTGTCTACCTGTGAAAATTTCTTCTTCATTTCAGCAAAGATACTCTGTCTGCAACTCCAAAACATATCCTATAGTATATGAAAACAAAATTAACAAGTCATAATAATTGGAAGTTGTAATTGACTTTCATTTTATATGAAGCCAGTTTTATAATATAAACAAATATTACTACTGAGTTTGGAAACACCATTCACAGAATAACTCGAGAAGGAATAGCCTGTTTTAATATTTAAATTATCATAGAAGCAGTGTTACAGACAATGTCAGTTAAGTTGTAATACACAGACTACATTTCATAGAGTAAGAAGTGAATGGATAAGAAAATGTAAAGAACAATTCCAGATATAAATTCATACTAACACTTTTCTTGATTATCTTTAAAACATGCCACAGAAATAGGTAAATATTTTACCTCACATGGTTCAAGGGTAAGATTAGCATATAGCCCTGAAATTCAATTTATTATTGTATTTATAAATTATGAAGCTGTCCAGTTTCATATGAAACTGTTCTTTCATGCCTGAATTATTTCCTGTAGGGAAGTTTTATTAATATGAACCCATTTTGAAGTATGCAGTCGAAGGTAGTAAAGAGATCAAGCTCCTGACTTTTCCTACCACTCTTAAAGAAAGCCTGCCTTGGTATCTCTGATGTATCATCAAAAATTCAACAACAAACATTAACTGCACAAAATTGTTTTCTGACTAAACATCAAATTAACCAGCTTCTGAATCTCAAGTGATGCACTTTGTATTTTTCCAGAAGGGAAAAAGAGGAAGTGACAATGAAGATGCTCATAACATCACTGCTCTTCTCCAAATTCCTTCAGCTGTGCCCTCAGTAACGATTATCAAAACAAAAACCACTGACACAATCTTTACTGACGTGCCCTATTTGCCCCACCAAATGACCTACAAAAATAGCCCAATTTAGACTACTGCATTTAATTTCCCAGCAGGATGACACATAAGGCAAGGAAGATCCAGTTTTGGAAGTTTTAATCTGACAAGACTCTGTCTAGCAGTTTCCTTTACACACCAGTCTGTAATTCCAGATTTGAGAGATTTCAGATTTAAATCACACAATGTAAATGTTTGCTGCTTACTGGTTTTAACTGCTCTTAATTGAAAGTCATGTACATTTTGTTAAAATGACCCAAAGGTTAATGGAGTCCCAGAACCACAAATCTGAAACTTGATTTGCAATATTATCACTGCTATCAAATTCATTGCCCTGTGTGCCTTAGGTTGCAATATAAGATGTAACCAGAGGTATATATTCTATTACCAGCTGTTAAATCCAGGTGGGGCAGTGCTCTTTATCTCTTCCATGACCCATCCCTCATAACTGCAGGAGGATATCCTTCGTTAACAGGCCAGCTGTTAAATCCAGGTGGGGCAGTGTTCTTGATCTCTTCCAGGACCCATCCTCCCTCTAGGAGATTTCTTCTGTTAACGAGCCACTGAGTCTCACTGTGTAACTGATAAAATTGCTCCCAGAGGGAGGAGCCAAGCATTCCTACCTAGACATGATCTGAGATTTGGAAGATCAGAGCAGCCTTTTGCCACTGGATCTCAGAGGAAAACCAGACCTTTCCACATCATCCCTGGAGCTTTGGAGGAAAACTGCACCTTGTGCAGGAGCCCTGCAGCCACCATGGAATGGGACTGCACCAAGCCCTGACTGACTGACGGGGCCAGCTGGGATTGTGACAGTGTTTTTGTATTACTATATTTTAAGTTTCCCATTAAGTTGTAGTTTTTTGGTTTTGCTTTTTTTTATACATACTAGTAAAGAACTGTTATTTCTATCCTCATATCATTGCCTGAGAGCCCCTTAATTTCAAAATCATAATAATTCAGAAGGAAAGGGTTTACATTTTCCATTCCAAGAGAGGCTCCTGCCTTCCTTAGCAGACACCTGTCTTTTCAAATCAAAACACTGTGTCAAAGACTTAATTAAGACTTCCAATTTTCCTCCTAATCAGGGACTCCAAAGAACCCTAACTTTAGCCTGAATTCCTTCTCTCCAGAGACAGGCAAGCCAAGTCTGGTACACACAGGGACATGTGTAATTTTGTAGTGTGCTATTCGACCTGGTGTACACACTGCAGGGTGGAAGGGGAGGAGAGGCTCCAGGGATCACCAGCACAGAACTATCTACAGGTTCCTTCTTTTATAGAAATATTCCTGGGCTGGCTTCTCAGCTCTTGCTTTTTTTCAGTTAAGGTCTGCTGGAAGATTTTCATTTTAGTTCACTAAACAAATTCCATGTAATAGATCAAACAAATCAGACTTATGAATTATACTGTTTATATGATGTTCAGAAATTTTAGAAATAACTGAGAGATAATTAAGCCCAACCTTTAACTGGCTATTATCATGTCAACTAGGCCATGGCACCAAGCACCACATCTACTTGTTTAGTGAACACCTGCAGGGATGGGGACTCCAGCACCTCCCTGGGCAGCCCCTTCCAGTGCTCAACAATCCTTTCAGTGAGGAAATTCCTCCTGGTGTCCAACCTGAGCCTCCCCTGGCACAGCTGGAGGCCGTGTCCTCTCATCCTGTCACTGTTTCCTATGAGAAGAGGCCGATCCCCCCTGGCTCTCCCCTCCTGTCAGGCAGTTCTGGACAGTGATGAGGTGTCCCCTGAGCCTCCTTTTCTCCAGGATAAACAACCCCAGCTCCCTCAGCTGCTCCTCCAGACCCTCTATAAGTTTTATTGCCCTTCTCTGGGCTGGCTCCAGCCCCTCCCTGTCCTTCCTGAGCTGAGGGGCCCAGAACTGGACACAGCACTCGAGGTGTGTCCCCAGCAGTGCCCAGCACAGGGGACAGTCCCTGCCCTGCTCCTGCTGGCCACACCAGGGCTGATACAGGCCAGGGGGTCGTGGGCCTACGTGGCCACTTTCAGTTGCTGTCAATCAGCACCCCCAGGTCCTTTTCCACTGGGCCCCATTCCAGCCACTCTCCCCCAGCCTGTAGCAAAGCATGGGGTTGTTGTGGCCCAAGTGCAGGACACAGCACCTGGCCTTGCTGAAATCACAGGGATGTGTCCATCTCTCAAATGCAGCATTCTCTATTTGTCAATTAAAGTGTTCATTCAAACGCTCCAAATAAACTTTATAATAATCACTAGTGCAATTCTACATTTTACAAAAAGCTCCTCTCAGCATGGAAACATATTTAAGGTACAATTAAGAGACCAAAGGTCTTCTACAAAGTTGCTTAATTTTACCCTCATAAAAGTTACTCTGGAGTGCACCAAGCCAATTATTTATTACACCTCACAAAATCAATAGCCACATTAATTACACAGTTCAAGGCTTTCAAATTAACATACACACTATTCCCAGGCAAATGCAGAAACACCTTACAGTCTTTTCCTCAGAAGAAGTAAGAGCAACTACTCAGGTGGCAAGCACATCTATCCACTGCTTGGGAGAAGTCCTCAAAGCTCCATGCTGCTACTTTGCCAAAGTGTGACATAGTACACCAGTGGCTTAGGAAAACAAATTGCAGACCCTCAACTGCATAAGCACCTAAAAAGGCAAATGCAGACTGCTAATTAAGGCTACAATTCACAATATCATCCAACAATTATTTTAGCACAGAAGTCTTCTCAGGCTGGTATTTTGGCCAACAGATATTTGAAATTGTAATTTCAACTGTTAGCTGTAATTTAAAAAACATACTGAAACACTGACCCTTTCACCCCAAGTCACTCCATCTTGTTGAGGGTGGGATGGAGAGCACCCTCAGCAAGTTGCTGGTGACAACAAGCTGTGTGCTGATGACAACAAGCTGTGTGCTGGTGACAACATGTTGGACGGAAGAGACGCCATCCTGAGGGACACTGACAGCTTGAGAGGTGGGGCTGTGTGACCCTGCTGAAGTTCAATAAAGCAAAGTGCAAGGTCCTACACCTGAGCTGGGACAATGCCAAACACACCCTCAGGCTGTGCAGAGCAGTGACTGAGAGCAGCCCTGAGGAGAAGCACTTGGGGGTGATGGCTGATAAGAACCTCACCATGAGCTGGCAGCCCAGAAAGCCAAATGTGTCCTGGGCTGCACCAGGGGGAGCGTGACCAGCAGCTCAGGGGAGGGGATTCTGCTCCTCCACTCTGCCCTCATGAGCCCCCAGCCCAAGTGCTGGGGACATTCCTGGTGCCCACAGCGTAAGGAGGACACGGAACTGTTGGGGCAAGTGCAGAGCAGGGCCATGAAGCTGATCAGGGCACTGGGGTCCTCTGCTACAGAGACAGGCTGACAGAGCTGGGGCTGCTCAGCCTGCAGCAGGGAAAGTCGCACGGACACCTCACAGCAGCACCTGAAGGGCCTACAAGGAAGCCAGACAGCAACTGCTCATCAGGAACTGTAGTGGCATGACGAGGAGTAATGGGTTCACACTGAAAGTGGAAATTCAGACTAGATACATGGAAGAAATTCTTTACCTGGGGGTAGTGAGGCACTGGCACAGGTTAGCCAGGGAATGTGAGGAATGCCTCATCCCTACAAGTGTTCACAGACAGGCTGGATGGGGCTCTGAGCAGCCTGATCTAGCAGGGGGGTGGAACTGGATGATAAAGGTCCCTCCCAACCCAAACCATTTTATGGCCCTTTACATTGTTCCATTTCTAGAAAGGTGATGATGATGTATCTGCATGTAGAAGATTTCTGACTATTAGACCAGGCTTACAAAAGATTCTTTACAAAACAAACATACAATCAACACACAGATCTGACCTGGGTGGACATGGGTAGGGTCCATGCTGAGGCCATGCTACACAAGAATTTATACCCCATGTACCTTTCTAAAAAATATTTCATCTTGGTTCCATTAAAGATCTGCACCTGCAAGTTGCAGAGCATAAAGCATGTTGTTGCACTGAAGCAATTCAAGCTGTATTTCTCTATATACAAAGGCAGTGTTGTTATTTATGCCATCTGCAAGACAGACATTTGCTTTGACCATATAGATTCTGCATTTGTTGAAAATAAAGGAACAATAAAAATAGAGTGTTACTAGATCTGTCACAACAATAAATGTAGAACTGCAGTGGTTTTAACACTGCATTTAGATGTGGCTTACTGTTTTTCACCCTTGAATGACTGAGTTAATTAAAATTCTACAGCAGCATTTCACTATTTTAACTCCTGCTTCACTTTTGTAAAATTATTTTCAGCGATGGAAAGCAAAACCTAAAGCTAAGGTCAAACCTCATACAGATTCTACCCAATATTTCCAAATTCCAGGTAAAGAGTTGAACCAACAGATGTGTGAAGTCTTACTGCCAAGTAAAGTTAATGGCCTGTTGAGACTTAAAAGGATCACCACTAGAGAAGATTCTAAGTGTCCACATCCTGTAAATAATTCTCACAAATCACTGCAGTACAGAGGAAAGACAAAGAGATCAGTAGCAAGTAGCAGACATCAAGCTCATACTCACAGAATTACTTGGATGATTAAGCCTAAGACAGCAATTCTCAAACCTAAAGTAGCTTCAGCAACTTCAGCCTCCCATAGGAAGCACTCAAGTGACACTGCCTGTCACTCACTGCTAGCCAAACTCCGGGGTGCACATTCCAGCTCTGTGGAAGTGACTGGATCCACATTTCCAGCAATTACAAGGATAAGTGAAATCTGGAGCTCCAACGACACACAAGCAGTCTGCATCTGTACCTCTTACTTCTGAAGTATCGTCACATAGCTAAAGCATCAAAGATCTTTCCAATAGCGAATAAGGAGAGAACAGTCAGTGAGCACCGGGGTATGATTCCCACCCATTCAACCATTTCCCCTCTCCCTACCCTGTGCTTTTGAACCATGGACTCCAGAGAGTCCTTACAACCCATGACCCCCTTTTACCTCCAGCACAGCTACTCATGCTCCATGGTATTTTTTCAAGCCCAAGGAAGCTCGTTTTAGAGGCCGACTTCCCTGGTACAGCCAGGTGAGCAGGGTCCCTGTATGGGAGGTCAATACAAGGCTGATAAAGGTCCTTGGAATGAGGGAAGCACTGAGCAGGTGCTCTCAGACTCACATCTGGCTTTATTTTAGAGGAAAGACACCTTCTTTTTTAAATCCAGGTTACTAAACTAATCCTGTCAGAGCACTGAGGTGTTACTCAACACAGGTGCTTTGCTGCAGCCCAGTCTGAGTTAATGAGAGAACAGTGCACTTAGAATCCTGTTACAAATGCCTGAATCAGAACACTTACAGAGACGTATTTTATAGCACACTTGTGGCAAACTGAATACACCTTTTAAAACACAGATCCCAGGAGGTCTTAAACAGAGTAATTTTGAGCTGTTAACTTGATAGATCTTGTGTTGGAACGCTTCCTGAGGCAAAAAAAAAATCTGAACAACCTTCAGACACAATCATTTAATTTTCAATCTGACTGACTTTAAAGTATCAGGCTTCTGAGTATCTCAATAACACACTTTGTCCTCACCTATGAATTCTTCATTATACCTAGGGAGACTTCAGGCAAAATCCAACAATGTTCTGAATCTAGTGAAACTAAACAGAGGTCTTTTTACAAGTAAGGAAAAAATGGCTTTACAACAAGCCAAGGGCTGGCCAGAGCCCAGAGCAAAGGTGGGCCACACTGACACCCATGGGCTGGCCAGAGCCCAGAGCAAAGGTGGGCCACACTGACACCCATGGGCTGGCCAGAGCCCAGAGCAAAGGTGGGCCACACTGACACCCGTGCCAAGTGAACCCTACAAATGCTCTCCTATTGGGGATGTCCTGATTCAGGGAGGAGGTACAAAATCAGCTGTGTAGTAGAGCATCTGTGATCTTGTTCCCTTTGGAAAATGGGGTGTATATTTTACTCTCTCCTCTGCCTTTTGTAGATTATTACTGTTTTCAAGGCACCTTCTCAGAAATGCTTCCTTAGGAACAGAATTTTAGTTAAAAAGAATTGGAAGTGCCACCTCACTGAACCAGCTGCATGCTAGCTGGCATCTGTCACTCCTGGAAAATGCACAGAGACAAATTATAATACATAAACACTTCTAAGTCTACTACTTCCAACTACTTTCCAAACATGTCCAAAAATAACGCTATGCTTCAGAAATAAAGAGTGTGCTATGAGGCTGGAGTTTCCCTTTGAGAATTGGCTCCTACTGCTGTGTATTACCAGGTCATTTGTAAAAAACACTAACAAAAGAGTAGGAACAACAAAAAAAGTTCGGATGGGGCAAGAAATAAGTACAAGCCTGGAGGTTGTTCCACAGACTACAGAAAAAGCTATAGTGTGAGGTGACACATGTCTGGGAGAGCTGAACTAGAGACCAAAATATCCACTTTTCAGTTTTACAGAAGGTACTTTTCATATTTTAGAAGACTTTAAATACGTCTTACTAAGGACATCTTGAAGAACCAGTCTTCTCACACTTATCTCCTTGTGGCCTTTTAAATACAGTAAATTAAGGTGATTCAAGATTAATTACTTCCCTTAAAAAAAGTCAAACAAAGCAGCTGTCAATAACAAAAGAGGGCAAGTAATTCCTGGTCATGCCTGCGGATCACACAAGAACTAACAAAGTTTCCTTCAGGGGTAATGAAGAATAATTTAAATATCTATAGTTATCTCTTAACCACTGGACATTGTGAGTATTTCACTCTCTTACTCTCAAAGGTTTTAATTTCAGCTGATTCCATTTTCTTTCTTCCCCTGACCCAAAGCTGTTGAACTTGCAAAGGGTTTTGTAACCACATTAAAATAATTGAATTAAATGTCAATGAAGTTCTCTACATTCACAAACTATCTGCCCAGACTCCCTACATTCATTACAGTAAAACCTTTACATTCAGATCTGAAACAGCCTCATCTTCATACAGCTTCCTTTGCTTGTAACTTCTCTCCTCGTTCCTAATCAGCATACTCCTTGGTTTTCCTTAAAAAAACCCAAACTCCATAGAAGTTAAAAAAGGGGATGTGAGAACACCACAAGACAATATACTTTTATATATTATATACTTATAATATATATACTTACATATTATATACTTCTATATATATACTTACATATATACTATACTCTTATATATTACTCAGTACTTGCAACATTTGTCTCCTACGGAGAGTCACAGAAGTAGTGGATGGACTTGCCTTCCATTTCTACAAGTATGAATTTTATGGAAACATTTTCCTTTGTTGCTCCTATTCTGAAGAACTTTTGGCTGGATTGAATTACAAATGCAACATTAGCATTAAAATAAATTAGGAGTCTGAGCAAAACCAGTACTCAGAAGTTTCCTCTCATGGACAATTTTGAAATGAAGGTTTATTTCCCTACAAAATCACCAATAGACATATATGCTAAAAAATTAAACTCCTGAACAGTTCAGACATTAAAACATGACTACAGGCATAGTTTTTAATTCTTTAACAACTCACTAATTTTAAGGTGTCCAGCTGCTGCTGGGGAAGGGAAAAGAGAAGCTGCACAGTGAGGTGTGTTAGCAGGGATGCTTTGTGCAGCTCTCTGGGAATTCTGCACAGAACGAAGAGTCCAGCTCCGAGTGGAAGCACCTGGGCACAAGCTCTGCCTGCTGCCACTGCCACAAAGGGCTCCAGGGAGGGAGAACACAGAGCTTCGGAGCCGTGTCCCCACAGAAGGAACAGGGAGGACAATCTCTATGTGAGAAAGGACCTAGACAATTTTTCCATATATAAACTGATGGAAGCATTTTATTTACAAAAAAACCCAGGTACTATGTAGGAGTTTCTGTATCTGCTGTTGTTTTCCTTCACTGTTACTGATCTCAATCCAATAGCTACACAAATCAGTGAGCATGCCTGCCCTCCATTCCTTCAGCTCCTGTAGTACACTGCCAAACTTCTCAGGAAAATGCTATTTACACGTTCAGACACTGTTTACTGGGAAAACTTCCACACTGTCTCAAATCTATTTCTCCTGAAGCAGCGGAAGCAGAGCATTCAGCAATCCTCAGGAATTCAGGCACACCGGCTCAGGTTACCGAGGCAGCTCTCGTCACATGTGCTTATGGAGAAGCAACACCTGAACTGCAGCACGATAACCAGCTCTAAGCTATTCACAGAAATGCCAATCTAAAAATAATCTGTTGCCATTTTTTCAGAAGCACCTAAAGCATCCTTGTGATCACACTCTCAACAATTACATTGAATCAAGTGATCTGTACCAATTTCACCCTTTAGTATTTTTAGAACATGCACAACATCCTTTTTAGAAATTATTTCATCTGCCAATGCTGTGCAAGAGCATTTGCTCAGTGCAAGCTGACTAAATGCCAAGCATTGCAAAAATCAAAGAAAATAAAAATCCTGGCACTTCACAGTGCCTGAAACTGTGGTCAAGTTCATTGTTACTTTATCAGAACTCCACCAAAAAAAAAAAAAATCTGTGACTTACTAGTACTCACAATTATCAATTCTTTAGTAACTAGTGGCATTGTTTTGAAAATACTTCGTGCAAGACAAGAAAAATATAACAAAATGCTAAACAGCAGCTCACCGAAAGGTACACCACATTAAATCTTAAAGGGCAAAGTGTAAAATAGCAGCTTTAAATGCTCACAAAAGAATGAAAAACTTTTTCAAACTGAATAAAAAGGCTGAATATGTACATGAAACTCAATCACTCCATTTTCTACAGACATAACTTTCACCTTTGTTTTCTTAGATAAAACCCAATATATTTTCAAATACAACAAAAAGAGTGAAGCTGTGACTGGATATATGAACATTTGTACATAATGTAGTGCAGTGCAGTACCAATTGTAATGTACTGGGGGGGAAAGAGCTTAGAATAAAACCCTGCCCCACTCCTATTTAATTCTGACAAGACTAAAACATGTAATTCAAAGGCAGCACAAATTCAAGGCAGTGGTTTATTTCACAAGTTTTCATATTATATTGACATCAATACATTCTATGAGAAAGAGGCAGCGCAGTAAAAATTTTCATCAGTAAATGTGTGTTTGTACAACTAACATTTTAAAACTGTGATGCAAGGCTGCATTGGTTATATCCACAGGTTTTAAAAAGAACAGAAAATGTCATTTGAAGACTTTATTTCATAATGGCTACAAACAAAGCACTGGAAACTTTTTTGTCCCATACTGACACTCTGAGCTCGAAAGAGTGCAGAATGTAACACTAACAAATCTCTGAAGTATTCTCTAAGTCGGAGAAAGTGTGTAGCTGCACAAAAAAAAATTTTAGAAAAGGGCTTATACTTTCACTACTGATGCTTTTGATTACAAAATTTTAATCAACAGTGATTAAAATCACAAAACAGTAGAGAAAACAGCATCTCTGGTTTGTGGCGATGTTCAAAAGGTATCAGTGCAGGAGAAAAAGAAAGGTTTAGTTATGTAGTTGTCAGATTATTCTCCTGAGTAGTAACCCCTGCCAGCATTTCCAGTCTGAGGCTCCAGCACCAAATGCTGCCCAGCAGGCAGCTGGTACCTCTAAAGCAAAACCATTTCATCAGATGATCTGGAGGCGCTGATACTTCATTATCACGATCAGATTGAATACCCAAATGACAGCATGGGAAAGTAAATGGTGACTGGGAGGCCCAATGGCTGGAAAAAAGCAGGGAAAGCTCTTGAATTCTACTAAGCTTTACTCACCAAACTCAGTAACTACATGAACATCCTTCAGGAAGCATCGGTTTGCAATGAACAAATTATTTGGTGGAATTCCATGTGGAATTTGTTTGTTTCCGAAATCTGATTTCCAAAATACCTTCTCAGTCAATGAATTAGTCAGTTTCTCTAGCTGTCACAATCCTACCTTTATGTTTTCTAATGGAGCACACGAGAAGGAAAGCAGGAAAAACTAATAAATTATGCAAGCTGTAACCACTTGTAGAATCTTTTAATACATGGGAATGAAAAAAACAAGGATGTCATCAGCATTGAAAAGAACAGCATCCCTTTACTTAAGAGAATTGCAAAATATCTTAATCAGATTCCCGCTCTCCTAATGAGGAAGTCAGAATGATATCCATCAAGAGACACATCTGATTTGTTCAGTGCAGAAGATGAAAATGGGTTCATTAGTGCAAGGATGAAAAGACTCACATTAGTGAGCTGAGAGAGAACTCACATCACCTTGCTCGATTTAATGGCAGCAAGGATGTATTTATATACACGTTTATTCTGACAGGTGTGCTTTGGATAGCTCATGCTGGAACATGTTGGAAAAGCATCTGCACAGCATTTATTTAATCAGTAGCACAAACACTTCAGAAACCTCATAGCAGAACACACTTCTCATGTTCTGACCAATACTCACTAAGTTCTCATACATCTTGATTTTCAAGATAAGTCTTTGTAAAGTTCACTTATATTACCAGTAAGCACACACAGGCATCTTTCTCACCAACTGTGTTGATAAGAATATTTTATTATTTTCTATTTGAGGTAGATTATCCCAAAACAAGTTTCAAGTCAACTTTTCTTGTAAGAAACACTGAAAGCCATATAAATGTTTTCCCATCTGATAGCATCATTTTCTTCTTATTTCCATAATTATCTTACTCATACTATTTATTCACTCTCCCTTCCCAGGGTTACTGGGCAAAAATCCACACCTGTATTAATACAGCACTTTTTATAAAATATGCTCAAATTTTGCTACCAGCGTGCATCAATGAACTGTGTTTTACTCAGTGCCTTCTGTTTATTTGATATAAAAGAAAACTGAATTGAATTTTTTCATCTTTTAGATGAAGAAAGCAAAGTAATTGTGGATGGGAAGGAAAAGGAACAGGGAATACTTTACACTGAAGCCCAGCTCCAGTGAACAGGGATTCTCACTGCCCCCAGCATAAGGAATTACTGGTCACACCATAACAGGAACAGCTGGGAAAGCACCAGACAGTAGGGATACAAGAATGAACTGAGTGCCTGCACAGCCCAGGCAAAAACCTTCATGCAAAAAGAAATCCCAACACTGGTTTATTAGAAACGGCTTTAATACATCACTTCCAAAGGAGAAAGAACTTTAGCCCAAAGTTATGAGCAACAGAAGATAACAAGGTCTTGATTACCTGGACTTCAGAGAAGCAGCTGAAGCTATGCAATGTCCAAAAGAAATATTTTATTAGTCTCGTATGAAAAGTTATTTGAAGTGCAGTGGTAAAACTTTGTATCCACGAAAACATGGTATTACTCCTTACAAAAGCTAATGAAAAAAATCCCACCAATTCCACTTTGCAAACAGCAATCTGAGCTCCTGTTAACATATACAAAAACATGGATACAAACACAAACTTAAGACTCATAATCAACTAAATACCCATCCTTCCACTCCACCACACACAGGCTGGTAGTGCTGGAGACACCTCCTACCACTTATCTACCAAGGCATCACAGACTTGGGAGACAAGAACCAAAATCCTTTTCCCATCCACTCCTTTGGATGATTAGTCATGCCCTAAACCAGCCTAAAGCAAACATCATTCCATTTCTTCTTGTTCTCTCTCACTGGAATGCCAAGGAAGATCTGGTTGTGTGCTCATCTCTGGCTGGTTCAGAGCCCAGCTGGAATCTCTGCAGCAGCAGCAGACAGTGAGCTGTAGCAGTGATACCCCCCAGCCCACCGGGAGGGGACTTAACCCTCAACTGTGTTCCTTCATCCATCCCTGGAGGCCACAGCTGAAACTCCAAACGATCTGCTTTGCCTCCAACTGCTCCTAGGGGCATAATAGGAATATTTAGGAGCAGGCTGTTGAAAACTCAGAGAGCTGGAGAATTCTGTTTACCCACAACTCAGTGTTCTCTGCAATGGGACTATTAATGAATCTCAGAAGGACTTAATGGGAACGCTGCAGTGTAACAGTCATTAAAACTCCCTATCGCCAAAAAAAAAAGGAGTATATACTGAAAAACACTGGAAAAGTTGAAGACAAACTTCTGTTACAACATATATATATAGATATAACCAGATGGGCTTAACACAAATAGTTCATCTGTTTTCTTTCTCAATTTGATTTCATTAATATCCTGTTCAGTTTCACTTACTTTGCATAGAGACACAATAAAGAACTTGAAAAAACTTGCTGAGAAAAAACAACTCCCACTAGCATTATCAATGTACAAAGTTTATAGATTTCACACTGTTTGTTTAAGATATCCATATCTCTAATCACATATATTCATCTTCCTTTCCCCATATTTCACCCCCTACAGATAAAAGTGCATTCAAAAGCCTCGTCCAGTGAGTCAGTTAAAAATACACATCTGAATCATAAGTATATTCTGAATACAACACTAAAGCCAAGGGGGATACTATTAATACATATAACTAAAGACACAGCCTTGGCTAGCTGCTTTTATTAATACCTTGTCTATTCCACTTAACTACAGCTACTGCCACAATGTTTCTGCTGCCGCTATTTTAAAATGGAATTTTTGCGTATATCAGCTACTCTATCTTCTGTCCCTGGTTTTATATTTTTGAAGACTTTTGTTAAAAGCTAATATTTAACCATATGAGCTGATACATTCCATCTCTTTGTTAAAGTTTCTGGAGATTTCACTTCCCTGAAAAAAGGACAAAATGTAGTCCTTTAAAGCTTAGTATTTTAAGGAAGGAAACGAGGTAAAGTTAAAGTTATCTTTTTCTTAGATATATCCAGTGTTTACACGCACAACTACCTGCACAAAAAACGTTTCTAATATTCAGTGCTGTTATTGTCTTCCTAACTCTACTCAAGAATACCATTTAAGGACCAGCACCTCATTTTGCTAAGCTCCACAAAAACGAAGCCCTTACTGATAAAGCTTCCTCTGAGATCACACGACAGGTAAATGTAACAAAACACCGACGTTTGATGAAAAACAACGGAAGGGGTTTGAGTAATTTATCAGAACTGCAAAACTATCAGGAAAGTTAGCAAAACGGGTAAGTGTACCTGCTCAGGAAACAAAGTTTCTGCTGACACTACTCTACCAGTAGCTGTTTCCAAACATTCCATGCCATCACTCGAACTCCTTCCCCTGCAAGTATCGCTCCAACTTGACACGTGTCATTCGCCTATCGCTGCAGGACAGAGGCTTCGCCCTCCTCTTTCACTCGGGCTCTTATCTCTAGCCTATGGCCAAAAACAAGCCTTTCCCCTTCTCCCTACAGCAGCGGAGAGATGAGGGGCCCAGAATAAAGGAAACAAGCCGCCGCTCAACCCATTCCCTCCGGCACGCACGGCGGGCCCTGCCAGAGCCGCCCCACAGCCGGCCCCGGCCGCTGCCCCCAGGCCGAGACCCGCCCGGCCGCCGGGCCGGCTCCCTGCAGTGCCCGTCGGCGCGGGGCCTCGGCCGCAGCCCCGCAGGAGCGGCCGCGCTACCTCCGGCCCGGTGACACCGGAGCGGCCCGGCCCGGCCCCGCCGCCGCGCAGGCCGGGCTGCCCGCATGCCGCGGCACGGACAGGTGCAGCCCTCGGGCCGCCCGGGCTCAGCTCAGCCCCGGTCTCCTCCTCCTCCCCGGCCGGCCTCGTCAGCCGCGCACCACCATCACACCCCTGGTCCCGCACAAAGACGGGCCCGGCCCGCCGGGCCGCGCAGGGAGTGAGCGGAGCCGAGCCAGGCCGGGCCGGCCCGGGCCTCCTCCACTCCCTCCTCGACCGGCGCCGGCGCCCCGGGCCTGGCACCCGCCACCTCCGCCTCCCGCCTCACCTCTTTGGGGACGAGCTGGTTCTCCTCGCTGGGCACCATGGCCGGTGGCGCGGCACGGAGCCCGCAGCAGGCTGAACCGAGCGCCGTCGTCAGCAGCAGCGGGAGGCGGGGGGACGCCCGCGGCTCATCCTCCCCCTTCTCCTCCTCCTTTTCCTCCTCCTCCTCCTCTTCTTCTTCTTCCTCTTCCACCACCTCCTCCTCTTCCTCCTCTTCCACCTCCTCCGCTCCCGCGGGCAGCGCCGCGGCTCCGCCCCGCCGCCAATCCATTGCAAAATGGCCGCCGGCGCGGTTCTCGCGAGAGCCGCCCCACCCCGGGCTGGCTGCGTGCGGCCGCGCTCATCGCCTTCGGCCTTGGCCGTTCTAGGGCCGGGTCTGGGCCTGCCGCAGCTGCTGCTACCGCGCTACACCGAACCGAACCGAGTCGAGCCCCGTCCCGCGGTGCTCACCGAGCACGAGGGGCGGTGTCAGAGCCGCAGCGCGGAACCTCGGCGGGCGGCCGGGCCAGAGCCGCGCCGCGCACGGGGCGTCCGTAGCGCCGGGCCGCCGGCGCTCCCCGTCACGTTATCCTGCCATGGGGAGCGGCGTGCGGCGGCCAGGCCTGCGGGGCAGCGGCACTCAATAAATGCAATGGGCACCGACTGCGGGCGAGTTCAGGGAAAGGCTGGACGTGCCACGGTGGTGTTCGGTCATGGGGCGGACTGGATGGTCTCAGATATGTTTTCTGAGCTAATTAAGTCCGTGCAAATGGAGCAGCAGGGGGCGAGTAGGGAGGCAGCGCGCCCGGGTCACTGCCGCAGGTGCGCCTCGGAGCCGGCCCGGCCGTGGGTGCGCTCGGAGCGGGGTTTGGAGCTCGGAGCGGGGTTTGGTGCTCGGAGCAGGGTTTGGTGCTCGGAGCAGGGTTCGGAGCTCATAGCGCCCAGCCATGGGTGCGCTCGGAGCCTTGTTCGGAACTCGTAGCACCTGGCCGTGGGTGCGCACGGAGCGGGGCTCGGAGCTCGTAGTTCCCGGCCGTGGGTGCGCTCGGAACGCCAGGCTCCACCGCATGGCTCCGTCCTCTCGCAGCGCTGTCCCCGCCGCCCTTGCCTAGCCCGGGCTACAGGGACTGTGCGGTGGGATTCACTCGCTCCTGTGCAGTGGATTCACTCGTTCAGCCCCGGGCTGCAGGGACACGGGGCTGTGCACTGGATTCACTCGCTCCTGTGCAGCGCTGGTGCCAGGCTGGAGCGGCCCCGCTGTCCTGTGAGCCCTCCCTGGTGCCCAGGAGCTGTTTGTTCACTGAAGTCATGCCATGACGTTCAGCGTGTGCTCGCTGTAAATCCGAGATTAATAGCTCGTTTCCAAACGCAGTGCAGAAAGGCTATTTTTGTGGCGTTGCTTCATTGCTGATTTTTGTCCAAAACAAGCTGAACTATATCTGTTTCTTTGTGCCACCTGAAACACACCAAAAGCCAGATTACTAGAGTGACTAAAACGCACACTGGAGCAAAAGTAGTTAATGCCTACTTGACTGTGAAATAGTTTGTTAGTGAAAGACATTCTACTTGGCTAATGAACGATGCTATATGGTAGCTGTACATTTCTGCACAACTGTTTTTTTTTACTATTTTGGTGTCCCCTTGTGGAAAAATGCAGTACTGAGGATAGTTTTTGGTTTTGTGTCCATGAAGTTTTGGGGTTTGGGATAATTTTTGAAACTCTTTGTACTACTGAAGAGTCGATAAAATTAAGTGATCTCCATTTTCATGTTCAAAGCATGTAACTTCTCAGGTTCCTTTCTGCTTTCTCAGAGATAAATGACAGCTATGGAATCAGGGTATGTTATTAGTTTTTTCTATTAGTACACTATATTAATGCTTTTCTAAAAAGGCTTCAAAATGTTAATTTCTGTGAATAACATCAGTGTTGTTCTCATCTTTCAAGTACACTATGGAAATGCTATGATTCTGGCTTTGTTGTGGTTTGTTTGTTTTTGTCCTTTATAATTTTTGCTCCTTGAATCAAGCACAGAAACTCTCTCATTGAAAAACTTAAAGCAGTTTTTAAATGCATTTCTAACCTGTGTTGCATTATATAACTTAATGGGTTCAAGTTGTTTATCTTGTAAAGGTCAGAGGGTTCTTTGGCACAGGAGCTCTTGCCCCGTGGGTTTGGAATATTTTTCCCCTGAAAGCCCCTCATCTTAGACCTTTGAGCTCTAATATGATAAAATCAAGTACTGAGACAGGAACCTGCGAGTCACTTTATGTTAAGCACAGGGTGTTGTAGAGCTACCCCTCTATAAGAGGAAGAAAAATACCTAAAATAGTGGGGTTTTTAATAGGAAAGGCAGTATGAAATGAATGAAGTCGTGTCTTTCTGAAAAGAGGTGTTCTGGTCACGCTTATAAGCTGTGTTGGGCAGTAAAAGGTTTGGGGTTTAGTTGGGGCTTTTTTTGAGGGGGACTTTTGTAAGCATCTAGGTGTGAGAGAAGGTGTAACTACACAAGTGAGAAATGATGTCAACGTGTGCAGATACATGAAAGATACTTTCAGAAATGTTATTCTGGAAAGTTTTTTGATTCTCTAAAATGTTATGTTCTTATAGGTTATTTTTTGCTGCTGTTTGTGCATAATAAGGGGAAAAGCTACAGAACCCAATGACTTTATTTGAAATATGTTGTTCTATTAACATAAAGAGGTAGCTACCACAAATATGTGCCTACTAGATAAGAATCAGGAGTTTGTTTTTTAAAGAAATACTTTGTTAGATCTTCCTGCCAACCTTTAAAACTGTGCAAACATCCACTGTAGCATGTGTGCATAAAACATCTTTAATGGAGTAATAATCTCTAGTTAATAATTAAATCTCCAGGAGCTTTTGTAAATTGTGGATGCTACAGTATTTAGTCTCTTTATGTGAGACTTCTTAAAGAGGAATAATCAGTATTGGAGTTTCATGAAGGGAATCCTGGCCTTACATAAAGGCTGATTTAGTACAGCACAGGTTTAACTTGTTTTTAGTGTGAAGGAGAAAAACTGATGTCTCAGATTACAGTTGAGGCTGGATTTACAGGTACAGGTAAATTTGTTGGGCTGTTGATTGTCAAACTTGCTCAGAGGTACATTAGTGAGAGTCACAAGTGCTGCAGTGTGTCAGTTTTCAGTCAGTACAGTGCTTGTCACACTAATGTAGGCACTGGGTTAATGGAAATACAGTTATACCCTGTCAGTGTGCTAAAATAAATAGCAAACCTCTATTTTAAGGGATGCTGAGCTTGTAAATTAGTCTGTAGGAATGGGATACCTCTTTAAAGGTTGTGCTCTAATAATTTCTCCTTCTCTGAAAGGAGTCACCGAATCTTGTCCCAGGATTTGACAAATGATTAATAAAGTTTTGGAGAAAGTTTGAAGAATGAAATGGAGTGCTGCCATCTAGCTCTTTCACATATTCAGTTAGATGCTGTAAACAGATGGCTTTCCTGAAGTCATGTTACCCTACCTGTTTGAAATGGGAAGCCTAAGGAAAGAGGATGGTGTAGATTAATGCCATGGATTTGGGATGTCTTCTCTGAAACACCTGTTTTTGATTTTTCTAATAGGCCGTCGGTGGGAGATCCATGTCTTGTTTCAGAGGTGGAGTCAGCATTGCAGTGCTTGTTATTTTTTCTGTACTGCCCTGCTGAAAACACCCTACCAAACAAAACCACAAAAAAAAAAAAGGCAACAACAACAAAAAAACAAACAGAAAAATCTGACCACACACACAAAAAAACCCCAGAAACCAAAAAACCAACCAACTGAAAAAGCCCCCAAATCCCCAAACCCTCAAAAGCCCCAAAGCTGAAGTTTGCAGTCCTTGGCAAGCTGCTGAGCATCATGCTCAGTCCCAGCACTGAGGGTTTGCCTGCAGTGCAGCCAGTGCTGATGCAGCGTTGGCTCAGAGCTCCCCTGCACAGCTCAGAGCACTTCCCTCTTCAGTCTTTGGCAATTCCACATCCCCTGGCAGAAGGGGAGGGAGCTGTGTGAAAGTTCAGCATGTCACAGTCCAGCAGGTCGTTGTGCTGCTGCCTGCTTTGCTGTTTGAGCCTCCTCAGGGAACTTTTCCCCAATTCACAGCAAATTTTGGAGTATTTCTCTGAAAATCTGCCTGCATCATCCAGTTCTTTCAATAAGGAAACCTAAAAAAAAATCAGTAAATTCAGCCTTTGTATGGATGGAGGGAAGAGCTAGTAGGAAGAACAAATAGAATTAGTAGAAGTAAAAAGGAGAAAATTATAGAATTCTGCATCTTGAAATGCCCTTTTTACTAGATAATAGTCTCTTTGATCTTAGCTCCTTAAGTGTGAAACAGATAATGAAATGCTAAAGAGTAAATTAAGGCATTTGAAAAAAGAACACTGATGATTTTTAATTCTTCTATATCTGTTAAGAGGCCTTTATATTTTAGTATTTTAGACTGTTTCTTGAATGTGTTAAGTACTGGAATCAAGATATTAATTTAAAGATCAAAAATGTTAAAGTTATTTTCTATGATATGTATTTTAAAACCCCCCTATAGACTTTCATGTCTGAAGATGTGTATTTTGAAGCAGAATTTTAGAAAGTAAAGAATTAATTTCAAAGAGCTGAGAAGGGTGTGGAAAATTAAAACATTAAATGGGGAATATACTATAGAAAAAGTATTATTTTGTTTTAGAGGGACCAATGTTGCAGGTCTTGTGGTTGTAATAGGTAGGTAAGCAGCCCTGTGAAGTTAAACATAATGAGATCAGGGAAAAAATTGTTTATGTTCAGTGTTGAACATTGTGTGCTACAGTTCTTAAGCAGTGTTTTCTGCCATAATCTTTATGAACAGGCAAGTTGTTTTCTCTCCTCTGACATGGTATCTCTTGCCAAGATCTTTTTGATCAAAACCAGTAGGGGATTCTTTTAATTAATTATAAATCAGCAGCCAAGGTTCATTGACATTTTTGTTAAAGATTATCTTATTACTCTCGTTTCAAGACACTGAGTGTTCAGATACTAGCTTAGGAAGTTAGTTTTCTTTTCCATTATAGCACTAATCTTATGTATAAATTCCCACAGGAGTTGGCGCTCAAATTACAGTTTTAAAGTGAAGTACTGTGGAGAGTTTTGCAGGATCGTGTATTCCTTTATTAACACTGAGTTCTTTTACCAGCTTGGCTCAAAATTTGCAGCATTGTGTGCTTGTGACTGCAGAGCAGTTTCTGGCATTGGTAGCCTAAACAAAACACAGTTCCAGGGTGTTTGACCTCTTGATGCACTTGTCAGAACCTTCCTGGTGCCACTGGGAGCACAATGTGTGTGGTAGCAGGCCAAGTTCCACTTCATGTGATGAGTTTGGAAAGAGATGTGGGATTGGTGAGTTCCAAGTGCATCTCACATGGAATTTGCTGGCTTGGTCACGGCGCCAGGCTGGCACTGCTGGACCTAAACCATGTGCAGCAGCTTGGGAATCTGCTCTCTTTTTAAATGTGCAGCCTGCTGGAGTGCATGCATCCTCTCTGGAGTGTGGGCTCCCCTGTTATCCAAGGCTGGGAGGTGGCAGGGGGTGAGGAATCTCTGCACAGCAGAGGCTTGCCTGTGGGAAAGCAGCAAGGCAGGAGAGCTGCCTTGAATGCATACCGTGACAGGAATGAAGTCACCAGCATGGTTCAGTTACTTCAGAGGTTCAAAAGAGGTGGCAGTGACTCAGCCAGTATATTAAAAACACTGAATTAACACTGCCTGCACAAAGGCAGCAATGAACAAGAGGCTGTGCAGGAGTCACAGAGGAGCCTGGGTTCAGGACACCCTCAGGAGCTCTCAGTAGGGACAGTCAGGTGTTCACAGCTGCCCTTGGCTCCTGGGCAGTTTAACAGTTTGGTTTGCACCAGGGGTTCCCAGTGACCCTTCAGATTACACCTGGTGGCATTTAGTATTCCACTGGCTGCTCATTATGCTGCTTGCAGCTCTTTGGGCAAGCAGGAAGTGGTTTCCCATCCTCAACATGCCCTAGCACATAGAGAACATTCCATCCTCCCACATTTAAGTTCCTAGGTGGCCTTCCCCTGGATGAAATATGTTTTCATCACCTTTTCTTTGTAAGGTGTTGTGATAATCAGTGAAAAGAGGTTGCTCACAGCTGCCTGGGCTCCACTCCTGCACTGAGAGGAGGGAAGAAAAGGCATCTTTTGGAAGCCTCAAGTGTCATGTCAAGAGCAGAAGGCAGTAGGTGCAGCAGGGTGTTGATGTGATGTGCCTTTGGGCTTGGCAGTGCCCAGCAGGGCACACCTGCCAGCCTCTCCTGGGCAGGGCTGGCAAGCAGGAGGGGACTGTCCCCATCTCCCCATCTCTGCTTGCATGGTACTTGTTCTCAGTGCTTGACACCCCTCTCTGCACTGCTCTGTGCTCTCGGGTAATTTTCTTCCACTGATGATGGGAGGAACTTTGTTTTGAGGAGTACTGGGTTGGACCTGGTTGTTTTATAGCTGCTTTAGGACTGCTGAGGGCCATTCCTTGTGCCAGGGCCTGTGCTGAGACCTCCCTAAAGCATCTTTTAGGCAGTCTGTGCAGAGCTGGGGGAGGCTTGGTCCGAACCCAGCTGCTGGCTCCGTGGTTCTCCAGGCTCAACCTTGTCCTTGTTTTGCAATGTGCTGTGTCCTGAACATCTGCAGCCTTCTGGGGCTCCAAGGGCCACTTTGCTCAGGGAGTTGCTGAGCTCTTCCTTGCAGTAACGAATGCAGCTTTACCTTTGGCAGCAGCAAAGGGAGCTGCCAGAGGTCTTACATAGCATTTGAAATGTCAGCTGCCAATGCAGAGCAGCTGCCAGCCCTAGAGCCCTGGCAGGGGGAATGTTGTCACAGGACAAATGCAGGGAATGCCAGTGTGGACACAGCTGAGTCAGGCAGGGCAGGGACTTGTGTACAGAGCATCCTGACGTGGGTGAAATGCTCTTGGAAATCTCCCAGCAAGTTGGCACTGGTGTTGCTTGGGTCATATATAAGGAAATGCTGCTGGCTCCTGGCTGTTGTGGTTTGTATTCAGCCTGACTGTAAGTAGTTGTCAGAGTGTGGGGTGTACACTGGTATAGTAATCCTGGGTGCTGGGAGTCTCTCCTCTGGGTGAAAGAGAAGAGCAAAGCATGGGTGGTAAGAGTGTTGAGAGAATGCAGTTCCTAAATGCAATAATTTTGGTCACATATATCTCATTTTAATTCTTTTTAAAGGACTTTTTCTTTCAAATGTTTGTAATTTATCTGCTGATTGAACTGAATTAACCTGAGATAAAGAATAAAAAGATTTGTAACTACTGTCTCTGCTTGTTGTCATTGCCTTTGTGAATAGATGTGTCTGGAGAGCAGTTGTTTCTTCAACATTTGGATTGGAAGGCTTGGCTGCACAATTTGAATCTCATATTTGCTGTTAGTATGGGAAGTAGATTTCTTTCAATATTGTTGCTTCCTTGCAATGGATTGTGCTGGCTGTTTTGAGTTAGGTGCATACCCACTTTCCTCTCATCTGTGATTTAAGCCAGGCTCCCTAATTGGGCCTGTTGGATGTAAGCACATCTTCCAGAGGTGTCCACATAGGTAGGGACGAGTTCCAGATGATCTGGACTGAATCCAAACCCTCTCCTGAGGCTGAAGTCTCCAGCAGAGTGTTCTTTTGTAGGCAGCTGTTAAAGGAAGAGGCTCCTTGGGGTTGTGGGGTTGGCTGGTTACTAACAAGGTGAGCACCCATGGAATGCAGGGCTGCATGAATCAGCAGGGTCTCAGTGCCAGCTCAGGGATCTCATCAGGGGCTGCCTACTGCAGGATTTACCACAGTGCTGGGCAGGGGGAATTGGCTGTGCCCTTCCTTGTGCTGGAAATGTGTGCCTTTGCATACAGTGGGTGCTGGAAATGTGTGCCTTTGCAGAGGTGCTGCCTTTGTGTTCCTCATGGGAATGAAAGAGGGATGTTGTGCAGCCCAGACCAATTTTCAATTTTTACAGGCATATAGAGCTGTGCTTTTGATACCACCAGCAATGCAAATACTCACAGGATACCAACTTCCAGATTGGCTGATGGGAATGCTCTTTACTAGGATAAGAGTTATCCATAAACTTTTTGTGTTTGTTTCTACCTACAAGAAAACTTACATACACAATAAAGCTCCTGTCCTGCTCTGCACCCCAGATCTGGGCTCTGTGGCAGATTTCTCCTTGTTAAGTCTGGGAGGGTTTCTCAAATGGGGAAAGTGCAAGCCTCAGACCATCAGAGGCTTATTGTCCCTGCCTAAGAAGTTAGAAACAAAGATAATAAAAGCAGTTGCATTTGTCTTTTGGGGTTTTTATCTCTTCTGACCTCTGAATTCTAAGAAAAATGAAAGCATGATGATAACATTCTTTCCAACTGCAAATTTTCTGCTAATACCCTGACCATTCTTCAGTCTGTTCTTCCTTATTTTATGGCTACTCCCTCAGCCTCTTCCTTCAGAGCCAGGCCGACAGGGTAGTTTATATTTTGTTAGTCTGCTTTTTGTATCCCCATGCTATTTATTTTCATGTCTTCGAATTTACCCAGGATGGCACTCATGTAGTACACGTTTCAGGCATGAAGAGGTTAATGAAGCTTGCACTGAGTGCGTCGTGATAACACCCATGTTCTTAAGCAGCCTTGGGATGGTGGTTCTTGCCACATGCAAGGAATTTATCCCCTTTGACTGCCACGTTTCTGTACAGCCAAAGTAGATTTAACAGGGGAGTCCTTTTGTACTGTCCTTGGCTGCAGCAGCGCTCTTACAGTGCCTCTTGAACACTGACAGGGCAGCTTTTCCTGAACAGGTCATGAAACCAAGAATTCCTGTGTTGTATTGAATAAAAATAACGTTCATGCAATGGTGTTTTGAAGATGCTTGTGTGATTTAATGTTTGGAAATAAATTTGTGGTGTAAGAAACGATTCTCAAAGCCTCACTGCTAGTCTGATTCTGGTCCTTTGGCTGCTTAAACCATGGCACTGCCTCAGGATGAAATATTTAGCTGGTTTGCTTTTTCTTTTAATTGAGGAAGGGGAAAAACTGAAAGCACTAAGAATTAAAGTGGGTGTGCAATTTTTAAAAAAATTTGCAATCAAAGTGATTATTTATGGAGATTTCCGAGTAGTTACTAGTGCTGCACTGCGTATTTAAAGTCCATCATATGAGTGAGAGTGGTGCCACTCAGTGCACTTGGATTGCTGAATGCCTTTTTTCTGGGCTGTGTTGTAAAACTTTAGTTAGCTAAGGTGGTGTTTCAACCAGAGTTAGTTTGGTACTAATATGCAGAGTGAAGAAATCTGGTTAAAACTGCAATACCTGGGGGACATTCACAGGCAGAACTAAAGAGAGATGTAAAATACAAACCCAAGGCAGTATTCTTATTTCTTCTGCAGTACTCACCTCATCTGTCTAAAGCCCCGAGGTGTGAGCAGTTTGATATTTTGAATCCATGGTTATATTTGGTCCTGTTGTTCCCTTGACTATTTGCTTCAGTACATGGCAGCAGTCTGTAATTTATTGTTTAGGTGCATAAGGTGTTTTCAGTGTATCTGAGTGTTGCTGCAGCCTTGAATCTTGGAAATAGCTGAGGTTTATAATTTGGAACTATCCACTTACATTTCATTAGCATTTTACATTTTCTTACATTTCTAAAAGGGAAGTGCCTTCACTTATTTGCATTATTTATTTCTGCTTAGCAAACATCTAAGTCCACAACTGTTACAGCTGAAATAGTTGAGTTTTGTATCCAGTGTACAAATCCTGAGATAATTAGAGTAGTGATGAGTGCTGCTCTTTTGAACCTAGAGAAGGAAATTTCAGGTTTTCAAAACTGAGAGTAAGCCAGGCAGTCTCTTCTGCTGTTCACTGGCTATATCTGTACATTAGAAGAAGTTAGACATTAGAATCCTTTTGTGAAATGTTAACTGCAGGTTGATGTTCTTTCTTTTTTGAATTTATAACAAGCCTTAATTTCATTAAAACAACCAGCAACTTAAGGTTTTCTTAAGAGCATAATTAGACCTTCCTCTATCACTGTGCTAAGAGGGTTGATGTGAACAGATTCACATCTCTTAAGGTCTGCAGGGAGACCATTTTTATTTTAATAGTATGCTCTAACAGTGTGTTAGCTATGTTTCCTTGTGCTCAGTGATCATATAGTCAGCAAGCACGTGAAAATATGGAAATTTCAAGTGTGGGAAGTGTGGGAACAGCATGACATAGATGCATGTGAACATTAGTCTTTACCATGCATGATGCAATTTGTGACACTTCCAATTTTGCAAATTTTGCAAATCTGTATAAACTAGATATTTTTCACAATAATTTCAAGACTTCTCTCTTTTCCTGAGCCCTCCCAGTTAAACGTGGAAGAAGGAACTAAACTTGCTTAAATTATGTAAATTTGAAGGTTAGCCTGATGATAAAGAACTTCCCAGAAAAGGACACGGCAAGGTGAAAGACAAATCCAAAAGGTTGGAAAATAATGAGAGACAAAATGAGAAAAAGAGAAAATGAAATGTGATCTCTACAAAGAAAAGAAAATCTATGTGCCTGAGGAGATGCATGGCTAGCCATGGTGTTAATCATAGAAGGAATATCATCTTTAAAAGAACAGGCATGACACTGTCCAGCTGCTTTAAGGTTTTGTTTTTGTACCCAAAGACCTTCTGGGAAGAACCAAAACATTTCCCCAGGTGCTTTTATAGGACAGAAAGCAAAAGCAATAAAACTTCTTCCTGGTACTGCACTAGACAGTGATAATTCAGAGAGCTTGATTTAAAAAATCTATTGTAAAAGGCTTCCAAAATTAAGTGATGGAGTTAGAACCACTGGTGTGTAGTTGAATAGAAGTGTGTAATATCACATGGTGAAGGGATTGGAATTTGGGGTTTTAGAATATAGTAATAGGTGTGGGACAAGATGGAGGTTCTGGGGCATTGCCTCTTCTTCCTTCTTGCTCCTTCTTCTTCTTTGGTTTTAGGCAGTAGTTTTTTTAATTGGATAATAAATGCCTCAGTGCAGGTCACATGTTTAGTCATTAGGTCAAAAATATAAATAATGTAGATGTTAGCTTTTAATTAAATAATTAAAATTTAAAAGATCTTGTAACTAACTAAATCGACCAATATTTTCTCGCTTTTTGCTTGTTAGCTAAAAGTGCTGAAAAACTCTCTGTAATTTAAATAAAAATTAATAAACAACTAAGTCCAAACACAAAAATCTGTCTCTAGTACTTCAATTCTAAGTAAAAGCAAAAAAAAGCCAACAAAACTAACCACTAATAAGTAAAACAACTATAAAAGTGTTTTATATATATCTCGCGCCATTATAAAAAATCTTTTAAAAATAAACATATATATTAATTCTCATAATAATAATAATATTTATATCTTATCTACTTCAATATATCCAACAAAAAAATTAAAAATTATCAACACAATATTCATAATTATAAAAAAAAAGTCCGGTTTCTCAGTGCACCTGACAGTGAGCTGGGGAAGGGAAGTTGCTCAGCAGGAGAGTGAGCAATGCAAGCAGAGACCATTCACATCCTGCAGCCTCAGCCACCTCCTCGCTGAGCAGGGAAATGCCTCAGTTTGCCTTGCTGAATTCGAAGTGATGATAATGAGTGCTTTCCTCACTAGAAGTTACTGGTGACATTTTCACCTATTTTCTAAGCATGTGTAAATATTTGGACCAGTTAAACATCTTCCTGCAGGTGTAGTATTTACACAGGAGAGGGAAAAACGTGATTTCACCAAGTAATAAATATTTAATATTATGATCAGATTCTGCTACATTAATTTTGTTTCTTTACAGGCAAAGGTGATTCAGATGCTGAATTTTCCAGAACACCAGACATGAATCCAGTGCCAGAAAACAAGGTGGGAAAAAACCCAAATCCACCAGGAATTTAATAAGACTAAAACATCTTTGTATTCCACTGCTGAGCAAACTACAAGGAATGAATTTACATGGATTCACTGGCAGTTGTTTGGGCTGATTTATTTCAGTGTAGCAGAATGTAGTGAGTGGATTGTAAAGAAGTGTGCTCCTTATATTGAAATTATTACACCTGTAGCAGAGATAAAGAATGCTTGATTTATCTCACTGATAAATCCCCAAGCTTTCTGCACAAAAACATCCAGGGGCCTCTGTGCTTCATGGTACAACATCAGCCAGGTAGGATGTCTTAGAAAAATATACTTTTTTCTAATTTCTGGGCTGGGAATAGTTTAATTAGGTTCTAGCTGAGTAACTCAAGCTCAACAACCATGTATGTTTTAATGTTAATGTTAGGTTCTGTCATTGGAGAGACAGGTCAGCTAAACAGGGAAGGATTTTGGCAGCATTACAGAAAACCTCTGTGCTCTTCTTTTCTGATACTGCAGGAATTGTCCTTGGTATCATGACATGTTCATTCTGGGCATCTGGGAAGTCCTACAATAATTTACTGTAGGTTATGTTTAGACTGTTTTGAAAATGTCTTTCTTTTCAAGGAACACCAAGCAAATCTCTGTTTGTGCAGTTGTGTTGGGAAAGGAGAAAAGGAGAGGCAGGAGGTTGAACTGGACGTGGGATTTGGGTCTGTCAGATTGAAAGGAGTTCAGAGTATGTCAAAGAAATGCTGTGTGTTCTGGCTACTAAAAAACATAACACTAGTCCAAAAAGAATACAAGTATTATGAAAATATTGTACTTGATAATCTTTTATGGCAAGTTTCTTTTAGTTTCTTTTTCATCAAAAGATTTCCTACTAGGTTTCGATTTAAATAATGCAGTTACTGAAATAAAGTTATTTAGTTCTGCTTGGGTATTTTCTAGAAAGCCTTATGTTAGTTTAAAATTCAATATTGCATTTGTGTGCAGGGAACGTGATCCTTGTCCTTCATCTAACAATCTGCACCATCAATATATTCATTTTTAAACCTTCAGATGTAACCTCCTTAAATATTGAAGGCCCAGCTCCCAGAGAGCAGTGGCAGGCTGCTCTTCTCTTAACTTTGCCCTCTCTTTTCTAGGTCTTAGTGAACTGCTCAAAGTGTTTTACTTTGCACTGAAGAACTTGGTATTCAGATATTCTAGAGAACACTTCACACTGCTGCTTTGGTCTCCTGACCTGCTGGATGGAGGTCCTTACACTTTATAAAGTTTTCCTTTTGTTACAGAGAAGTTCTGCAAGTGATATCCTGCATTCCCCAAAATTCCAAGCAATCTGGGATTCCTTTTTCCTCTACTTTTGTGATGAAAACCTTCATTAATTTTTGGCTCCTCTGTGATTATTTCACTGTGTGTGTTGTCCTGTGTTTATCTGCTGTGCAGAAACAATTACTGCAGCCAGGAAGGGTAACCAAAGAAATTAATAAAGAGAAAGTAGCAAATGTCCAGTCCAAGCTTAAGTATGATGAATAGTTCAGGTGAAGCTAATTTATTTTAGAAATCAATGTTTTTGAGCAGCCTAGTGGTTAAAAAATTGTCTGATTTTGGCATCTTTTCTTTGTATTTTGCTTTCTTTTATGTCTGTTGCTTTTCTTAAATCTCATTTTGGACAATAATGTTCTTTTAAGTAGTGATATTGGTTGTGTGTAGCATTGACAATTGTGGACATTATACAGGAAAATATCTCTTTTAAAACCTCAGTTCAAGTAAGCAGTCATTCTTTAATTGATGTTTGCAATACATTAAACTATGCCTGCATGTGAAGCTCTTAGTATTTTGGTTAAATTTTTTTGAGGGAGGGCCAACTGTACCCTGCACAGGTCCAAATCCTTACCTTCAGGAAATAATCTTTTTTTCCAGAAACTGTCCTGGAAATTCTTAGAACTCTGCATCCCTTACCATACTCGTATAAACAGCTAAAAACAGTTTCATCATGTATAATACATCAGATAATAAATGCACAGAAAGTTTTTACCACAATATTCTCAAGATGTGCTCTGTGAATCTGATGGAACAAGATGTCTCTATTTTGTCATGGTTTGGCTGAGCAGGAGCTATATCTTAACTGAAATGGATATTTTTATTACTGAATTGCATTACTCAAAAACGCTTAGAAACATTCTCATTCTAAATTTTTTTAATTTGTGGTAAGAACTCCTCTAGTTTGAGAAAGTGATCTTTCATTTTGCTGGTGGAACTTTTGCACAAAGAAGTCCAGTTAGAATATGACTCAGGCAGTTAAAATCTGAATATTCATGCTGGTTGCAGATACTGAGAATGATCATCTCCCTGCAGGTGTTTTGGACTCTTGGCTCAGCTCAGCTGGAGATATTTTGTAGATCTTCCCCATGAACGTGTAGCCATGACTGACACTCCTTCAAAAGAAAGGAAAAAAATGCTTTGAAGGAAAAAAACAAAAAAGTAAGCAGAGTTTTGTAACTCTGGAAGTACCTGAGTCTTTTCAGTCCCTTTGCACTTCAAACAGAGTTGTGAATGCTCTCTGCTTGCCAAGAAAAGGTTTTTCTGACATGGGAATTCTTACAGGAAGCTCAGATCAGCTCAGGGGTTCAGACCTCTTGGTTCTTGTTGTGGTGCCCAAACTTCTGGAATTGTTTGGAGCAGAATTTGGGTTGTCCAGGTCGTCAGAGCTGTTCCTGGCCCTTGCAGGAGGCTGCTGGGTGTGGGGACACAGTGACCCCAGACTCTGTCCCTGAGTCCCCATTGGCATTTGCTGCCTCTGGAGATGTCCTTGCTTGCCCAGCTGGATGGGTGTTCTGGCTTTTCATGTTTTGGAGGAAGAACAGTGTGCACACACCATCCTCACAAAGCTGACCTCTCTATTCCACAGTTCTAATGCAGCTGCTTTGGTTTTTAATAGGCTCAAAGCAGCAAAATAAGTTCAGGTGTGTAGGAGAGGGGAAATGCCTGAGGGCAGATTAACATTCTGAGGTGAGACACAGAGAAATCACATTAAAACCAGAGCCCCTTGGCTTTGAAGGGACATTGGAATGCTGGCAGTGGGAAGTTGCTTTCCAAGTGGAAGAGGTGCATCTCCTGAGTCCATTTTTCAAAGAATTCTCAGACTCCAGCAAATTAAAAAGCTTGATTTTTCAGCTGGGTAACCAGCACCAGGAAACACAATGAGCTGATTTTGCCTCTACATGTGGGTCACATCATCCTCTCCCTGTACATGTGGGTCACATCACCCTGTCCCCTGCCCTTACCTACTCCTCTCTCAGCCAGAAATATTCATCTTTACAGGAATTAACACAAGCATGTGAAGCATCAAAGGATCCAGATGCTGTTGCCCACAAGTCCACAACAGTTTTGCAGATGGAGAAGTGCAACATATTCTAATCTCTGCTTAAACACAATTTATTTTAGGCTTTTTACTTTATTTCAGATTAAATAAATGAATATAGATTTTAGAGACTCCAGGCTCTCTAAGTATATTGAATTAAAAATAAAATTCAGGGACACTGTTGTAGTGAATAAAAGGCAACGTGTTTTACAGAGGAGGCAATAGAATGTATCTCTTGATTCGGTGCACTCCAAGTAATTCCAAGGAGCAGATCTTGCTGGTAAACCAAGCAACAAAAACATTTTGTAATTATATATCTTTTCAGATTGCCTGGTTTACAGTTTCCCAGTGAAGAACTGTTCTTTGGAAAGCCTGGAGTAGAATTTCCCCCCTTCTGAAGGGGAGGGAGAGAGGAAAAGGTGTTCTTGGCTCACACGTGCATGCTGGGGTGGTGATGCAGGCTGGTGAACACATTACACTGTCTGCAACTGCTAAGTGCCAAAATGTCCAATAATTGAGGCTGTAGTCCTTTCCTCCAGAGATACCAAAACATTTTACTTTTGTGTGAATAGCTGTGCTGCTCAAAGTTTTATCCTCTTTTTCCAAAGGAATAAATGAAGAGCCAGAGCTGTGGCAGGCTGGGACAGAGCAGGAATAAAATCTGACTGCAATGGTGGGCGCTGTCTCCTCACCAGCTGCTCCAGCTGCAGAGTAACAGATTCATTGCAGTAACACCTGGAATGAAGGGATTGTTAAAATAACTTCTTGTAGCATGACAAATGTACACACTGGGAGAGCAGAGAGGTCACTGCTTACAGCTACAGCTCTAAACCCCAATAGCAGGAGGCTGTTCCTGATGTGGAAGATGTGGATTTTACAGCCAGGAAGAGCAGGTGATTTTTTCTAGCGACAGGAAACCTTTAGGCATGCTAATAAAATTAATTTTAGGACATTTCTCATAGACTCTAGAATACCATACGTTTTCTAGTTGCTTTCAAGAAATGAAACATTGTAAAATTGTATTTTCTGCATTACGTATTATAAACATGGAAATAGAAGATTTAAATACTCCATTCACAAATATGAAGTCAGAATATTTCGATCATATTAAAGCTATTTTAATTCTTTTCCCAAACAGATTCATGCTGAGCGCATGCAACACTTGAAGTGGCATTTTCAGCTGTAAAAGCATTGTTGGAAAATTTCACTCTAGATTTAATAGCAGTCAGTGACTCTTTAGCCCATGATATTAAATTCAGCCCAGCTGTAGGTGGTCCTAGTTCTTGTCTTGAAATCTGGTGTGTGTGCATTGGCATGAGAGTATGGGGAATTAGAATATAGAGATTTAGAAAAATGTAAGCTATTATATTGGAATTAGAATAATAATTGGAATGTTATAAAATTATATTAATTATACTATTATTATATTAATATCTAGTCTGTTATTTGGTGAAAAAATTGAGAGATTACTTTGTTCCCTTTAGCTGTACTCTGTCCCTTGATCCCTAATATCAAGAACTGATGGATGGATGGAATATCTGGCTATGCAAAACACATTATTTTAAAATTGCTTGGGTTTTCCAATCTAGCAGCACAAGGTACCAGCTGCAGAGTGGAATTTAGAACAAAGTTGGAGTTGGAGTTCACCAGCTTTTAGCATGAGCTGCCTGTGGTTCCTTTGCTTTCATTTCCACCTGAAATGCAAGTTCCCTCAGCTCTGACTGTCCCACTGCAATGTGAATGTTGTGCTGCACCAAGGATGAGTTTGCTCTGAGGAATTCCCAGTTCCTGGACAGGATTGCTTGTCCTCTGCACTCAGTGTCCAGAGCTGGGTTTGGGGAGGGAGGGCAAATGTCCAGCTCCCATCCCTGGCCGTTCCCAGCCTGTGTATCCCACATCTCCAGGCACTGTGGATACTTCTTGGGAACGAAAATGAAAGTGGATTTAAGCCTTTCCCTCACAAGATGGCAGCATCACTTCAGGGAATAACATCACCTACACCAGCCAGGAGGCCCTGGACATCTGAATATTTCCATTTTATCCAGTACGTGAAAGAAACTCTGCACATCTGAGGACATGGACATCTGAATATTTCCATTTTATCAGTGTGTGAAATAAATTCTGGACATCTCAGGATAAGAACATCTGAATATTTCCATTTTATCCAGTATGTGAAAGAAACTGTGCTCATTTGTGTTACCTGAACTTGCAGATTAGCATGGGGCACGGGTCTGGATGGGTTCCATTCATCTGCTGCCGTGTTTATGATGAAAATTATGAATTGTACCGAAACGATGTCATTATTATTGTGACTCTAGTTAATACTGTAGATTTCCTGAGATTTCAGCAGCAACATTTGATTGTTTCAAATGCACTAAGCAGAAGTATCTTACAGAAATTGAGTTTCAGACTCCCACAGGTTTCCCTCCATGCCCACTGAGTGGTTTTGTTCATTCCTGGCTTGATCCTACTCACCCTGAAGTCAATGGCTCAGTCAGAATTTCAGGGTAAGGACATAGAAACAGCAAAAAAAGAAAGGTCATTAAAGTGGGAGTTTTATTTTTCCCTCTCCACATAAATAATCAGGAGTGATGAAAGAGCTGCTGTTTGAACCATTAGAAACACTGACCTTCAGTTAAGTCTGAGCAACACCTTTATTTTATTTCAGAGCAGCACTGATCGACTGCTAACAGAATTAGGTCAAGTTTGTTTCTGATTCTGAAAATAGGTCTCCCAGTTTGGCCTTACCCATGAGGAATAAAAAGCTTGGAAATACAAGAACCTTCACTGTGTTCTTTGGACAAAGTTGAGCTTCCCAAGGATACAGATGCTTTTTTGTTTGGCTTTATTATTACCATTTTGATTTTGATTTTACAGCATTAGTTGTGAGCTGAAGAATAATACTTTCTAATTCATATGGTTGTTTTATAACTTTCTTCAGATATTCCACTGACAAGACCATTTTCATTTTTAAATCAGAAAAGCATTTTTCATGAGTGCCTGGAGAAATGCCTCTTTTATACTTATAGTAATGAAGATGTACTTTGCTATTCTGGGTAACAACTGTTATTATTTCAAGGAAATATTGGTTGGTGTGCAATAATACTTTAACAAGAAAATATTGAAAGTCTTGTATTTTCATTCTCTTGGAAGTTTTTATGCTGAGCACAAAAAAAATTCTTACTCTTTCTTTCAATTTCTCAAAATCCACCACGCTTAAGATATGGTTTTACTGCCAGGTGGTCACTTTGCACTTCCAGGATTAAGGCAGGTTTAGTCTGCAAGTTTAGTCTGCAAGCTCAAGGTGTTGGATTTAATGTTCAGAGATATCAGAATTCTTATGTTTAAAGTTTACCAAACTGGAAAGCATGACCTGAGTGTTTAATTTGTTCTTTAATCTAGCTAGGGATTTTTATTGGTGCAGTTCTCCTCTTCTTCAGCAATTCACAGCACAGCCTGCAAACACGAACTCACCCTCAGCATTGCTTACTTTGGTGCCTTTGAACACATTTTCCAAAACTGCTGAAGGAAGGAAGGAAGCTGTGGATATAAAAGGCATTGGGAGAGTGAAGCCAGGTGATGATAACTGCTGGATCCTGCTCTCTCCTCCCATGGACTGCAAGGGAACAAAAGCAAAGCAGCTGATTTTGTTCCTTTTCAGAGCCTGCTGTCCCCACTGTGACACAGCTCTGGGTGCTGTGAGGATGAGCACAGGGCCAGCAGCGTGGCTCAGCTCCAGAGAAGCAGCTTCAAACCCTCGAGGTTGTTTTGGCTGCTGCAGGTCAGCACACCCCCATCATTGCCTCTCTCTTTGGTTAAAAAGGAGACAGAGCATGGCTCTCACCTCCTGCTCACACACAGCCTGTGATGTGCTCCAGGAGCCTCCTCCCTCACTCATCCTGGCAGCACGACAAGTCTGCCTTTCAAAGAAAATGGAAAAGCATCCTGCTTTAAAGAGGAAGATAATTCAGGGGCTAGCCTGCAGCAGAAAATTGAGAGATTGTTTAAGGAAATGAAATAATCCAAGTTATTGGGGATGGAATGTGCTATTGATCACATTCAAATCCCACCCACACTGTTATGAGTCAGAAGCTATTTTTTTACTAGGCTGTATGGAATTAATTTTTCCTCTTCCTAGTGGATGAGAATTCTGGTTATAAGTGGATCTCACTGGTTTAATCAGCAGTGATCCCATTTGTGGGTCACTATCCTTTAATCTAGAAGTGTTAACACTTGTGTTTAACTCAATTTATTTTCCAGAAAGCATTTAAAAAGAGTTTGGCTTTCACTGTGTGTTTCAGGGCTAGTTGGGAGCACACTTGAAAGACACAGGGGAATGAGGTGCTTCTAATCTTTGCAGTGGCACTCATAAGACAAATGCAAACCTGCCATGATGCAGCTTTTATCACGTATTAATTCCAGAAGCATTTGTGTCTACTTGACCCACAAACAAATAGATTTCATTTTTGAGGACTTGAAAGCCAGTACTTTTCACACATGCTAAATACAAAGCCCTAAAAGAAAGAAGAGAGGTAACATTGTTCCCCCTGCTTATTCAGAGGATGTAATAGAAAAGCAGGCAACGAGCACAATACACATCTCAGATGGTTTAAGGAAAAGCTGGATTTTTGCTTTATACATATTTTTAGTATGGCCTATTTATTTTCATTGCTAGAGTGATACGAATCCAAATTTATATTATGATCCATGTGTGCAAATTCCATAGAATATCTTGGTAGTTTCTTGGCTCTTGAAACTCGTGTTGCTTGACTAGAAATTTTCAGAAGAAACATGGAAATAATTAGGAGCATTTCCTTTTTCAATACCACGCTTCAGTCATGGAAGAATTTGCAAAGACATTATTGGCTTTGACCAGATTACAAAATCTACTTCTCCCTCAAAACCACTGAAATGTTCTGTTTCAGAGTCCCATCCCATTTTACTTCTCCATGCTCTAAGGATTTGTGTCAGAATTACAAGGGTAGACAGAGGTGAACATTTAAATTTCTGTTCGTTCGTATCCTGAGAAAGGTGCTCCATTGGAAAATTGATTCTTCAAAAGCATACATAATGTTGGAATATTGGAGAATCATAAAAATCATTTTGAGTAGCTGTGTACTGCTCAAAATCACTGGATGGCTCTGCATTTGGCTTCATTTTTACTGCAAAGAAGAGATATTGAAATCCCAAACTTTTAATTAAATTTGCTGACCATTATATAATGTAAATGCATCAAAAATCCCCAAACTTATTCAGAGAAGGATAACTAGACATATGGCCAAAATGTCATTAATACTTTAGCTCAAAAACATAATTAGAGGAGCATATGTTGTATGATGAATAACATTGTTTCTACTAACAAAGGAAAGGATTTATTAGAAGTTGTCCTTGGGCCAGATCCCACTTTCTGCTGTAACAGATGTGGAATAAACTTGAAGCTGAAAAACACCAGGAAACACAAGCTATTGTTTTCAAAGATTTGATACTCGAAGTTTGAGATTAGTGTCTTGTTCCATTTGCTGTACATGAATTTTTAGGTGGTAATACATGTAACTACAATACAAATTACCTAGTCCCAAGCATTGTCTATTATATTGGCTTGCCTGGAAAGTAGCACAATAAATTAATAAATGTTACACTTTACACAGTATTGTTAAGAAGAAATTTGGTAATATTCTGCCTTTTGTAGGTGAGGGAGAGTTAACTAAAGCCCCAAAGCAGTGGTATTAAGGTAAAATGTTAATGTAGAAGAATGTGTAAGTTAATTCTCTTTGTAAGTCCTCAGATCTTTGGGTTGCTTATTCAGGAATAATTTGTAATAAATTAAGCAAAACAGAGGTTTGAGGGCTATGGAAGAGCTTTTCAGGAAATGTGAGCTGTTACTTGATACAGCAGCTCCAAGGCTGGCTAGCAGACCAAGTTCTTTATGCTGCATGCCTTGATGTATCAGAGCTGTGAAACCAGGCAGCATTTAAGGTTACAAGGGCTATGTTTTATAGATTATTAAATTATATAAATAATATATGTATATAATTATAGCAATTGTTTATTAAATATTATCTATATTATTTCTATCAGTTATTTATATACAGTTATATCTTAAATATATTTTATCTATTAAATTAATATATATTAATTATATGTCAAATATTTCCTTAGAGTTCATCACGCCTGACAGGTGGAAGATTGCAGGTTCACGCATTCCACTGCATTGTTGAAGAAGATGTAAGAAAGAGAAAATAAAAAATTATGAACTACAGTAAGTTCAGAGACATCGAAGAAGAAGCTGAAGGGTCTTGGAATAAAAAGGAAGGTTAATGAAAAGTTGTAGAGGAGTTTGCAGGTAAAAATGAAGCCAGGAGAAATGCCGGGAGCGTCTGCAGGAATCCCGAGTAATGGAAAGAGTGGACAGAATATATGGGAATGTGGGACTGGAAATTTAGGGAGCTCTCAGCCTTCAGAACATAAACTGAACTGGGAGAAGTGTCAAGGTCCCCTCATCCATAGAGGTTGTTTGGGACTCCTTACAGTCCTAGGAAGGGCAGATTGTTTTGTTCCATTTGCATGGAGCAGGAGCTGCACATTTGAATGCAATGGTTTCATTGTCTGTGGCTGGGCTGTTACAGAAAGCCAGGATTATAAATATGCCTGTCAGGGAAAGATACTTGCACTGAATTTTCTCACAGGTAACAAAATGGAGATAAAGCACCTGACAGTACCCTAACACTTCATGTAAGCGGGCTGAAAAAAGAATGTGCATTTCAGAGTTCTGGGGGCAGTTGTTTCTTCGTTTCTTTGTGAAAGCCCAGTGCAAGAGTAAAAGCTGAAAGGCAGAACTGACTGGGAGTGTTTGCAGAAGAGAAAAGGATGTTTGTGCCCTGCACTGAGTGGGGAAGGCTGTGTCATTTCCATCATTGCCAAGCTGTCGTGGTCAGATGTTACTGAAAGTCGTTGAAACCAAAACGAGGTGTGGGCTCTGAAAACTTCTCTGCAAGACACAGAGCTGTGCTGCATATGCAGGGAGAGCTTTTGTAATTCCAGTCTCAGAGGGGAAGAAAGAGAGATGTGTACAAGTGATGTATGTTGATGGCACTGCCAGCAGCAAAAGTTGCCAGGCAGCAGGTTTTGTGGAGAATACTTGAGGTAAGATTGGAAGAACTATCAGCTGAGAAACAGAAGCCTTGACTGTGTTTTAAAAACAAGGTCTAACAGCTGCTGCAAGCCTGAAGCCTTTACTTGTGTTTTTCTGAAAGACTCCCCAAACCACGCAGTATGTGAAATAAGTTGCAGTGTGACAGCCTGGGGTGAGCAGATAGCTCTCACTCACAAATTGCCTTCATGGCTTTGGGAGGTGCTGCTACAGAGCTCCAGTGCAGGCTTGGAACAATTTTTGTGCCTTCCTAAACAATGAACGAGTGTCAGAGGACTGCAGCACGTTTATGATTCCTCTTGAATGAGGAACATGCAGAGGGGAAAGGTATGGGTGGCTTTAGCTCACAGATTGCTCCAGGAAATCCCCAACACCTTTTGCAACAATATAACCTGAAATTCTGCCTTAATGCTAACACACTGAGGTAAGATTTGCTAGCAGGGTCCTGTCAAAAGGCACTTGATATTTATGTGGAATACAAAGTGGTGCTTTTTAACCATTCAGTGCTTCTGAGGGTATTTTCCATGTGCTTTCCATGCTAGTTCAGTACTGAAATGTGATGCTCAGTGACATTGAATTATGTTGTAATTTCTTCCTTTGCAGGTAAAATACACCTTCAAACTATCCAGAAATATTGTGGAGGAACCATAAACTCAACTTAGTTCTTTCAAGTTTGTTTCAAAGACTTTACAGGCTGAATTCTGCCTTCATAGCAAATCTTGCCTTTTGCAAATCTTGCTGTTTAACTTGAGCTGAGTGAGACAGCATTTATTAAGTATTTGAAATGAGCAGGGTTTGCAGGAAGTGCCATGTGCATTACAGAGTTCATATTTCTAACTGTGGAGACAGCAGCTTAACAAAGATGGTGTGAGTATTTCTGATTTGGTTCAGGCCAGCTGCAGATGGGACACCATCAGATATATTGTTTAACCAGGCTATAAAAAAAGCCTTGCTAAATCTGAGCAGCGTGATGATTCCAGCCAGCTCACTGAAATGAGTTATTTTTGGCAGGAAAGGAAGAAGATAGGACTTGGGAAGTGCACTGAGAACCTAATTTTCTCTTTATTTAGGGAATAGGAAATGAGAAGCAGCACTACAGCTGAGGGTAAAGCTGGCATAAAACAATGGAGATGAAAACCTGAGATAGAACTGACCTCTTTGGGGGCAGAAGTCAGGCTGGTAGCTGTGTCTGGCTGGCCTGGTAGAGAACACATGATGGGAAAGTTTGGGGGTTTTTGGGTTGTTTTTTGATGTCTGGAAAAGACAACCAGTGAGGTTCTTGAGGAGGAGAGGGGAGTTTTGTTTAACTCTTACATCTATTTCCTATATAACATTCTGTGCTTTCGGAGGTGCCTTTTTAGAGTACTTTTCCAGATAACATTTTTAGTCCTGTCACCTTGTGTTTGGAAGCCACGTGTGAAATCCTCAGAGTAATGCAATGCCTCTTGTTAATTTGAAAAATGATGATAATAAAGTTTATAGATTTCCATTCTCTGCTATTGAATGTTCTGAAACTAAGCCATCAGTAAGGATGACAGAGCTGGGATTCTGTGCTCTGTCTGGGGTTTTCATGGCTAGTTCAGCACTGCAACTGGATTTGTACACGGGGAAGCTGAAGTGATGAAATTAACTTTGAAGTAGAGCAAAAGGCTAAAGAGCACAGGATTTGAAAATAGGTCTTGACAAATTCAAGGAAGGAGTTATATGACTCTCTTGGAGGTTCTTGAATATTTAAATGGATTAGCCAGAGTTGTTAAAATTTTGGTTTTAATCAATTGTCTTAGTTGAGGATTGTCCCTAATTACCTGAAGGATTGAGTAATAATTTTTCCCCCTGTCCTTCCAGTATCCATTGTTTTTATTTTCATCATTACATTTGCTGTGTTTGTTTGTTTGTTTCTTTGCTAGGAACTAAAGATGGGCTCTGAACATGCCATACTGTTACTCCTATGGGAAATCCTAATGATCCTGTTTATGTTTTCCACCCATGCTTGGCAATGCCACCTGGTGTGCACTTGCCAGATTTGAGGGGAGTAAAGAATTCTCTTTTTTTCCCACCCTCTCATCTTTGTTTGCACTGGCAGAGGCTGTTAGGATCTTTATTTTCCATGCTCTTCTATTTTATGGAGTAGAGTTCACTTCCTGGGCTCAGTTCAGCTGCTTCCCTGTGGCTCCGTGGCAGTGTGAGACTTACAGTGCTGCTAAATGTATGTGCTCTTTATTTCTGGGGGGGGTCTGAAGGGGTTTGGATCTTTTGTACCAAAGATATACATTTCAGGCTGAGTGTACTTCAGCTGCTGTGTGTGTGTATGTCTGGAGAGAACGGGTGTTGCTCTCTATTTTAATTTAACAAATACAACGTAGTTTAGGACTCCAGGGTGACCAAGGTAGTCCCCTCCCATCATTTACACCCCTATTCTGCTAGGAAATGTCACTGCTACTGTCACACAAACAGCAAAGTCAACATTGAGCTTTAGCCCTGAATGCATTTAAAATTTTGCTTTGAAAACCTGATTGTTTCAGATTATTGCTTTGCTATGCAGCACTCTAGGCTGTACACCCTCACTCTGGCTCCTAGGACTGCACCAGGAATAGAATCAAACTGTTTAAAGTCCCATTTCTCAGTGAAGGATCTAGAGTTTTCAGGGGGGAAAAAAAGAGAGGGTCTGTGATCTTAGAATCATTGCCCAAAAGGTGTTGAATATCTAACAATTCTAACACTTTAATTTTTCAACAAGATCAGAGTGCTCCCAGCCTTTCAAATACCTTTTCATGTAACTAAGAAAACAAAGATTAATATGCAAATTTAAGGCTTTGAGCTACTTGAATATTAATTACATTTGAAATCTGCTTCTATTGAGATGTTTGAACATCAAGGACAGTGAACATTACATAATTGATAAGAATGGCTCATTAGTTAAAACAGAGTTTATGTGACTGTTGATGAATGGCTTGAAGTCCTATAAATTTGTTAATGGTCTGTGCCAGTACAGAGTTAATTTTTGAGGTGTGAGGTGGTATTTGAGTGTTGGATAGAAGACTACAGAACACTGACAGGGCAATACCAGCTCTGCCAGTGTTGCTGCCTTCAAGCATGGTGTAATTTAGGCAGAGACAGGGGAAAGCAGTGATTTCTTGTGCTACCCATTCAGCAGTTGTATTTCTGCTTCTACACTTTGCATGAATTCTTTTTATAAAAGTCATAAATGGTGTGGTCTGAGAAACTTCTGCTGTGCAGCTGTGCCTGCTCAGGGAGCAGCTCTGCCCTGCAGAAGGACACAAGGCTGGGTTTGTTCGTGCATGACACAAAATCCTAACGCTGCTCTGGCTCCCTGCAGCCACCCTGTGGCACCTGGAGCCTGAGGAGAGCCCGTGCTGCAGCTCCAAAAATGTCCCTGCTCCAAAACCCGGGTGAGAGGATGAAGCTGAGCTGACCACCAGTGAATATGAACCTGGTGCCCAGTAAAATGGGGATTTGAGTGACTTGTTCACCAAAAACAATGAGCATCCATATGTTTCCAGGCTGAGGGACAAAATGAGTAGGATGAACCTATGCTGCAGATCAGGTATAATTGATTTCTCTGTAATTAATCAGAGTAATTGCTGTTGGAAGGGGTGCCTGGGATGTGAGGATTTGCCAGCTCCTCTCAGAAGAGCTGTCAGGTGTAGGGAAGGAACTGGAGATGTGGCTGATGGCAGAGTCAGGAGGTACCTGCTGTCACTGGCCCAGAGGGGCCACCTCCATGTGAAATATCTGTACACAGGGTACCTCAGAACAGTGATGCATTTGCAGGAGAAAACTATTAAATCACAAATCTGTCAGGTGAGCCAGATCCATTGGTGGGTGCCAGCAGGGAGTGAAGGAACCAGGGATAGCCAGGACCCCAGGAACTGATGAGAGCCCAGTTATAGGTGTAGCAGCTGCATAAACTAAAACCTGCATTGTCAGAAGTTTGGGATCAAATTCTTGGGCGCCATGGGAGTGCCCAGGTGTGGGGTGTGTGAACACAGAAGCAGAAATCAGTGTGCAATACCTGTTGAAGTGCTGGAAGGGTAGAGCAGCACCACAGCCCACCTGGGAGAGAGCACAGGGAGGCAGAAGTTGCTTCCTTCAGTGCCATCAGAAGAGACAGATTATAGGCAGGAAGGAATTAAATGTTTCTCAGCCATTTCCCTGGCAAAACAGAGAAGTGGTTTATTTGACTTACCCTTCCAAACCCCTGTCCCTGGGAATGTTACTTTAAACATGCTTGAACTGCACCACTGCAATTCATTTTGAACATGCAGCTTGCAGCAATCTCTGTAGAGATGCAGAAAAGGATTCCATTCTTGAGCCTGTTTATTGCTTTTATCTGTGATGTTGCATTAGAAAGAAATGGGATAGGTGGAAATGCTTTTGTAATAAATGACTACATCAAGAGCACAAGGTAAAGCTGGGAGATAACACGAGGATTCAGAGCAGGAAGACTCAGAAAAATGCACAGCAGATGTGTAGTGCATACTGTGATGGGACCCAGATGTTTTCCTTGCTTCCTATTTCAGACTAAATGAACTAAAAAATCCTACTCTGAATCAGGTAAGAATAAAGTGCTAATACTGTGCAGCTGTCCTTGCTGAAGGATGGCCTTTGTCTGCCACAATTACACTCTCAGGTGTATTACAGTGGATCTGTGTGCTAGTGGGGTGCTTTGGCCATAAACCCAAAAGCCACTTGGAATGTTGGGGGTGTCCTGTGTGAACCTCCCTGTACACTGCAACCGGATGCAAATCACTTTTTGTGGGAAAATAAGAGCCTAACCCGTCAGGGTCACCCTGCCATGTAAAATATGCGTGGATTTATCTGGGGAGTCATTACCAGCACACCTCAGTGCTGCTCTTTGCCTCAGCTCAAGTGGAAAACCAAATGACAGGTTAATGCTCTGCATTAGCAAAACCCCTGTGAGAGGAGCAGACACTGCTGCCCACAAATACAAACCTTTCAAGAGGTTAAGGTGGGTGAAGGTGAAACAAATATTACTGCACTTAACAACAAACTGCTCTTCCCCCTGGAAGTCAATTGTGAGCTTCTATTGGCATTAGTGGGAGCAGGCTTGGGCTGTTCCTGATCTGTAAAGGGGCTGCACAAAGAGCTCTTCATTGTTTTGGTTAGGTGCAGAAATAAAAATTTAAAAACTGAAAAAAAACCCAGAAAAAACAACCCAAACAAGCCAACAAAAAAACCCCTAAAAACAAAACAAACCAACCAAGCAAAAATCCACCACCCCCCAAAACCAAAGAAAAACCCCAACAATGAAATATCACTAATTACCTACACACCATTTCCAAAGCATGGTGATCACACCTGTATTAGAATCAAAAGGGGTTGGAGAAGAGCTGTTAATGTTTATTTAAATTTTTATTTAAATGTTTATTCCTGCAGAAGAAGTCATTCAGTGGAGGGGGTGAATTCTGACAGCTGGCCTTGGTGCACTGTCACCAACAATTCCCCTCTGCATTCTGGTGGGTTTGTGCCCTTGCTGAAGTTAGCACTGAGTGAATTCCTGAGCTCAGAATTCCTGGCTTGTACTTGGTTGGTAGAAGAATTCCGGGACTAGAGTCTCAGTCTGTGAATGCTGGCTCCTGATAAAGCAGTCTGAGGTGATGTCCCGTGCTTAAATAAACATCCTCTGGAAGGTGTGAAATGTACCGAGTACAGGAAATGGAAAAGAGCCTCTGGCATTCCATGAGACTTTTGAGTGTTCCTGACTGTTTGCCAAGGCTCATTCAAAGTAAATTGCAAGGGTTACCTCCTAATAGTTCATGGGCAGTGACTCACATAAGAAAAACTTCTGCAACTGCACTTGCTTTACTACCTAAAAGAAATTTTGGAAAAGGACCTGCTAGAAACAGATTATGCCCATTGTATTTCTATTTGCTGCCTTCTTGCTGTCAGATAACTGTTCTGGGTGGGAGACACTAACCAGATAAGGTTTGGTCTTCTGTTATTGGAGAGAGGAACCAGGATCTGAGCTAGAGAGCATTAATCCACAAAGATGCAATTAAAGGTAGAAAATAGGAGCTGTCCATACAAGGGATGGAAAACAAATGGAAGCAATGAACTATAATGTTGCTCTGTTCTAGGACTGGAATCAGGCTGACAGAAAAAAATCCAGTTTGGAAAACAGCTGGACACACCACAGATTCTGAGTTAAGGCACAAACTTTAATCCCTGAGAGAAATGCAGAAGTTAGTCCTGAGGGAGCTGTCCAGACTGGCGGGACATGCAGTCTGTAAATGCAGTGGAGTTGCAGGTAACAGGGAATTGCACAGAGCTCTTCAGTTTGGGTTTATTGTGGGGGGATTTCCTGCAGCCCTTGCAGGTGCAAGAACAGCTCCTGTGTCCTTCTGCTCCTTCCACAGGATGGAAGTGGTGCCACTTGGACTTGGAGAAGCCCTGAATTGGTGACAGATCCAGGGAAGGATGAGCTGTGCTCCTGTGCCTGGTCATTCCATGGCACTGTGGAAAAAATGAGCTCAAATGTTTGTGTGGCACAGGTGGGAAACCAGTTAACAACATGCAGCAGTAATTGGCTCCTTAGGGCTTCAAAGAGGGAAGAAAAGAACAGGTTTTGGCTAGGATTGCTCTTGATATGGTGAAGAAGCAGAGATGTAAAGGAAATAATACCTCCTAGCTCTATAGAACTTTATCTGGACACACAGCTCTTGAACTGTGTGTTCTACATAATTGTAGGCAAGGAAGTCAGCTTTTAGAAATTCAGCTTTTCATTTCTTTACATGATACAGAATGGTGTTGGGTTTTTTTCTTACCTAGGCAGAAGGACACATTTCATTCATAGTAAAATATTTAGGATATCATAAATAACTTCTCAGCAATGCATGGTTGCCTGCATTAAAATGGAACTATGTCAGTAATGAATGTTGACTTGGAATTACAGCCAGTATGGTAATGAAATAAAGCCCCATTAGATTTAAGTAATTTGCAAATTGAGGTTGTTATCAGTTAATAATGATATCCCTGGCTGATGTGAGGAAAGGGTCATGCTACTCAGTCAAATAGGAAGTAGGACTTGTAAACAGATGTAAACCAGCATAGATATTAAATTATGGATTAATTCCATGCATACATTGCAGTAAATCCCCACTAGCAGACAGCTGTCAAGACTGCCTAGAAAACTTGGCTACATTTATTTTCAGTGTGATCGTTCTCCTGCTCTTTTTCTGCTTCTAGGAAAGCTCTTAGTAATTATTTTTGTGTGAACTCCAGCGGTAACATCAGTTTATCAGAGTTCTTGTGTTAGTCATATATACTTATAATTAACCACAAGTTATTCAGGTGCTAAACAGGTGCATCAGCTTCTGAGTCACTTTTGGCTGTCTAAACTAGATCCTTACAAAAGAGCAGGCATAAGAAATCCTGTTTGAGAGAAGATTCACCCAGGCTGTCTCTGGAGTTTTCAGTAAAAGTGTATTGTTACCTGAGGGGGCTGCAGGGGAATCAGAGTGCATCCCAAATCCCTGGGAACCCACAGGGTTTCCCCCTCTGTGTAATTCTGGCTCTGTGCTGCTCCACACCAGGCCAAGGTTTTGCTGCCACTGAGTTTCCTCTGCCACGGGGTTTGACCAGGGACCTGTGTGACTGCAGAGCACCTGTGCTGTTCCCTCACCTCCCTCAATTCAAATCACACCCATTTCTTAGGAAAACTGCAGAAAACCTAGAGCCACCAAAAGGAAAACTCACTGCAACCCTCTGGATACTTGGAAGCTCAAAACAGTGAAAATCTCTGCACTTGTGGCAAAGCAGAGTGTCAAAGAACAACAAAGTCACCCTGACTGCTCAGCAATTTGCAAATAGCTACAAATGAAACCTGAATTCTCTTATGGTGTCAACTGGGCCCAGTGAAGCATTTTATTTTCCAGATAGAAATTTATCCTATAGAATGATTGATTAAATATACTAGTCAAAGAGCTTCTCAAATCAGAAATAATTAACTATTCTTTATCTCTTTCAGTAGCTCTGACTTCTGTAGAGTTTTTTGGTTCTGTCTACATTTCCCTACCCCAAGAATGACATGATATGGATGGTAAAAGGTTTGGTTGAATGGGAGCAGTCTGAGGATATGGGATGGGTGGCATAAAGGCTCCCTGCTGCTGTACCAGTCTCAGTCAATATTAACTAAATGCTCCGTATTATGATAGTCAAGGATGGCTGCTGCTAGCCATTCCTCTTATGCTTCCTTTCATGCAGGATAAGAAAAAATTGCCCAAACTCTATTTTAAATCATTAATATGATATTAGATGGCCAAGCAGTTCCTCCTTTTCTCTCCTACCTGAGCTTCCTAACCTGGCAGCAAGACAGGTGGCCTAGAACTACAGTGATGAAGGGAGCTTGATCAGGGTCAGGGGTCAGCTGGAGTAAAATGAGACAAAGAACCAGGGTTCAAGGAGATGCTGAAATGAACAGCACAGTTTGCACTATCTGTTGGCAGCTATTTTAAGATGCATAAAGCACAGACTTCACTATGTCCTAATTTTGCAGGGATAGGCTGTAAAGATCACAAATTCTGTGAAAGGGGTCAAACTCTAATTTACAGGTCTGATTCAAAGCTTGCTGAGGTCAATGAAAACCTCTTCTATTAAGTTTAGTAGCGTTTGGATCATATCTTAAGGAAAAAAAGGTGCATTGAGAGAGTGCTAAGATTAAATGAGAGGAGTAAAAGTTTTCTCAGGATAAATGCACTCTTCATCTACCTATCATTGAAACAGGAAAAAATCTGTTTATAAGACTGATAGATTCTCACAGGTCCATTTTAATTTATTTCAAAATACAGTGAGCCTAACGAGTGAAGAAGGAGATTATTCATTACCTGCTGTTATACACTAAATGGAAATGCACCTTTGCCTCAGGGGTGCAGGTGAAGAGTGGATTTGGGAAGATGTCTTCTGCCAGAATGTCCTTTTCAGTACAGAATGAACCAGAAGTACTGCTGGAATTATTTAGTCCATTGAATAGACAATCCTGGAGCTATCCTCTGGCTGGAAGCAGAGGATTGCATTTTCTGCTGGTGGAAATGAGAGCTGCTCCACTGACTTTGAGCCACAGCACCACGCTCTGCAGAGAGCTTGGTCTGGTTTTCTGTGCTGCTGCTGTTTGGCTGTAAAGGTCCCACTCAGGATGTTTGTCCCACTCAGGTCCCAGCTGGGCAGTGTGTCATGCAGGAGCAGTGGTGAGATGGTGAGTGGTGAGGAAAGGCACTGTACCAGCCATTAATGCTGCTCTGCATCAGCTGCCTTACACAGGAGAAGTGATCCTTCAATCAAGCACCAAGATCCTTTTAAAAGAAGGAAAAATGTTCAGTTTTGAGTTTGCTCTTTTGCAGAAAAATAGGAATTTCAGTGCTGCTGTGATCTTAGGCCAGGCCAGGCTTTGGTGGGGCTAATGGGACATAAGAGCCTTTTGTTTTGCTGTTAGGGAGGGTAAATTTTATAGCTGTCAAGTTGTGGCAGGTCCGTAAGTGCTGTGTGAAACCTTTGCTGGAGTGATGGAATTAGAGTGCCAAAGGAGAGGGAAGGATGCACATCCATCAAGGGACCCTGCAAGAGCCCTGAAGCAGGTCTGAACCAGGTGCCCTGACACCTGCTGAGGGTGTGTGTGGACATAATTGCACAGAAGTGCTGTCATTCCACCTTTCATAAAAACACCTCAGCGTGCAGGATGTTTGCAGCTGAAGGGAGCAGCTCCTCCCTCCAAAGCCCACGCTCTTGAAAAAGCTCTGTGTTCTTTTTTATCTTTTTTTTTTACTGCTCAGATCCAAACAATCTGGTTGATTTGAGGCCCTCCCATTGTGTGTAAAGCTCCATCCAGTGTGTCCTGCAGAAGAAGCTGGAACCCCTTTAGTTTAGCATTGCTGATGTACCTCAGAGTTTATCACACAAGATGCTCCGAGCTGTGAGGATGTTCCCAGAGCTTTGTTCTTGTGGTTTCTATCACTGGAGGCTATGGCAGGATAATACCTGCATTTTCTGGCTGCCTGGGCATTATTTTTATTACAGAAAAAGGGAGAGTGAGCTTAGATCATGGGGAGTGTTGCTGCCCCTTCCAGGGCGTGTCAGGGCTGCAGAAGCCACAGAGACACGGATTTGCAGATAGGTAAGATTTAATAGAACCTAATGAAGGCTGTGGACATTTTTGTGTGCTCAAATATATCTTAATGGACAATTTTAAGTATTTAAATCCACAAGTGGCAGCAGTAAATTCCATTCACCATTTTAAAGCAGGGATCTTTTCACTGCAGCTTCCTAAGCACAGACACAGTTTTAGGTAGAAGCTCAGTTTCATCTGGTAGGAATAAAAAGTAAATATCCTATGCCTGGTCTCTGTCAAGTGATTGACTGTTTCTGAGCACAGAGTGTTTGGAAATTGTTCCCAGTTGCTGGTTGTGTCACAGCGTCTTTGCTTGTTTGTGATTTGCATAATGAGAAAGCAAACTAGAGAGACAAGAGTAAACAAGTGGAAGATTATTGTTTATCTCACACACTTCTGCATCCACATTTCACATTTCTGTTACTCGGGTGATGAGCTTTGGTCTCCATTTTTCTTCCTTCTGGAGTAGAGCATGTATTTGCAGAGGCTGAGGGTTTTCAAAAGCAGATCCATTGTAAGCACAGGAAATCTATTGAAAAAAAATTATATGGCTGGAGAAAATGTCTGGGATCACTCTGAGATAAATATTCAGGGGTTTTCTATTTTACTGTCTTAGCAGGTTTTGCTAGTGTCACCTTATCTTTAAGCCACAGGATTATATCAATTTAGCTTGCTAAAACGGTAATAATATGTATAGATAGATGCATACATTCTAAAATCATCAAACCATTTCCTCCCAAGATTCAAAAGTGAGTCAAGAAGGCAATGACCTAAAACTCCCTTTTCCCCCACAGGTTTCTTTTTGTTTTCCTGACATTTCTGTTTGAGGTTTCACTAGAAGCAGTCCTCCCAGTTCTTGAAGAGCTGAAAACACCACATTTGTACTTCACAACATACCTGGGTTATAGGGAAATGTGTGTCATGCTAGACATACTCTTGCCTGCCAATTGTTCTATTCTTGGTATAGAAATGGAGAGGTGCCTTTCAGTCTGATCCAGCCTGATTTAAATACAAAAATAAAAGTCTTTCACAGTCGCTGTCTAGAATTATTCAAGTTTTCTTTGCGCTGCTGATGGTGACCAAAATCTTTGTAAAGACTTGCCTTTCTTTTCTGTTCTGGTTAAATCTGTATTTAAAGACCATGTTTATTAAAGCTGTATTTAAAGAACACGTTTAATACCCCAGTATGTTCTGTATTTATAGCTATTAACTATGGCATCATTCCAAGTTCTATTTTAAGACAACTCTTGTTCAGTGGTTGGGTGATGTTCCAATTTCCCTGTCCTCCAGTGCAATGGGGGCTTCTGCTCCTCTGCTATACTGCAAGTTTTGTTTTAAGCTCCCTGTAAAAGCTCAGCAGATGCATATTTATCATCTGGGTGATTATCTGACATTGTTGAATAATTGCATCTTTTAATGTTTAGAAGCTAAAGCTGCTCATCAGGCTTTTTGGTGTCACCCTTCCTCTTGTTGCTCTTTAAGAGATGATGCCTGGCTTCTCCAATTGTTTTAGCACTTTGGTATTTGGGTTCTCTTAATTTTCATCTCAGCTTCCCCAGGAGATAAAGATGGCATGTTTTTATCTAAGATATATTCCAGGAGCCTTCTGGTGAGGTTGTGGTGTGAATGTTTGTGCCTTTGCACAGGGACTGGTTTTGAGCCTGAGGGTTTCAGATCAGCTTACAGAACAGACTCCAGATGGTCGGGAACCCTTCTTTAGCAACCTATAGCTAATCAGACATTCAGCACAAACAACTTTGCTTTTAAAGCTGAGCACATTTCAGAAGAGCAGCATATTGATCTTTGGCTTTACTTTTCATAATTCCTTTGGTTTCATTACTTGGTGTTTTTCATTGCACTTGTTTTGTTGTGTGGCTCAGGGGCTGAGAGGCGCCTGGTGTCCTACATTTCAATCAATAAAGGAAATTAATAAGGCCTTTGTGGGCTTTTTGTTTTTCTGAGTTACTACGAAGGGGAGGAAATCAGGTTGTGCTGTGGCCTCTATTTGTAGCAACCTCTACTTGCCAATGGATCCCATGGAACAAGACAAAGGGAGGTGGAGCAGGTTGGGAGAACAGAATTTCTTTTGTTCCCATGGGGCTGGTTTGAGGTAAGATCTGAACGAGCTGAATGCTGGCTTGGACTGAGCAGTTTTATTTTAGTGTCTGAGTGCAAACAGCACAGCACAGTTAGAGCAGAGACTATTCCTGGCCACCTGCAGTCAGAGAGACACATCAAGGAGCAAATCCATCTCCAAGGAGAGCAGATCCTGCTCCTTAATGAACAGCAGCAAACTGAGACCATTCTGCCACGCATTCAAATAAGGATTAGGTGTTACCCATTGTTCATTAAATGGTGGCAATGATTGAATGCTGAGCATTACTCATTCCATTCTGGAAGCATTGTTACAGGAATGTTTCCTCACTGTTCCAGAGCTGAGGGGCCATAGCATTGTGAGAATATTTGTACAGAGCAAAAACAGGCAAATATCAGTTAAAGGTAACAATAACTTTTTCTGCTTCTTATATACCCAAAGATTATCATTACTGTAGATCCTTGAATAAAGTTTGGCTCAGGTTAACTCTAGATTTGATTCATTAAAACAGTTTTAGGCTTCTTGGACAAAGTTAGGACCATGCTTATTAAATATTTTGCTGATTAAAAGCCAGCCTATATTATTGTTACAGGTATATTTACTCAGTATTCTAGGTGATATTAATTGGATTTTAAAATGTACATATGAATTACCTTTAAAAGGCCCTAATATATGAAAAAATATATCCCTTATGAATGTGAAAATTAAATTGTGGGGTTCTTTTTGTTGATTTCATAGAGCTTTGGTCCTAGAGGCCTGTGGGCCACTCACACAGTGACAGATGAAGTTTTCTGTCAAAGAACTAAAGGCAGTGGGAGGCCTCTGGCCCTGGGACTTCAGAGGCTTCATGCTGCTCTGGGACTTCTTTCAGGTTTGAATGTGACAGTGAATTTACTTAACTGGAAGAAAAGAGAAGTCTGAGAGTAACTGGAGGCAAATTCAGGCACATATAGAAAGATGCAGTGCTCTGTTTTTAGTATGAGTGAAGGCAAGCTGGACTTGTAAAAGTTTCTGGAGTTTTCCAGTTATGACACTGCAGTTGAATTACTTTTCAATTAAAAATTTAATGCACATAACATCTTAAAACTCAGCGGATGAGATCTGAAAATTCATGACCTTAGCCTACAGCATACTTTAGTCACTAGTCTCTGGAACAAATTCTGCTGTAAATAAAACATTGCAGTGATATATTATGAAGGCAGAGAAACTTTTTGCTGTGGCAGTGCACTACTGAAACTTAAATAATCTATTTTTGTCACTGAAATGGGTTTTCTCTCTGTTCAGGAAATGTAAAGCCAGTGAAGGACTCTCTGGGGTATCAAGTGCTGGAGTAACATTCTGTGTGCAGGCAAGCAGGTTTAGGACCCAGAAAGGGCATTTGAGGGCAGGCAGAAAGGGGACATTTCTCTTTTGCAATCTATCTGCTTTCCACCATGCCCACACATGTCAAGAAAAACACAATATTTTGTTGGACAAAAAAAGATAAAATTAAAAATCCCAGAATTTGAAGCATTTCTCCATCTTCAGGCCATAGAAAGGCCAGAGATGAAGCCAGGAGAGCTAGAACAGTTTTTAAAATAAAATGGGGAATAGATAAAGTTCTCAAACTGACTCAGAGAAGTTTGGTTCAATGTGCTGCATTGCTCATCCAGCCCAGACCTAATTTATTGTTCATACTGCTTGCAGTAGTCAATCAGCATCCTGTGTGTCATGTGCAGGTAAGAACTAATTCCTGAATGAAGGCTTGCTTTTCTGTGTACACCTGCAGGTACCCAAATATGCTTTAGGTGTATGGTGAAAGCTGATCTCCCAAGTCAAAAAATGGGATGCCTCTAGGATTTATTTTTAACTTCTATGAGTAAAGGAGAATTACGAGGTGTAGACAGGTGAGTTAGGTAAGTGGCTTCAAAAGGAAGCAGCAAAAAAGCAATTTATTGGATTAGTGCTTAAATTAATTTTGCTTTCTAGAAGCCTGTAATTGCACTGGACTTTAGTATCAGGTGGTTCAGTTCTGCCTCGTGTTCATATTTCCACTATGCTTGTGTGCAAGGAAAAAGCCTTAGTGTTAGATTTGCAATGTGTAATGCTAATGAGTCCCATGAGGAAAACAAGTTTACATCATATTGGTTAACATGATGGGAATTACTGGTGAAAATTGCAGACTGGGATATTTGTCAGTGAAACTTCCCTTCCTGTGGGTGCTGGAATATCAGTGTATGGGGTATTCCAGTAAATCTCAGTGAGCCTGAAAATCAGCAGCTCAGGGTGGTGTGCTGTGTTTGCAGTGAATCTTGTCATCTGCAAATCCCAGCTCCCTCCTAAAGGTCACAACTGCCAGGACTCGCTGGTGCACCTGGTATTAACTTTCATTATTTCCACTGGCGTTGAAAGAGGATACAAATCATGAAGTGTTTCCAAAATTAGGCACAGCATTAAGTCTCTCCCAGGTCCTTGAGTGTCTCCTGTGAGTCATTTCTCCAGTTCCAGCTCAGGCTGGTACAAACAGAGCCTGGGCTTGCATCCCCTTCCTGATGAGAGTGGGGAGCTGAATTGGGCACCAGGGTGTCCTGGGCACCTCCATGCCCTCATTCCAGCCCCTGGGCACTTCTATCCCCTCATTCCAGCCCCTGGGCACCTCCATGCCCTCATTCCAGCCCCTGGGCACTTCTATCCCCTCATTCCAGCCCCTGGGCACCTCCATGCCCTCATTCCAGCCCCTGGGCACTTCTATCCCCTCATTCCAGCCCCTGGGCACCTCCATGCCCTCATTCCAGCCCCTGGGCACCTCCATGCCCTCATTCCAGCCCCTGGGGAGCTGTGGCTCTGCAGAACTCCCCCTGCCACACCATCACACCCCTGCTGCTTCTCACTGTAAGGCTGGGGAGCTGTGAATAAACACAGCAACACAGGCTTCTTCCAGAAAGCAGAAGAAGGGATTTATTGTAGGAGGAGACACGTTTTTATAGACTGGTTCACTGAACCAAGGATAGAATAAGCTCACTGGTCCAAGGAAGGCAACACCTCTTGTAAACACACTTTTATTAAAACATCACGTTCCTCACACACTCCTCCTGTCCACAACACCAAGTGTTAAACTTTGTTATTAATTCTTTCTCTTCTGTTTTCCTTTGAGTAGCTTGGGAAAACTCAAACTGCTGTTTTCCCTGGCTCTCATCAGCATCCACAAGTCCCCCTTTTTTATTTAGAAAGAGAAGCGTTTGTGTTTCCTTGCAGGGCCCCTTGCAAGGGAGAACAAACACAACTCAAGAGACCTGAGGATACCTCGAGTGCTTAGGAAATTTTCAAACCTGCTGCTCTTCCCTGCAAGAAGTCAATTGCCAGAGTAAGCTCATTGGTCCAAGGAAGGCAACACCTCTTGTAAACTCACTTTTACCAAAACATCACGTTCCTCACGCACTTATCCTGTCCACAACACGAGGTGCTGAACTTTGTTATTAATTGTTTTCCTTGAGCAGCTTGGGAAAACTCAGACTGCTGTTTCCCCTGACTCCCACCAGCATCCTCAGCTGCTCACCTGCAGAGGGGCTGAGCTGTAACTTCATCCCAGTGATCAGAGCTGTGTCCTCCTCCCTTCACAGAAAAAGGCTGAGTCACCTAAATTCCACTCTTATGGATGAAGTTGGGTTGTTGTTCACTGAAAACCCTGACTTCTTCCTTACTTCAGTAGCCCTCAACTTTTAATATTGTTCCTGTAACTCTTGAACACCTGAAGACAAAGTTGTCCTCCCCATGTAAACCCTGAGGTGCTGCCTGGTGTGGCACAGAGCATTCCTGAAAGTTTCCCTGTTGTCATTCCTGTGTGCACAGCAACCCATGGATAACAAATGCATTGTTCCACTTGATATGTTCATTGTAATAATTATCAGCCTAGAGCTTGGTGACTATGTGAAAAGTACAAAGAGCATCACCAGTGCTGTTTTGCAGGTTAATATAACATGGTTCTACAGAAAGTTTTTAAAAAGTTATTTCCTTTGCACACCACCCACAGGGTTTTGTGATATATTCTGATTTGATTGTGGGATTTTTGGAGTGTTCTGGGCAAAATAAGGTGTACACAATGGCCTCAATAATATTGCTGATCTGATGAGGCATAAGCATTCTGTCATTGATGCACAGAAACATATTGCTGTTCTGCATTTTTAGTCAATACTTCAGTGGTCACAGAATGGCTTCATAGAATGGTTTGGGTTGTAATTTAAGGGTCATCTAGTTCCAGTACACTGCCACCTTTCACTACCCCCATCCAGCCTGGCCTTGGACAATTCCAGAGGTCCAGGGGCAGCCACAGCTTCTCTGGGCCTTTAACAGCTTCAGCTTGTCCAGAAACTCAGCAAAAATACAATTTCACTCACTCTGTTGAAAACTGGGGGAAAAGCATATGGCTGCTTTTCCCAGCAATATCCCTTCTGCAGTTGTTAGGAAAAAAACTCAACAAATCCTAATGCTGTCTCTTTGTGGCAGTTTCATATAACTTTATATTAATAATCCCTATTGTTCCCTAGGCATTGACACCTATTAGGCTTTTATGAGCCAAATAATTGAACATAAAACTGAGCTCAGGTTGCTGAACTTTGCTTGCCCTGCACCTGACTTCACTGATTACCACTAGGCTGAAGGTTTTCTGCTTCTGAGAATGTCGAATTAGTTCTGAGCCTGCCCAAGTGAGGCTCACTGAGGTGACCCCGAGACTTTGCACTGGATGAAGAGAACAGACCAGACACCTTTAGCTGGTTCTTTTCCAGGTCCTGAGGAACCCCAAATTCCAGCAGTGCAGAGGTTCATTGGTGGAGCACTCTGTTACAGATGCCCCAGTCTGAAATGGGGCATTAATTAAATAAATTAATTAAGTTTATAAATTTAAATAATTAATTTTAATTATAAATTAATTTATAATTAATTAAAAATTGCATTAATTGCCTTATGTCCTTTTGTATGATCTGAAGTGCACACTAAGTCACAGCTCTGTTAAGAACATGTTCCAGCACGTTCCCTTAAAAATCTAAAACCCTGACCATGTAAAACCTCAGTTCCAGCATTTTTGGGGTGTTCCTTTGCTGATGGTTTTGTGGTGTTTTTTCTAAATCTGGATTACCTTTCCCTTCCCTGCAGTTCAGAGCATAAATCAACCCCCAGTATTGGTGATAATCCTGCAGAGAAAGGGGAGGTTTTGGAGGCAGCTCTAATCTTCAAAGCTAAACAAAGCAGGAAAACGTTGTAATGAAAAAAATTTACCCTTTAGCTGAGACCTTTTTATATTGAGCTTTAGCCTGGAGCACATTTTTATAGGCAAGTTATAAACCTGTTAAACAATGTTTCTTGTAAAGCAGAACCAATGATCTATGATAGTTGAAAGCAGACTTTATGGTCTAAAACATCCCAGAAATTGTTTGAAATACTTAATGCATCCTTCAAACACATAAATTCCGGAGCTATGTGAAGTTTTGCTGGCTGTTTGATTCTCTGGGGGACATGTTTTGGGTGACTGATGACTATTTGTTAAGGTCAGCAAAAATTAATTCAGCTCGTAAGAAACATGTTTCTGGTGAGAGACTCTGGAATCACCTTTGAAGAAGCATTTTTCTTTAAAACAAAAGGAGGGTTCAGTTAAAATACAAACTACTCACAAACCACCATCTTACTATCACATCACAGAAATTTTGGACTTGGAGAGGTCCTTGTCTGCTCTGCAGCTCATATTCTTCCTTGTGCATCTGTCAGCTACATTTATTAGTGCTAATACAATTGTATTTTTTATTTAAAACCTTCTGATATTTCAATCACTGTTAATTAAAAAGTAGCTTCAAATAAATTGAGTGTGTAAACCAAGGCCTCGTTGTGCTTTAGCTTGGGCAGCTTCTTCCCTTGGGCAGGTCTCCCACTAAAACCAGCTCAGTTGTGCCAGGCTCAGCTCAAGCTCAGGTGAGACTGAGCAGTGGGGACCAGCCCATCCTGCCCTAGGAGAGCTGCCTTGCTGCTCCATAATGACACTGGCTGGCAAAGACTGTGAAGCCAAAAATCCAATTTTTTTTTTTTTGACAGGGAAAAAAAGAAAGGGCAGGGAACCTCTCCTCCTACATGCCTTCCCAAGACAGGAAGGAACATCGGGGACATCTTTCTCCATGGAATTCTTTACATTTGTGACCAGTGAGGATAAGAGGGGATGGATCAGCTCCACACCAAAACCCACCTGGGCAGTGCCAGGGAGCCAGGCTGGGTGTCCTGCTGAGCCAGAGGAGGATGCAGGGATGAGCCAGAGGAGCATTCCCTGCATGGCTGGAGCAGGAGGATGCAGGGATGAGCCAGCCCTGGGCTGTGACCCCTCTCTGGGTTATTTCAGCCAGGGATGATCAAGCCTGAACTCCCAGATTTTGGCTTGGTGCTGTTGTCCCTGTAAGGGGTTGCTCATTGTCAGGGAGGGGAATCAGCAGCAGGAGGAGAGCTGTCCCAGCCCTGGTGCAGCTCTGTTCCCTGGAAAATGTGTCCCAAGTGATGGAGTCAGGGTGTCTGTAACACACACGGATCCAGGCTGAGGTGCTGATCCTGTCAGTGGCTGTTAATAAAGTTTTTCTTCAGAGTTAGAATAGAGCTATGGCACTGCTGACTGACAGGGCTGTGCCTCCAAATGCAATAGTTTTAAGGTGAGTTTTCAGTGACATTCCCTACCTCAGGCTGCTGGCAGATTAAGCAAGCCATCTCTGTTGCTGTTGGCACTGATGCAGGATTGTTTCTTCCTCACATCCTCCCTGTGCCTTGTCAGTAAAAGCTGGGATAATTCCCTTCACAGGCACCAGAGGTGTTTCCAGAGGATGCTGAGTCACTTTTCCTGCTCCCAGGGACCAGGACACTGCTCTGGTGCCAAGGAGGGCTGTCACAGGCTCTGCCTGGGCTGCACACAGCTGAAACAGCACAGGACAGCAGGCAAAAAATCCATCTTCCCATCTGCATTCTTTACACTCAATGGATTAGCCAAATGCCCACAAGCCTGGCAATTTGGTTTCTAAAGCGCTCTTTATTCCACTTTGTGGTAAATCAAGAGAAGCTTAAGTGAGGAGGATTTTTGAGCATTTAAATAGAAGTTTCAGTGAGCAGTAGGGGGAAAATGAGACCTTGACACAATCAATACCAAGGAACATTCTCTAGAAATGAAGCAGAAAGGACTTGTATGTGAAATCCCCAGCCCTAGCAGCACGGAAGGGACCTTAGAGGGAGGGAACAGCTCAAGATGAATCCTTGCCCACGGCTGTTTTACATAGACTGAAGAGGATAACTCATGCAATGGCTCACACCAGCCATAATTCCAGCCCTGACATGAGGAACACATGGCAACGTAGGAAAAATGAAAGTTCAGGGGTGAGAAAGGGTTGTGGGATGGAATGCTCTGTTCACAGCTGTTTTCCTGGGAAGGGGTGCTGGGAAGAAAATTAGAAGCTAGAACTAAGCAAGCCTGTGCCAGGGTCTGGGGGAAACAGCCTGAGGAGCACAGAGGGAGTTTCAGAATTCCCTCTCAGAATCTCTTTTCTCCTGCTTGGTGCCAGTGCTGGGATACAATTTCTTACCCAACTGCAACTGCAAACTGAGCTGCTTTAATTGACAGCTGGAAGCTAATTTTGCACATTTCCAGTGGCACAAAGAGTTCCCAAGATGGATAACAGGGATGGATAAATAGGTTATTTTTGTGCTCTGTTTTAAAGGTTTCCACTTTCCTCTGTGTTCTGCTGCAGTCACTGCACTCTCCAGAACAAAACTTGGGAGAATGAATCTGCCATAACGTGGCATGGTGGGCACCTGTGTGTGAGCATTATTCTCCAGGAAAAAGGGAGTGAATTAAAGGAGCCTTGTGGGGTGTGCCAGCCACTCCCTGGCAATCCTTTTATTCCTAGAGAGCCATTAGGGATGGTGATGAACCATGGATTTACCAGCAGAACAGGAATTATTACCCTAGTAAATACATTATTATGTGGCCATTAGATGTCAGTTATAAAACTGCTTAATGTCTGCATGATTCCTTGTAAATGGATTTGGAAAGCAGCTAAATTGGTTATTTATTGCCCATACTGAACAGCATTATTTATTGGCTTGGCTCAGTAGATTTGATTTTTCAAGCTAAAACGAGATTTTAAGTTTGTGATGAGCTAACCAGGGTGTAAGTCAATTCAGGAAAATTATATTTTTCTGAAAAAGTGCTGGATATAATGGTAAATATGATTCTAGAATTACCTGGGTTTCTTTTTCCTTTCAAGTTCATTAACTAATTACTTTTAAATGAGCTCCTGAGATGAAAGTCTGAGAAACTGGGGAATTTAACACAATTCCAAGTGGCTCTCTGAGTCAGCAGCTCCCTGCTTGGCAGATCATTTGCTGTACCAACACTTCAAAATCTGCTGCTACAATACTTTAAAAGGCTGAAGCAAGTAAATAAGTTTAATTTCATAGGATGCAGTCTTCTCACTGAAGTTGATCCTATTTATCTCCCCTGTGTAAAAACTAATTTTTGGCCGATTATTCTCTACCAAAGAAAGGCTGGGGGTACAGCCTGCTGATTGAATTCTAAGGAAGAAAGGCAAGGCAAGAAAAACACAGACAAAGTCAGCAGTGCCAGGGTGCAGGGTTTGCTCCTCCAGTAATATTTAAAGTTAAAGATTTGATCCAATAGACAGACATTGCTGAACCTCCAAGAGAACTTGGTCTTCTGCTGGCTGCATTTGCCAGTACTCAGAGAAAGATGGAACAGAGGTTTGCTGTTCCAGGTCTGTCAGACTCGGAACAATTAGCTCTTTACACAAAAGAATTAGTTTCAACCACCAAAAAAAGAGAAATTTTTATTTTTAACAGTCTTTGTGTTGAAATCCACCCCCCTACCTATTTGAAAGAAAACCCACTGTTACTTACAATAAAAAAACAGTGCTTGTCTCAGTGTTGAGGGAACCTGGAGGAAAAAAATGCATCAAAACCAAGATTAATGTTTTCAGGTGATTGGAACAGAATACTTGTCTAAAACTGAACTGCCCCCACCTCAGCTTCTATCTTCAAAATGCTTGAGCTATCAAATTTTAACACCTGTTAGAAACAGAATCTCAGATACTTAGGCCATGGCTGAGGTTTCCAGTTTTTTCTTGGAAGTTTTTTCTGCATTACAAACATATGATCATGTGCACATGATTTATGTATTATGTATTATGTGTATATATTTTAAACATATGATCATGTGCACATGATTTCTGTATTATGTGTTATATGTATAATGAGCATATGATCATGTACACATGATTTATGTATTATCTATTATATGTATAGATGGGCTATGAACATATGATCTTGAACATATGATTTCTGTATTATGTGTTATACATATAATGAACATATGATCATATACACATGATTTATCTATTATCTATTATCTATCTATATTATATATCTCTATATTATATATCTATTCTCTATTATAAACATATGAACATGCACACATGATTTATGTCTTATGTCTTATGTCTTATATATTATGTATTATGTATTATCTATTATCTATTATCTATTTATATTATATCTATCTATCTATATTATATATCTATTATCTATTATATGCATATATGTATTATAAACATATGATCATGTGCATATGATTTATGTATTATCTATTTTATGTATATATGTATTATGTATATGTATTACATATATATGTACTATGAACATATGACCGTGTACACATGATATATGTATTATCTATTATATTTCTAGATCTATTATAAGCATATGATCATGTACACATGATTTATGTATTATCTATTATGTGTATTATATGTGCTATGAACATATGATCTTGTACATATGATTTCTGTATTATGTGTTATATGTATAATGAACATATGATCATATACACATGATTTATGTATCATGTATTATATGCATATAGGTATATAAACAGATGAACATGTATACATGATTTATGTATTATCTATTATCTATTATATGTGTTATATGTATATCTGTACTATGAACATATGATCATGTACACATGATTTATGTATTATCTATTATATGTATATCTGTACTATGAACATATGATCAACCACAGTGAGGACTGAGGAGACCTTTCTTTTGTTGGAACCCTGGAAACTGAAAATTCCAGACTTTCTGTGCTGACAGGCACTGACCCCCAAAAGAACACTGCATTTGACCTGAGGCCCTGGAGAAGGCTTCCAAAATTGAATAATAGAACTGGAATTATTAGTGTGCAGTTTGAATAGAAGTGTGTAATGTCACATGGTGAAAAAATGTAGAATTTAAGGTTTTAGAGCATACTAATATATAAAAAGCAAGATGGAGGTTTTAAGGTGGAAGTTTTGTCCTTCTTCACCTTCTTCATGAATTTAAGTAATATTTTGTGATTAGATAAAAAAAATCTGCATTGTGGGCCACAGGTAATTAATTATTAGGTTAAAAGTAAAAATAATTTCAGTGTCCATTCTTAATTGGACAATTCGACCTTAAGAAGCCTTCTAGAGAGAAAGATACATCTCCATTTTTATCTAGAAGTGCTGCAGAACTCACTATAATATAAATAAAAATTAATAATCATTTGAGTCTGAATGTGAAATATTATCTCTTGTGCATTCATTCCCGACCCTGGGAAAAAAAAAAAAAACCAAACAAAAACCCCACAATATTCCTATTCCTCCCTTCCAGATGTTCCCAGGCTCAGGCGGAGCACAGCTGGCAGCTCTCCTGCAGAACATCTCTCCTTCCCCAGCACAGCCTGCTGCTCCCTCTCACAGCACACAAGAGTTAATAGCAAATATCCTGTGAAACTGCAAAAATGAGAGGAAGGAAGGAGAAATTCTGGACGGAAATGGCAGGATATAAACACCAGAAACAGAGTTCTGCAAAGAAGGGGGGAAAAAAAAGGCAGGTGGTATGACATGGATGTGTTTAGATGGAGTGAGAACAGTGCTGAAGGAACCTTTTGGGAATTATACACACTTTGTGTCTTGTACAAACAATCACAGACATTAGAAACTGCCTCGATTCTGTAAATATAGAAGCACTGATTGCAAAGAATATTGGTTTTGCTTCATGGCTGGAAGTTCCTTGTTTGGTTCAGTGTGTTGTAGTGCTGGTTTTAGCTCCTTTGTGCTCTCTTCTTTCTGTTTTAAATTGACCAAAATGTAATGAAACCCACGTGGGTGCTCCCTGCAGATGAAAGCAAGGGCATCCAGCATTAATGCTCTGAGGCTCTGCCTCCACAATCCAAGGGCAGAGTCCCTGCAGCAGGAAATCAGAGTGGTCAGATTTTCCATGGGCTCTGACAGGAAAATGTAACATATGCTGTATTTCACAAGTACTTATATTTTCAATTCTGCATCACAGCTTGTTGCCTGTTATTTCCTTGTGGTTCACAGTTCAGCTCGAGGAAGGTTTTTCTCGATTTACAGCTCTATTAAACTGATAAATCAATCACCTGTGCAAGGGAAGGCAGGTTGCTGACATTTGCTTTGCCAACACTCTGCCACCCACAGCAGCATCCACAGGTCCTCGAGGATATGGTAAGGAGGAGGAAGCTTTCCCTGTAACTCAATTTCTAAAGCATGAAACCTGATTCTGGTGCTCTGAGCAACTTCAATGAGAATATTTTTGAAGAGCTGTCACTTGCTAATCCAATATTTAACTTGGTGGTTTTTTTGTTTTTTTTTTACATTGCTGTATAACAAAATAGCTGCAGTATTGTTCAAGATGTAAAAGACATTTATAAAAAAAAAATTACCACCTTAGGCTTTTAAAATTTTTAATTACCAAAAGGAAAGAAAACAGAGAACAAATATTTTGGGGAGCTACACAGAGTCTTTTCCCCAGTGTTTAAATTGTCTGACAGCTGTACTCTGAGCTCTGCTCGTCTTTCCTTGAGTGCATGCTGACTTCTGAAACAAAAGTGCCAAGGCAATTCTTTCCAGAATTGTCTTGAGACTGCTGTGTGTGGTGCATAAATTGCTCTATTATGTGTCCATTGGTTCAAGCAGTGAAATTCCTCTTTTTTCCTAAACCAGGCAGTAGTGAGTGCCCTGAATGCTGTAGGGACAGCTCACTGCACCATGCAGGAGAGTCCCTGCCTTTAGTTATGAGATGCAGAACAGTGCCAGGGGCTGAGAAAGGGGTGGGAAAGCAGAGTTCTTGTTGGACCTTTGTGTCAGAGGGGACAGCCCAGACTCAGCAGAACAAAGATCCTTTTTTCGTGGTCTTCACCTGGACAAACACAGCCAGATTCCTTTTGTTAACACAAGTGATTTTGCACAGACAAGTAGAAAGAATCATGTACACTGTGCTATCTCTCTTAAGACTAGTAGTCTCCTCAGGCAATATAGATAAATATGGGGTTAAATTTTATTATTCTGAGCTAGTGGTTTTGTCAAAACCAGCTTATTAATACATATTGTCTCTTTGTTAGGATGATGAATTTATACAAGCTTTATTGAAGTTATTCTTCTTTTGTATGGGTGTAATTGATGAGAGAACTGGCTGAGTGTCTTGGAAGGAGGGAATGTGAAAAAATAAAATGAAGAAGCATGTACTCTGTCAGCAGCATTCCTCATATAAATAAGTTTATGCTAATTTTATGTTTCATCATTTATCATAATGCCAGGATGAATCCTCTCATGCCTACATAGGATTTAAATAAAATTGGTAAGAACTTTTGTGTAACTTCTGCAGTAGCACTGAAGGGAACAAGTGAATATAATGTGCATCATTATTTTCCTGGTTTTGCAGTGAGAGACTTAGTAATTGTTCTTTCATTTGCATTTGCCATGTAATTCTCTTCCCTAATATTTTCCTGTGCCACTCCCCTGGAGTTCAGCCTCAGACAAATCTGCATCTTCAGGTGAGTGCTGTTTCCAGCTGGGATATGGCAGAGGGCAGGCAGGAGCAGCTCCTGGTGCCCAGGCTGTGCCAGCTGCAGGATCCTTGTCCAGGCAGCCACTGGAGACACTGGGACTGTGCCTGCTGGCTCTTTGTGTGATCAAAGCAGATTCTGGTAAAAACGTGGGTGTTCCAAGATGCATTCTGTATGTGCACACTGATGAATGAGGGAGATGGAAGAGAAGAACAGCAGCTCGAGGAGGAAAAATCAGGTCTGGGTGGAATAAAGTGATGTTCTGTACTGCTATACTTGTTAACAAGACTTGCCTGGCTTTCAGATCCAATCTTGTCCTTATTTAGAGAAATTCTTTCAGGGATAGCAGCAAAATTCCCAACACTTTTGAAAATCAGGAACATAAATAAAATTTTGTGTAACTTGGAGTAGCCAGCTATGAAGCACACAACAATCTGTGCCAGTGTGTTTAATACCTTCACCAGGGACACAGGCAGTGGGATAAACACTGATACCTTCACCAGGACAGTGGGATAAACACTGATACCTTCACCAGGACACAGGCAATGGGATTAATACTCCAGGCCAGGTGGGAGGGGGCTCTGAGCAGCCTGACCTGATTGAAGGTGTCCCTGCTCATTGCTGGGGTGTGGACTTGGTCCCTTTGCAGCTTTGGAGGTTCCTCCTGACACAAAGAATTCTGTGATTCAGTGGGTATGAATTCTGAATGTGTCTCGTTTCACCATATCAAAATGCATCTTTAGAGGGAGTTGTTTTTAAACCCTCCTCTGCTCTGCCTCTTCACTCGGCTGCTCTGTCTGTCCTAAGCTGACTCTCTGTACACTGGGAAGTGAATTATATAATTGTTCCTTTTCACTGAGTATCAAACATAAGAAGCCCTATTCTGCTGTATTTTAGAAATCTACCAGGTTCTCGTGTGCCTTTGCAACCACATCACCATTGAAACTGTCAGAAGACCACAGTGAGTGAGGAGCTGCATCTTTTGCCATTCTACTATTCTACTATTAAAACAAAAACCTTTCCTTTCCCAGCATTACTGGAGATACCATTTCCACAGGTGGGAACTTAATACTGTCCAATCACAAGACCTCAATTTGTGTATTATTTGCTCTCATTAAATATTTAGGCCATGCTGTCCCACCTCTTTGTTGTAATTTCTCTGGGCTGAAAGAATTTAGCCTTGGCAACTTAATTTCTGTTCCTTTCTTTGTGCTGGCCTCAGCTCATGTGCTATTAGTACTGTGCAAAGAAATGAAGAATTTGAAAAATCAGTTGAGATATTTGGATGTTTAATTGGCTTGAGCTCACCTCCCAGCTGTGGGAAAGCTGGAGCCCACAGAGAGAAGGTGATGGGACTGAGGTGATGGGATCCTGCTGCTGGAAATTGTGTCACTGTGGATAAAAATTGTAGTGTTTGGCTGGGCAAAGAAAGATGTGAAAAAGCCCAGGGTAGTGAATATCAGTAGTTCTTAATGCCACTAACAGTTTCAGGTCAGAGAGAATGCAAACCATGCTTGGCTTTTGAGGGGTGTGCAAGAGACCTAAATCTGGGTGGGCAGACTTAATTTTGAGAGAGTGGGAGTCGCTTATTTAGGATAAAATGGGTATTGCAGAATGACTGAAACTGCACTGAAACCTTCAGCCCATTAAAGTCTAAGACCTTAATTTCATTATTTGAATCAACATGTGCACGTCCAAGGAAATCCTTTGTTTCTGGGGTGTGGGTGTGATGCTGAAACAAAGCTCACCTGCTGTCTGACACTTGTCACAGACACTGTCCCACTGCAGCTCACTCAGCGATCAAAGCACACCTAATCCCTGAAACACCTGAGGGACCCCCCTGCAAAACTTCTGGACATTGTCCTCGGCCTGTGAGTGCAAACTGTGGCTTGTTTTCAAAGTTACAAATATCTCAATTCTCATTGTTGTCATGGAATCTGTGCCATGATCCTGTGAGGAATGCTGGGCTTGTCACACCAGGCAGTGCAGTCAGTGCTTTGCTCACCCTTTCCCCATTCTCAGCTCACAGCAGTGCCAGCTGCAGGTGTGAGGGAGCCTTTAGGACATTTCTGTGACAGGAGGATGAGAGATTAACTCTGACCTCACTTTCAGAACACTTTCCGCAGCTCTGCTTTACCTGTTTTCATGGATTGTATCTGGCTGCTAGGAAAAACCTTTTTAAATTGCAACACATACTTGAAAGCACAAATGGTGCAGATCTGGATCATGAATTTATTCATTCCTAGTGCTCATCCAGCCCATGGCAGCTACCATGGGACTGAGCAGCTCTGGGAAGTGCCTGGGCATTCTGGAATGCTGCACTTTCTGGTGAATAGGTGATTTTTTGCCAGATACATTTCACATCATAAACATGCCACTGTACACAGTTTGGTGAGTAACTCTACAAAAAAAATGAAAGAGGCAAAATAACTTTCCTGTTCTAGCCATAGAACATTCACCTTTCAAGAGGTGCAGAGGTCGGGTTTTTGTTTCAAAGTCCAATTGCTGCTGACTAAATGCCTGCCTCTGTATAGATAAAAAACCTTAACAGGCTTCCCTCTGCTGTGCCTGAGTTCAGAATTTGGGGTCCCAATGAGAATGGGAACGTCCAGCAGGTTTAGATGAATCTGCTCTGCTCTTAAACCATTTCTGAGATAGGATGCTCTTCTTTTTCTTCCACTTCAGGCCATTTCCTGGAGTCCTGGCACTGCTGAGGAGCTCAGTGCCTGCCCCTCTTCCTTTCCTGAGGATATTGAAGAGCTCCATGAGGTCTCCCCTCAGCCTTCTCTTCTCCAGGCTAAACAAATCCAGAGACCCCAGCTTTCCCTCACAAGTTGCTGCCTCATATCCTTTTCTCTCCCTGGATGCTGCCCCATATCCTTTTCTCTCCCTGGATGCTGCCCCATATCCTTTTCTCCCTGTTTGAATCATTATCTGTAACAGCTTGGCATGAATGAGGCTTCATGAAACTCATTACAATCCCTTTTCCCTATTGGAATGTCCCCTGGGCTTGATGAAAATAAGTAAGCAGAACTGCATGGGAGAAGCTTGCATTGCAGTGTTCGTGCTGTTATTGTCTGGATAAATATAAAACTTGAGCTGCTTGCTAATAATCTGGCAGCTGCCTGTTAATAACCTCTCATAAAATAAAAACATTTTAGAAATTCTGTGCTCTGGTAGCAGTCTAATCTGTAATAGAAGGGGGAGTTCTTAAGAAGATGATGATGCTGTTCATGAACAGAAATTACCATAATATTCAGTTTAGTTTAGATACTGGCATAGGAGATTTACGTACATTAGGAAATGGGGAATATTTCAGAAGAGGAGGAACAGGAAAGAAGTGCTAAAACCTTGGCTAGAAGAGAGCCAGGCTGATGGCCCTGAAAATAAAAAAAGTGCTATAAGTTGTGGAGAAGCTGACAGATGCAGAGGAGCACGGATGTCAGAGGGCTGTGATCCCCAAAATGCCCAGCAGTGCATGTCTAAAAAGCTTCAAAGAAAGCACCACAAGTGCAGGGAGGAGGGAAGGCAAATCAGGCTCCTTCCTATGGCAGGGGGCAAGAGAGCAAGGGGAAACCAGTGCTGGAAGCATGGAAAAGGAAATGGGAGAAGCAGGGTGTGCTTGGCTTCCTTGCACAAAGGGAGCAACTGGGGGATGTGATGCTCCCAGCCCATCACAAATTGACAGAACAGCATGTGCATGCAGAGGGCTGGCTGTGGTTTTGGACTCTAAAATACAGTGTAACCACATGAAATTATTGTTGTTGGGAAAAAGAAAAAAAAAAGCAAAGCAGTCTGAATACCCTCTGGTTGGAAGTATCCCACTGCAACAATAAAAATGTAAAGATTGTAGAATTAGCCCCACTCTCAGTCAGGATAGAGTTTAGAGCACCTGCAAAGCCAGGGCAGATGTTAATATGGGCATGTATCAGCTACCAACAGAATAAATGCTTCATCACCTATGACAGGACATAGGAATAAAAGTTTTGGAGCTGCTTTCCTGAACAACTGGTTCCTCTACAATCCCAGAAAATCTCTGCCCTGGCTTTGGTCCTGCGTGGTGCCCAGGAGCAGCTGGAGAAGCATGTGCAGAGCTGATCCAGTAGCTACAGGATGATCAGGCTGCAGCAGGAGAGACCAAACAAACACATCCAGAACACAAGTGCTCCATTGAAAGAAAGGCCACTGCATACTAATATGGCAAGTGGTTAAAAGGAAGAAAAAAGGATTAAGGAAGGAGCAGGCTAAAAAGCAAGAAGCCTAGACTCTTTTGAGAAATCCTGTATTAGCATTCAAGACAAACTCTATGCTGAAATTTGAAAAGAAATCAGAGTGGTCCGGCAAAAGCCCTACAGGACCAAATAGAAAATCAGGGTGATTTTCACATAGGAAGGACTGGCATTTGTAAATTTGGAATTCTGTCCTTCAGAACACAGCAGATCCACACAGCAGATCAAACATAACCAGGAAATTAGGAGGGCTAAGACAGGGTTTGAGGAGCTCCCTGCACAGGATGGGGAAGAAAAATAATTTTAAAAGGTAAAAATTATTGCAGCATGACAAAAGCAGGAATATTGCAGAAGTCTGTCCTGTCCACAGAAATGGCTCTAGAAAGGATGCTGGAAATGATGGCCCAAGAGTCTGAGTGCCATCCTTCAAGAGATGATCTCCTAGCAAAGGAGATTGAGGTCACAGAACATGTAGGTGAAGTGCTGGAGAAAGAGATCTCCATGAGAACTGGAGAAATGTGGGGTTAGGTTTCTGGGTGCTTTTAGGCACCCACACTTCTTGGGTTGTTTTTTTTAATGAGCTAAGCAGCTAATAGTTGTTAGAAAGTTATTTATTGTAAAGGCACATTAGTATTAAAGGAAAAAGCAAAGTAAAGTAATGGCAAAAAGCAAATGGCTTAAAAGCACGTGGCATAAGAGCAAGTGGCATAAAAAACAAGTGGTAAAAAGTAATGGCAAAAAGTAATGGCAAAATGCAATGGCAAAACGTAATGGCAAAATACAATGGCAAAATGCACCAGCTTTCCCTAATATTTGGTCTTATATAGAAGCTTTTTAACAAGATAAGACACAAACTTGGACCACTGCTTTTTAACCTATTAGAATTTTAGTTTTTAGTACGCCAGGCTACGTATAAACTACACATATGGTCTATCTTGTTCTATTTAAAGCAATATTTTTATTATAGCTTTATTATGTTTAAAACTATGTTCTTGGAGCCTTCACGGAACTCTTAGTATCTAAGGCTATGTTTTTCAACTTTTACTAAAACATGTACTACTACTTTGGCATCTAAGACCTTGACTCACTAAAGGCACTTAAAACTTATTTTACTTACTTACTTATTTGCTTATTTGTTTATACTGAAACTTATACTTTATGTGTGAGCGGATTAATATACTTCCCATCCAACTCCAAATCTTTGTTACTGCACACACACAGGAGGCACAGAGGATGATGGGGAACATGAAGCAGAGACTGAAGGTGACTTCACATCCATGGACAACAACAGCTCTGTGTTCTTGGGTATTTCCTGCTTTGGATTTAGGAATAATGTTACTCCAAACTGAGAGAGAAGCTCTTTGAGAGAAAACATTTTTATTTTTGTAACTGTAGAGGCTGCTGTGGTAACTGAATATATAATGAGGTCACAAGGTCTAAACACAGCTCAGAATCTCAGTAAAGATGATAAATTTAAAGGATGCATAATTTGTGCAGTGTTTGAACAAACAACCCAAATATTACACTGCAGTTATTAGGGGTTATTATAATCATCAAAGCTAGCAACTCTGGTATTCCAAAATGTGCTCTTCCAGTAGCAGTTATTCCTCAGGGGAGGGCTGAACAGAGAATTCATTTGTGACTGTGACCACAAGCCTTCCAGGAAGCCTGGATGTGTTTCAATTGTCTGCATTATTATTCTTATCTGAACAGATCTACTGATCATTAGTGATCTAGAAATGCTTAAGGCGTGACAGGTGACTGAGGAAAATCCAATAAACTCTCCAGCACTGCAGAATACCAAGAAGTGAGAACACTGCTGTCCTCACTCCTGTGTCCTTCTGGCACGCTGGGAAACACTCCAGGAATTAGTGGACAGGATGATGAGGGTGCTCCAGGCTGACCCTCAGCTCTCAGTGTACACAGGGATCTACTGAGCACAGCTTTCTGTGCAAACACCACCCACTCCCAAGCAGTGCCTCAGAAACTAAAAATACATTTTGGGACACAGTGGAGTGTGCAACACCTGCAAACATGCTGATTGTTATTATTGTTATTTAGGGCCTTATGAATATATTTAACATGGACACAATACACCCAACAAGACTTTATTATTGATATTATTATTATTATTATTATTATTATTATTATTATTATTATTATTATTATCATCATCCAACTCATCTTTTAACAAATGGATATGTACACTTTTGTGAAATAAAGACATTGCCAATGAAGATCCAAATGTCACAGTTATTTTCTGTGTCTTATTGAGGTAAAAATCCTGGGGTATGACCCTTACTATGTGACAAGGATGAGGAAAACCTGATTTGAATTTTTTCATCACATGTCACCAAAGATTTTCTATTTTACATGTAATTTTCTATTGGCTTTCAGACATTTAAGCATGTTTGTTTATTTAGAAGTAAGAAGTTCCTGGTTTAAGAAAGTGCATGAATAAAGGACTTCTTAGATTTCTTACTAAAACAGTCTGGCATTACACCATATGTTGTAATAGGAAGAGGAATTCCTGGTCAAGGGTATCTGGTACCAGTCCCTCAAGGCCTGATTCAGGCAAGGAGCCTCAGCTACTCTCTAGTGTCTATCCAGTAATTTTTAATGTGTTTTAGACCAATGAAACAGTCTGGCTCTAGAGCTCCTCTGGAAAGTGCCACCTCTGTGGCATCACTTCCACCAGAAATGTTTGTGCACTAAGCAGTTTAATTAAAGCACACTAATTTTTATACGTTCCTTAAATAATGCTAAATAATGCTTTCTTATTTCCTTTTTTTTTCCCCTGGAAGACTTTTCTCTATAGGTACCAACAGCATCAACTCAGATAGAGTTTAGGGGATAAAATGTTCTATAAGTTTCACAATCCTTATAACCAGCAGTGTGAGGCAGAGCTTGTGAGCCCTGCCCATGACAGAGCACTGCAGGCAGCACGGATATTACAGATGTCAGCTCTGTCCCAGCCCTGGCACTGCAGGCAGCACAGATGTTACAGATGTCAGCTCTGTCCCATCCTCACTGCAGGCAGCACAGATGTTACAGATGTCAGCTCTGTCCCATCCCCTGGCACTGCAGGCAGCACAGATGTTACAGATGTCAGCTCTGTCCCATCCCCGTGGCACTGCAGGCAGCACAGATGTTACAGATGTCAGCTTTGTCCCAGTCTCACTGCAGGCAGCACAGATGTTACAGATGTCAGCTCTGTCCCAGTCTCACTGCAGGCAGCACAGATGTTACAGATGTCAGCTTTGCTCAGCTCTGCTGGTTGCCCAGGGGCTCGCACAGGCTGGTGCTCCCTGCCCTGCTGTTGGTAGCCCCTGCAGCATCCCACAGCCCTCCCTGCTGTGGGGGCACAGGAGCAGATTCACACTCCCAGTCCATTTCTGCTCCTTTTCAGCACGAATGGAACAGTGTGTGCTGAGCACAGGGCTGGCTTCTGCCCAGTGAACCAGTGAGCACAAAATCAAATCCTGGAGAGAGGGTCAATAAGAGAGTGATCAATCTGCCTTAAATCTGAATAAAGCATGGCTCAGGTACCTGTGCTTGCAGTAAAGTTGTGGATCATAATGAACTTGGGCGGTTTTAACCGTGGTGTCTCCTAATTCATTAATTCTTGGCTGTACTTTTCATATCCATGTAAATTCCTCTTACAAGTAATATATAAACATATGTAAAAATCTTAGCTTAATGGTACTGTATTCTTCATAATGTCTTAGCTTTTAAAAAATTTTTGAATAGTAATTTGCACGTGTTTTTTTATACTCAGGTGCATAGATGTTTTTATAGTATGTGAAATAACAGATCAAATAAAGCTTCTAATGTAGATTCTGCATACAGCTGTGTTTGGCTTGGGTTACTTATTAATTTATCCAACATAAACTGTGCTTTTCAGGATCATATGCCCCAAATAAACTTGCCAGATACCTTTCAGACATCAAATTAGAAAGAAGATCCTGTGACTACAAGTTGTGTTTTATCTGTTGTGTTTTATCAAGCTAACCTAATGTTAAGTACAGTGTAGAATAAAGGAGTTTAAAAACCTGCCAGGAGTTTAAAAATGAAACAAAACCGAGAAAGGAAACAGGTCATATGGCACAAGGAGCAAGAAGCAAGGCTTGGTGCCAAGGTGGAATGACAGAACCCTTGACTGCAGAGAGGAAAGAGGCTGTGCACTGTAACATGGGGGAGAGAGCAGTGATGAGAGCACAGGAGAAAGTGCAGGAAAGAAGATCCTGATGGAAGAGCTTTGGCAAGCAGCACAAGGGCTCCCTGCAGCTCCTGGAGCTGCTCAGTTGTGTTGCTGTATCCCCCATTTGATAATGGTCACCAAGTGCTCTGGTGCCTTACTCCTTTCTGGGGCTCCAGGTAAGCCAGGTCAGGGATTCACCTGCTATGAGAATTCCCTTCCATGCTGCAAGAACCAGGTGGTGACTGGACCAAAAATGTTCCCCCCACTGGTTGTTCTGGCTGGTGAATATTCCTTTCTTCAGCTGGCCAGGTTGGTGGGTGGCTGTGCTAATTCCTTGGCATGCCACACAAATCTAAAGAGGCCTTTTGTTTTATTTTGGGCAATAATGAAACATTCTCTTTGATTAGTGCAGATTACTAGTTAATTAATGCTCATCCATTGTTGTATTATAATAAAAGCGTGTGATACATCAAGATTTCTGCTTCTTGTAAAAAACCAGCTGTTTCCTTTCTTTACTATTTCCTGATAAATTAATAATGAGCATTTTGCTACCTCTTTGATGTTGCTGGGATCACAGTCTATGTGTGGTTTCCCTGGGACCTTCAGGTCAGTTCATATTGTTTTGTCTGATTCTGATATAATAGAAATGTTTTCCCTTTCAGTCCTCATAAGCTGTTATTTTCCTAGGCCATCATCTTTCCCTGCTTGCATTAGGATAGAAATGCTGCATTTTAAGAAACCTACACCTTTCTGCAAGTCTGGCTCATTATAACATTACAATGCATTATTAATTCATGCTTAGCAGGTTCAAATAAATCACACACTGGTTCAGGATTTGAGGCTGTAAGGTGAGGCTGGCACCTCCTTAGGAGGAGTTATGAGGCTGGAGGGGGTTTGACTACTCGAGATCTTCAAGGAACCTGCCTGGGGCCAAACACCTGAGGCTTTCATTAATGACCTCTCTGAAATAATGAAGAGTTTGTTAATGAAAGCCCTGTTGGAATACAGCTGGGAGACACTGCTGCTGTGCAGGAGAACTGCAGTATGATAAAGGGGAGCTGAATAACCTTGAGGACAGCTAGAGATAAAACAGGAGAAATTCAGCAGCTGAGAGAACAGGTCCATGCACTTGGGGGCTTTTCATGAAGGTTTTCTCCTGTGGGAATGCAGCTGCCACCCAGCCCAGCCATGGTCAGGACACACTGAGGCTTCAGCCACTGCTCATGTGAAAAACTGCCTGTGGCTTAAACATCATTTCTACCAAAATTTCCCTGTATTCCCCACGAGCACAGCCCTCCAGAAGCACAAGGGAGGTGGGCAGCACCAAACAGACCCTGGGGAGCGCAGGTTTGTTTCACTCCTAATTCACCTGTCCAGCCAATTTGAAGGAAGAGCCTGAGTCAGGAGAGTGCATTAGCAAGCAGGATCAAGAATATACAGTTTCAAGTTTTCTGCATTCTCCAGTTGGAATATTTACTGTCCCACTCATCTCCTGTAAGCTACTTCCACCATTTACACTGCATGGTGGTGAAACTTGACCCAATAAAAAGTTCCTGCCAGGTCAGTTGACAAATGTTGATATTAGAACCAGAGAAGGGGTGGCAATGTCTTGCAGGCAGAGTGGCACTGGCCTCAAGGACAGGGTGAAACTGCCCCAAAGACCCCTGATCATCATTAACATGCTGAAAGTGCTGTGCTGTTTATGTTCCTGTTGGATTTGGAGCACAGCATTTGCACACCAGCTTGGATTTAGAAGGAAAGACTGATGGAAATGCCCTTGTGGTGTCCATGTAACAGCACCAGCAGTAACTCATAATCACTGCCAACAATAAATACTCTATTGATCCACAAGGATGGATCCTGGGAACAAAATGCTTCCCAAAAGCTGAGCACTCCCTCTTCTGAGGCTCTCTGAAATGTCTTCCAGCAGTGGTCCTGCAGTGGCATCTCTCATTATTTGTCACAGTTGAAAGGCTGCTTCTGCTTCTCATTAAATGTTTCGTGCTGCACAACAGGTCTCAGGTTTACTGTCACTCGAATTTCCCTCGTGGATTGTTTGCCTTTACAAAGACTTTCAAAGCAGTGCTTCTTTACTGATCTTTCACAACCACTAAAACATTGGGAAAGCATACACACTGTGACAGAAAACAATAAAGTTCAGGCAATTCCCAGCTGAGGGTGATATGGCACCATACATCCATCACACAGATTTAGGCATTAGAGAGAAAATTAAGCAGCTTGTTGAAGTTGTGGCACTGTGCCTGAGTGTTGGAAGGAAACACAACACTTCCCATCATTAAATGAGGATTTAATGTCCAGGGTGCGCAAATGTTTCTCATTTTTCTGAAGCAAACCTTCATTAGCATGTTTGTTTAAGCAGTACAAACTGTCCTGTCCTGTCCTGTCCTGGTGGCCACGAGGCTTTGGCTGCAGCTGCCAGTCCCTTCTAATGGGCACTCAGACATCAGCTGCATGTGTCTGCTTTGTTTTCCACTGAGAAAATAGGATTTTCCAAGGGTCAGATTGCTGACTGGTGAAAGGTGGAAATAGGTTCATAAAACCAGTGGTAGTAGGTGCAAAACTGTGCTATTATTTTAGCTCTTTAATTTTTTTAGTTGTTCTATCTTTTTTTCCCCACAGAGCTTTATTTCTGCTTGCAGGACATTTTTATTCAGGGGTGGTAAGATTCCAGAAACCAGTATTTGTAATGTAAATTATGACCTGACTTTAATGTTAGCCTTGATCACTGTCTGCTGAAACAGCTGTGCCTTAAGAAATACTGACTAGGAAAAATCCAGCTCTAGAGTGAAACATGGAAAAAGAGAAAATACACATACAAGTAATTATTTACAGAGTCTGGCATGGGACTAGAACAGCAGGAAATTTGGGGAGGAAAACCTGGGAACTCTGCTGTGCCAGCTCCTGTTCTTGGTACTTTGAGGGATGTTTTTGGTGCTCTGAGGGATGTTTTTCGTGATTCAAGGGATGTTTTTGGTGCTTTGAGGGTGTTTTTGGTACTTTTAGGGATGTTTTTGGTGCTCTGAGGGATGTTTTTGGTGCTGTGAGGATGTTTTTGGTGCAGGATGATGGAACCACCCTGATTTCCCAGCAGAGCCAGCAGCTGCACTGCTGGGGAAGTTGCTGGCAGGTGATGAGGATAAATTACGTGGGCAGTGAGACCAGTCCTTACAGGGTTGTTTTGCTCTTGAATATTGTTCCTGCCTTCATATCCATGTTGGAACACACAAACCTGGAATTTTTGAGCTTTCTGTGCTTTTGGCACTGACCCCCAGCAGAACACTGCTTTGGACCTGAAGCCTTGGAGAAGGCTTCCAAATTTGAGTGATGGAGCTGAAATCACTGGTGTGTAGTTAAATAGAAGTGTGTGATTTCACATGGTGAAGGGTTTTTAATTTGAAGGTTTTAGAATATAGTAATAGGTATGGGACAAGATGGAAGATTTGGGGTGTTGTCTTTTCTTCTTCTTCCTTCTTCTCCATGATTTCAGGCAGTAGTTTTTGGTTGGACAGTCAGTGCTGCACTGTGGGTCACAGGAGTTTGGTTATTGGGTCAAAAGTATCAATAATATAGGTGTTAATTCTCTATTGGTCTGTTTAGCTTTAAAAAACCTTGTAACTAGCTAGGCTCACCTCCATTTTGCTTGCTTTTAGCTGGTAGCTAGAAGTGTTGCAGAACTGTCTGTACTTTAGATAAGATTTAATAAACAACCAAGCCCGAACACGAGAAAATTTGTCTCCTTCGTGTTTTTAATCCTGACTGTGAGTGAAGGCAGAAGAAAATGAAGACAAGGCACTGATTAAGTGGTGCAGATCCCACAATTTCCTAGCCAGGCCTTTTCCAGGGGTGAGGCTCTGTGCTCCCAGCAAACTCATGCTCCTGCCCCAAAAGCCTCCTGCCTTGCATTCCCGAGTTTTTCCTTCCCTGGAGCTGTGAGCAAGCTGCTTTGGGAGGGATTGGCAGCACTGGAGCTTCATTTCCTCTGAGCCACCAGAAGCCCTGGCTCACAGCTTCAAAGCACGGCTTTCCTGTGCTGTCTGTCCTTCCACAAGGACGTGGGAAGAGCAGCGAGCCCAGGGAGGCTCCCGGAGCATCCTGGATTTGTCTGCTGGGGGCACGGGAGGAAAGCATTTCCTGGAGGACAAAAGAACACCTATCCTGTTTACTTTTAATTCTTGAACAGGCTTAGGAGAGAAGGAAGGTGTGGAAGGGGAGGATCTGCCCCTCACTCCCCAAACTGGTTTGTTTGTCCCAGGAAAGAGAAGAAACCGGGTGCACAGTGTGGATCAGTGGTCCAGCAAAGGCAGGAAGCCTACAGGGAATTTGGCTTCATTCAGTCTGCTCGTTAAACCCATGGATTTTAGTCCTTTTCATTAATGTAGCTATGACCTAAAAGGCAAAACAATGTGCCTTAGTCTCTGTGAGGGAATTTGCTCCCCAGTATGGGACTCACAGCAGAGTGGGAACAAGGTGATGAAGTTGCTGCATCTGAAGTACAACAATCCCCAGGGCTGGGAAAGAGAGAGTGAGGAGTAACTGGTCTAAAGTGAGAATTCCTTAAAAATAAAAACCAAAGTTCTGAGTTATGACCGCCCGAGGAACACCTAGAACACCTCTCTGATGTGAGGAGAATGCAGAAAATTGCAGCTGGCTAATAATGCCCAGTCCATTTTTGAAAATAATCTGAAGCCCTGTGTCTGAACCAAGTTTCCTGGATCTCTAGAGAATCTTATTTCATCTCTAAAGCCTTATTTTAAGAATTAACTCAACGTTTCGAGCAAGCTGTTGGAATTTCAGTGGTGCTGCAATTTGCCATCTGCTATTTTTCTAATTCTAGCTTATGCTCAGATAAATTTGGCTCATTTTCACGAAAGCGTGTTCTAGGACTTGTATGTTCTGGTACTGCATGATCCTCTTGGGTTTATTCATGGATTGTGTGGGTCTCACCACTGAGAAGGTTTCTGATGTCTGTTCTTAACCTTCCCTTTTTTCCAGTTAAAGAAATGGTTCCAAACAACACAGGTTTTATTGTTCTGAAAGGGAAGTGAGAGGAGGATCAGTCATTGTAGTCTCTGCTTGATTTGGTGTGGATTTTGGTGATTTGACTTCCAGAAAGAGTGCTCTGCTATCACTAACACTTCTACTGCTCTAAATAAAAGAGAGGCTTGGGGTTTGCTTTCCCTCTCTTCTTTTAGAGGTTGTTGCTGTTATGAAAGCATGAGCTTCAGAACTGATGGGCAGATTTCCAAAATGTGTGAGGGCTTAGCAAGGTTAGCATTCCAGAGGAATAACAATATAGAGCCTGTCTTGGTCCTGGTTAACCTAGCAGTTGTCAAGGGCTGGGCCTTCTCTGCATTCCAGGCTACTGTAATAATTTCCTGTATTTCTGGGACATTTGCACATGCCATCTTTTAAGTTTGTTTTCCAGTTACTGTGTCCAATTATATATAGGGTTATGTTCTGACAGTTTCACTGAGGTTTCACACAAAGAACAGGGAGGTTTGGATCAGAATCCTTCCCCGGTGTGTGATACCCACTCCTTTGGCATCGGGCTCCAGGTGACTCCTGCCTCTCTCTTTTGGATCCCTCACTCTTAGTGTAACTTAATTCTGTCACAGTGCCACCTGCACTTCACCAGAGAGAGCTCCAGGAAATGCTGCATGAAGGACAGGCCTTTATTCCTTTATGGGCAGAACACCTAATCCTGTTTGCAGTCCTCACGCACTTTGGGCTGCCTGGGAAGGAGCTCTAGTTCCACTGTTGTACTATTAAACACTAGGGTGTTATATGGGAGTGCTATTAATAGTTAAAAAGCAATTTAAGAGTAAATTTTGTTGTGCAACAAGGCAAAACAAACATATTTTCTTCCTCTCCTTCACAAAAGCAAAGCTGGCTATCTGGAGACTTCTGAAATGAGATGGTATTAGCAAGTTTCTTGAAGAAAAATTAAATGTGGGGTAACTAATAGAATTTATTGAAACTTGGGAAATTATATTGCCTGTTTTCAAGCACAGTAAGCTGTAATATTCCATAAGAGAGCACTAAAATCACTTGACTGTTACAGGTTTGTGTGATAGATGAATCTGAGGAGTGCACTGCACAGCCACAGTGACTCTGTCCCTGCAAACCCAGACCTTTTCACACCCAAGAAAATCAGCCACTCACTTTATTTGTAAGGCAGCAGCTGAGGTCACCCGTGATTTACACCCACCCACGGATGGGCTGGGCTTGTTTTCCCCCTGCAGTAGGCGAGGAAGGGTCCGGGCTGCAGGGCAGTGCTGTCTGCACAGTTCCACAGAGGCTGAGCTCTTCACTGCTGGGGCTTTTGCTGCTCCCCAGCACAGTCTCAGCCTCTGGCTCCTGAGCCTGGCCAGCTCAGAGCTGAGCTTAGAGCTGCCAGCTCTAGGAGAGCTGCATGCACAGCCCGAAGGAGGCAGCTCCTGCACCCTGCCACCTGTGCCTGCCCTGCCCTTGTCCTCTCAACAAGGGATAATTCAAATGGAAGAGAGGTGACTGGGGTGGCCAGTCAGAGATGCCTTTGGCTGTCCTCTCACAGATCATCAGATGGTGGGAGTTTGGGAGAAAGAAATGGAGCTAAGGAGGAAATCCACTCTGGGCATGTTCCTTGGCCCATTTGTCAAGGTCTGGGGCATGTCTGCCTTCCAGGCTGCTCCAACAATTCCCTGTGTTTCTGGGAGATTCACTCAGACACCCCCTTTGACTGGGGAGCTCAGCCAGCCCTACATCTCTGGAGGCTGGAGGAATATTTTGGAGAAAGGCAAGCATGGTGTGCTCCATGCACGCCCTCTCTGGGTTATTTTCTTTGGCTGCTGCAGGGGACAGGTGCTCAGTGAAACCAAGGCTTGCTCAGACCCAGCAGAGTGTAAAGCACTCAGTGGGCTCAGGGAAGCAGCCAGGCTCCCTGCCCTGCTCAGACAGTCCTGCACAGCCTGGCTGTGGGCAGGGGTGATGCCAGGGGCTCCTTTTGGACCTGCTGCACCAACCCCTGCTGGGCTTCAATCCTCTGGACAGCTGAGAGTGCTTTACCCTGGGATAGGTAACCTCTGCACTTCAGGCTCACCAGAAAAATAAGGCAGGTGGCTGCCTGTAGGTGCTACAAGAAGGAAATGGATTCAGTGTGTGACTTCCCCCCCTCAAATATGACATTCCTCATGTTTTTGAGGCTCATATATAACACAGTGCCTGTGCTTTATATATGGATGTGCATACAGGGATGTGTGTGATCTCTGTGGGGTCACGGAAAACATAATTTTGAAGTGGACATCTCAGTAATCCTCAGCACCCAAATGGAATGGTGCAAAACCTAGAAAAAAAATTAAGAGAGAAATGAGGATAGCAGCCTGCCAAATGCTCTTTGTCAGGGTGATTTTTTAGATGTTGACCTGTCAGCAGCTATTTTGAAAGAAGCCAGGATTTTGGTCAGCAAATGCAAGGGGACCTGATGCTTGCAGTCAGCAGAAGGTTTTCAGTGTTACTGAGGAGCAGAGATTTTGGTGCTATTTATATTCCTTTTCAACTATGTATTTATATTCCTTTTCAACTATGAATTTTCAAGCACTTTGCATCATTCAAGTCCGAATATTGACAGCTGTTGAATGTTTTCAACTAGCAGTGAAGTCACGGGAATTCGAGGTCAAATCCACATAATGAGCTGAGCTCATAAGGTCAGCCCTATCCCAATTTTTGAGGAAATTTTACTGAAACAAAATCATGTTAGTTTAGTCCTCATCTTCTCCCATATTTATTAAAAAGACTGCTACTTAAGCAGAGAAAATCTCTGCAGGTGTTAGGCAAGGGAGAATGGTTATTAAAGAGTGGTTATTGTGGTGTTGTCGTGGACACCAGCATGGTCTGCATCAGCATAGTTGTGTTGTGATTAATGGCCTTATCAAAACTCAGAAAAATTACAGGACTTACACAAAGGAATGCAATATCCGCTGCCAGCACAGACTCAATAATGAGGCAAAGCATGAAACTGTTTGATGTCATTAATAAAATCCATCATGGGATGCAGGAAAGTATTTGCAATTGCATCAGTCCTTGAGAAAAAGGCAGACAAGACAGCTGTGGTGATGGAAAAGATAATACATTAAAGAAAAATTAACATATCTTTGGGGATCTTTTTAGCAGGAGGTGAAGGGAAGCTTTTCTTCATTAAGGGAAACTGCAGTTGTCTGAAAGCATGAAGAGCATCATGGATAGAAATCTTCACTATTAGAGGAAGCATTCTGGGTGTTTTATTAACCTGTGCTGCTTCTTCAAGTGGAAGCTTCAGCTGCAGTTGTGGTTTACCTTTGTGTCAGCTCATGAGTCCTTCTGGAGAATGCACCCACTGCTCCTCTCATCTATTTCAGCTAATGGTAGAAAATGTAGTGAGTGTTAAGGTTCTTAGTTTTAGCCAAGTCATGCTGTCAAACTCCTCAAATCTCCAGAACATGGAGTTATTGTATTCTTGCCTTGCTTAAATTCTTGCCTGGCTTTGCCCTTCCTTGAGCACTGAAATCTCCAAGCCTTGTGGTCTGTTCATTACTTGTTGGCTTCATCCCCTGAAAAGATGGGGATGCTTTTGTCGTTGTACACTCCTGTGAAATAGAAAACAACAGGTTTAAAGTCACCAGATCAAGGCACTGCAGCTAGGAATCACCTGAGAGCCTCTCTGGAAGGTGGCTGGTTTTGTACCCAGCTCCTTTGCAATTCAGAGGAGCAGCTGGAGGAGCTGGGCTTGTTAAGTGTGGAGAAAAGGAGGCTCAGGGGAGACCTCATCACCCTCTACAGGAGGATGGAGCCAGGTGGGTCGGTCTCTTCTCCCAGGTATGGGAGGAAATGGCCTCAAGTTGTGCCAGGGAAAGTTCAGGTTGGATATTAGGGAAAATGTCTTTAACAAAAGGGTTGTCAGGCATTGCAACAGGCTGTTGGAAGTGGTGGAATCACCATCCCTGGAAGTTCTCAAGAAACACTTGAATGTGAACCTGGTGAATACAGCAGTGCTGGATTAGCAGCTGGACCTGATCATCTCTGAGGTCTTTTTCAACCTGAACTGGTCTGTGATGCTACACAGTCACTTGCCAAATAAACTGTGCCCAGACTTGAGGAGAAGGAATCCCAGGTGGCCACTGGCATTTGGTCACTTGAAATCTGGCACAAAGCAGAGAGGCAGAGCTGAGAGAACAGGAAGGTCTGCAATGTAAAAGATACCTAGAGATTTTTCATCACCCAACACTGGTATAAAGCATGAACATGAGCATGAACAAAGTTCCAGGATTCCCTGTGAGAGGCTCCTGCCCAAGTTCTCAGTGAACTGCTCCCCATCTGTTAGTTCTGCTGGCAGTGATGGGCACCAGGCACTGGAGGAGGTCTCAGTCTCACAGTTCTGGGGACTGGGGACATCATCTTGATTGTGCTCAGAGGAGGAGCAAAGGCCAGATTCCAGGTTTTTCTTCTGCCAGCCAGCTGGAGATATCCCATCCTTCCATCCTTCCTAACACTCTAAACTGGCTCTTAAACACCTAGTTCTTATTAATGAGGAGATATTTTCATTGCTGTGGCTGAATGACTTAAAATAATTGAGAGCTCACTGGGCACATGGCCAAAGCTGTGAGCTAGAAAAATCAAATCGTATATGGATTTTTCTCCTTATTCAGCCTACTTGAACCACCTACTGATGCAAAGCCTGGAGGTCACAGGTTGTCATAAAGCTGAATGTGAGATTATTTTAAATGAATCTCATTGAGCTGGCTTAGTTTCATATAAGACTGAGGTGTATTCATTTACCCTAGCTAAGCTCATCTTTTTACAGGGCTTTGTCAGCTCACCTTTCTTTTTTCTGCTCTCAAATTTTTGTCAGTCTGAACCATCCAGTTGCAGAGGACTTGCAGAAGGACCACTCAATGAGCTGTGTTGTGAACAAGAAGGCTCCAAATTCGGTAGTGGCTCAAGGATGCTCTCCCAGGCTGCTGGCTACATCTGCTGCTTGCTTCTTGAAGCATTTCTTCAGCTCAACCTGTTCACTGCCTCCCAAGATGCTTGCCAGGATAAAACCTGCCAGGTGCTTCTAAGATCCTGAGGAATGCACACGAGCTGCCCGTGCCAGCTTTGTTTCCCTGCACGCCTGCAGGAGGAGCATCTGTCTGATGGTGCCTGTGCTCCTGCAGGCACTGAAGTCGTGCAGAGCCTTCTCTGGCTCCAGGAGATCTGTGCAGCCATGGCTGATACCAACGCTCCTCCAACTCTAAAACATCAGCACAGGGAGGAGCAGGGGACGGGAGCTGTGAGCTGACCTGAAAAAGAAATCCTGGATGCTCTCACTTGATTCACCTGCTCTGCCATGAGTGTGGGTTTAGTGCTTTTTTTAGCATGGCACTGTTAAACACAGAGCTTGTGCCTGTCAGCAGAGTTCTAGTTCATTCCCTTTCAATCCTCCTGATTATTTTCCAGGAGGTTATTAAAAAAAAATCTGAAAGGGAAACACACCTGCTAGGTGAAGGCAGATTATTGAAGTGTCAGGAGAAAACCTCCTCCATATGCACTGCAATAAAAGCAAAGACTCTTAAAATAGACTTCCGTGGCTTGCATAATAATTGGAACACCATTTACTGTGGAGACAGCATCAATGTAACTAAGGAAACTTTCCTGTCTGGTGGTGGAGGATGAGGAAATGGAATATCAAAGTGCTTCAATCACTGCTTTAAAACTATAATCTATGTCAGTCACATTGAGAACACATTGTGTGTTCTTTTGCACCATCTGCCCAACAATTGGTTGAACTTAGTCTGAAAGTGATGGAAAAGCAGCCCTCAGTAACTTGAGAAAATGACATTTATCACATTTAATACCTACTGAAGAAAATGTCTGTTAATAAAAGGGCGCACTAAAATAATAATGGAAAATTTCTTTGGGTTTCTGTCTTCATTTCTGTATAAAAGTGGTGATGAAATGCTACCATCTTGCTTGTCAATGTGTAATTGTCTTTTAATGGATGGCTGCTAAGTAGTAATTTTTTCCCTTTTACTGGTTGCAAAGACAAAATCTTTTGATAAAGCTTTCCCAGGCTGGAGGAGGTGAAACTGTTTCACTGTCTTTAATTGGAGATGTACCTTAGATGCATCCTGTGCTTAGGTGAACCTTTCCTGTGCCATCACCTCCACCCCATCCTATGCACAGGTGGCTTTTGTTGAAGCTCAGCACAGAGAATAAATTGTGTGTTGCCTGATAGCGAGTGAAGGAGCATGCACACACCAGGCATTACCATATCACAATGCCAAAACCTGAATAATTCAGAGTGTGAGGGAGCAGCCCTTGATGATTTTGCATTTGTCAGCTATGGCTGCTTTGCCAAGAGTTCCTCTTGCCTGCAGTCTTCCTTGTGTTATTTGGTTTGGGTTTTTTTTCATTGTATTTCAGAGGATAAATTCAGAATATTTTCTGTAAGCTAGTTTTCCTTTGGCGGGTTCAGAGATGAAAATGAATTTTATGGCTAGTGTCAGATCCCCTCAGACACAAAACCACAAAATCACGTTCTAGAGGGCAGGGAAGTGGTGCTGTTTTATCCCATTATTGTCTGCAAGGAAGGTGTCTCAAAGACTTCTTGTATTAAAAATTACAGAAGAGGAATAATTTTTTTTGTCTAAAATCATAATAAGATGACAACATTAACCAGTCAAATCCTGAAATTATTCTAATGAGAGCACGGACTGATGTTCCACGTGGTGATCAGTGCATTTATAAATCACTCAGAGTGCCAGTCACAGAAGGCTGTGCTTGAGCACACCAGTGTTAACTGGAGCCACTGAAGTGTTCCTCTGCACCATGGAAATTCTGTCTCAGAGAAAAGTCTCTTTGCAATTTTTGCTTGTGTTACAGGTCATCTCCATATCACAGTGACTCCACAATATTGAAAAAAGACAGCATTTTTTTTTCTTATCATGTGAATGTGACGTTTTTATTTGTCTTCTTTAGCCTGTGATGCCTGTCAAAAATGAACTCTGAAGGGAAGGGGTGGGGGGAGTCTTAAATATTGAGAGAAATGTAACTTGAGTGAAATCTAATCTGAGTGACATGTTCACCTTCCTATTTCTTTAAAATAAGGAGGGTAAAGGTTCTCTTACAAGTGAGGAAAGCTGAGTTAAGCTCTGCTGGTTTGTCAGCCAGGGTCAGTCCTGGCTGTGTGTCTGAAATTGGTTCAAAGGATGAAGGGCTGGATATTCTGGATCCTTTGGCCTTGTTCTGCAGCATGGGTGCTCAAAGCACGAGTATTGGCCAGGGCAGACAAAAGTAAAAATGACTGCATTGCTGTCTGAATGTGCAGAATGGCAAATGCAATGAAAGGCAGGAGAAGCTCCTTTTCATTTTGCAACTTAAATGTTAAACTTCTAAAGTTCTGTAAGTTCTCATTTTTGCACTTGAGGGAGAGTAACAGCCATGGAAGGTGTCACAAAAGAAAGATGGAAATTGTGGCTCTCTTAGCTTTTCATGTACTGTCTATGATGTAAAAGGCTTGCCCTGGAAGGGCATTTCACCAAAACAGGTGCTTGGTGTTTCTGAGCAAGCTCAGGTTTAACATTATTGCAGCTCTCTCACTATCAGGCAATGGTGTTAGTCTGCAGTAGGAAAACTTTGCAGTTCCAGCTGTAAGCAGGAGAGAAAAGCAGCAGTGTTTCCAGCCAGTGCTCATGGATTTCGTGTTTACACGTGGTCAGTGGAAGCTGCCCTCTGGGAAAGATAAATCTTCACCTTTTTGCACTGTCTCATAACCAGTGGAGGGCAAACCTGTCCTGCACAGGACTTTTCCAGTTCAGTGATTGCAGACCTCACTTCTTCATACTTGATCTGTCAGCTATGTCTGACATTTTTTTTCTTTAACTGATGCAATGAAATTTACTGCCCATTAAGTTTCTTTATGAATGAGCTCTGCTTCCCTCAAAGAAAAATGTGTAAATACACCCCCTAATTTACACTTTTGCCAAATATTTCACGTTCCAACCCAGCCAGCTTTGACCAGTTGATGAAATTGTTGGTCTCTGATGCAGATTCATTCAAAGAAAGCAGTCTAGTGAAATGCAAAGGCAAAGCCCAGCAGCAGTGATGCATAAATTAGTGGTGTTAAGCCTGCTTTAGCCTCCATCTGTGTTCTCTTTCAGCTCTGCTAGATATTTATTTAGCAGGAAGATAAAGGAAAAAAAAAAATCAGCTTTTGGTGATGGCATCTAGCAAGATTTGAGTCAGGGTTCTAGATTTCTCCTGCCAGTGACAGTGGTTATGATGTGACATTTGTGGCAAACTCAGTGCTTCTCCCACCTTATGAATTAAAATAGATAATTGAGAGGTTTTTCCCTGGTTTTATTGTTGGTCTTCACTTGGCACAGTATTTTTTTACAGTTAGGTTTAATCTGATTTAGCTGCCTAAGGAACACGTTAAAACTTGTAAAACATTGCAGGAATTCTCAATGCTGATGGTGGGGAAAATGGAATAATACAATAGGAATGAGCGAGAGGAGGATCTGAAGGGGAAATCCTCTTTTTGAAGGACAACTAAAAACAGAATCTCTAAGCACAACTTTTTTTTTGGCCAATTCTAAAACTTTAGATTTTTGGTGTCAGAACTATCTTTTTCTATAAATAATTACCCACATAAATAATGTATAAATAATGTAAATATATATTATTTATTATAAATAATAATGCTACTGTAGCATATGTTAATCTGGGGTATCATTCCTATCATAAGCAGAATACAGCCAAGGATTTATTTATGTAGGGAATAGTCAGATTCGTGGTCTCTTGTACACATGAGACTGTAAAGCCTTCCATGGAAGGTGATGGAAGCCTTCACTGTTACATTAGAACTAAAAAAAGAGTCTAAAATAAGGGATGCAACCCAGCTGCTGCTATTCCCAGCCCTGCACAGCTGCAGAGGGGAACACCTCCACTGCCCAAATTTGGGTTAACACAGCTGTCAGCCCCAGCTCTGCTGTTTAACTCTCACCCTCTCTGCCTGCTACTCCACGTTTTTTTGAAAGCTGTGTGCCTGGTGGCATCGATGGGTTTTGTGTATTTTCCCACTGCACCATCAAGTTTCAGTGTTTCCTAAATTCTAGTCCAAAGCCTGGGGAAGCTTTGCCCTTTTGCCTTTTTTCCATTCCTTCTTGCCTTCTGGAGGAACACCTGCTGTCTTAGGGGACCCCTGTGTGGACTGGAGAGGCTGTTTTGCTATAAAGGAATCCAGAATTCAGCTCCTTGTCCAATAAACAAAGCAAGGAAATACAGGATGTGTTCTCCAACAGGGCAAGAACTTTTCATCTGATCTGGTAGGAAAGATTTTCTCTTTTTAGTTCATGAAGATGGATGTGAATTATGGGATGTCTTATGTCTTGATTTAGGGTATTTATTATATCTGGCTTGAAGGTTGAAAGTAAATGTTTCTGTTTTTTTCTAAAAGCTCAGGCTTTGAGCTACAGCAAAGTGTGGGAGTTTTCCCCCTCTCTGATCGTGTTGCTTAGTTTTGTTTTAAAACCATGACAGATTTACTATGTTTCAAAAAGTCTTGTTAATATCCTACAGGATTGTGAACAGACTCTTGGGTTTTTTGGTTTTTTTTTACTAAATTAGACCGCAGAGTCTTTCATTTATACAGGAAGCAAGTATGGATTTTGATTGGTTTCTTTTTATTTCACTCTAAGAATGTCAAGAATTTAGAAGTAACACAGCATTAGAATGAGCTCTCAGTTACAATGGTAATCAAATAATATATTGATTTTTTTGTTTGTTTAAGTAAAAATGCTTTTTTCCACAAAAAAAGCCTTTCTGTGCAACAGCTTGGAGGGGAGGAGAAACATATTTAGTTTTTAGGCAAAGGCTTTAATGTCAGATTAAAGACTATGCTTTTCATCTTTGTTGAAAGGAAAGAAATTAATATTTCTCAACGAGTTATTAATTCTATTTGTGCTGATGTTGCCCAAAGGTAATGGTTTTTAAGGAAATAATGTAATTATTGTAGTCATATTTGTCGCTACATTTTTTTAAAAAACATGATTTGTATAAATTGGTATCTTTATGGCAGATATTAATTAGTTTGAAAATTTTTCTGCTCCCTATTGTACCAATATTCTCCAGCCTTTGACCAATAATTGATGTTTTGTCTGTCTGTGACAGTGCTGGAGATAAAATTTGGATCTGTGAACCAATGGAAGCTCTTTTCTGCACATACCCTCACTGCAGAAAAGAAAGAATCTTTTTTCTTGCTGCTGGATTGACGTGTGTTGCCTCATTTAACCAAACCAGAATAATGGAGCATTGCTGGATTCTGGAGATATTCCTGGGCTCTTTGACCAGGCACAGGGAAGTGGAAAACCTGCTTTAACAAAGGGAGCTGGCAGCACTTTGCTTTTACTCCTCCCTTTCTGTTTGCCACAGACATTAAGTTACTTTGCATTAAGAAAATAACAAAAACAACAAACACCTCCCCCCCCCAAATCAAGGAAAGTTATTTCCTGTAACTCCCAATAACAAAGAAAGAAAAAAAAAATGAGGCCAGGAGGACTGGCTCACTTTTTAAAACAATTTTCTTAGGGGCTTGGCATTTATTTTGCCCTTGAAGGCTAAAGGACATTGAACTCTTCTGTTCAGGCCTTGTAAAAAGGACCTTGCAGTGGAACTTTCAGGATGGTGCAATATCAGTTTGGCTTTTCTGAAAAACAGAAGAAGTCTAAGTTGCTAGGACAGTAGGAGAATCACTGCCTGTTTCAGTAGTTCTTGTCTTTGGCACAAACTGGCCATAAAACATGTTCCCTAACAGATGTCCTATTTCAAAACACCACTCACCTTATTGCTGTATGCTGAGTGCTTCCAATGCCACTGGATTGTCACAGTGCACTTACAAGCACGACAACTACTGACAGAAATGCTAAATGATGAGCTGCTTCAGAGTTTGTGTAGCAACCAGAGGTCCTGTTTCATGAGAATCCCACTGGAAATAACTCCCAAATTCTGCCTACCTGTTTTTCCCATAATCAGAAACTGCAACTGGAATCAGCTCTGCTCATAGCAGGTAGCAGTGTGTTCTGCAGCCTGGCATCCCTGAGCTCTGCAGATATTTCACAGAAATATTATTTGACTGATGAGTCATCCTCAGAACACAGCACTGTAATGAAATAATGCTTGTCATGTGATGGATAAATCTAAGTTAAAACTGTTGGAAATTGCTTGAGCTGGGAGTATAATTGCATTGAAACATGTTTGGGGTTTTTTTCCCCCAAGTCTTTTACAGCAAGAAGCAAAATAGATGAATATCACCAGGAAATAAACATCAGATTAGATGTTGCTCTTTAGTCCTACCAGTGGTCCTTGCTTCCCCTTTGCTCTTCCAATTTCACTGTAAAAGGTTCCAATACCGGTTTTATGTGTTTCCCACCATAAAATCAGAATGTGAATCCTGGTTCTGCACCATTTGTTCAGCTGGGAAATCCAGCGGCAGGAGGAGGACCCTCCCAAAACTGACATCGATTCTCAGAGTTCCAAACCTTGTTTCTGAAACATTTGCAGCAGAACCTTTCTGTGCACCCCGGTGAAAGAAACAGAAGCTTGTTTGGGCAGGCCCTGCAGGGGTGGGGTTGCTGCAAATAATGTGAGCCTTGGGCAGAGTTTCTGTTGCTAAAATAGCTATATTACTTACAATCTACACAGAAAGAGTGTCTGCTGTAATTCCCACACTTTGCAGTTTGTATTGCACGTTTTTATCAGCAGCTGGGTACAAACACCACCAGTTCAGTGGAATTGGTGTTTAGCACAGGGCTGCTCACAGGTGCCAGGCTGCAGTTCCTGAGGATGGATGTCAGCTACACTGTTCTCTTGATGCTGATTAAGATTTCATCTCTTCCAGTCCCAATGGTTTTGGCAAGAGGCCAGTGGAATGTAATCCTACAGAGGAAATTATCTAACAAAGCCATAAAACAGGGCAGTGAAAATGTGTAGCTGAGATGCTCTAAGGAGGAAGAGGTGTGGTACAATTTAAACAGATTGAACCTTACTCTCAAACTCCTGTGGTTTGTAACTTCTTTGAACTGTGTAGGCTGGACTTCTGAATATCCTTTATTCACGAAATTTCCACAGTAAAGCCACCCTGCAGTTGACGTTGTCATTTAAATAACAGCAAGAATTCCTCAAGTCCTCTTGAGCTCACACATTCTGTTCTAGACTCCAGTCATGTTTTTAGGGAAGTTTTCTGTGGGGTAGAAGAGACTGTTCCAGTAATTATAAAGCAAATAGGATAAAGAACAGGAAGGTAAACTGGAATATCTGCATAGGAAAATTCAGCTGCTTGTTTCTTTAGATGATCTTGCAGTATTGCTGCCTGGTGGTTATTATTCTGTGAGTGAGCATGCTGTGTGTTGAACTTAGAGAACCAAATAGAAATTCATGCCCTTTCCTGCCTTGAGCTGTATAAAAGTAGGTGGTTTTTATAAAAAAATAAATATTTTTTCTTAGGGTGCAGGCTACTTAAGACCAAAAAAGGAATAAACAGTTTGGTATTGAAATTGGCAATGAACAAACCATTAGCAATAACCACCATGTAAATCCTGTTTATTCTTGAACTTGACTAGAAAAGACAATTCAAGGAAGGGTGAAACCACTTCAGCACGTTAAAAACAAAGTTCTTCCTTGCAGTCCTCCTGTCAAAAAAATCCTTGGGATTTTCATAATCTCGTTATGTGATCATTTGAGTGAAAGCTGTGGGTTAGGGAACTGCTGGGTGCCTGTTACAAAATACACTTTGTAGCTTTTCTTTGGCCTGAAGAAGGCGTGGATTGTGTGTGTGTGTTGTGCTGATAACAATTCAAGCTGTAAATTCAGCTGTAAATAACGCTGCAGCTGGAGCCTAGACCTGGCTGGATGTGAAGCCAGCTTCTAGACTGGAAATCTTCCAAATTCTGTCTTGTTTCTACCTCTTCAGTGCTTGTTTGGTTCTGCTGAACCCCGTAAAGCCAGTGCATTTTAAATTTTTGGAGTGTTTCGTTTTTTTTTTTTCTTTTTTTTTGATGAGTACAAGTCATTATTTAAAAATGAACTTAATAAGTTGTCTGAAGCTTATGCTTAGAAATATTCTCCTCAGCAGCTCTAAAATCTGGAGTTCTACCACACTCAAGACATTCCTAGAAATTTGTGAATTATGGATGGGGTGATCTCCCCTTGCTGGTACTGCAATGGCTGTTGAAAAATCTCTTGGCCCTCATCCAGGGCTTCCTTTCCTGTGCTAACTCCTGTGAGCATCTCTCTTAGTTGTGTAAACAAAAGGGAAGTCTTTTGGAAGCACTAATATACTGCTGCATGAGTGCTGGTGTCACAGAGCCCAGCCTGGGACCCATCCCCAGCCTGGCACCTGCAGCCAAACCCTCATCACCCCTTCTGGGAAAAAAAAAATCTTCCTAATATCCAACCAAAACATCACCTGGCACACCCTAAAACCCCTTTGTTTTGCACCTGCTCTCCCTTGCCCACCTGGCTGGAGCCTGGCACTGAGCTGGGGGCAGCAGAAGAGGCTGTGCCAGGGAGTGCTGCTCAACTTTTAGGATGTTCAGAGGGGCTCCTCTCCTGATTCTTTCCATCCACACATTAAAGAAGAAAGCAGCAGCTCAGGAAATACCTGGTTCATGTCACAGACAGCTGGTACAAGAGGAAAGGTCATGAAATTGAGTGTGGAAAAGGCTGAGACTGGAAAGTGGAGGATGATTTGTTCTGGAAGAGCTTTTCAGGAAGCACAGGCTCTGCCCTTTGAAGATGCACTTGGAGCTGCACACACAAGGCACTTCGAGGATGGGGCTGCTGTGGCAGCAGGACAATCTCCAGGCCCCCTCCAGTCCTAGAGCCCTCAAAGCAGAGGAGAATGGAACTCCAAAGTGACAGAAATTGTCTCTGAATGCTGTGATGTGACACAATCACAGGCATACAGGCATAGATAACAATGATACAGGCAGTGAGAGCAACTTCAGAGAGAGAATGAGCACAGGCAGTCAGCTGAGACACTTCTGAGGACATTTTTCAGGCAAACAAAAAAACAGATGTAGCTCCACACTCTGTTTCCTCTTGAGAGAAATCACAGGAGTGCAACAAACAGGGGAGTCCCACAGGTCCCAGTGCTGTTGGTATCTGGAGTTTGGATTTGGAGCACAGAAGTTTTGGGCCAAGATTTAGGAATGGTGCTCAGGAGGGACACAGAGCTGGACTGAGAGCCTGTGGCAGGGATGGAGCTGCATGCAGGACACGCTGTCTCTGGGGCACAGAGCCAGGAGCAGAGCAGGCTCTGCAGCTCTGGGAAGCTCTGGGGAGAGAGGCTGAGGGCACTTGGTGTGTTCAGCTGGAGGACAGGAGACCTCGTTGTCTGTTTACATTTTTCTCAAAATCTGTAGCAACTTCAGGCCAAACCACCCCAAAAAGAGCAAGGTGAAGGGGTGGAGGGGGTTGCCTGTGGCTGGATGCCAGGTGCACACTAAGCCACTCTATCACTCCCTTTCCCAACGGGACAGGGAGAGAATAAGGACAACCAGCAGGGTGAGAGAAGGCAGTTTGATTAGAGGAAGGAAGTAACAAGACAGAATGTGTGTGTGCATAAGCTAAGGAAGGAAAAGTCAGTCTGTGTTTCCCCTTGGCAGGGATGTTTGGGAAGCAGGGCCCCAGCACGTGGGATGGTTTCTCAGGAGGCAAATATTGAGGAATCACAAATGCTTCCCCTTCCTCCTCTCTCCCAGAGCTCATACCTGAGCTGAAGTCACAGGGGATACGGAATATCCCTCGGGATAATGTGGATCAGCCATACACCAGGCTGTTCTCAGCACCCACTGATGCCAAGCACAGCACCCTGAGTGAGCCAGGGCTGTGAACCCGAGCTCAGCCAGACCCAGCATAGGGCTTACCAAAATGTGAGCTGCCAGCAGTGCAGGACCATTCCCTCTGCAGCTCATCAGGGCAGCTCTGCAGCAGGCACAGGTGTTTTGTTAGACATTCTTGGAGCAGTGTGATATATTCCAGCCAAAGCAAATAAAACTTCCATCTCATCTCATACTGTGAGAGCTGTTGTAATACCAAGCTGGACTGAAAGCTTTCTTGCTGTGGAATCATTTCGTTTAAAAATGGCAAAAGGGCTTTGTTTTGTGTTTCAGGGTGCTGGTGGTGGTGGTTGTGGTTTTTATGCAGCAAAAGGATCAGAAAAAAGATAACTTCTGGATGTCACCAAATCCTTTAAAAACCAACCAAACAAAACTGCATCCAAAGCAGAAGACCTTTTCATCTAAGAAAGAGAATTAACTACTAACATAGTCAAGGTATTTGAAGGTGAATTGTTTGTTTGCTTAAGCTACGGCTGCAGTGCCTGATGAAATGTGTCATATGGAAAATTGTTCCAGCAGTCTCAACTTCTAGAAACTCATGTTTCAGCTAAATTATACATTTGGATGTAAATTTGGCAAAAGAGCATCAACAGAGGCTTTTGTGCATTTACTCTAACCACTGAAGGACAGCTGGCCAAATCTCACCTCTAAAAGGATTTGAATAATGTTAATTGGGAAATGGAAGAGTTAAACCAATTGATTTCACCATTGTCCTTCAATGGTGTCTGTCCTACCTTACATTAAACCACTAAAGCAGAATCATAGAACTTTTTATAATTTCTGGTTGAACAATAAACTGAACCTACAGAAGTAATTAATTCTTTCTGACCATCAATTTGAATTAAAAAGGTCATCTACTTTTATGTTCCATTTTCTCTGTTTTGAGTTTACAGTCACTTCTGAGGTTCTACCCTTCTAATCCTCAGTAGTGGTTTCATTAACTCTCTTTACTCTGGCGTAATGCTCTTGAATGCTTCAGTGTCAATTCCTCTGAAATAGTATGAAGATCCAAGCCTTCAGAAAAGAAAGAATTTGGAATAAATAATCACCTCCTGTCTTGCAGGAATGGGAGGAACAGGAGTATTGCAGATTTTTGGGCTTCTTTTAAGGAATTTCTGTCTAGCAAAGTAATTCTCTAATGATCAATTGAAGGAAGTAACTTTCCACCTATTTCCAGATTTTTTTTTTTTGAGACATCAGAGAACATGGATAATGATGACAGTTGGTGCTGGATTTAATTGGTATTTGGGCTGCAAAGCCTTCCTAGGAGTTTGTTCTCCATTATGCTTAAGGAGAAGCTCCATTCATGCATTAAAAATTAATTAGGACAGAAAGGACAAAGAATAGGAAGAAATCATCAGTTTCCAAAGAGAAGACAGTCATGAGCAGGGGAGGTGGGGATCTGCATCGTTCAGCATGTGTAGATGTGATCAGACAAGCATGTAAATAGTGAAGGTGCCACAGGCTCAGTAACTTCTAAAGCCAGGAGTTTAAAGCCAAAAGATGGGAGAAGCCATGACCCCGAATGACAGCTTGATGAAACAGCAAAATGACAAGAAGTAATTGAAGTATGGAGTGATTGAAGTCATGTGAGAAGGGGCTGCACGTCTGAGACTCACACTGGCCAAGAAGGGGGTCTGGGACAGGTCTGTGCAACCTGTTGTGTTCCTTTGGAATATGAGACTGTACCAGTGCACAGTTTGGGAATTGGTGATTGCTGCACAGATAGTGTAAGCAATCACTTGCAGCCACTGACACAGACAGCCTTTAAGCCATTACATTTGTTGAAGCTTTTCCAGGCAAAGTCTGGCAAGAGGACTATTCTTGTCCCTCAGTATTCAGAGCTAGACAGTATTTGGAAAGAAGATATTTGGCTGCCTCAGTTCTTGTTTGACGTAGTACAATGATTTGTACTACTATAGTTAAAGATAGAAAAAAACAGCATTGAGGGATTGTTTGAGAAAGCCAAGATTTCTAGATGTCAAAAATTATTTTGCATTTAGTCTTCTTTTTTTAAATTTATTTGTTTAAATATAAAAAGATTCAGAGATTGAGTGGGCTGCAATCTCTGGAAATCTGTTTCAAATGTTTCCAAGGTGTGACACCCCAAAATGAAGAGACCTGAAGTTGCTCAGGGACAAGGTTGTCAGAGGTGCAGGGTGTAGACATATGACAGCTTTGAGGAGAACAGAACATAATGCTTCTCTGAGAAACTGTAGACATGCCACTCGCAAAGGACCATATGTTGCATCTTTTACTCCTGCTGGTGAATTGCTGGTCACACATGAGTCACTTGAGATGGATTAACTGAGAGTTTTGTGGCAAAAAACCGGTGCAGTGTAATGCTGCCAGAAAAAAAGAAATCACACCAGCGCATAAAAGTAATGAATACAGCAGCATAGCAGAGATCAATTACAGTATGAAGGGATTTTTGATGGCTTTGATAGAAAAACATTTTGGAAAGACAAATGGACAAGATAAGCCTGGCAAACACTGAGAATGGAAAATGCCATCTGGAAACAGAAAATGCAGACATAAATTTTATAGCAACTGTATCAGGGAGACGGAAAATGCCTTCTAAGCCACGAGTCTGGTGATGGAGAAATCACCACACACCCATGTGCCCCTAGCTCTTGCAGGTTGCTTTTTAATCTAAGTGTCCAGTAGATGTTGCCATGTTCATCCTGGCTCTGTTCTGTTCATTTGCATGAGATGTTTTCTTTTTCTCATTGATTTGTGTGCAGTGAGAGCTCAGTCCAGAAGGGAGGATGAGGGCTCCAGCACATTCTGTGGGTGACACTAAGTTGGGTGGGAATGTTGATCTGCTGGAGGGAGGGAGGCTCTGCAGAGGGATGGGCTGAGGCCGAGAGTGTAAGGTTTAACAAAGCCAGGTTCTGGATCCTGTCCTTGGGTCACAACAACCCCATCCTTTGCTACAGGCTGGGGACAGAATGGCTGCACAGTGGCCAGGGAAAAGGACCTGGGGGTGCTGGTCAAGAGCTGCTGAGCATGAGCCAGCTGTGCCCAGGTGGGCAGGGACCCCTGGCCTGTATCAGCCCTGGTGTGGCCAGCAGGAGCAGGGCAGGGACTGTCCCCTGTGCTGGGCACTGCTGGGGACACACCTCGAGTGCTGTGTCCAGTTCTGGGCCCCTCAGCTCAGGAAGGACAGGGAGGGGCTGGAGCCAGCCCAGAGAGGGGCAATAAAACTTATAGAGGGTCTGGAGGAGCAGCTGAGGGAGCTGGGGTTGTTTATCCTGGAGAAAAGGAGGCTCAGGGGACACCTCATCACTGTCCAGAACTGCCTGACAGGAGGGGAGAGCCAGGAAATTTGGGATACTCTTCACTAAGGAGAGCCTGGACCAAAGGAGGCTCAGGGGACACCTCATCACTGTCCAGAACTGCCTGACAGGAGGGGAGAGCCAGGGGGGATCGGCCTCTTCTCATAGGAAACAGTGACAGGATGAGAGGACACGGCCTCCAGCTGTGCCAGGGGAGGCTCAGGTTGGACACCAGGAGGAATTTCCTCACTGAAAGGATTGTTGAGCACTGGAAGGGGCTGCCCAGGGAGGTGCTGGAGTCCCCATCCCTGCAGGTGTTCACTAAACAAGTAGATGTGGTGCTTGGTGCCAAGGTGCTGTTCATCAAGGGTGATCAGTGGATGATCTCAGAGGTCTTTTCCAACCTCAGTGCCTCTGTGACCCATGGATGTCAGTGATGGGAATGCCACTGGGTCTGTGTTGGACACAATTCCCTCTCCTCCCTGGAGGCTGCAGTGCCACGTGCAGCTGAGTTTTGCTGTAGTCGTGCTTTGCTGAGCAGTCTTTGCAAAGCAGTGAAAAACGAGGAGTCCTGCATGACCCGAATGATCTGGGGATTGCTGCAGGTGTCACGAAGGGTGATGTGGAACAGAGCCAGGGTAAACTGAAAAGTGGTGATTTCTAAATGAGGAATGGAAAAGATGGCAGGGAGGAATAGTGAAGGGACAGAGCAGATATGGACCCAAAGAAGGCAAGGGAGAGACAAAGAGAAAAGGATGTAAGAGGAGTAAGGATTAGGAGAATGTGCCCCAGCATAACAAGGAAAAGTAGTTTCTGTTTTTCTCTTGTCTTCCTCCATCCTACTTTTCATTCATTCATTTTTTTCCTCAATTTTTCTTCCTTTGGTTTTGTTTTGCATTCAGTTCCAATTCATTATCTTACCACATCCACTTACCAAATCCCTTAGTCCAAACTCAGCTCCAGAAAATACAGAGGCATCTCTGCAATTCCTGCATATGTCTTTTTATGGTTTAATAGAAGTTTAAGATCGGTTTAAAATCAGTACTAGTGATGACAATAAATACCAAATTTCCCTGGGGACTCAACACCTGACCTTTATCATCAAAACAGAGAAAGGTGCCTCTTTTGAGGAGCTAAACCCCCAGTTTTATATTTTGAATTGTTGGGAAGATCTCATCTGCAGAAGGGGTAATCTCTGCTTGAGATGGACAGGTCTTGATTTGTGTGTGCAGGCTCAGACATCAGAGCTTCCAAAAAAATTACTTCTCAGAGTAATTCAGACTTTCCTAAATTTATTTAGTCATTTCTCTCCACAGTGTAAAATGCTGTGTTGCTTAGTGAGTGCCTCTGGAATTTTTTATCACCTTTCCAAACAAAAGATGTGATAATCATGGGTGAGAGGGAAGAAATAATAGAAGAAAATCTCCTCAGACTAGATAATAATGGAGATGATATCTCCACAAACTAATAGGATTTCAGCTAAGAATCTGAATAGAATGTGACAAAAATAAAGTTTAAAAGTTAAGCTTTTCCACTGATTTCTAACAAGGTGTAAGAAACTTGTTCTTATAAAATGGGGTAAGTATTTTTGGTTCTGATGTTTCAAGTACCATCTTACATGTAAAAATGTTTCAACCTGCATCAAAATGCAGCAATAAAAATACAGTTTTAAACATTTCCCTTCCTGCAATGGACTGTAATGATAAGTAAGAAATACTAACTGAATTACCTTCCAGCTGCCACTTACCTTGCATTATTTACTGGATTGTGAGGTTGATATTTCCTCAGCACCGTTTGGAATGGTGCCCTATTACAGCAGGGTAGTTGGGGGAAATCTGCATTAAAGCCTGTAACATACCTGTTTAAAGAAACGTGAAATAATTGGCATAGCATGACATAGCACAGCAGCATCAGGACAAGGATAAAATCGAGACATGTATTTTAATAACCTGCACAGTAGATGGTACTGCCTCAAGCTTAAATACCTGAAGCAGAAAACACCACTTTGATTTAAGAGAAAATATTTCATAGACCTTGTGCTCCCCTATAATTTAAATGTTCAAAAAAGAAACATTTAAGGGTTTTACCACCTAATTTTCTCCTTGACTACAATATGAAGCTGGCAGCATTTCTATTCTCTTATTGTTCCTTTTCCTGTTTTTGTTCCCATTAAATTATTAAAGTGGACTGCTTATGTATTTATGTAATATGTTGCACGAAGGGGTCTCATCTGGATTGTAATACTAAACACTAAATCAAAATGACAAAACCAACCAATTTCTAAATGGCATACACTTGGATACCTCCAACTTTGTATAAACCCATAAAAGAAGACTTTTAAAGAGACCTGTTTAAGATATTATTACCAGAGGCATGAAAGCAAGAGCATTTTTTTGTATATCAAAGCATCTGGAGGTTTTGCTATGAAGTCAGTTTTACAAGTAGCTTCAGTAAAATCAAGGCTCAAGTTAGGAGACAGGAGTGCAGCTTTGGCAGTAGGAGAATGTTGTTATAAATGAAAATATATTTTAAACATGATCAGATGGAAACAAAATGCTAATCAGATGGGAACAAAAGGCTAAAGAACTATTAATAGTTACTGTAGGTTAATCAATTATGTACTGTTATAAGCAACCTATTAAGGCTGTGAGACATATCCATCTTTTTTCCAAATGCTTGTGTCACTTATGGATGTGCTTACAGCCATTAGTAACAAGTACTATTCATATTTTTTTATAAAAGCAGTGCTTAGTATTTTACATATTTCCATGGAAATTATGACTTATTCATGCTTGTTACTTATCCCTTACCTGGACTGATTTCAGATAAGTTGTGCTTTAAATTGAGAAGTCTGAGACTAAGTCCTGGATTCTGCCTAAATTGCTGAAGAATTCATATTTTGTGACTGCAGGCAAGGTTTACAAAGATTAAAGGAAGTCTAGGTAACACTATTATTAAAGGCTTCAGCCACAGCACTTCCTGCTCTGGGTTGGTACCAGAAGCAAAGCTGTAACACTGAAGTGTTACACAAAGATAGGAAATGGGAAAATAAATGATGGTGTAGACAAACACTCATTGCAGACTAATGGATTAACTGATTTACAGGGTGGAACTGCTCCGACATATTCTGTCGGTGTTTTGTCTTTTACAAAGCTTGAACTTGTTCATTGACTGCTTTGTCCAGCAAACTTACCCGTAATATTGAAAATATTTTTTCTTAAAATGTAAATATTGTTTTCTCATTCAAATACCTTGTGCTCTATATTCTAATTTCCAAGGGAGCTCTCTGAGGCTCACCTCTTCTAATGTCAGCACAGTACTTTTAAACTGGCCAAAATTTCAGTTGGTTTTCAGAGAGGCTCAGAAGACTGAGGGGGCAGTTTGTTTTCCCAGCTTTGCTGGCAGAGCTGACTGCAGCTTCTGTTGGTGCTGGTCTGTGTGTGTGAGCACTCGTCATTTTTACTGTTTCTATGGAGTACCAGCGGATGGAAAGGAAGAAGTCATTCTGCCTTTTGGCAGGACACTTGTCTGCCTTCTCTCTTGAACACTGGGTCTTGCTTGCAATTAATTTAAAAATAACACCCCCAAGACCTAAGACAAATCATCTGCTTTTACTTCTGTTGAGACGTTGCAATGTGCATTGGAGCTGTTGAAGGGTTTGAACGCTCACATGTTTATGCTTCAGAGTAGTCAGTGCTGGGACCTTGCTGGGCTTTCTGCACACGGGCAAACCCCGGGATCAGCTCTGGGGCGTGACTGCACGGTGCAGCCAAGCCACAGCATTCGATATTCCTGCTTTCATTGGATAAGCGTTCAAAATAATTTTAGAATGTTAATTAACACGTGCCTCATTGTTTCTAATACTGGATGTGCCAGTTACATTTCTGTCTCGCTACTATCAAAAGAAAATGATCTCATACAGTACAAAAGTCCCTATTTAATAGGAATGGAAAAGATTCATCACGTGCCTTTCTCTCAAATCAGTGAGATTTCATATTGAGAGGAATTTGCCTTTTTAATGTGTTTTCAAAAATAATGTAAAATGTGAAGAGAGGAAAGCAGCAGGGGTATGCCGAGCTAAATGGCGATTTCCTGATGCTGGCCCTGATCCTGAAGCTAATTGTGGCTGTTCCCGGATAGAGCGTGTCCCTGGAGCTGGGGGAGGCGATGAACGGAGGGATGCGGGGCTGCCGGTGTGGATGCTCGCTGTTCGCAGCCCAAGCCCGGCGGGGAGCGGGCACGCCGAGGGGCTCAGAGCCGGGCACATCGCAGGGCTGGCTGGTCGCCAGGAGCCCGTCTCCGGTGCCACCCCCGAGACAGACGGAGCGCGGCTGTCACAGCCCCCAGCACAGAGAACGGCACCGCCGGCTGCTCCCGGGATCGGGAACCTCGGCAGCGCCCCGGGAGCGGCTGGGACAGAGGGAGAGAGGGAGGGAGAGAGAGAGAGAAGGAGGGAGAGAAGGTAGGAGGGAGAGAGAGAAGGAGGGAGAGAAGGAGAGAGAGAAGGTAGGAGAGAGAGAGAGAGAAGGAGGGAGAGAGGAAAGAAGGGAGGGAGGAAAAAAGGGAGGGAGAGAGGAAAACAGGGAGGGAGAGAGGGAAGGAGGGAGAGAGGGAGAGAAGCAAGCAGGGAAGTAGGCAGGGAGGGAAGGAGAGAGGCAGGGAGGGAAGCGCAAGCAGGGAAGGAAGCAAGCAGGGAAGCAGAGAAGGAAGCAGGGACGCACGCAGACAGGCAGGCATGGAGGGAAGCAGAGAAGCAGGCAGGCAGAGAAGAAAGCAGAGAAGCAGGCAGGCAGGCACGGAGGGAAGCAGAAGAGAAGCAGAGAAGCAGGCAGGCAGGCACGGAGGGAAGCAGAAGAGAAGCAGAGAAGCAGGCAGGCACGGAGGGAAGCAGAGAAGCAGAGAAGCAGGCAGGCACGGAGGGAAGCAGAGAAGCAGAGAAGCAGGCAGGCAGGCACGGAGGGAAGCAGAAGAGAAGCACAGAAGCAGGCAGGCAGGCACGGAGGGAAGCAGAGAAGCACAGAAGCAGGCAGGCAGGCAGGCGCCAGTGGGTGCCGAGCCAGCTGCCCGTGAGTCCCGGCGCGTCCCCGCCCCGCGGCCCCGCTGCCATTGGAGCCGGGCGCTGTCAGTCGGGCCAGCCCCGCTCCCGGCGGGCTCCCAGGGCTCCTAGCCCGGCTCCCGCCTCTTCCAGTGCTCCCAGTCCCACTCCTGGCGGGCTCCCGGCTCTCCCGGCCCCGCAGTGGCGGTGGCAGTGGCAGTGACAGTGACAGTGGCAGTGACGGTGGCAGTGCGCGGGGCCGGGGCGCGGGGCTGGCGGTGATGCCCGGGGCGGTGCCTGGGGCTCCGGGCACGCCTCGCTGGCTGCTGCCGGCATCGCAAACTTTGGGCTCTTCCCCTGCACTCGCAGCCAGCATTCTAATCGCCAGCCCTCCCCGCCCCCGCCTCTCCTGCTAGGTAGGCGACAAGTATTTTTTTATTCTGTGGAGCGGAGAACTTTGTGCATGGAGATGGACTGACTTCGGAGTGGTCTCCGTTTCGGGGAAAGGGGGGGAAAAAGGATTTCTTTTCATCGCGGCTCATTTTTGTTTTCTGGATCACAGGATTTTTGGAGCTATATGGAGGGATCTCAGGATGGTGTGCACCAGGAAAACCAAAACTTTAGTGTCCACTTGCGTGATTTTGAGTGGAATGACTAACATCGTCTGCCTGCTGTACGTGGGCTGGGTCACCAACTACATTGCCAGTGTTTATGTGAAAGTGCAGGAGCCGATCTCAGAAAAAAAGTTAGAGGAAGACAAAGGGGACACTTTAAGGATTATAGAAAGGCTGGACCATTTGGAAAATGTCATCAAGCAGCACATCCAAGGTACCACCTCACGCCGGCTCGCTCGCCCTCCTCTCCATCCCCTCCCGCTGTGTCGGCTGCGTGTGCGTGTGTCGCGTCTGTCGCGATCGGCGGAGCCGGCGACAGCCGGGGGAGCCCGGGGCAGCCGGGGAGCCCTCCCGGAGCCCGGCTGGAGCCCCGGGCAGCCGGGGGAGCCCTCCCGGAGCCCGGCTGGAGCCCCGGGCAGCCGGGGGAGCCCTCCCGGAGCCCGGCTGGAGCCATCCCGGAGCCTTCCCGGAGCCCGGCTAGAGCCCTCCCGGAGCCCTCCGGATCCGGGGGAGCCCTCTCGGAGCCCGGCTGGAGCCTCCCCGGAGCCCGGAGAGCCGGGGGAGCCCTCCCGGATCCCTCCTGGACCCTCCGGGACCTTCCCGGACCCTCCTAAGCCGCCCCCACCCGGGGGCTCGCCCCGGGGCTGGAGCTCAGCTCAGCTCCCTGCCTGCCTGTGCCTTCCCCAAGCAGGGGTCCCCAAGCAGACCCGCTTCCCATCTTGCTGTTCTCGTATTTTTATTTATTTATGTATTTATTTATTTTTATTTCTGTTTGTTGTATTTTCAAAATGGTTTGCTGCCGCTAGTGGAATTCTTGCTCTCCTCCCCCCTTTAAGCCTGACTCTGCTAATCCGTGCTGAGTCTCTGTGTTCCTTGGGATGATGAAGGTTTTTTTCCCTTAGTGCCCGGAGCCTCTTGGGATTATAACTGGGGCGATCTCTCTTTGTGTAATGCCTTTTAATTTGATGGCCTTTTTATGGGTGCCCTGGGAGAAGGGTTGAAGTGGGGAGGCACTGGGACGGAATATGATTATTTCCTGTGAGTTTGGGATTTTACATGACTTTTGCTTTACTGGGGGATCTTTAGTGTCTTCCTTTATATTTTCATCATCTGCCTGGCATCATATCATCATCCTCTCAGCCTGCCAATGATTTGGGTGGTAAGGAGACTTGGGGGTAGGTGAGAACCTGTACAAAATCTACAGGAACTATCTTTCTCTACTTCTGCATAACCTCCACGGAATGGAGGTTCTAGTGTTCTAGTCTCTCCTAAATCAGAAAAAGAAGAGTAGACCATGTGCTGAAGGATACCTATCACCAGTGCAAAAAATCTTGTTCACTTCCAGGCAGCTTTGACCAACTGGTCTTTTGGGAATATGAGGCAAATGCAGTGAGCAGGGTGGGTAATCCTGTACGAGCTGGGCTTCCCTGCTTGTCAATACACACAACTTTGTAGTGCTATTAAAGCCCATCTACTTTGCTTTGACTTGGGCTAATATCTTGTGCTAAATATGACATATCGTCATTCATTTTGTATATGTACTCATTTCTCAGATAATCTTGTCATCTTGCTCAAAGGGGGAAAAGGCTGCTTTTTATATTTATTTTTTCCCTCTTTCTTCCCTGGAGAATTGGTTATAGCAGCTTCTTCCAGTTTTATGTTCTATCGTGCTGTCCTTAAGTTTTCCTTGATTCCTGAAATGGATTTTTGAAAGGAAATGTATCCTTGTCTGTGTGCCAGTGGAGTGCACTGTGGAAGCACATATGAAAGCAGGGATCTTCCAAAGGACTCTGGCTAAGAGTGAGATACACAAAGTGGGCATGCTGGAGTTGTGGAAAGTTGGAATACTGCATTACAATACTGGAATTGTCTGCCCGGGGAGGCTGTGGAGTCACCTCCCCTGGATGTGGCACTCGGTGCCATGGTCTAGCTGAGGTGTTGGGCTGGCTTGGACGGGATGATCTCTTCCACCCCCGTGATTCTGTGGCTCCGTGAAAATTAATTGACTTCTCTTAGGAGGCTGGGGCACAACTCCTGCAGGTTTGTTGGTGTGAAACTCAAAGAGCCTTGCTTGTTTTCAAGGAAACGAACAGCTGTTCTCCAGGAAATTAACCGTGTGTGTGCCTTCAGTGACTCGTTCTTACAGCAGTAGAGAAAAAAGCACTTAAATCAGGGCAGGGTATAGCATGGGTTAGAGCATAAGCTTTTATTTCTTGGTGACCATCCATCTACAAGCCAAACCAGATGGTTTATCCCTCAAATAATGCTTCTTTTAAAGTTGAAGAGGATCTTTCAAAATTAAGTGAACAGTTTGATGATAAGTAGTAAAATATTAGTGGGTTAAAAAAAAAGGCCTTACAAGCTTCACATGCCTTATTGAAATGACTTAGTCTTTAAGATAAATAAATGAATAAAATAAAAATCACAGAACCTTAGTTCAAACTGTACTTTTATTTGCCAAATAATTATAACTGGGGTTCCAGTTCAAATTATAACAGGAATTCCTGTGGCAGATACTACAGAATAGGGTGATACTCTAATCAGATTTTTCTTAAAACTGTGAGATACTGTGAATTCTGGGTCAGGGTGAAAACTCACTGAAGTTATTGAAAGAAATATCCCAAGCTTGACTGGGTTTGATTGAACTTGAATGTCAGCTTTAAGAAATTATATGTTTGAGAGTTGTTGCCAGAAATTGAATAAACCAGCTGCTGTAATGGTTCTAGACATGGCTATAAGGGTTCTCTGTAGTTTGCTGTTAAACTTTTCCTTGGACTACTTCTTTTTTTGTGTTGGAGAGAGGTCTCAATATCTGAGATGTTCTGCAATGCTGAACAGGCATGAAATTAGCCCGGGTAATAGAATTACATTCCATAGAATATCCTGCAAATGCCAGAGAGCTTTAGCTGCTGCATTTTACACACGGGTTTGTGCTAATATTTCATTTTCATTTGCTTTCTGATTGTTTGATTAGATACCATCTGGGGATTCCTTTAGCATATAAAGTGCCATCTTGTAATATTTTACCAAGTGTCCTGGAAATGAGAAGAAATAAGATGTGCCTTCATCCTTTTAAAGGATGGATTTTTAAAAAGGCATTTTCACAGCGAGAAAAGTATCAGACTGGAAAGAGATTTCCAGATAAGAGAGGTTCAGGGAATGGAAGCTGGTGTTTGGAAATGCCTCGTGTTTGGGAAGAACAGTATGGACAGGGAAATCACAGAAAGAAGAATCTTGTGGAGCTAAAGCTCAATGCTGAAACTTGAGCTGACCAAAGCCTGGGAATCCTGATTCCTGGCTTGTGGCCAGACACAGCTCACAGGATGGTTTTGGCCAAGTGACTTCACCTTTTAGCAGTGGTGGGGACCTGCAGGATTTCCTGTGGCAGTGGCATTGTGGTGTTGGTTACATGGGGATGCTCTCCAGCCAGTGCCAAGGAGATTCTCCTGCCCCCTGCCCAAATCCTCAGCAGGATATATGCTGGATATATGGATATATGGATATATGGAGGCATATGCTCCAAGCTAGCAGGCAGCCCACTGAGAGGAACTTCTAGTTCCCACCTCCTTTGGGGTTTGCAAACAGGATGGTGTCTTTTTCGAGATTAATTGTGTCTGTGTGTTTCTGTGTATGAAATAAACTGAGTGAAGGACCAGATGGGTGCCAAATGCAGCCCCTTTCCTGCCTGACACATGGACTGTGGAGGAGCACTGAGCTTTATTCCCACAGAGTGTGCTTTGGAGGGCTGAGGTTAACAAGTGTTAAATGGGATAAAAAAAATATCTGTGTTCTGTTGAGTTCACAAACACCAAACAAGCTCAAAAAACCCCAGACACTCTCACATTATTAAAATCAATATGAGAGTGCTTCAGACAGATCACAACATATCTTTCATCTTAATAATGCACCATGCATTGGCTCTGACACCAAAAACCTGCCCTGAGTTGTATGTGCAGTTGGAAGATCAGGGGAGTGGGCAGGCTGCTCTTAACCTGATACTGGCTTTGTATCAGTGACAAAGTGACAAACACCAGCCAAAAGGGAGAAGTGTGCTGTTTTCTGCAGCCTCACTTTAGGCCATCATAGTTCATAGTTTAATTTTCCTTGAAAAGCTAAGCTATGATTAAACCCATATCACTCAAAACACCTTTGCACATCATCCTGTCTTATTACACAGTGTCATTTTAGTGTTTTTCAGCTTTCCTGGTTTTAATCAGATGATGTTTTTGTTGGGGAATTATCTTAAAAAATTATAGACTGTAAAGTCTGTGACATGGACTTGCTTCCTTGCCCCTGCCCCATTTTTCCTCCCAACCCCTTGGACCTGAACAGAATTACTAAACTGTTAAGACATTTAAGACATAGGCTAGGTGTGAGTTGAAGTTGTAACACACAGTTGATTTCTGGACTAGCTGGGTTTTTAGCTAGGGTTTTTGGATGGTTCCTAAGATATCTGTGTCCTACTAGGGCTCTGGTCCTCCGTCCTTGCTGTTCTTATCAGTGGAATATCAGGCACTGTGTGGACTTGGGAAAATTTGTGAGAGCGGAGTTGTTTACATTATCTTTCATTCTGCTGCTTAGGATGATTTGCTGTGTGGATTTACTTGAGCTAATATTAGCTGTGCCACAGTTGGATATCTGATCACCCTCTGTGGTCAGCTGGGCCAGGGAGAGGTCCCCAGTGTGTGATTCACTCAGTCCCTGTGTCAGGTGTTAGGGTGAAATCATTTGCTCTCAGAAACTCTATATTTTGAGCTTGGGAACTAGGTCAGCCCACGTTCTTAATTTTAGCTTGGTAAAGATTTGAATAAGTAAATGTCAAGTTTCTTATCTCCCCTTTATTTCTTAATCTCAAACACAAAGAAGAATGTCTTCTGTCTTTTTCAGCCTGGCTAACTGACCCTAGCTGGGTTCCATAAAGTCAGCTCACCAGGATCCAAATGGCCACTCCACCCTGTCTCTGACTCCTGAGCTACTTTCCTTTTGGGAAGAATTAATGGCTAAATCCCCCCAGCTTATTTCCCTCAAGCTCAAAAGCAATTAGGCATGTTTATCACTGGCTGCAGTGAATTTATTCTGCTGGGAAACACACGAGCACCAGGCAGCAGCCTGGGAGCACTCAGCCCTTGCCCCACTGCAGAGGGCTCTGAGTTCCCTGTGTCTTCCTCTGAGTTCCCTGTGTCTTCCTCTGAGTTCCCTGTGTCTTCCTCTGAATTCCCTGTGTCTTCCTCTGAGTTCCCTGTGTATTCCTCTGAATTCCCTGTGTATTCCTCTGAATTCCCTGTGTCTTCCTCTGAATTCCCTGCCTCTCTGCAAGCACAGAGATCTGCTGTCCCAATGCAGATAGTTGCAATGGAAGCAGCTGCTTGCATATGTAAGACAGGCAGGATTAATCCCATTATTTTTCCTCTTTAGACTGTGGCTTCTCAAGTCATTCTAGATGGCTGCATGTCAGTGCAGATTAATTGGAATTTAACTTTCATGTTCTTCTATGCTTAGGGATGAGCACACTAAAGAAAACTTAATATACTTATTTCAACTGGAAGACTTAATTTGCTGTAAGTTTTCAAGCAACACTGGAGGTGTAGGTATTTCAAGGACAATCTACTGAAGACTTAATGTTGTCGATTATGTTGACTACACCTTGATAGTACTTTATTGCTATTATTAAAATCAACTTTTTTGTGTGCTTTTAATATCTTTAGCTCTCTTCTAATTATATTCCTGCTGGTTTTTCCACTGAGGATTTCTGTCACTGGGGTTAGGATGCAGTGGGCAAAAGTGAGGAGTGGTAGTTTTGGTTGTTAAGGAAACTGGATTTTGTTGGTGGATATTGAATGATTCCTTTCATGATTAAAGTTGTTTTCTTCAGAATGAGGTTTCTCTTTTTTTTTTTTTTTTCTGTTTTCCTGATGGTCATCTAGATTGCTCTGTTTCCTCAGGTTTATACGGTGGGAATGGCATGGCAGATTTATTCGAGATTGTTTCTTTTGACAGGAGCAAGAAAAGTTTTATTTGGCTGCAGAGTGAGAGTGAATGATAGCTTTGTAGCTGGGAGGGGAATTGACCTGGATTCCGTTTCCTTCAGTGGTGACAATTTCTTTGGTTCACATGAAAGTCTTCAACACAAGGTTAAAAAAATGAATCAGGAGCAGAGCTGTGACTTCCATGCCCTCCCCAGGTTCCCTCATTGCTAGGCTAGAAAAGTTTGCCTTTTTCTCTGCAAAAGTTCATTTTTGTTGACATTTGTTATCTGTGCATAATGGCCCAGGCTCAGTGGAAGGAGGGGGGTTTCAGTGCAGTGTTTGAGCAGAGGATGTGTGGGCTGAGCAGGGATTCAGGGACCTGCTCTGCTCCAGGTTCTGCAGGTTCTCTCTGCTCCCTCTGTGCCACTCTGGTGTCACCCGGGGCTGTGGTGCCCAGGCTGGCACAGACAGCCTGCAGCTGTGCAGGGCTTCCTCTGAGCTCTGTCCTGCCAGCTCCTCATGCCCACGTCACACTAACGAGTGGTTTTGTCTGTATGACAAGAACAGAATAAACACATCTGAAAAGAAACACAAAGCAAGACCTCCCCAGCTGCTGGGAGTTGTGTGTGAGGTGTGAGATCAGCTTGGTCCTGGGCTCACACTCTCTCATGGCATCACCTGGGGCAGTTTTTACCTCTCTCCACCTAACATTGCTCCTTTGCCTGTGACAAGACACAGAAGCAGTTTATTTTACTTTAATTCTGTGTTCAGCAGGAAGGTCTTGTCATTAGTGTGAAAGTGTGCATAAGCTGTGCAGTGCTGGGATAAGCTGATATTATCCAGCTGAATGTTAGAGACACGATATGTAAAGAAAATCTGTGGTGATTGCAAAAAGCAAATATTGGGCTCCAATCTTGAGCCAGCAGTGGCAGTTGTGGAGATGGCTTAGCTGCCTCCTGAGGGTGTTGGAGGATCCTTGTTTGTCTTTGGAACAGCCCAGCAACTTGATTATCAGCTATTAATATATGGAATGTGGAAAGGGACTCTGTAGTTGGGTAATGGCTGTCTCCATTACATGCAGCCATTATTATTATTATTATTATTATTATTATTATTATTATTATTATTATTATTATTATTAACAACATATGATTATGTTGTTAGCTACACGTGGCCTGGAGATTGGAGACTGGGCTCTGTGCTGTCTTGGGATTGTCCCTGAGTCCAGAGCAGTGAGTTGATTTACTGGTCCACAATTAACAAAATTAATGAAGTTTAATTTCTGTCGAATGCAAAAGTGACAACTAACTTCATATTGGGAAAACTAACTTCATTACTCTGAGGCAAATCCCTTTTTATTCACCTGCTATATTATTTTCCTTTCAATTATCCCTGGAGTTATCTTTCTGTGCTGCCCTTGGCCTTGCAGTGCTAGTTCCATAGACTCTTTAGAAACTTCTGGGCTCCTTTTTTTTAGCAACCTGATAAACAGCTCAGTATTAGTTGTTGTATTATATGTTGTATTAGTGAGGACAGTCTGCATAGACACTGAAATTCTCAGGTACATGAAACTTAATGCTTTGACTTCATGGTGCTGTTATCTATACCTAAATCTGCTCTAGGGTTGTGCAATGCAGATGTGTTCTCAGTGAAATAACATTTTGTTTGTGTTTTCTCCACAGTTTGTCTCTGCTCAACTGGTGTTTTGTAACTAAGGTGCTGTTTTTAACATGACATCCTTAATTTCCTGAGGGAAAGGCAGAGATGTTTAGGAGCTGAAACCCTGATGGTCATTAATTATGACAGTTCTCCAGCGTCTCCTTTGCTTGGCTTTGAAAATTTCCAAATGAGAATATTCTAATTTCTGTTCTAGAATATGAAGGTGGAAGGTCCAAGCTGCTACTTTGCTCTGCCTTTAAAACGCCACTGTCGTCTCAAGTCTGTGAGGTGTCCTTGCTATATTCACGACTTCAATTATGTTTTAAACACATGAGAGTTAATAAATGCATTATTTGTGTGACAACAGCGCTGTGGCAGCTGGCAGGGACCCCCAGCTGCCCTGTGATCAGTGCCACAGGGATGTGCAGTGGGAGCCCTGACACGGAGCCCTCTTCCCTGTGGATAAGGGCTGCAGGAGGGGGACACAGAGAACTGCCACCGCTGCAGGTTTGGCTGCTGGGGCTGCTCACAGGCATCAGACACCATCAGACACATCAGAATCAGACACAGGCCCTGCTCCCCTCAGGAGGAGCCCAGGGAGTGTGAGTCCTGCAGCAGCCAGATGGGGAGGTGGGCTGCAGATGTTGGGGCATGCCTGTCTTGGTTTGAAAGACAAGTGTCTGCCAAGAGAGGCAAGAGCCTCTTTTTAAAATAGAGAATGTAAACGACTTCCCTCCAAATTATTATAATTTCGAAGTTAAGGGGCTCTCAGACAAAGATATGGGAATAGGAATAACAGTTCTTTACTAGGAAAATTAAAATAGAAATCCAGTATTACAGAGAACAAACCCAAAGCACTGCCAGAGTGAGAATCCCAGCTGCCCCCGTCAGTCAGTCAGGGTTGGTGCAGTCCCATTCCATGGTGGCTGCATCCTCCTGCAGTGACAGATGTGGTTCTGCTGGAGCAGGGCTCCTGCACAAGGTGCACTTTTCCTCCAAAGCTCCAGGGATGATGTGCAAGGCTCTGGTTTTCCTCTGGGATCAGTGGCAAAAGGCTGCTCTGCTGTTCCAAATCTCAGTTTTTATCTGGGTAGGAAATGCTTGGCTCCTCCCCTGGCTGGAGCATCTCCCCATGGGATGATGGAATTTGATCAGCCCTGCCCTGGGACTGCATGGCCATGGACAGGAGAGATCTCCTGGAGGGAGGATGGGCTGTGGGGAAGATAAAGAACACTGCAACAGCTGGGTGAACAGCTGGCCCATTAACAGAGAATATCTCCCATGGAGATAAGGATCACTGCCCCAGCTGGATTTAACAGAGGGTGATAGAATACAGACTTCTGGTCACATCCTGTATTGCAACCCGAGACAGTGCTGCAGCAGCCAGATGTTGAGGGTCACTGCAGCATTGCCAGATGTTGGGGTGTGCTGCAGTAGCCACATCTGTTGTTTATGACACAGACCTGAGGCTGACATGAGCCCTGAATATGAGGTTAGATAGCTCTCCCAACATGCACGTTTTAATTAGCACATTGAAATACCACACAGCTTAAACCTCTGCTTGGATGCTGGAAATTCAGGAGCTCAGGGACCTTGTGTTAGCAATGTCAGTAGGGCTGTGGAAATCCTGTTGTAGTTTTGGTTTTGACATTTCCTATCTCCTAAATCAAGCCCCATATTTTAAATGTGAATGTTTGAATTTTCCTTTTATTAGAGCTGTCACAGGTGATCTCTGAGAAAATAGGATTTTTATAAGCAGCTTTCTGAAGAGTGTAAGAAAAAGATAGTATTTCTGGGGTTTTTTTCATCATAGATAAATCATCATTCATTTTTGGGAGATAATACAGATTTTCAGGCTGTGTTACTTGCTCATATGTAATCTGAATCTAGCTAAAGATCTCTTTCATGAATCATCCAACTAATGCAGAGAATTACCTGTCCCTGCTTTCGTGGTGGATTCAAATTGCTTTGAAGCTTTCCTTTTTGCATCAAGTCATGCCTTGCCAGAGGCTTTGCAAGAAGATTTGGCATGCTGGAGGTAAAAGTGAAACTTGTCAGATAAACTTTTCAAGCACTGCAGACTCAGTGAGTCTGTACTCATCCATTACAGGATTATCATTGCAATGAAATTATGGTTGGAGAAAACGTCTTCTGGGATTTCTCTGTGCACAGAATAAAAAGGCTTGCAGAAGTGAGCACAGAATAATTTTTAAAATAACTTTGTTCTGTGTATTTGTCTTTCTCTGAGGTATTTATAATTTTACCAGCTGTATATGGAATGATCATATTATGACAGCCTTTCCCTCTTCTACTTGTGCTAACAGGAATATTTTAAGTTGCTTAAGTGAAGGGTGTGGGAGTAGCATGCTGTAATTTCTGTGGAATTTCTGATTAGAAGATGTGTTCACTTCACATTTAACAGTTTGGAGGACAAGGAGGGTCAAGGAGGAGAAAAGCATAGCAAAAGCTACAGACTGCACTAGAATACCTGAATGCTTTATCCTTGTTTAGTTGATAGGAAATTGCAGTTATGGAGTGGAAACCCTGGATTCTGCACTGATTTTATTGAAACTGGTGCTGGTGAGTTTCCATGGAGGGGAAAGAGGCAATGCACCATTTTTGATTCTCTTCTGAGAGCTTTTTACTTTCCTGTTGCTCTCAAAACCAATTTCACATCTAGTAGATTGCTACAAATAGTTGCTTGTTAATTAACCCCAAATCTAGCATTCAAAGATTGAAGACTTCAATTGATTTGATTTAGCTTATATTGCTCTTATGAAACATGTGTAGCACCTTTAATGAAGTAAAAAAAATTTTTTTTGCATGCAGCCAGACTATCATAAGCAAAATACTGGGCCTGGAACCAAAATTGTGATGCTGTTGTTCTCCGGTGTTATAATTGTGTGTGGTTGTTTTGATCCTGCTTTTTCAGAGTTGGAATACATACTTTTGGTATTTGGGTACTCTGTGGCTTTACAACATGATGTCAGCCATAAAGGATTATTACATCATTAAACTTAGGTGCAGCAGAATGAAGTATTTCAAGCTTCTGTTTAGCTAATGTTTTCACGTGGTTGTAAAGCTGCACAAGTTTAAAATTAATTTAAAACTGTTCGACATAAACCAAGCAAACCAGCAACAGAAAAACCCAAGCACAGGCTCCAAAGGGATGTATAAACCTGTACAGAATGCCAAGAAACCTGGTGAATTTAGGCACTAAAAGCAGGAAGACCAGGAAAAGCTGTAACAAAATGACAACAGAAGACTTTTGTTTGGATACATCATTGCCACTTGCTGCCATTGTAACAGGAATGCTTTTGGTACAGAAACATTTCAATCTCATCGGTTCATTTTTTTACTTCCTGTAAGTGCAATTCTATCAACACATGTGAGTTTTCAGCACAGCTTCTGTCTTTCTTACATAAAAAACCATCATATTTGTTAAAAACACCTTCACAGTGCTGATTCTATTACTCTTATTTAAATACTGAGACAAAATTCTGCATGCAAATGAATACAGAAATATTTAATATATCTAAAATATTTTATATACAATCTCTCTCTCTGAAAATATAGTTAAGGTAAGGATTTTTATGGACACTTATGGTTATCAGGTGCAGGTGGAACCCCAGAGTGAGTGGGGAGCCACACCACTGATTTCTTGTTGGAAAAGGTAAGCAGAGCCTTTGATGTGGGCACTGCCAGCTCTTGAGGGCAGGTTTTTAATTGCTCAGCCCCCGGGTTTTTTTTCTTAATTAAGCTGCTCTTGGAGAATTTGTGAATTTATGACAAGGTAAAATTCCTTGTTATGAGGAAACCTGGAGACTTGAAAACACGTAGAAGGAAATTCAGTGTTGTAATGTGGGAAACATTCCTCAGCTCCTTGCAGTAACAACATGTCAATATATTTCCGTCTGCTTGACAATATGCAGGAAATGCCTTTGATTTTGTAAAATTGCATGCAATTTCTCAACATTTCTTTTGATTCTATTGATTAAAGCTTCTCTGTCTGCCTAGAGACATTAAATAGCAAACCATCTGCTAAAAGTGGAATGGCAACATTCCTGAAAACTACCATTAAAAAAAAAAAAGTTTAGTCTAAATATATTTCAAAGACTGTTTCTATTTGTGTTCTGAGATGAAAAGGAAAACAAAAGCTTCTGTTATAGTCTGGCAGAAGGTTGCCAGGTACGAATACCATGTACCTTTCTTTAAAAATTAGATGATCTGTTTTAGGGGAAAAAAAAGAACAGAGAGAAAGTTATTCAGTGCTCTGTGCTCAGCACAGGTTCAGTGGAAGATAATTCTGGATGTTTGCTTCTCCAGCAGTTGGATTATCATTGCCAACTGTCCAGTTAAGACCAACTTTTAAGTAGGAAAATAATCTCTGAAGGCACTGTGCATTTACACCCTTTCTGTTACAAAACCAAAACAAACAAACAAGGTTTTCATTTGAGAATAGAACAAGGAAGTCCTGGAGTGACTGCTCTGCCATAAGGTTTTTTCCTTACCTTAAAAACCCTAAGGTACTGATAGATATTAAATTATTATTTTAGTTGCATGCTTCACACAGAAGGAATGTGACAGTTGCTGGATTGAGTTCTGTCAGTGTGGCTGCACTCAGTGCTTGCTCTAGAATCTCATCTCTGTTGGACTCACAGTGTAATTTTACTTAAAAAGTATTTTTAATGTATCTCTTTCTCTCTCTGTTCAGTGTTTATGCTACACATTTATTAAGAGTGACTGTGAATTTGCCTTTCTGCTGTTTGATGAGAACAGATGTTATTTTCTCCCAGCTTCTTGACACCTGGAACTGTCAAAATTCCCCAAGCTCATTCAATTATCATCCAACAAGAAGGATTATTCAAGCAACTTACCTAGAAGGGCCAATTCAAAAGAAGACACCCTTTCCCCTGCTATTAAAATAAACTCAAGAAGTCCTGTTTATTTCATTGGAATGGGTAGCTCTGTCTTTTAGGTTTAAAAAAATAAAAATGCAATTTTTTGAAGTCACCTCAGACAGCAGGAATAACACGGGGAGTAGAAGGCCCCAGCTGAAGGAATTTACACATTTACATTTCCCATCTTTGAGTGCCAGTATTTTATGGGGAAGGCTTGTACCCCCAAACAGAATTTTCCTACAGGTAACTTGTTATTGGTACCTGAGACCTGAGCACGGTGTTTTGGCCACGTTCCTTTCCCCAGCACTGAGCAGGATGTGTTTTCAAACCATCCCTGTCAGGCAATATTTTTCTTTTAGCTTGCCTTTGCAGCTCCAAAGCCAAAACGTGAACTCAAATGGATTGACTGGAGTTACAAAGGAGGTTGCAGTCGAGCACTTAGAATTTAGTTGAGAATTTGAATAGTTTAAACCACTGCAGCAGTGCCATGTGGCAGAATGTGCTCGAGGTCCAGTGAGGAGCATGGTGACCTTTTCCCCTTTATCACTCTCCCCTTTCCTTTTTATCCCTGTTAATTAACTTAATATCTTGTGTTTTCTAGGAGTGTTTCTCCCCCTCATTACCCTAATTACCCCTGACCTCATTACCCTTTAAACCTTGTGCAGTTGTGTTGTAATGAGTGAGGAGTTTTCAGTTGGTGAACTTTGGGAACTTGCAGATAAAAGTTTGAGGAAAGATAAGTTGGCTGTGAGATGTCTGTTACAAACGAGCAGGAGTTCCTTTGCTTCCTGTCTCTTTGAAAGAGATTTTTGAAAACTGAGTGACTGCTGTAAAGGTCTTTACTAACTCTGTAAGCAGCCAAATTTCAGTGAGTACTTGTAATGCAAAACAGCATGAGGGGGAATGGAAATTCATTTTTCTCTAGTGACTCGATCCACTTTAGTAAAAAGCCACAGAAGGTAAGGTTAGTCTCCTTATGTTCCTGTTAGAACTTGTTTTCCAGAAATGTGGAAGCAGCCAGTTGGCCAGCAGGCTTCCTGTCTCCTTGCTAGGAATGCCATCCTGGAATGTCTCAGCCTTGGAGCCCCCTGCACCCTGCAGGAAAGGCTCCAGGGTGTGAGTGCAACTGTTTGTGCTTGTTCAGTATGGGCAACTTCTTCAATGACTTTATTTGTTGATATATACTTTATATATCGATATATATCTCTCTATATATCTATATATATTATAACTATGTAAATAATATAATATATATAATATAAATAATATCTATTTGTATATTTTTAAAATTGGCTTTTGATTGCCCTGACATGTATTAGGCACTGCCTCTTCCCTGACACAAAAAGTGCAGTCAAATCATTGGTGTGAGTAAAAACCTTCAAATTGGAAATGATGACAAAACACACAGCTGTCAGAGGGGCAGAATTGCAGCAAAACGTTTTTGGAAAACTTTTATGTCCCATTTCTATAGGTCTCTTAGATATGTTTTGAATTTTTTTTCCCTGTAAGTTACTTTGGAGCCTCTACTGCTTAATCTTTAGTGTGTGTTACCTTTCTGAGAAAAAAAATTAAATTGCTTGAGGCATACCTCAGAATTTTCCCACTGGGAGCTGGAAGTAAAATACCAGCTAATAGAAATTCTGAGGAATTCACACAATACACTTTAGTTATTATGTAATTGCTTGAAATTATTACCAGTTATGTTGGCATTAAAAGGAGGAATCAGATACCTACTATGAGGTTATCTCATAATAAGCTTTCTATTTTTTATTTCTGACTCTGAATTATTAAGAAAGCAATCTATCTACCTTTCTGGTAACTTTGGAATCTAGCAGTCAAATTGATGTAATCAGAGGTTAAACATCTTGGAAATAACTATATCCATCTAAGTCTCCTGCAGCTGATAGAGGGAGACACTGTAGGTACTCTCTTGTGCCAGTTGAAAAGTTGCATTTATTAATAATATTCACTGTCAGACAATGTGCATGGGAAAGAACACTCACCTGCTCCCAGTAATTTCCTGAACATTGCAAAATTTTCAAAAGCTCTTGCATTAATTCCAGAACTAAGTCCAAAGGAAAACTGATATTATCTGCCCTTGTGCTCAGTGACCTGATTTATTTAATCATGACCTAGGTCCTTCCTAGGCTTTTGGGAAGAATTTCTGAGCAGGAATGGGAGCAGAATTCATTCTGCTGAGATGGCTGCCTGATCCTGGTCTGTACTGCAGTGTGTTCCCTTCTCCAGCAGCTAAACTGAATTTTGATTGCAGATGGAGAGAAACTGGGACACAGCAAAATTAGCAGCAGTATTAGTAAATGAGACAGAAAGGGTACTTTGCTATTTCCAGACACAGGAGATCATCTGAGCTGCCTGTCCATTTGCTCAGCTTGGTGGGATCAGAGGCTGTCAGCAGGAAATAGAGAGGCTGTTGGAATTCAGCATCTCTGGGAATAATGGGGCAGTGAAACATTGAGATGGGTCTTTGTCGTTCCAGTCTTAATTTCAGGAGCCAACTGTCCCATTTGCAAGGGTCAGAGAATGTAAAAATAAGTGGAAACTAGATGGAGAATTGCCAGGTTGCACGTGAGCACTTGTAGGGCTTGGGAGCCTCAGGCAGTGGGAAGGGCTGAGCTTTTGTCACGTTTTGGGCTTATTTATTACAAACTTAGCCATGTCAAAGCATACACCATCCCAATGAGAAAGTTTTCAGTGTTTGAGGAGGATAGTTTCTGTCACTATCTGATGATTTTTCCTGTTTGCTCAGCACGTGTGGTACCCTCCTGTAAGAAACCAGCAGTTTACAGCAGAGGGTGGTGGTTTTGCATCCCTCGGGGCCCTGACTTCACCACTTCAGTTAGGCTGCTCATTCTTACATCATCATTTGCCCTTCTGCAGGAACCTGAGCTTGAAAACAAATCCTCAGTGAAGTTCTTTGCCACTGAGCAGCAGAGGTAAGAATGTCAGGAAGATCTGCTGATGGCCAAGCTGCAATTAAGAGTTCTGGTGCATTATTCCCTGACATCTGTGTTTTCTAATTATTCTTAAACTAAAGTCATATTTCTGAGACATACGATATTCTCAGTGTAGTGAGAACTGTTTTCACTGTGTCTTAAGGTGCAGACAGGCTGCAGAGCCAGTCTGCAGAGAATTACAACATCTGTCTGCATTTGCAGCTCTCAGTTTGCAGAAAGCTCTCCCAGGTTTCCATGTGCACCTCCACAGCCACTGGAGCAGGATCATTATTGCTAATGGGATGATCGTTTTCAGGAAGGATGAGTGTCTGGTGGAAACCTGCCTGTTGGAATAGCTGGGATCCAGAGTAATTCTTTCAGGAAATGTCCTGCCTCCTTTGGGTATTACTGGTGCCTGTTCTACCAGCAGGTGGGGATGATTTTTCTTCCATTCTGGCACAGGTGACATGTTGAGCTTGCTGAGCTGATTAATATCCCTAAACAAAAGCTTCAGTGTTTACTGTTCTAGAAGGAGGCTTGTCAAATTCAATCAGTCATTATATTTACATGGCAAATTGGTTTTGGGGTCTATCAGCCCATGTATGAATATTTTTCTGAAACAAAGCACAGAAACTTGACACTGTTTGGGGCCCTCTGCAATAAACAGAATGGCTAAAAGAATATTTGCAGCAGGAAGATAAATGTTATTGCATTTTTAATAAGTACTTTTTTTTCTTCCATAATGGAAATCCTTTTTGCTGTTTTTGTTGGGAATCTTCTTTTTCAGAGGACATACTTACCTTGTTTAGACTCAGTTTATATGCTGACTGCTTTGGTAAAATGCCAGCCGACCTTGTGACAATTTTGTACACAATGGGGCTGGGGCCCTTGTGGTGCTTGTTTCTGTCACTAGTTTGGATGCAATTCCTTTCCTTGCTTTGCACTGCACAGGGAATACTGCCTTATACTTTTAAATTTGTAAAGCAGAAATGAAGATGTGCAAGGAAGGCGCTGTGTTTCTTTTTGGGAACAGATTTTTATGGTGCTGATGTAGTTTCAACCCCCCTTTTGAAATTGTCTGCTATGTCAAGGTGGCAGAGCAGGCACATCTGCAAGGTTACCATGTTCAGTTCAGGAATAAAAAAAAAATTGAGCAGTTTGGCCTAGCAAGGGAAACTCTGATAGTCCATCAGTTTTTGGTGCTGTCAGCTCTGCACTTTGTATTGCCTTGGCAAAATTTCAGCTAGCAGACTTTTGTAGAGTTATGATTGTCTTGACAATGACTGAAACTTGTAAAAAAATCTTGTTTCATTTGATGACTACAGCATGGTTGCTTTGTAAAACATTTATTTCCTGTGGTTTTGGTAATGTAATTTAGTGCTGAGCAAATGTTTTATTCCTTGTTAGGAGAACTTCCCTAAATGAAGTCTGAAAATACTAGAGGCAACAAAGCCATTAGGAGCTGTAGTAGTATTATACATGGAGCAGTGCTATGCAAGAATTCCTGTCCATTGTGGTGAGCTGATACTTCCACAGTAAAACCCGTTTTAATTCATGCCTTTGTAAGAGCTGCCTAGCAACTTACTGACTGAAGGCAATTGTTTTTCTCTTAAAATTTCACTTTCCTGAAATTCTTTATGTGTAGATTACAAAAAGCCCTCAAACAACAAAAGCAAACCACAACCCTGAAACCAATGTATTCACTTGAGTCTTTCTGTAGAAGACCAGTAAAGACAATTCTGCTAGGTAATTAGGAATATTTTGTGAATTATTGCAAGCTTTAAACACAACACTGTAAGGAAATATAGTTTAAAAATTGTTCGGTTTAGCATTAATTTGATAGAGTAATGACAGATTTGAGGGTATAAATTCTTATGTGTGAATACAAAACCTCTGAAATATTTGCCAATTTTTCAAGGAATATCTGATCTTAATGTATGTTATTGATTGGTTTTTCAACCCAGAAGCTCTGTTTAATTATTAATACATCTCTCTCCAGGAACCTCCAGTTTCTAATGTGTGTTTAAAAGCAAAACCTCTTCCCTTCCTCCCCCTGCCTCTGAAAGCCTGGCCCCTGTGCCTTGCCTGGCTAAGCTGGAGTTTACTCAGAGCTGCAGTCCAGCCTATGGAAGAGCTGGGTTGCCATTTACTCTGTGAATATCTTAATTTCATTGAGCTCGTGCTGCTGGCCCCAGTGCCAATGAACACTTTCCTTCTAATGCAGTGTTTGGAGCTATTGATTGTCCAGCTGACTTTATTGCATGCCTTGGGGTACAAACAGAGCCTGGGGCCAGCTCTTTGTTCTGCAGGTCAGGAAAAGGATTCCAAGCAGCCTAGCCCCGAGTTTCACTGAGTTATAGGTGCTCAGCAGATTTAATAAAGAGGCTTTACTGAGACAGGGCTTTAATTAATAGAAATGCACATTCTGTACGTCCATTTCCTCTGCCATACATAGATTTTCCCATAATGACTCTTTAGAACAGAAGCATCCAAGATTTGTGTGTTTGATTTTTCTGATCTTGAGAACATATGCTGCCTGACCTCCCAATTGCCTTCTAAAAGTTACCTAATTATTTTTTTTCTTTGTCCTCGAGCTGGAAGTTTTCCAGACAAAATGTTGTATTTTCTGAATTGCATGGTACTTTACCCTTTTCTTAATCCTAATGAATCCTGCAATCCTACTGGCTTGGTCAGTAAAGCCATAAGCAGCATGAGTGGCACTGGGATAATCTGCTTCACTGTGTATTTTGATAGAAATTAATTCCACCCTGACCCTGTTGTTTTTCCAGACCAATCTGTAGCCAGTTCCTTGATCAATTTTTGAAAACGATGGCTGGAGCAGTTACTGTTGAGTTTTTATGAGTACAGAAAACCCTAAGTGGTTTATTCTATATATTCCAGATTGTTATGAACATGTAGTATTTTCTTCGTAAAAGTCTTTTTTTTTGTTGTGGTTTTGTTTTGCTCCGTCGTCTAAGAGTAAGAAAATGTGTGTGCAGAACATCAAAATTTATTATGGCAGTCAGATTGATGAGTTCAGCTTATCCCTGTGTGCCAGTTAAGATGGAAAGGGCAAATGTTAGTTATTCACCTTGGAAAAAATGCATTTATTCCCTTGCAAAAAAGTCCAAGGTAAGCTTTCAAAAACATTTTTATGAAACAACTATCTCGAGAGAGAATTTCAGTGCAGCTTTTTCTATATCTTTATTTACTTGTGCAGCTGAGAGGAATAGGGGGGGAAACAAAAGCCCCACACAAATGTATTTGTACAACAAAACAGAGAAAAACATATACTTGAGGCTTGCTTTCTTCCTAGTACATTTTCTGATTCAATAGTTTCACTGTGTTAACTTTCAGAATTTTGCCTGAGGTTTTTCAGTTGATCACAACTTAAGGGAAAAAATAAACCCACACCAAATCCACAAACTTGGCCAAGAGTCTGTTCCCTTTGACTTGACAATGGGCAGGGTTTATTTTCAACGCTTAACCTGGAGCTGACTTTTGAATTGAACTTGTTGAGCCTTGGATGTTTGTGGCAGGGTCACTGTTTGTGTCTGGGGAGCAGAGCACAGGGCAGTGCTGGGCAGGACGTGCATTCTTGTCTTGGTTTGAAAAAACCAGATGTTTGTCACGAAAGGCAGGAGCCTCTCTTGAAATGGACAATGTAAACCCCCTCCCTCCAAATTATTATAATTTTGAATTTAAGGGGCTCTCAGACAAAGATATGGGAATAGGAATAACAGTTCTTTACTAGTATGTATATTAAAAAAAACAACAAACCCAAAAAACTACAACTTAATAGGAAACTTAAAATGTAATAATACAAAACCACTGCCAGAGTGAGAATCCCAGCTGCCCCCGTCAGTCAGTCAGGGTTGGTGCAGTCCCATTCCATGGTGGCTGATCCTCCTGCAGGGACAGATGTGGTTCTGCTGGAGCAGGGCTCCTGCACAAGGTGCAGTTTTCCTCCAAAGCTGCAGGGATGATGTGCAAGGCTCTGGTTTTCCTCTGGGATCCAGTGGGAAAAGGCTGCTCTGCTGTTCCAAATCTCCCCTTTGATCTGGGTAGGAAATGCTTGGCTCCTGCCCTGGCTGGAGCATCTCCCATGGGATGATGGAATTTGATCAGCCCTGCCCTGGGACTGCATGGCCATGAACAGGAGAGATCTCCTGGAGGGAGGATGGGCTGTGGGGAAGATAAAGAACACTGCAACAGCTGGGTGAACAGCTGGTGATAGAATCCACACCTCTGGTTACAACCTGTATTGCAACCTGAGACAACTCTGCATTTCCCCCTTCATCACTTGTGTGCCTGAGCGTCACCAGGACTTGCTGCTGCAGGCAAGTGTCAAACTAAGATAATCAGTAATTAAACGGAGTAATTAAAGAGTAATTCTCTCAATTTCTATATCTTGGGGTGGTGTCCAGGAAGAGGAAAGATGAGGAAACCTCGGTGTTGCAGAGGGTCTCGTGTTCCTCTGGAGTCTCTTACATTTCTTCCTGGAAGTTTCTGTGAGACTGAAACCTGCCTTAGAGCCAAGTTTTGTAATAATAACACTCCAGTGACAATTAAATGTACTTGGGTCTCTTGCTGATTCCTTGTGCAGGTCTGCTGAATGCTATCCTAAATGGTTTGATTTTGCATGAAACCATAGAAGATGGGAAAAAGTCATAGAAATGATAAAAAAATCATTTACTGTTTTCAAAGAAACAAAAAAAGAAAAACCAAGAGCTTAATTTTTAAAGGAAGTGTATTCTTAACTGTTTCAAATTATTTATGATATTTTGATTGGCAGTTTGGGTGACTTTGTTCCTCACTAACATTTGAATATTGTGCTTCACTTGGGTAGCTATCTTGTATGATAATTTTAAAATTGCTCATTTTAAATCAGTGCTTTACAGGAATTCTTCTGAAGCAGCAAGTCTTTCTTCTGCAGAATGTAAAGGAGCAGGAGCATGCCCAAAGTGGATGCTTTCAATAAAGATGTTTGTAGGTCTAGTGTGAGCTCTGCCTTTCTTTCTTCCTGCTCAGAGATGCCTTTGTTCATAATAAAAAAGGACTCTGCACTGTTGAATTGTTTTGCCTTAAACCTTGAGCAGCACTCTGGTTTAACTCCCTGTCCCTATTGTGGCCATTACAGAGAGTGGGAAGGGATTTAGCTGATGGAAAGTTTGTGTTCTTTCCCTGTAAAGGAAGAGGCTCAGCCCAGCCCAGTCCAGCCCATTTCTTTCCATTCCTCCATGGAAGCACCTGCTTCTCTCCACCAACAGCAGAGAGACTGAAGCTTAATGACCTTTCATTAACCTTACCCCAACATGCAGATCCCTGCTGTGAAAGGAGATTAATATGCAGATACCCACCCTGTGTTTACAGTCAGATGAGATCAACCCCACTTTAAAGGTCTGGCAGTCGAAATCTCTTGAAATCAATACAGGTAATTATGGCAGTGAGGCTGGCCAGTTTTAAGCTATGTCTTTGAGCATGCAAAAATCCCTGGTTTTACTTCTCTGCTGAACTAATAGTTTGTTGTGTGTCCTGTTAGACATCAGCTCCTCGTAGGAGATGCTGTAGCCCTTTTAGGCTGGCTGTGTCAGTCATATATGAGGTTAAAATGTACAGTTAAAATAAATGCAGTCCCAAGATATTAATCTCAGTATTTTAGCATGAATGTCATTGTCTGTTCTATTTGTGAATAAATACACTGACATACTGGCTCTTTGTTCTGGTTGCATCTGTAATAATCCCCTATTTCACTGGTAGTTAAATCTTCATTGTGTCGAGCCTTTTACTTGGGGTACTCGGGCTCATTTAAATAAAGCAGCAGACTTGGGATGTATTGTGTACAGTTGTGACAATGCTGCAGAATCTCAGGCAGAGGCTAATAGATGAGGCAGAGGCTAGTAAGCAAACAAGGTGTTTCTGTGCAGGCTGGAGATATTAATTTATATATACAAACTCAGGAAATTATTTCTGCTGCCATTTGGGAATTCTGAGCGACAAGCCATTATGAGTACTAAAAACCAATTTATAGCAGTGCTTCTGTTTTAGCTTTTCCTTTAGGCTGCTGCTTCCACTGGGGACTGGGAATATGAGACTGGGTTCTTTTGTTTTGTGCAGATTTCAGTGCAGCATCACAGAGATAACACATCATGTGTAAGGCACAAGTTCTGACTTATTTTCTTTTTTCCCCTTCATCCTGAAGCATTGCAGCAGTGCCAGGGTGACCCAGCTCAGCATACTCTGCTACAGGCTTGCAGTTGGGTTACAGCTTATATTTTAAAAAATGCCAGAATTGTAAAGAAACAGTCATGGACAGGAAGGATTTGTTGTGTTTTGCTCTTTATTGTGGAAGTTACAAGGACAGGAAGGGTTTTGCCTGTGGCTTGGAGCTGAAGGGCACTTCCCAAACCAAGAGGATAATTCCTCCTGGTGAGGAAATTGCCTTCTCTGACGGTGTGGGAGAAGTGAGAATGGAAAGCAGTGGGGACTGAGCCCCGTGGCCTCAGTGGGAAGTGGATGCTGGCTGTTCTGGTGCCCCTGGCACAACCTGGGTGGTTGCCAGCCTCTGTTTATGTGAAGGGAAAAGGAAGCCACACACTCTGAAAACAATTTAATTAGGCTTGGTTCTCTGGGGCTACTCATCTGGTGGCTTTCACAAACACTAAAGGATTTCATTAAAAAGTGAAAGCAGTGAAAATAATAAAAATGGGAGCCAGAAGAATACTTTCAAATGCTGCCAGTTAGAAGGAATTTGGAATGTAAAGATTATGGAATGTTTTGATTTTTAAAGGCTTTATCTAAAGTCTAAGATCTGCAAAAAAAAAAAACCAAAACAAGGTCGAAGTGTGAACTGTTTCACAGGTAACCTGAACCTCTCTGAAAGTCGTTTTAATATTTTGTGTGTCATCCCTTACCCACTGGAGTTCCCAAAGGGCACCTGTTCTTCCAGCCAGTGCCATATGCCAGCCTTCACATGTGCATGTTGGCTTTTAGGGAGGATAAACCCCCACAAAACAAAGATGAACTAGAAGCAGCTGTGATAGCATAATTTAACATTCTTTAAATAGTCTCCAGCTCTCCTGAGGTCAAGTGAAAAATAAATGTGTGTCTCCATAGCTGAGGCCATGAGATGCTCAGTGTGTTTGGGGCAGGGGCTGTGCCTGGAGTGACCAGCCCCACCCTGGCCAGGCTGTTATCCCTGCCCATCCATCCCTGCCCATCCAGCCCTGCCCTGGGCTGTTCCAGCCTCTCCACAGCTGCTTTGTGCTCCTCTCTGCTGGGCTTAAATCCTCCTGAAAGTCCAGCAATGATGGTTCTGGTAGGGGCAGTGCCAGGCTGCCATTTATACCCATTTACCCTGGGTATGGGTGTGTTCTCCATCTGCAGACAAAACAAGCTAATGAGCTGGACTGGGTAATGAAGATTAATATAAACAGCCCTGTGCTTTAGAACAGCATCATGTCATGCATGGCTGCCAGCTGGTTGTCACAACTTGTTACCTGCCGTGGCAATGTCACATTACAGGTTTTGATGTGTTTATGACAGGAGAGAGTCTGAAGGTCATGCAGGTCTTACCTCAGTGCTTTTTTATTAAATGTTTACCTTTCGTATTTTTCTTCTTATTTCCCCGAGGACACCTTTTAAAGTTTTCTCTGTGTCAAATTAATTTTATGCGGTTTATTTATTTACTTCTAGAATGGCTCGGCATAAAAAGGGAAGATTAAAGGCAAAGGAAAAAAAGGCAAGCAAGCAGAGGATTCTTGCACATTGTGCATCTTGAAGTTAAATGGACACGTAATTTGTGGCATCAGGCAAATTAAAGCTGGTTCCATCCACTTAACCATGGTTGGATACAAAGAGTTAAACAGTTGCTGCTCATTATATGTAAGATACTAATTTGGATGCTTAAACTGCGTGTGAAACAACATATGGTATGTTAACTCATAAAGGAATCTTACCTGGTCATGGGACTTATTATTTAATAAGAATATTTAATCTATGGACATCACAGAATGAATTAATTCAGAATAATTTTAAGGCTCTTTTGTGAGCTTATTATATGTGGCCACAGAGCAGGTGATTGTCCAGTGATTGCCATCAAAAGTTCAGTCTGAAATTTCTGTGAGTTTGCAGCCTTTGACATTTTTTTTTCCTTCAGTACAGAATTAGTTTGGTTCATGGTGTTCCAAACTCTTCATACCATTAAATCAGTCATGATGGTGATGCTTAGGAGTGAACTGCATTGGTTAAATTCTACTTCTGATGAGGAGCATTTGTTGAATTTCTTGGTTTGGTGGGGCTGGAGCAGCACAAGCTCTTTCTGAGCTCTGGGTGGAAGAAAATGGTAATAAAAGGTTTTTGTCCAGAAATAAATTCTGCCCTTTGCACATGGCATTAAGGAAGAGCAGCTACTCTTCACCTCTGTGGCCTTACGTGACAGAATAAAACTGTCCCAAAATGGGACAGGGACTCCTGGGAGTGTTGTGATACAACTAAATAGTTTGTGATAAAAAGTTGATCTGCACAGCTTGGGCTTTTCCAGGAAAATCTTCTGAATTGCCAAATCTTGGTAGACATTTCAAGGCATCAGCTAATTCTGTTTTGGCTTTTTTTGAGGCTGGCAGAGCTGCAGTTGTCTGGGACTTTCCAAGAGCTGCTTATCACAAAGTGTTTTACCTTCTGCCAGCCATAAAAGTTGTTATTGAGATGAAAGATGTTCCCAAGATTCATCAGGAGATTTACAGGGCTCTGACTTTATTGAGTTTCTCACCTCAGCCAGGCAGTGACCGATGTGCTGACCCTGTCCCCTGGGATTTGCTGTAGATTAATGTCTCCTGCACTTTTCCTCCTGCTTGTGTTCTTCACCCTTCTGGTAAGTCCTGCTTGCCTGGCTGTCAGTGCCTGCAGATACTCATGGATGATAAGCCCTTGAAATTTTTATCCCAGCGACACCTGAGAAACAAGTGCAAATTCAGAGTTTCCAGCTGATGTTTGAATATAATGAATGGACAAAGTAAAAGCAGCACCAGCTCCAAGCCCTGCCCCTTGCAGACCCTCTAAACAACCAACCTGCCTGCACCTGCAAGGAGGGAGGAGCTGAGAAAATCAGCTTTGTTTGGGTGCCACAGTTTTGGCAAACTGGAAAATCAAATCCTTCCCATTTTTATGGTATTGATTATTAATGAAGCCAAGGGGAAGAAAAGTATGACTACGTATTTTTTTAAAGGAAATTTCGTTCTCAAAATGTCACTGTTATTCTTACTAACTAACTAAATTGGCACTTTTCTTCTGGCAGCTAAGACTGTCTGCACAAAAATAAAACCTGGGTCCTAGTCTTGCTTGTAAATAATAAATTTAAAAAATAAAATAAATGTCCCCAGTTAGTGTCTGCCAATATTTGGTATTGCTAGAGTGCAGATCAGTTAAATCTCTACATGCTGCAATGTCTCGATTGTACCCGAGGCTCCAGGCTCTTACTTTAACACCAGCCAGGACTGAGAGTTTTCTTTGAGAGTTTTCTTTGAACCCTGCATCTCCTGGCTTTGTGCTTGGACTTCTTAGAGTCTGGTCTTGCAATTAAAGTATCACTATCATCTCCAAAAACTAATCTTGTAATTTGTAATTTTAAAGCAGTCTCTTTTCATGAGGTGGAAGGAAATTGCACATAAATATGAATAACCTTTCCGTCTAAGTGAAGGGTTGTGCAGCACTAAACCCAACGAATGCTTCCTCTTGTACACTCTGCATCAGTATTTTATTTATAAACATTCAGAACAGAATGATCTAGAATTTATTAAGCAGTGAACAATTAAATTGCAGATTAAGTGTAGGTTAAGTGATTTGAATTGTAAAGTAGAAGAAAAGCTTTGTACTACTTTGAATTTCTGAGTTGAGGATCCCTTTCTGTCTTATGCATACATTGAATTTGGAGCATAAGTTCATTTTAAGTCAGATGTAAATTAGGGCTGCTATTACACTGTCTGGCACCTCTGAATAATTAACAGGGGAAAAAACAGAATTGTCCAGTAGATCTTTGGTTTGGAATTCCCTAGATTAAAATATCTGGATATATCACTGAATGTTCCAGTTCCTCTCAGTTACCTTACAAATCCTCTTACATCTGGTCCCCACCACATAAAATTTGTATTTTCACATAACCCTACTCTACAGGCAGGAGAGAGAAACTCTTAAATTTAAATGCTTGGCAAATAATTTTGTTTGAGCTGGGAACACCAAATTGAAGGGGGAAATTAAAAAATTGCCAATGTTGTATAACATTAGTCCATTGAATTGTTGTAAAGTTTACTGTGAGTGCTGAAACTTGTTATTCAAAATTCTAGAATAATATATTCTATATATTATATAGAATAATAATTTTAAAATTAGGATAGTTAAAGAATTAGGACTAGACAAACTTTTGTACTGCAGCCAGGAGCTGCTGGCAGCTGTAGTGTCAAACAGTTTATTTGTTCTTCATTCGAATTTATTAGAATTTTTTTATCCAGTGAAAAGTGCTATTTCAGCCTAACAGTCAGTGTGGGGTGCAAACAAATGATATTTGTGAGTATAAACAGTGTTCACAGAATAAAGAGTTGCTCTATGAACCATGTACAGTTATCAGTACCAACCCCATTATATGAAAGGTACAAAGAGACAGATGAGAAAGCTGCTCAGGATCTGAAAGGAATTGAACTTGCAGGACTCTGAGATTGGGATTTGGTTTCTTTGTTGGTCATAAAATAGCAGTGCTGGCTTGTGAGAGTTATGGAAAGTTTATGAAAAAAAATCTTCTGGTGGAATTAGCACACAGGCCTGGAGCAGAATTTTAGAGCAGAGATGTCTCCAGTTAAAAGTGATCCCAGATTTGTCTTTGTTACATGAGTGTGGATTGGGGTTTGCCAGTGCCAGCAAGGTGAGTTTGGTTTGTGTTCAACCAGCAAGCAATTTCAAGATACAGGTGGCTAAAGGACATGTTAATTCAATGTTACTTGTCAAAAATGTCCTTGAATTCACTGAGATATTAGGTAACATCTTGAGGGAAAATGATAAAGTTGAGCAGACCTAGTGGTTCATTTCATGTAATTGGAATTTTTTTAAGGCTCTTCATTTTTCCAGCCAGCTGTGGTAGAGATGTGTCTTCTCTGGAGGGCATAATGCTGTTCAAAACAAATGTACAAATGAACACATTGGGGCTGTAAAAAGAGAACTGCTCTTTGAAAGTGCTGAATAGTCTCATGCACGGCTTCTGCTGCTGCATGATCTCTGTGCTCTGCTCAAATCACCTTTTAAAAGTTTCTAACTTACCTTGAATTTCGGCCATCAAGAATTTTTATTCAAGAATGAAAAAAATTCTTCTGTGGAGTTCAACAAGTGCTGGATCAGGTCTTGGACATGGCAATTCTGCCCCTGGGTTTGCTCGTTATTGGCAGGCAAAGCTTTCAGGTACCTTGTAGGAAAGTGATAATTAGGGGGAAAAAAGGTGTGGAACAATACTGTTTGTGTGCAGTAATCTGAGAAAGTCAATATTTGACTTTTCCAGAAGTTTTACCTCCTTTTCTTAATCTGTATTGAAATTTGATGAAGTTGTTCTCTTAGTTCAGGTTTTAAATTTCAAATGAAAAAAGGTAGTTGAAAAAGGTGTTTAATGCAGGAGGCTTCATAGTAACTCCATCACCAGATATCTGTGAGTGGCTTTGAAAATGTCCATAAGTTCATGAATGGGCTGTTTTTCTGGGTTGGTTTTTTTGTTTGCCATTTAAATCTTGGTACTTTTTCCATTATATAATCATTCCACACCACCAGTGAAAGTGAGTTTGGGGTAGGAAGGAGTCATCAAAGCCAAATATCTTTCACTATAGTGAAAGATATAGTTTATAATTTTAAAAATATTTTTTATTAATTTACTTGGGAGAGGATTTGTTGTTTTTTTTTTAGTTAATGGAGATTTTTTTAATAAGAAATCGTTTTTTGTTGTTTTGATGTTACAGTGATTAGTTGCTTGGGAGAATGGAATTTTGATTATTATGCATAACACTTTTTAAAAAACGATTATTGAGGACTGTATTAATTATGGGGCACAGTAAGGATAATAACATTTTAAATTAAAGCTTTTATTTTTGAAAACTTTTTTGGGGGGAATAGCAGGGTTGGGTTTTTTTTATTATTTAAACTCAGAAGATCACAGCGATTTTAACATTCACTTACTTTAATGTCTTTGTTCATATTTACAGTTAGAACAGTCACATTTACTTCATCATATTTTTATGTGTTATAGGGAAAGAAGAGTCTTTTTTCTGTAGTTTAAAAAAAAAAAAAATAGAAATTTTGGTCTTGGCAGGTAAAAATTTTAGGAAAGCTTTCCAAGCCACCACACATCCTCCCCCTGCAATGGAAGGTGCTGCTCAGTGCTCATTCCCTGCTGGGGACAGGGATGGATGGGGCAGCTCTGTGCCCGGGGGTGTCAGTGACAGTGCAGCAAACCAGGTCCCTGCACTCTGCTGCATTTCATGGCTCTCCCATCCCTGCCCCTTTGAGCTGCCCTGTGCTCTGAAATCCTGCTGAAGTGGGCTTGGATTTTGCTATTGCCTTCTAAATCTTCTGCCTGTAGCTGAGCATTGCTGAAGTGCTCCCAGTCAAAGAAATGATTCATGCCAAGGTGAGTTATCTGATTTTCCTTTTTTTTTTTTTTTTTATTTTGTTGAGAACCTGACCTTGAAATGCACGTTTTACACTGAGGTGAGAAATTATTTTTTGTGAACTCCATAGATTCATACCAAACTGCAAAACTTCTCTGACTGATGAAATTCCATTTTTTCCAAGATGTAACTTACGACTTCGCCTGCTTTATTTTCCCAGTTGGCAATTTAGACTTGTATTTGCTTATATTAACTTATTTTGGGGGATTTTCTTTAATGAGAGCTTTAGCCTGTCACCATCCTGTAAATGGAGGGAGCTTCTCAAACTAATGTCTGAGCAGCCAGTGTTCTGCTTGGGTGTGTGAAGCTGCTTCGATATTAAAAAAGCAAAAATATTTCCATAGCAACCTATTAGAAGCACAGAATGTTTTTTCTGTGTAGGGTTTTTGTTGTTGATGTTGTTACACCCTTCCAGTGGAGATTTTTGGCTGCTGTAACTGAGCCATAAAAAGCAGCCAGTAATAGCACAGCAACATTTGTTTTTCTATTTAGGACTTTGTTCTGCATGTATACTTGTATAAATAAATGTGAGCTGTTCTTAATGAAATTACCTCAGGTTTCTAAAACAGCTCTGTGTTTTGCCCACATTACCCAGCATTTCTTTGGAGTCCTGATTGATATACCAGGATCAACCAATGTGCAGGGCAGGAGATGGGAAAGCAAAAGGAAGTTTTTAAAGCCATCATGTAGGGATGTTTGAACAGCTCCTCCCCATCTCCCCAGTGAAGAGCCTTGCTGTGGCATTCATGCCCATGCAGGGGGGATGTGCACCACTGGAGCTGTGCTGGAGGAGCCCAGGGTGATGGGGTGAGCTGAAATCATCACCTGCTGCTCTGGTCACATCAGGAAATTGCACATTCCCTGCCAGGACAGCCCTGCTCAGTCCCTTTCGGGTGGAGCTGCAGCTCAGCTCCACTCATTATGGGTGGGCAGCAATAGCAAGGAAGGCTCTGGATTTTCCCAGTCGTGCTTTTTTTATGTTGCCAGACTAAATAAAGTCAGCAACGAGATTGCCCGTGGCTCGGTGAGCAGAGTGACAAAACACTGCTGTCCCTAAGAAGGTTCATGTTCCATGACCCTGCTGGTTGGGATTCCTGGTGCATGATGAGGAATTTCTTTTCCCACCTGGTGGGCTGAAGGCTGGCAGGGAGGAAAGGTTTCAGGCTGCTCAGTCTTGCTTTTTGGTTGTTAGTATCATCATTATTATTATTATCCATTTAAATGTCTGTCATAGAGGAACACAAGAAAACTATTTTGGGTTTTTAAACCTCTTTCCTGGGAAATTCCATATCTGCTCTGCATTGTCTCTTGCTTGTTTCCATATGAAGAAATCCTTTGTTTCCTGGCTTGCACATCTTCACAGTGTCCCAGGCCCAGTGTCACTGCACTGACTGGGTTTACATCTCTTTGCATCCACAGAGACATGGCTTAGTTGTGGAGTTGGCAGTGTTAGGTTACAAATTAGGTATGTAAAAAACCTAATTTTTAGGTTTTTTTAAACAATAACAAAAATTTGTACAATCTAAATGATATGAGGGAATAATGAAGAAACAGAAGAGGCAGTATGTAATTTAGAAGCTTGATTTGTTTCAAAAGATACACAAAATGACTTTTTTTGGCTTAAAGAAATTATTTCTTTGTACATTCATCTTACTTTGGTAGTAATTTCTGGAATACTTGAATTTTGCCCAGGACTTTCTGACTTCTCTGCTGCCCTCTAACCCTTTTACTATTGTAAAACTTAATAGCTTTGAATAAATATTTAAGCAGATAGTGAGTGGTCTCTCAGAAAAGAGTTGACTGAAGAAGTGGGGCCTCATTTTACCTGTGGTGAAGGAACTATTAACAAAGAGGATTAAAGGGTAGGGAGTGCTGCCCTAATCCTGTCACTTCCATGTTATGATTATTTGGAAGACTTGCTCATTTATTTCAATCTGATTTTTATTTTTTTTTAAATTTGATGTCACTGTTTATTTAATTAAAAATGCTAAGGGGAAGTTCAGAGCAGTTGGATTCACTGCAAGGGAACGTGACTGTGTTGCACCAATGGACTCAATAGCACTGAAAAGTTATTAATTTGGGTTCTGCACTTCTCTGTGGATTCACAGGCTGGTATATTTTGAGATTGACACAGGAAATCCATACTTGTCACTGCTTAGCTTGGCTGGAATGTCACACCATGGGATCACCAAGTGACACCACTTCACACTTGTGTCTGTTTGCCTTAGGGAAGCCGTGGTGATGCTGGAGGCTGCTGATGTAACAATAATATTGTGGTGCCTGTATCCTGAGTGCCCTTTGGATACTGATAGGGCTGACAAGATGTGTGCATGAATTAAACTTAGGACGTGATTTGGAGATTGTGGCTGAGTTTATGTGAAAAATCCCTTGCAAGCTGCAGGAATTTGGTCATGTATAATTTGCTTTGCTGAGCCTTGTTGGCAGTGAGCCTTCAGGCTGAGAGAGGTAGCTCTTCACTGGGTCGATTTGTGAGCCTCCAGCTTAACTCAGCTGCTGCTGGCTCTTGTGGCATTGGTGTGCAGAGGCTCTTTGGAGAGCTGTCAGTTCAGCTGGCAGGTGTTTATTCTGCACTGCTGTTATCTCTGGGCACTGCTGATCCCTCTTTCCGAGTAGCTGTGACACCAGTCAGCACTGAGGCTAACATTTCTGAGAGGAAATTCAAATAGTTTGATCCCAAAGGCTGCACTACATCAAGGGAAAACCTGACTCCTGGTGCCTTACTAAACGGTGCCATGCCCCAGAACTCCATCATCCACAGCTCAGTGATCATCTCCCACTTCCCTGTAAGGCTTCTTCCACCAGAAATCTTGGTATCCTAAAACTTCCATTAACATTGGGACATTCTGAGAAACATCTTTTCTTGTTTATGAAAGAAGAGTTTACTTCCTCATCTTTTTAATCTGAAGATTTGTATTTTTTCTTACCATCTCTTCTCTCATGGTTACTTACTGCTAACAGATTTCTTTTATTCTCCTTTTTAGCACAGGAGTAGTTTGCTACTAATAAGCTGCATCTTATAGCTGGAATTTGTCCATGTGGCTGAAACCACAGGTCACAGAGGAATATTGAAATTAAAATGCAGTCAAAGCTTTGTTCCTCTCTGAAGATATTTTCCTCATACATTTTGAACACATTAGTTTTTCAAGGTGTTACTCTCCTTTTGTGCTACCTTTCAAGGCAGTGAAAATGTGTTAAAATTGAGTGGACAGTGTGCAGACATAATGTCAAAAAGTGGCATTGCTTTGCAGATTGAGCACCTGAACTTCATCCCATGGTGAAATGCATGTTTAGTGTGATTTGGTGTGACCAGAAACCAATTTTCAAAGCAATTGGCTTTGCAGTTCAGTTAGTGCAGCATTTCATTACAGTGACTAGGAACCCTCTGCCTTCTTTCCTCTGAGTTAAATCCAGACTCTGCCAAGGCTCAAAGTAATGTGTACTTTTTCTTGCTTTATCTTTGCTCTCAGGATTTGCTAATACTCCCTCAGCTGCCTTACCTGTCATTCTGTTTTTCTCAGAGGTATCCAGGCAAGTCCTGTTTTCTTCCTCCTTCCTCTGAAGAATTTGAAAGATCCAGAAACAGAGCCCTGAAGATTGGTTCAGGAGATGACAGACAGACTGTGTTCAGGTTTGCATGAGTGCTGTGCCATGGACTCCTGAAGTCTGCTGTAGATTTTAAAGTCCTTGATCTCTCTGCCTGAAATCCCCACCTGTACAATTTTGGTTTGTTTCATGAGATAATGCTGAATTCTAATGTGATATCCTGGCGGGACTCACTGGTGTGCCATTACTCTGGTTATCTCCAGCCTGCTCTCTCAGTTCTGTGTTTTCACTCAGACCCCTCAAGTCCTCTGGCTGCTCAGAAGTTCTGTTCAATCTGGTTCTGCTTGGAAAAGAACAGGAAGGATGTAATAACTAAACTGGATTTTGCTGCATGCTGCAGGCAAATCTTTTCATGGTCATCAGGAGCTGTGTTATGACCAGCACTGGAGAGTGAGAGTGTTAATTTAAAATTAAAAGTATGTGAATATTGATTCACTTACAATTAAAAAAAAAAGCGTCTTTTACATTTTGAGAGATAATCCTGCAGAGCCCCATCATGAGTGTTAATGCATTTTGTAAGGGTGAGTGTGCTCCTGCAGCACGTCCCAGCCCAGGTGAGAGGCATGCCAGGTTGTTCTGCACACCTGGCAGTTTTGGAATGCAGCAATGTGAAACTGCAGGGCAGTGCTGTGAGCACTCTGTCCTGAGCAGGCTCTGTGGGAGTTAATAAACCTGTGTCTTCCCCAGGAGTGTGAAAGTGTGCCCAGCACCAGCAGCACTTGGAATCCAGAAACAGCAGTGCTGTGTGTTTCAGGTGTGCCAAAGGCTGGACATACTTGAATCCTGATTCAGCCCCTATAGTTTGAATTTATATAAATGATATTTTCAGGTATAATTTTTTTTTACTTTTAACAGAACCTACTTACACAATTCTGCTCCAGACCTCTCTTCCATTGAGCAAACCCTGTGTATATGAGTTTCCATAGAACAGTATAAATACTCCTCTCCTACTCAAAATAACTTTTAAACAACCTGTGTGAGAGAATTATGGATATGAATATTTATATATATTGAGCATCAAAGTTATCTGGCTTGACACTATATCTCTAATTCTACTGGAAAGGTTAGTCCAGAGCCCTTGCCTGTTTCCGTGTCTGTGTAACACAGGACAGGCAGGATCCAGCTCCTGGAATAAACAGCACCTTGAACAAGTGGGAGATGGAGAACTTGAGATGTTTTGTTGTACAAACTCCAGTAACTCGTGCTGGAGCTGAGATGGATCCTTCTCCCCTCAGTGATGGTGGCACAGCTGCTCTGTGGGGCAGGGGATACTCTGTGGATGGTAAAGAAGGTGAGCAGATCATAATGTCAGAGTCCAGAGCTTTTCCTCAGATGCTTTTGCTTAGTTTCATGCTCCTGAGACATGCAAACCCATGCAAGCTGAGCATATCGTGGGGCTTTTTTTGTTCTTCCTGCTTTTTCCATCCTTCAGCTGCCTGAAACACTTCTGTGGTTTAAGCTGAACAGCCAGTTATTGCAGAAATTTATAGCAGCTCTAACTAAAAACTTTACCGTTATTTTCATAACCCCTTCATTTCAGTCAACAGAGCAATTACTGGCATCTCTTGGGGAAGCAGCACTTGTTTTTTCTTTTCCCCATTGTGAGTTTGGGAGGTTCACGTCCTCTCCATCCCAAACTCCTCCCCACTGCTTGTCTCCTTTGGGAACTCCTTCCTTACACAGTGGGCAGCGTTTGTCTCTGTCCCAATTCCCCTCTGACTGGAAATGCAGCAGGAACATTTGCAATGAACAAATCTTTCCAGCATATGGACAAAGCTGCTTCTGTAATTGTGTGAGCTGAACCAGAGCACGAGCTGAAATCCTTTCTGAATTAGGGTTTATGTAACTCTCACCCAGTTCCTGGCTGAGCCCTGCAGCTGTCAGAGCAGGGAGCCCTGGCAGCTGCTGGGTGTAGCTGCAGTCTGAGGTGTGAGCCTAACTAAGCCGGGCTCAGCTGGGCTCAGCCCTGCTCCTCAGCACATCCCATGGCAGTGGCACCTGCAGGACAAGGAGAAAAGGCTCAGCTGAAACAGGGGTGCAGGTTTCCCAAGGAGCAGGCTGGGATGCTGGGAGGAAGCCAAAGGAAAGTGGTTAACTATTGATGGCACCACATATTAGTGGTTATCTTATTTTTTCTCTTCTGCCTTCACTCAGAGTCAGGACTGAAAGCACGAGAAACAGATTTTCTTGTTTGGACTCAGTTGTTTATTATTTCTGATCTAAAGTACTGTAAGTTCTGCAGCACCTCTAGCTAACAAGCTAAAAGCAAGAAAATGGTGGTGGACCTAGCTAAGGCCTAACTATCCAAATTAAGGCTAACATCTATTTTATTTATACTTTAGACTTAATGACTAAACACTTGTGACCCACACTGTGGGATTTTTTATCCAACCAAAAACTACTACCTAAAATCAAGAAGAAGAAGGAAGAAGAGGCAATGCCTCCATCTTGTCCCACACCTATTCCTATATTCTAAAACCCCAAATTCCAATCCCTTCACCATGTGATATTACACACTTCTATTCAACTACACACCAGTGATTCTGACTCCATCACTCAATTTTGGAAGCCTTCTCCAAGGCCTCAGTCAAAAGCAGTGTTCTCTTGGGGGTCAGTGTCAGAAAGCACAGAAGGTTCCAGAAGTTCCCAGGCTTTAGGGTTCCACCAATTAGCTGGTGGAGCAGAGTGGTTGTTGCTGTTTCCAGAAGTTCCTTGTGGATAAGGCTGAGGAGAAGCACAGTCCTCCCCAGTGTGCTTTTGTCTGACAGCATTTCCTGTGAGCATCCCAGGTGAGGTCTCACCTGTGCCAGGTGTCTCACAGACCTGGGCTGAGCTGAGCTGCCATGCTGGGCTCTCTGAGCTCCCCCCTGCTCCTGCCTGCACCCTGCTGTGCTTGGGACATGGTGAAAAGCAGTGGAGCAGTGGCACAGGTAAAGAGCTGGAAATTAAATTCTGTGTTCTCTCCTGACTTCATTTAAGGTGTATTGTGGAGCAAAGGCACAACCAGGTGCATTGCCAGCCATAGTTATACCGTGGTTCAGAACAAAACTGATCAAAAAAAGTCCTCCCAGACCTGCACTGGGTATTAGAACCGGCACTGGATATTAGGAAAGAGGAATTTTGGTTGATGACACCAAAATCTCAATGGGAGTGAAAACTAGTAGCACATATTATACAAATTATTTGACTTTTGTGCTAGATAAAGATATTTAATAAGAGGCAAAAAGAAAAAAAAAGAATTTTACAAAGACAATCCAGACAATCTGTGCTCTTTTGCATTTTAGAGACTTGGATATGTGGAGATTAAAAAAAAAAATTGAAATGGTCAGGCTATTTTTTAGTTTTCAACCCCTCTAAAGGAGCAATAGTTAGGATGTTGATGTTGGATTCTTCTTACTGTATTTATTTGGAAATATTGCATTTCCAAATAAATGGAAAATGGTGTACTGTGATGTTAGAGCAAAAAAAGGAGCTTTGTGCAAAATAGGTGATATTTTTCTTGCCAGACATTACTATTTTACTTTTTTTCAGTTCTGGAACACGAAAATTTCAGTACAAAGAAAGAATTTAAAAATTACCTATTAGGCTTCCATAAAAACTCTTGTGCACATCCAGTGGCATTAGTTATTAGGTTTTGGACAAAAATTCTGGTAAGTAATTAGTAAGATGAAAATCAGCTTATTTTTTTTCAATCAAATAATATTTGACTCTGAACTAAAGATTAGAGAGCTCCCAAAAGCTCCCACAGCCTGCATTTGAAGACTGGTAATAAACTAGAGAGTTTTCCTTGGATTATGACTGGTGGGTTTTCAGCTTCTGAAGAAAGAGGGGATGAACTGAAAATGTCAATTTTTGAGGGGGTGGTGGGAAGGGTGACAGGGGCTTTTATTTCCTTCCACAGTTTCAGAGATGAGAATCTTCCAGATATGATGGGTGTAAATTTGGAGCCGTGTTCAAACTGATCCTTGAGATTTACAAGCATAAAAGATTTCCTCAGAAGTCGCTGAGAAATCTTTGGAGTTGGATGAGGTTCTCAGGAGAATTGAACTGTCAGGATCCTGCCCAGGGAGCAAATGGAATAGAAATCTCCATCTGGACTCCTGATTATCCATTTCCATCTTCAGCCTTTTCTCCACTTGCAGTTTTTCACACTGCTAATCTAATGTGATTAATGTATGAAAAAATGGTCTGGTTCTTTTTGAGGACTTCTTGGGGCTTGGTACCTTTTACCTGCTGGGCTTTTGCCTAGAGAATAACTGTTTGTTGCACTGCAATTTCACATCAATTTTCATCATGTTACACACAGATTTTATTTGTATTTAATACATAATACACCAATATATTGTGTATCTCTAAATATTAACATATAATTTTAATACATATCTCACCTCGTTGTTGTAATACACAGATATTAGATTATATTCATATAAACATATAATTTTTTTTCAATAATATGCACATTTTTGTCATGTATTTCTTTGTGTTTCTCTTCATCTGTGGAGATGTATATACATAATTTCTATGAATAATGACAACGTTTATGCATCTCTTCTCTTGAGTTGTTCTGTAGAGAGTATCCAGAAAAATTACCATCTATATGGAGTATTTCCCAATAGTAATTTTCTCTGTAGTGTGTAGCCTGCTGGGAGTTATTATGCAAATGCTATATTTATTGGCTCAACCCAGTATTTTTCTGAAATAATGTTTTTTTCATTGCTTTGGGGGGAAAAAAAAGTTTTGACAAGGTCAGTATTCACTTCTTTCCTCACCTGTTATCCCTGTGCTTCCCTCACAACAAAATATGTGGAATGACACTGCTCAAGAATATGTTGTAGGCAACAAATGAGTCTTAAAATTACCCTAATAACATAAAATTACCCTAAGCCATGAGAATTTCCCTTTCTGAGTTTCCTAATAATTTCTTATTACCGGTTTTTAATTTCAAGCTGAGGAGCTTGGCAGCAGCTGTTTCAAGTAAATGCAATTACTGTGATCTTGGATTTTTTTTGATTTTTTTTTTTGGTGGCTTCATTATGCTCTGAATTCATTCTTGACTTCTGTGTTGTCATAAGGATTTTGCAGAGCTCACTCTGTTCCCAGTGTTCCCACACACAGAGTAAATGGAGTCTGTTTGTAAATTCACAGCTCCTGTTGGAAAAGGTGCCTTGTGCTGCTGAAGTGATGTGTAAATTCTCAGAATTTGGTTTATTTCCTCCTGCTTTTGGTCATGGGTGCCACTGAATGAAGTGAGATGAGGAGCTTTCTTTGGGAAATAGTGACAACCTTCAAGTTGTCAGTAATCTGTATATATCTGTATATATCTGTAATCCTCTCACGTTTTTCTGGTTTTAAGCCCCTTGCTGTCATTTTCCCTCAGATATTTAGAGGCTTTAATAAGGCTGCTTGGAAAGCTTTGTGTCTGTCATTTCCTTCATGGGGCAAACAACTCTTCCCATTGGATTAACCAGCTTTTCGTAAATGAGAATTGCTTAGTCTGACCACGTGGGTGCTTCTTGCTTTCCAATGGCAGACAACATCTCCTTTTACTTTTAAAATACATTTTATTTTAAGTGTTACAAATTGGCTGTATTGCAGAGGACAGACTTGAAAAGGAGCCTATTTTTTCCTCCTGTGGTTTCTTGCACTTATTTCAGGCAGGTGTATGCAGGATGTTCAGAACAGGAGGAGCAAGTGAAAAACTGGCAGTAATGAACAGGCCATGTAATGCTCCCCTTTCTGCTCACTTAATAACTTAAAGGTATGCTAACAATTCCATGTATGGCAGAAGAAGATGTACTCACTTTTGTGCTGCTGGAAAGAAAAGGTTTTGTGTGGAAGCAGAGTGGGAGTGAAGAAAAACAAGAGCACATTGTGTTTGGGAGGCGAACCAGACGAGTTCTCTTTAGCCATGTTATTTTTCAGACCTTGTATGCTGGAGATTTGGAGAATGTCTTTTTAACTTTGAGATATGCGTACAAGTAATTTTTTGGAGCAGATCCCTCAGAAAACCAAAGGGAATAGGAATTATTTTTTTGTTACCCTGAGATTGAGAACCTAACTCCTGTCTGCTATGCAACTCTCGTTTGATTTTACCTGGAGAATGGGGTCAGTTACACCAATTCTGGGAGCATTTTGTGGTGCTGCATTAATGTAAAGCTGCTGGAATCTAATTCTGCTTGATAATATCCAAGTGATATGGCACAGATGAGTTGTGAAGAATAACAAGGCCCAGAAACTCCATGAAATTCTGGAAATATTCTTAAGAAAATCTGTTCAGAAATCTGAGAGCTATATGAGGGAGCAGTACTGAGTTGTAAGTTAAATTTAGTCCATGTGAATTGACGTAGCTTTGCAAAGACAGATGAGGTTAAAGGAGTCCTTCATTTTTGCCCTGGTATATAAGAAATTAGGCAAATTGGCAACTTGTCTAACTTTCTAATAATATCTCCAAAGCAAGTAGAGATGTGGCATCAACAAAGTTGTCTAAGTAGCTAAATTTTGATCTTTAGTGTATTACACCAGCAACCAAGACATGCAGCAAGATTTTCATTAGTCTCTGAAAACAGAGATTTCCTGTGATGTGCTTTAAGGGAGACCACCATGGTGTGTCTACTGTAAATTGTCTTTTAAAGTTCTGGTCAGAGACAAAACAATGTAGTTCCCTAGCTAATATTTGTACCTGTTTCTTGGGATATAAAAATGCTAAGTGAGAGTGAGATCTGAGGGAGCACTAAACCTGGACTCTTCTGTGAGCAGTAAAGCAAACTGCAGAATATTGAAGTTAGAAGTGCTGTGAACACAAGGCTGCCAAAAGGAAAAGAATCCTCGTCTGAAGTGGCAGCAAAGCTCCCCATGTGTTACAGTGATGCCCAGCTACTGTGCCACTGTCACTGCCTTCTGCACATTTACATGAATTAAAATGAATTAACTGTGGCTCAGCTCTTCAGTTTCCTTCACAGACAGAAATAGGAGAGCCCTTCTAGATCTCAGGCTGAAGCCAAAGTGGATCAACAAGAGCCATGGAAAGAGAAGTGAACAGGAGGAAAATGAGGATGTTGCTGGAAATGATGAGCATTCTGTTGAAAATAAATGCCAAACTTGGACCTCATTATGCAGCTGATATTTGTTAACACAGTGAAGCTGTAGAGTATGAACAAATTGCCTTTGGGAGGAAGTGAATTTTGAGAAAGGACTAAAATGTGAGTTATGTAGCCACGTGTCAGAGGTAAAAGCTCCTGCACAGCTGGTCCTGCTGCTCTCAGAGAATCAGGATTGCTGGCATGCCACTCACTGCCCTCAGCTGCTCCCCTGTCCTCCTCCCCACCTTTGCTGTTCTGGGGGAGGCCAGAGCTTGCACTGGATGCTCCCTGACATCAGCCAGGCTTCCTGCCTGGAATGATTTGCACCACGGGCAGTCGTGGTGTGCAAATGAAACAAGCACGTGGATGGGCAGGAGGACACCAAAGAACGTGGGCAAAATCAGAGGCTGATTTATTATTGGCCTGACCATGTGCACAATTCCTTCCAACCATCCCTTCAGCCCACAGAACACTCTCCTGGCTGTCACTTCAGATGGTGAAGGACTCAGGCCAGCTGAGGTTTGTCCTGTTGCCACCGAGTTTCATTGATGTGAAAGTGAATTTGAACCAAATGTTGTTTTCCAGGTGGAACGTACCTTCAGCAGGCAGTGGCATGGTGCTCTTTGTAGCATCTCTCCAGTCTGTTCTCCTGTTACACCACATTTTCTTACCTAACAGTGCTGGATCAAATGAAAGATGTCCTGTCTTGAGCAGCAGCCATAAACAACAAGAGCAGGGCAAGCACACATGATAATGTTTCCCATTCCCTCTGAAACTTCAGCCATTTTCACCCCATGGATTTACTGAGGATTTGCTGTGGTCTCAGTGCTTAATGCTGCCTGTGCTTTTCCATGCCCATTCCTCCGTTTCCCATTCCATCAGCACGATCTGCTCCTCACCCTGCTGGACAAACACTTCCAAAGCCCAGCATTCCTTCTGCCAGCTCCTCTTCCTGGAATCAGTGATCTGTTGTGCAAATGTGATAGCCTGGCTAACAGGCACCAAAAATGCACACCCCTGATCTAGTTCACATTGACTTGTGAAAATAGCTCAGGTAGAAACAATTTTATCTGGGCTTTTCTGGTCACTGTTCCTTCCCTGTGTCATGTGCATCTGACTTGTACCTGTCCACATTTTGCTCAGAGACACTAATTTAAATTAATTTCTTAGCATTATGCATAAATAACTTTATTTATATAACCAATGGTAGCATTGATAGCTAAAGATGGCATGCAAAAGAGGGTGACTCACTTGTCAGTGTGACTTTTTTGGTGATGCTTTATTTTACATAAAAATGATATTCTTGTTTCAGTGGCTCTTGAATGTGCACTAGGAACTCTGAATTTCTCTGTCAGAGCTGTGTGCCTCAAATGTCTTTAAAGCTTAGGAGTGAAGAGTAAATGAAGTTAAGATGCAGTCTCTCCTAGGTGTTGTTAGACTGTTACTTAAAATGACTTTTTTATGGCTTTGGTTTTTAGTATTCTTTGTTTCTCAGAATTGCATTTCTTCACATACTGGTTTCATATAACCTGCACTCTGACACGAAGGTTGAAAATGTATTTGCTAAAAAGATCAGCCAGAAAACTAATAAAACTGTTGGGGTTTTTTTTGTTGTTGTTATTGTTTTGTTTTTGTTTGTGGCTTTTGTTTTTTTGGGGTTGTTTTTGTGAGATTTCACTACAGAGGGGAAGATAAAGCTCCATGCACCTAAAAGGTTTCCTGTAGGGAAGATGAATGCCTGTGCAGGAGGCACAGCCTTCTTCAGCCTGCTTAAGATTTTGCTGTGTGACGCCTTCATACAGATTTCATCTAAATGTGCATTAAATTTTACAAATAACAGCAAAACAAGTCACAAGCCAGGCAGGTCCGCAGGAGAACGCAGGTGATGTAATTTCATTTGCCTTAGGCTGATATTAGTAATGAGCCTGGGGACACTGATGTGTGATCCTGGGGGTTCCAGGTGCAGGATTTGCACTCAGGGCTGTTCCTCACTGCTCACTGCCAGCTTTGCTCCCCTCCTGCACTCAGGGATCTGTTTTCATGGAGTATGCAGACACTGCTGGCCCTCAGTCTGTGGATTTGTTACCCTGAGAGGAAAGTGTGGAATTGCTCTCACATTATCACAGGGATTCTTTCTTACTCCAAATGGGGCAGAGAGATGGGACTTGTGGGTGCTTAGAAAGTGTGGTTTGTTTTTTTTATCTTCCACAGAAAAGCTGAGTTCTTGTTACAGGTGTTGAAAGCATAACCAGAAGTCATAAGACTTATAATTGCAAGACATTTTAAGGACTTATTAACCAATAAAACACTGCCAACAAAGATATTTATGTTTCTAATTCAATACTAAGAAATTTTGTCTAATTACACTGTGACCTTTCTCAGCCAATCCTGTTCAGACACACAGACCTATTCTGTCACCTCTGCAACTACTGGATTCTTTCTATATCTTAAACTTTATAACTAAGCTTTTTTCTACTTAACATGTCTGTGCTTTAAACTTTAAATCTACATTCTTACTTCTAGCACCTAAGCTTGGAAGCTTTTCCCAAGGCCTCAGTTCAAACCCTGTGTTCTTTTCCAGGCTTTGATTTGCAGGCCCAATATTTAGAGAATTTCTTGCATTCTGAACTCCAACAGGAAAGGATGCCACAATTCTTTGAAAAACCCCCAGACATTATTGTGCCACTCCAATGCTGTCATCTGATATTTCAGGTGAGACAAGTGAGGTGTTGGAAAAGATTGGAAAACCTTCAAACCCAGGTACTGGAACTCCTTCAGACACACCTCTCAACAAAAGCTGTGGCTCTTCTCCCAGGATGGTCTGGGTAACCCCTGGTAGCAGCACTGCAGAAAGGAACTTGTTATAGATACTGAAATAAAGGTGCTTGAATAATTAGCTTTGATCTAGGCCTGCCTTGATCTAGGAAAATATTTACTGGTTTTCATTTTGAGATAGAGCTGAGCATTTTTGCTGGCTCTAACTGTGTGTAACTGCTACTCTGCTCTCTAATTACCCTCACTCTAATTACCCCTCTGCCACACGAGGTTTGCTTTGTGGCTTCCCCCCCATGTTTTAAAGAGGTTAAGAAGAGATTTTGTGAGCCCTGCTGGCTGCAGCAGTGTGCACAGTGCTCATCTCTGTCTGCCAGTGCCTGCAGGGAGGTGTCAGAGCATGGACCAGGCTCTGTTTGGTGATGCTGAGCAATAGGACAAGAGGCAATGGACAGAATTAGTGCACAGGAGGCTCCAGCTGAACATGAGGCAGAACTTCTTCCCTGTGCATTGATCATGCACTGGAGCAGGCTGCCCAGAGAGGATGGGGAGGTTCCCTCACTGCAGATACTCCAGAGCCCTCTGGACACAGCCCTGTGCCCTGGGATGGCCCTGCCTGGGCTGGGATGTTGGGCCAGATGTTCCTCCCCTGTTCTCCCTTCCAGCCTGCCCCGTTCTGTGATGCTGTGATACCACCTGGTACCTTAAAGCTGGCTTCTTTTAATCATGTAGAACAATTATTAGAACAATTTCGTGTTCTTGAAGTCGTTCCTCAGTCTGGGAAGTCACAAAAAGTAAGACAAGATCTGGTATGATTTCAACATATGCCTCTCCATTTAGTTATCCTTTCCTGCAAGTCCCTGTCAGTGATTTGGCAGCAGTGTTAGAAGTGGAAATACCAGCTAAGAGTAACTGTCACTGAGAAAAAGCAGCTTGTAACATGAAGTGCCTCCTCGAAACACATCCTTTTATTATTTTTTTAATGCATCCCACGTTTTTGTTGCTTTTCTGGATGAACATGCTACATGGAATGTAAAACATGAGAAACAGTGTGGGCAAGTGACATGAGCGACGTGGGAAGGACACGCTGGGGACAGTGAGCTCTGTGAAATGCAGAGGATGAAACACTCAAGTGTTGTTGTTCACAGCAGAGACTGACAGACCAAATTGTCTCTGCATCGTGCCCTTACTCAGGTCCTACAAAATGCACCTGAGAGGGGGCTTAAGAGGGTCTCCAGGATTTATTTCTGGAACCTCTCACAATAAAACTTACTTTTAGCTTACAAAAGAGCAGAGTGCATTTTTCAACAACATCATTCCTCTGCTGTTGTTAATTGTTTCTTACCAGATCTAAATTAAAACAAGGATTACACTGTTCTCAAGAAAAATTTAGCCAAAGTGTTGTGAGGAAGAGTGAACTTTTTGTAGCTTGAATATACCTTTTTTCTACTTGTTGCTCTGAAACTTCTGTGCCTTCAGCATAGAGACTGCATTAGTTAGTAAGGATGGAACACTGAGGGGTAATTTAATCTGCTGGGGAGCAGATTGCAGCAGCTCTCCCCAGTTCAGCATCACTGGGTGCAGGGAGTGACTGCTGTGCTCCTCACCAGCAGCATCCTATGGGCTTAGGCAGGAAAACTCCAATGGTAAGTGCCCAGGAATCCTCCTGCCTTGCAGTTCCCTGGATGTATTGTGGGGGGGTGTTTTACCTAAAGCACTGTAATGATATTTCATGGTGGTCTGTGGTAAAGGCTTCAAATTCAGAGTCAAATGATGATCTAGAAGTGGCAAGTTGGACTATTTTTAATTTATTCTCTTTCCTAATAAATTCTAAACAGTCTTGGATTGAGGTTGGGCTGAGTAGGTGCAGGAGTTACCACTGTACAAGCAAGGCTGCCAAATTTAGTGTGCCTATCTGGACCTGCTCATTTAATATTGAATCCTCAATTGCCCTTCTGTAAATGCACTTAAAAATAGGTAGGGATCAATCTCACAGGTTGAGCTATCTGCATTTATTCCCCCTTATTTCACACAGCCTCACATGAATGCACACCCCACTTTTATTTTCTGTGTATTACAGAATTAGCTCATACAGGGCTGCAGTGGAAGCTCTGGATTTAAGCTGTTGCTATTTGAAATGGATAGATTCCTGTCACTGGTGGCTGTGCAACTCTCCTGTTTCCCTTCTCTAGCTGTGCTTTAGCAAATCTATTTGCTTATTTTTATACTTTGTAGAGGTGAAGAAGCTGTCTGGGTGATTTTCTGAGTGAGTTTTGTGTTCTCAGCTGGCTGTTGGCAGCTGAGCTGTGCTCTCTGGCAGGCGGGGTCAGGGTGGGACCCCAGGGCTGCAGCAAACCCCTTTTGTTAAAGGTACCTGGGAACCTGTGTTGTAATCCCTGGTGTTGGGATGAGCAGCCTGGCAGGTGCCATGACCCCTGAAGTTATCCTTGTGTGTATTTCAGAAATCATGTGGAAATACCTGAGCTTTTATTTAACTTTTATCCCCCTTTCCCTCTTGCTTTTCTAGAGCAGTGTTGCTAATGAGAGCTGTTTTCAGCAGCTTAGTCCTGTGCTCCTCTTGGAGGTTTCCTCACACGATGAGCATTATGTCCATGTTCTCCAGCAGCCTACAGGAAAGATGTCTGGGAAAGCTGGAATTAAAAAAAAAAGGTATAAAATTGTAATCATTATTCCCATTAAAAGTATGTTATCAAAACTGTTCTTCACAATTAGTTTCCCTTGACAGCTCTTCATAGGAAAAATAAAAACCCTCAAGATTCCTATCCACTGAACCGAATCCCAGTGTAATTATTCCCATGTGACAGCACTGAAAGGAATATGACTGCAGAGATAAAACCTAAAAGCACAATGTGTCTCGGTGGTTTTGTTCCAGAACTGAGGAAAGCGAGGGCAATTAGCTGACCTAGAGAGGGTTTACACACAGTGAAAAACCCAATTTTGGGTTTTGGTGTCTGCTGCAAAGCAGTCCTGAGACCTGATTCATTTACAGATGGGCAGGCTGGAATTCTAAAGGTGTGCTCCTGAGAAATCCCTGTACAAGGCTGGGCTCCTGCCCACAGGCAGAATTAAAATGTCCTTCTGCTTTCTTATTGTTGTATTTAAAGCATGAGAGAGAAATTAACTTCAGTTAATGTGTGTGCCAGCTCCCCTTGCACACGGCTGCTGCACAGAATCTCACTCTGTTTTTAAGGGGCACGAATTGGCAAAAGGTTGTGGCTCTTAGCACGTTTGTCTGATCTTTATAGAGGCTCCCCAGACACTGCCTATAGAAAAGAAATGCTGCAGAGGGAGAGATATTTATGATGCAGTTTCAGGAGGCTCATTAACTTCCACAACATGGATGAACTTCAGGTAAAATAAACATTTAAAGGGCAGCCTAGCATTTTAAGGGACAGGTGGCACGAATAATTTGTATCTGCAGTTATATTTATAAACATGGCATTTAGGAAACCTCAGATGCTGTACAAAAGCTTGTCACTGTTTGGTTGCTTACTAAACAGCAGGAAAAATTGTTAGTAATGAAACCATGCAAAAATAAGAGATATCTAATGTCATACCTAAGGAGCAGAAAAGGATTGTTTGTTTCCCAGGTCAGGTTAAAACCAACAATAACAGCAAATGAACATTTTTTTACTCTCCTTCTTTAGGTTTTGACTTTAATTTTCTCACACTTAGAGAAATGCTGCAAGCAGAGTGGGATATTTTTGAATTGCCAAGAAGAGGTTTTGGTGGGGTTCACTGCCAGTGCTAACTGTGCAGTGGGAATTCCCACATTCCTGCAAATTGGAATTTTAATTAATTTAACTATTTCAGTTTTTTCTCGAGCTAGTTCTGCATCATTACATGTGTGGCTTCAAAGCAGGTTCTGGGTGAATGAACACCTTTGCAGGTGTTGCTGTCAGGAAGAGAACAGCAGCTGTTAATGCTGATGTCCCTGATTGAAATCAAGGAGTGGCTCTTGGCACAGGCCAACAATCTGATATTTATTTCAGATGAGGGGTTTCTGTGTTTCTGGCTGCTGTGCTCCCCCCCAGTGTGAACACTCAGTGATCAAAATCCAGTTATCAGTTCTACTGAAGAAATATTGGCCACTAGAGAATTGAGCTTGTTTTCTCTTTCCAACACTGGCATTGGCTTTGGAATGCCAACAGGGAAAAATAAAATAAATCCAAGTCAGGCTTTTCATCTAGCCTTGTTTTCTCCTAATCCATGCTGTCAGGCCAGTGGCAGATGAGCAGCCATGTGCTTGCTATGCAAGGCATTGTTTGTGAAGCTTTTTTCTGCAGGGTGAAGCTGTGATATCAGGGTTGATTTTTGTCAAATGTTTTTGTTTGCTGTGCTGATGTCCCAGGTTACCTAGGGCTTAGACACCGTGGCTAGCAATGTCTCTTAAAATCAGAGACTTGAAGTCTGTTTGGTTTTTTTAAATTAAAAAAGCAGGTTAAAAGCTGATCTTAGTGTCCTTTGCCTGTGTTTAAATGAGTGAGGAATAGTTGTATGTTCATTAGATTGAAGCATAGTGAGATACAAAGGTTTTAACCTTAGAGTAAATTCAGGCTGAAGACTAATTTTTAATGATCAAAGTAAATGACAGAAGTGTTTTTTTAAATTCAAATTTAGCCCGTAATGCTTTCTGTTCTAAAGTAGAGACTACCACAGTTGAATCGTTGAGTTTGATGCAGAATTTACAGAATTAACAGACCTGATGTGGATTAAATTTTGGGAAGACTTGCAGTTCTGCAAGTTCCTGGGGTAAAACTGGGTGAGGTCAGAGAGCTCCTGTGAGGGAGGTGCAATGTCAGGAGCACTGGGGCTTTCTGCCCTTAGCCTGTAATTATAAAGAACTCCGAAAAAACTCCTTTGGGCATGAAATTGGAGTATAATATATTGCAGGTATAGGGGGTTTTGGGTCAGTGTCAGGGCATCAGTTACATTGTACCGAATAAGTCAGATGTTAGAGTAATGTCATAAATTAAATTTACTGCTTTGTTGTCCTTCCTCGAAGAAGCTGAATGAGTAAATTGACTTGTGGTGAATTTAATGTCTGGCTGGCCATTAGAATGGCTCCAGTGCAATTACTTTTGTAGATCATAATAGTCTTGAAAAGTAAATAGTTTATAAAAGCAAAAACCTTGAAGGAAATTACAGAAGGCATAATGACTTTTTGAGAGGCATGCCTTTGCATCCATATATACTTTTTTTTTTTAATCCAACAAAATTAAATTGGTCTGTTAGTTATTTCTGCAATACTTTTTTGTCTCCTGCAATCCAGCAAATTTTTAATGAGTGTTTGTCCAGTCAGAGCAGCAGGGGTCTTGATTGCCAGAATGTTTGTTAAGAGGGGAGGAGGGTATCCTCAGAGACTTTGTTCTTCTCCTCTTCCTTTTTTATTAATATCATAAGAATTTTTAAAAGAAAAAGAAAAGGTTAAACCAAAGTAATTTTCTGCTTGCTGTGGCTGAAGGGCTCCCACTTTTGTCATTTTTGCAGGCATCAGAATTGTTACTGGCTTTGTGCCCACTGCAGGCAGTGACAAGGGGTCCAAAGGAGAATTCCTGTTTCCCAGAACGGGCTGCAGTGAGCTGTAATGGCAAAAGATGCCCCTCAGGTCGGTGCCTGAGGTCTCCACGAGCTTTTGTCTCCTGTGTGTGCCCTCATTTTTCCTTTCTGCAGCATGGTTTACATGTCATTCTCTTAACCACCTTCCAGTCGTTTCCCTTTGCTCTTCCCCAGGTGTTGTGGGTTCTCCCTTGCTGGGTAGGATCAGGTGTTTCCTGGTTCTGCAGTCAGGTGTTCCCCCTCTCTCTGGGAGGAGATTCTCCAGCCAGCTGCCAGGACAATGTCTCTGAATTTGGGGTACCCAGAGCCTTCCCCAGCCCTGGCACTCACAGCTTCTCTGTCCCCAGCTCAGCTGGCACTGAACACCTTCTTGGATGCTGGATCCTGATTCCTCTGAGCCACATGTGCCTGGGTCCTGCTCCTGCACCTCCCTGTCAGCCTTAAACTGCTCCTGGTGCCCAGAGCTGCTGTTTCATCTAAAACCTGAGAGGGGCAATGGGGGCAGGCAGAGCAGTTCTTCATGTGCTTCAGTGCACTAAGAGCTGCTTCATAAGATCTGCTTCTTTTTCTCTAATAAAACAGCCATGCTGCTCTCACAGGACTTTCAGGATACAGTTTTTAGGGTCTGATTATTCCCAGCTGTGCTATAAGATACTGCAGGGGGATTGGATGATGGGGGTAGCACCATATCATGCACTCCTCTCAAAAACGGCTCATTTTGGAACATAAGGCCGAGCTTGTACATTCTGATCTTGTCCCCAGGTTTTGCTTTCTCCTGACCTTCTCACGACCTGCATCTTACCTTGCTCTGTGTGCCATTAGCACATGCTTTATTCTCCTTGTAACAGCAAATTCAGCTTGCTGTGGGGAGCCATGGATATTATAATAACAAACAGGAGTGGGTAATAGACTGCAGAAATTAGTGTAGAGACTTGGCCTCACTCCACAAATCACCCACCCATCTATGTGCTGACTGCTGTAATATTTATGTGGAGGTGCTGTGTGAATGTGTGAGCATTTTTATGTATATGAATCTCCCTGTAGTCCCTTCTTCAGACCACATGGGAAAGAAATCTTTAAACTTGGAGGGGAAATCCAAGGAAAGAGTTAGTGTATTAATTCGTTTATTGGAGTATAAGGATTGTTAACCACCTATCTGATCATTCCAAACTTTTAATTTTAAGACATTTCCACTCTCTGTGAAGCTGGAAAATTAAATGTGGGAAGATGTTTGTAAATCCACTGCTGAAATGATGTTGATGCAGGACAGCCTCAGGAGTGCCCTGGAGTCACCAGGCAGAGGGACACTCAGTGGTCACCCAGCAGCAATATGTGTGCTAAAGCTCTTCTGCAAAATCTCCATTTCTGGACCTGTTCTGTTTTTCAGGATGAAAGCTGGCTCCCAGTGGGGCTTCTTGCTTGGGCCACTGGTGTGGGGAAACAAAATGAAAGCAATTTTCTTTAGCAGCTTGATGTAGCTCTTTTGGTTCATGATTCCTCTAAGCTGTAACCTCCACCAGACCTGTTAATTTATTAAAAAGGCTACTTAAAAGTGTTCAGCATTTTACTTCTGTGAGGCACATAAGATTGCACTTAAGAAGAATATATGCTCTAGAGTTCAACTTTGGAGGAAGTGTGTTATTCCCAGAGGTGAGAGGGTAATTCATCTTTGAATGAGGAAATCACAATGGAGATGTTTTAGCATCCAGTGTCCCCAAGCCATACCAACAAGAATGCCTTTCCAAGCTTTTGGCCAAGTAAATGTTTCAAATGACTGTGACTTTGGTGAAATAGTAGTTTTTTCCTTGCATCTGCTAATACAAAAGATGGAACAATTCTATTTTCTTAGATGCACAAGTTACATTCCATGTAACAAGTTCTAGTTCTGTCACGTTTTTCATCCTGAACAAACAGACGGTATTTCCTTGAATAGCTGCAATATTTCCATGTAATGAGTTGGAGAATAATATAGAAATCTTCCTCTCCCTTTTTTCTTCCCCTCCCCTTTTTCTTACCCTCCCTTTTCCCCCTTTTTCTTTTTCCCATCCTTTCCCTCCCTTTTTCTTTTCCCCACCTTCCCCTCGTTTTGCTTTCCTCCTCTTTTACTTTCCCTCCCCGCCTTTCCCTTCCAGCTGTATTTTACTGGTTTTATCCAGGTGTAGCTCAAACACCTAACAACATCATTGTTGTTTTACAGACAAAATACGTGGGAGTTGCCCACGTGTCCTTGGGGGAATCTTCCCCTCTGTGTGAACAGGAGAGGCTTGTTCCTGCAGGATGAACAAGGGTGGCATGGCATTGCAGATGTACCTGGAGAGCACAGGCTGCATCGTGGGGCTGCTGTGCAGCAGCTTCTCTCAGAGGTGTTGGAAACACGAAGGACAGGTTGTGTGAGTCCTCTCAGGCCAGGGACAGCCACCACTTGGTGGGTTTATTTTCCAGGAGAGGAAATCCAGCAGAGTACCAGGCAGGGCAGTCCCCAGCCCTGCTGCCTTTCCCCTCCTTGGGGCTCTGGTTTTGCTGCTGGGGCTCCTGTGAGCAGAGGCAGTAATTCAGGAGTTCCTCACAGGAGAGCTGTGCTGCTCTCATGGGGCCATCCATGGGTGGCAGCCAGCTGCCCACAGGCTGCACATTCCCAGAGCAGCTTTCCTTAGGACACCAGACACCGTGCACAGAGCCTGCACACCCCACAGAATGTGGGAGCTGCTGGGAGCCCTTAGCTGAGATCTGCATCTTCTCCTTGCAGTGCTAGGAGCTGAAATAATTGTGTCTAATTGAGGTGGAATCATCAGAATCAGCCCTGCTGGCCAATGTTCATTTTCTCTCCTTTTAGATGAGCTGCCTAATTCAGCTCTGTGAGGTGCAGCCAGCCACGTGTGTCAGGGCATGGCTGGAAGAGCAAAATTCCAAATTGCCTTGCACAGAGATCATCCTCTAATTAATTGCAGCAGGCCTTAATTCACATTCCACAGGTGTATTTCTGCATTAGTGCTTCATCAGAGAGCTGCTGGAGCCAGGTATTTCTGTGGCAGGATCTGTGTGCTGGATCTCTGCTGGTGCTGGGGGTGTCACCTGTGCCAGGTGAGGCTTTCCAGCTCCATCCCACGGGGGCACTGCTCCCTGTGTGCAGGGCAGGCAGAGCTGCAGAGGAATTTGCCTTTTTCTGGGCCATTTGGAGCCAACGAAGTGAAAGCACCTGCTTGGTTCAGCCACTTGGTTTATGCTGCCCTGTGCACTGGGGAGTGAAAATCTCGTTAGAGGCAGAGGGCAGTGCTGGTCAGAATCACACATCACTTCAGCACACAGACAAGCTGTGGGCTGTTACCTGCTGATTTTGCAGCAGAATGGGGATTGTGCTCCGGAGGGTAGCTCTCAAAGAGCTTTTGAGCTCTACAAATCAAAGGAGGTGTTTAGACACAATTTAATGTACAAAACAAGCGAGAACTTGGCTGGTTTAATGAATGAGAAAATAAGTTTTGCCCAAGTCTGTGTTTCAGGGAAAGTAAATGAATGCTTTTAGTAAAACTGTGTCAAGTATTGCATTAATTTATTTCTCATTTAAAAAGAAAATAGATTATTTTAAGAAAGTTGTATCTCCATTTCCACACTAAGGTACTGAGAGTTTTCCTCATAATTTGGCCATGCTTTCCTGGCTTTTTGTGTCAGCTGGTATTTGCTGAGCAGAACTGAATTAGGCATGGAAGTTTTCTCTGAAAGAGCTGATGGATGAGCTTTGCTCTGGGTACTGTTTACTTGAATGCATTTTAGCCTCTTAGCAATAGCACTGCCTCCTTTGCTCTGGCTTTGGACTGATGTACCCCAGCACAGCCCTGCTCTGAGCAATGGTTGCATTTCCTTGCACTGCAGTTGCAGAGTTCTCCCAGGGGAATGGGAAAGCAGCACAGGGAACAGTGGCAGTTCAGCTGGAGGCCAGTCAGGCACATTGCAGATGGACACTGGTTTTCTGCCCTGGAGTGGCCTTGCTGTGGCTGGAGCTCATCTGAGCATGGCAGCTCCTTCAGGCTTTGTCTGTGATATTGAATGCTGATCTTGACACGAGTGTGAGAGCTGTGTCACTTCATAGTGACAATTTCAGCCATTAACAAATGGCAGCTATTTGCCATCTGTCTCTTACATCAGCCCAGAACCCCTATGCAACTTAGAGTTGGAAGAGTGGATTAACTTTCTCTTAATATTTTTGCAATAGCAAGCAACTCTGTTCCGCTTTAGCTTCATGATACTTTTTTTCTCCAGATGTCGTTCTTTTGTGAGGAAAAAAAAAAGCCCTACAAAAAAAAAGGTAGACACTGAGCACGTGAGATGTGTTGATGACTTGTGTGTTCATTTTCCAAAGCAAAGGGCTGTGGTTCTCCAGGAGCCAGCAGCCCAGCCTAGAGCAGGGCTCGATGTCACCGTGGGATTTCAGCAAGTAGAAATGGGTGTGAGAGGCATTGTGAGAACAGATGGAGTTCTGTTGAAACTATTCTGTTTAAAGGGTGCAGATAATTAAGGTGTGGCTGTATTTATGCACACGGGGGTGTTGGAAAACAATGTTTTATTTAACTGTTGTTAGCTGTTCTTCACTTGCCCCAAGCTTGGCTTTGCTCAGCCTGGTGGCCTCTGAGTAGCATCAGCTAAAATTGAATTGCTGTGCTGGGTAAGTTTTAGAATAGATTTCTATGACAAATAGGAAGGAACAAAAATTTTTAAAAAACCCCTTAACTTGCTTAGTTGCATAAATGCAAGGGACAAAGTAGTGTTTCTCTTGCAAAAAATATTGTGGTGTGTCAGCATGTTGGCATTGATGGTGAATAAGCTGTTTTAAATACATGTCCCAGAAATAGGAAATATGCTGTGATATTTCAGTCTGGGAACCTATCTTAAATGGAGGAAAAAGGACACAAAACAATACCATGTCATTGGAATTTTGGACTTTATTGAGAAGTGAATATAAGTGATCATGAACTCTCTCTGTAGACAGATGTTAAGCAAGTAAATTTTTAACTATTAAAAAAAAATTGACTAGCAAAGCAGCACACTGTGGAAATAAGATTTGCAGTGTCAACCTTTATGCATGAATAAATGTTTAGTATGTTTTAATGGCATTCCTGAGGTTGGTGTTGTAAAAGCTGCCTTCATTAATGATCTTTCAAAGCCGAGTGAAGGCATTACTACAGAGATTAAATCATTCTTTAACCACACAGAGGTAATAAATACATTGGTGGTGGATTTGGGAGGCTGTTTTGGAGAGAGAGCACCAAACAGTGCAAGTTCTTGGACATGGTTGTAAAAACTGTGTTACAAAGACTTGGAAGATGATTTCCACTGTGTCTGACTGCTTTCCAAGCAATCATAAATGTCTTGTCCTAATCAACCGTGCTGGAAGCAGGAGGCTGAAAGTTAGGGGAGGAATTAATGCTGTAATATTTGTTCATGAGAATGAAAATAGAAACAGAGGAAGTGTCCTCCTTACCTCCTGCGAAAACCTTTGGTTTTCCAAAGTGAAAGCTGAGAACCTTTGGAGATTTTTCCTCCTTAGTTTGTTTTTTTTGTTCCTGGTACCACTCACTGTCTCTTTTCCCCAAAAGTACTCAGAGAGTGTGAAATATGAATCTGCTATTTGTCCATGATGGCTGTGATGCCACCAACAGCATCAAGCTAATGAACAGGGAGAGAGAGGGCCTGTCCTCCTTGGCCCTTAGCTCTTGTGTTTAATTCTCATTTACAGGCTAGACCACAGCAGTGTCCAGCACACCATAAATGCATGCACATGAATTTAGTCAGGGAACAGGCTTCTTGGGAAATCAAACTAATTGCCCGCTAGATATTAACATCTATGATTTTGCAAAGTAATTTAGCATTTCTCTATGACTGAGATTTATCAATGGGATGTCATTAATAAACTTCACAGTCCCGTTTTTCCAACAGGCACGTTCTCCAGGCTGTGTTTGAGAAATACTAAAAGAAGTCAAATTTGAAAGTATGATAATGTAGGTCACTATTTAAACGATTTTAAAGTTTTTATTGAAACGAATAAAAGCAAAGTCATTGTTTTTAAAGCATACTTGTTTTTGTGAGACTAGGTACTCCATTACTCTTGTTTTGGTGGGTGTAGAAATGTATTGCTGTTTAATAGGAAGTGCAAAACTTGGAAAATTTATGTTATGACTCAGATCTCCTGTGTTATGAGAGAGTGAAACCTGGGCAGATTTCCTGAGCAGCTTCAAGAGAGACATTAAGCTTTGGTGAAAGAAATGATGTTTGTAAACATTGAAATGGTGAAATGCCCTAGGAGTGGATGTCTGCAAGTTGTGTTGTTTTCTTTCATGTAAAAACTGCCACTGAAATACAGCAATTGCACATTTTTAATGATACAGCTTTTCCTGTGACTTGGCTAACACTGAAAATACTTGTGGGTTCCAAAGGAAGGAAATGCAGCATGAGGTGCTGCAGTAGGACCTGGATTGTCACAGCTGCTGTTTGTTGGGGGTTTTGGACAATTTTTTTTTTATTTTCTAAAGCAAAGTTATTTCAAGCTCTGTAATTTGTGCTGATTCTCATTCCTGGTGGTTCTCATCAAACCAGTCTTTGCTTGGGAAAGGATTCTACCTGTCTGATGCATCCAAGAAAAAATAGAAATGTGTTTTACCTCCCCACTCCCTCCACCAGTGGGGGTTTCACTGGGAAGGTAATTGATAAATTCAAGAGTAGCAGGAATGAAAATTATTTTGGAAGGAAAGACAGAAATTTTCACAGCAGCACATTCAGAGCTGCAGTGTTTGTACAAGCACTGATGTAAAATGAGTATGAACAAATTTTTTCCTCTGTCATAGCAACACACATTCTCTGTAAATACCAGGAAGGGGAGAGCATTACCAGACAAAACCACCAGGCTGGAGTTCACCCCAGGGATTTACTTGTGCTTTAATTACAGAGATTGTTTTAGTTGGGAAGGTGATTTTTAATTCTTACTCAATGCATTTCTATAGATGGATCTAATCCTTCCTTTGTGAAATAGAATTATGAAAAAATGACTGTGTTAATAATGCAAATTTAAGAATCTTGACAAAGGCTCCTAAATAAAAAGAAGAGCAAACTCTGTGTAGAGTGCTTAGATTGCAAAGAATTCAGCATCAGAATTTGGTATTGCTCTGGAGTGCAGTTATCTGAAAGTAAAATGTATGAAAACAGCCAAATACAAATAAGATGTTTTAGGGCTTTGGGGGGGTTTTGTGAAGCCAGGCAACTTAAGAAAAGTGGAAACATTTTAATTAATTTTTTGCAAAACCACTCATTAAAACTTGTAAGTGCTTAACTAAACAAAACCTTAATTGAAAGTGTCAGAAATGATCTATGGCTGCATTACCATTTTCTTCTTTATGCATCATTTCCTTTGGCATTTAGTTGGATACCAACCACTACTCTGACCTGTTAGTTCAGACACACGATGTTCACCCTGGTTTCTGTGTAAAAGGAGTTAAAATAAGCTTAGATTGGAAAAGATAGGAGCTTTATTGGCTGGGCTTTTTTTTCTAGAGAACATCAGTGCTCTGCACAGGTGGGCACAGGACAATTCCATGGATGCAAAAGGCATTATTCCATCTGTACTCTTTGCATCCGTGTGTGATGGATTATCAGAACATGTTTTTATGTAAGATGAAAAGTATTTTAATGACTCTGACAATGGCTTTGTTAAATCCAGATGTCTGTAGTAAAATGGATGATATAAAAATCCTTAAGTGGATGCAATCTAATCAACTGGTATTGTTTTAAATTTATTTCAACCAGAGTATCCTACTACTACCACCACATAGATTTTTTTGTACAGAATATATATTTCTCAAAAAAGAAAAAAAAAAAAAAGGTTAGTGGGGATGTGTTTTGTGATGAATTTTAGTGGGGACGTGTTTTGTGATGAATTTTTGAAGTGCTGCTCACTTTGTGGATTTATGTAACAAGAGTCAGTTATGAAGTCACTCTGAGTAAATACATCTCAAACCTTTGACTACACAGATATTTGCTCCTCACTCAGAATGGGTTCTCCCCATGCTCTGTGCAGTTGTCCAGAACCAGGTTCTGCTCTGTGCCAGCTGAGGAGCTGCACTCAGAGCAGTGCAGCAGCCACACAGCTCCAAGAAAAGGATTTTTCTTGTTCCCCAAGCAGCCTCTGAGAACCTTGATGGAGCTGACCTTACCTCCCATTGTGCTTGTGGAGAAATGGCACGTAGGAGTTTAAGAAGTCGAGTAATCCAGTTTATTGAATATATTCTTGGAGATTTCCAGAGCTTGATGTCTTCCTCCGAATCATGGGTACATCTTACAAGTGTCCTGTAGCCCACAGCACCAGGGCAAAGTTGATTTTAGCAGTTTCAGAAGGAATACGAGTTCTTGTGCCTTACAGGCTGCCAGGCAAGCTTGCCCTGTGTTCACCTCAGCTGCTTTGCTCTGTCATGGTTAAAATTAGGTCTGAAAGGTTTCTTTCTTTGAGGTATCAGCAGGCAAGACAAGTCCTCATAACCCAGGAGAGGAAATTTATCTGTTGTATCCTCACACTGCTCTACTTATCAAAATGTTTTCAAAGACACATTCAGATATAAGGGAAATTCATTTTAAAGGGAAATCACCTGAGTCTTGGCCCCAGGTAGTCTTTCTTGGGGCAACATAGGATTCATCTGTCCTTTGAAGCTGACAGTTCTATCAATTTACATCTTCTGTTTTAAAGTCCCTTTATGTTTTGAAGAGAAAAATTCATTATCATCTTTCACAGGAAGAAAAATCAACCCACACCTTTCTGGCTGTCTCTGCAGTGAGAGGTGAAGAATAAGTTTTGAAAAATGCAATAATGGGAAACGAGGCTAGCAGGGAAGAAGATTCCACTATGCTATTCTGGTGGGAAGTGTGGAAATCCAAGGCTTGAACCTGAACAGAATATGAATTAATTTCAGCCCTTTTAACCCCAGTGGTTCATCAAGTGTCTGTTCTGACCAATTAATACAATCCTCCACTGTCCTCAGAAATGGTGCTGTACCAGGAGAAATTCTGGCCTGTCAGCTGCACTGAGACATGAGTGCCAGCCACAGTAGAGACCAGATCCAGGTCTCTTTGCAAGCTGTGACTCTTACAACAAATGTCATCTGGACTGAAAATAAACCCCAGCTGGAATATGAGATCCAAGGAACTTGGATCCTAGAGAAAAATGGATATAGCAAAGCACTGTGTAGTTGGATTTCTTTCAGAGGGAGGTTGGTGAGTGCAGGAAAAAAAAAGAAAGCTCAGATCAGTATTTCCACATTCTGGCAGGAAGATGTGTGTAATAAAGTCCCTGGGCTATAAAGGGTTTGGCATGTGTAGTCCCATGAAAAAACTGATAGTCATCTCAGTTTGCCTGAGAGAAAACAACCCTTAATGTATAAACCAAGCCTAAACTGGGAAATGGAGCATATTGCAGGAATATAAACTGGGTTTTATGACTGTTTTTAATGGCATTTAATGGAAAGCTGTTTGTACAGCTCAAGCAGCACGTTGATGTGTGTGTGAGTGCCCTTCCTTGCAGTTTTTGGCTCTGTGTTTCTCAGCTCAAGGAGGCAAGGAAAGGTTCATTCTGAAAAGTGCTGCTGTTCATCCAGCACCAGCCTTGGGGCTTCCACAGTGACGTTTATTCATCAGAGTCCTCCAGTGGGCTCGTGTTCAAGCAGGAGTGAGAGTTCCCTTGGAAAACAAGAGGTATCCCACATTTGCATCCTGAAGAGGTGTTACCAACCTGATCTTTGGCACCAGGGAGTGTTGTGTGCAGCAAGGCATGGAAGGGAGCTGCTGTGCCTCTGCTGAGTGCCAGCACACCAGAGTGGCACAGAAATTCAGGGAGATGGGCTTGGCTTGGAAATCTGACTCTTGGTGCTGCCAGCAGCCCTCCTCGGGAGGGGATGAGCCGTGCTGAGTGCCTGTCCTGCCTGCTGTGGCAGCATCAGTCTGCAGGAGCCCGGGATGGCTGCTCTGGGGTCACCCAGATTAATGTAATCCCTGCTCATCTCCAGCACCTCAGCTCATCCTGCACATCAGCTCCTCACTCCCTGATTACAGCTGACCCCTTTTTCTGACATGCCCTTGCATTTTACCTTACAAACAATGCAAGGCACAACCAAGTGTTGCATTAATTGCCCTCTTTAATACCTGCCATGCACTCACCTTTTGGCAGAGGCTCACCAAGAAAGAGATCCAGAAGAATGTCTTGTGTAAAACTGGAAAGAGATCTGCTTGTTTTGCTTTGGTACTAAGGCTCCCATCAATTAACATCTCACTATTATGAATAGTTAATCCTTTCCCTCTCACTAAAATTAAGAATAACAGAGGTACTACTACATTTAATTCAATGTAATACCTCATTTCTCCAGCATTCCAGGCCAATAGCTCTCCCATTTCAGATAAAGTGATGAAAGCATGTGCATTTTTATTCAGGCTCTTTCAGGCCACTGCACAGAACAAGAAGGTTACTTTTCTGAATTAAGTCCTGCAAATACCTGCAAGCGATGTGTTTAGTTTCTGAGTGATGAGCATTGCATGAAAAACAAAGGAATTTTTGTTTCTCTGGCCAGACCTTCTCTTGATGAAAATATTGTTCTGGGACTTCAGCTACAGCTTTTGCATATCTGACCCTTGGAGTCAAAAAAGTGTTGATTACCAAGCAGCAGATCAAGTTTCTCTTCCCAATTTTCATTTTGTTCTCTTACTTTTTAAAAATGCCTAATCACACATATTTCACAGGATCAGAGTTTGTTGCATGGCTTTTGATTAATAAGTTATATTGCATTATTACCTGCTTCAGAAATTGTCAGTGTGTTATATAATGCACGTGTTGTGTAATGAGCTCTGCACTGTACATAATGCATGGTATAATGTGTGTATTATATAATTAATACAGAGATACTCATTGGAAGGGTTTTCTGCTCTCTTGTCCTGTCTCTGGCAGCAGCCAGTGCATGTGGAGGAAAGACAAAAATGTGTTGAGCATCAGCTTCCCTGAAATATTCTCCTGGCTTTCAGCAGTTAGTACTTCAGGGAATTGTGGAGGTGGTTACCACTCACTTTCTATTCTGATTTCTTGAGATTACAGATTCCTTTGAAGCAAAATAGTCAGATTTTAGAAGAACTGAACGCAGACACTTGATTCACTTGAATGCTCACTATAAATATCTGCCTTTACCCCTCCTTTCTAGCTGGGATTTAAGGTCCAGCTAGTTCCTGTGGTATGGCACAGTCTGCAGAAGTTTCTGCAATGGCAGTGAAACTCCATTAGTTCTCTCCCAGCTGCTGCTCCCCAAAGTTTCATTTTGGCTCTGTGTGGGGACGTTCTCTCACACTGCAGGTGATGGGTCTGGTCTAACCCAGTGCAATTTTTTTTTCTTTTATTTATTTGATTTGGCAAACCAGCTGAGAGGGGCTGGCTTGTGCTGGTGCTCAGAGCTGTGAGACTGAGATGTTGTCCTGCTGGCAGGAAGGCTGGGTGAGCTGTGGCTCTGAATAATGGCAGCATGGTGTGGATTAATTGCTTTGATCATGTGGAGCTGCTGGAAGAACAAGCCTGTGTGCACTCAGAGGGCAGAGGAAGAGCTGTTGTGTTGGATAAGTGCAAAGGCAGCAGCCAGGCTGCCTGAATAGAAATTCATTTCTCCAATGGAAGTCGAGCCTACATTGGGTGGAATCTTGGCTGCTGCGAGGTGCAGCTCAGCCTTTGCCCGAGGAGCTGAGCTTTGTAGAGCATGGCTGGTGACAAATCCTGTCCTGCAGTGTCAGCTGGAAATTCAGAGGTGGCACCTGTGGGGTTTTACCTGCAGAGAGCTCAAGCATTCACACCTTGCATTGCTGTCAGGACTCAGCACCTCCTGAGAGATCTCCTGATACTGTCAGGGGGATTTGGATCCAGAAATCCTCTATCGTCCTCTATGATTCAATGCAGTGATCAGGGATTTTTTGACCTCTCCAAACTCCTAGTAAGGCAAAGGACCAAGGCAGTGCATATCCAATACAAATTGTAAAGTCATCCATGGATACACATCAGAGCTGTGTGACAGCAAAGAATTAACCTGTTGTGGCATGCTTAGATGAATATTTGTTTACCTTTCAAGGAGGAGCATGTCCTAAATTATACAATTAATGAATAAATATAATTAATGAATTAATACATCCTGTATTGCACTCATGGTCTGATGTTAATACCAACTGGCCTGCCCCCCAGTAATAAGCTGAAAATTTGCAAATTACTTTTCCCTTCCTGCTCTTGTGTGAGGGTTCCTGATTTAATTTGAGCTGGAGGATGTGGCATTATTGCTCTGTCAGTAACAGAGAACCATGTAGCATCCAAATCTCAAGAATCTTTTGCATATCTTGCTCTATTTATTTCTTTAGCAGTTGGTTGCATTTACGAGAAGCAAACGTGTTTAGTTAATAAAAAGGATAATTTTCTTTGAGCTTCATTACCTTGATAATTCTGTAAAATAGCTAAGTTGGACCTCTAAAATAACATCCATCAAAGTGGAGAGCATTGCTGCTTCTCCTGGGTAATTGGAAGGTGCTGCTGTTTAACGGACTTCCTAAATTGAGTTATGCTACCCTTGAGCACCCTGTAGCATCATTTTCAGTGCTTTGGAAAGTAGATAATAATTTCAAAATTAAGTAATTCTATCAAATCTGACCTAGAGGGATCTGGTTTTATGTGTTGCCCTAAAATTTACAGAAATTCTGCTTTGAGTCCTCAGAAAATTTGAGATTAGAAGAAAAGCAGGCTCTGAGCAAGAGTTCTGTGCAACAATTGTGATTTGCCTTTTTTAACTGTCTCATAAAGTTAGTCAGTTCCCTCTCCTCAAGCAATTATAACTTAATTTCTTTATATTAATTTTGATTCTTATTCAGAGAGTTTTATCTCCTCATTACATACTCTAGCTGTAATTTAGCTTTTAAAGCATTCCTGATTAAAAAGAGATTTATTTCACTGAGCTAAACATTATTTTTAAATGGATATAGAGGCATCTGCTACCACACCTCCCTCTGAATATTGTTAATTGTATGAGCAGAGCTATCTGGAAGTCAATTTTGTCATTATCAGACGCTTTCAGGGGTTGTAGAGCTTTTCATTAAATGACTTGCAAAGAGTTTTAGCCATTTATCATTAAAAAGGGACTGGAGAATAGGTTGATTCTTCCCATGGTAACCAATCAGTAGTCAAGGTGCTCATGTGGGATGAGACTTTGAATCTCTGACCTTTCTTTTTCAATTCTTTCAGCTGAAGGTTTAAATATCTCTTTGGCACTGTTGAAAATTTAACTTCCAGAGCTCAGGATGTCACCCTTGACAGAGTGACATGACTGAATGTATTTCAGCAAGAGATTCAGTTCTTTCTGGTGACTCGTTGTCTTACAATAATTTAAAATTTTCTGATGGGCCAGAGTTACAGGTAGAATAACAGCTTATTTATTTGTTATTTGACTGCTTTAAATATTGTGTGAAAAAAGAAACTCCACAGATGTGCCTTTCACTTTCAGGAATATTAATGGCTTACATTTCTTTTTTTATTTAAACTTTTTTTTGTGTGTGTGGTGGATTAAACAGTCTTGGTGTTTCATGTTCACATTTTGGATAGAATCAAATTAATCAGAGACTTGGCATTTAGAAAAGGAAAACAGAGGCAACATAACTGGAGCCTGAAGGTTTGAGTTTTGTACTCCTTGGGGAAGATAATCAAATCAGGAAAACCAATCCAGGCTGCATAGTCCATAACAATTTATAAGATTTAAAAATTGAGGAATGCTGGATGAAGTCTGCCTCACAAAACTGCGTGTGCAATATGAAATTTAGCACTTGGCTATGATACTGTGGAGAACATCAAAACTGAGTTAAAATGAAATCTGAACTGCCAGGTATGTAGTTGAAATTCTAGACTTTTGTAGGGAAACTTTTTGATTATTTGAATATACCCAGTATCTTATTATTTTGATAAATTGTTGAATTTTAACATTAAAAAATCCCCTTGCACTATAGCAAGGTGAATCAGTAAAATAAGTAATGTTATAATCTATGAGGAGTGTCAATAAATACCTGTTTGTACTCTTCATCTCTATGATGATCAAGCTTCAAATATAAATCTACCATAGTGCCTTGTTACATATGCTGGGAAACAATCCATGGAAGACGTTTTTTAATGAAGAATTATTTTGTCTTGTTGGCAGATATATCTGCTGATGGTTTCTTTCCTAAGGGAGAAGGAAAGGTAATTAAAATGAACACTTTATTAAGAGTAGGCAATCACAGTGGTTTGGTATCTTCTGTTGTTTTCTGTTTTAGGGTCAGTTCTGTCTCTGAAAATGAACAAAGAGAAGCATTTTATGATATCTTGAGCTAAGCTGTGTAATGGTAGGTGATTCTGGATGAATTATGCAATGGCCACCTTTTTTCCCCAATGTATCTAGTCCAGAAAGAAAAAAAAAAAAAAACGGCATGTACTGCAGAAACCCAGAGAAAAATGTGAAGCTGTTGAGTGAGCTCATGGATATGAATCAGGAGAAGTGCAGGGTGAGATATTGCCTTGTTCACAGAGCTGGTGTCCCTGGTGGAGTCTGGTATTGCTGTGCCAAAAAGGCATTGCTGGTGTTGGTGCGTGCCAAAAAGGCATTGCTGGTGTTGGTGCTGCCCTGCCAAAAAGGCATTGCTGGAGTTGGTGCTGTGCCAAAAAGGCACTGCTGGTGTTGGTGTTGGTGCTGCTGTGCCAAAAAGGCATTGCTGGAGTTGGTGCTGTGCCAAAAAGGCACTGCTGGTGTTGGTGTTGGTGCTGCTGTGCCAAAAAGGCTCTCCTGAAAGCCTGGGCAGCCTTGGTGCTGCTCTCTGCATCTCCTGTTTGCTCACAGTGCTCGGGCTGGAATGCTGGGAACAGAATGCCTGTTGTCTTGTTGGAGCTGTTTGAATTTGGGAATCACAGAGTCATTAAGGTTGGAAGAACATTCAAGAGCATCAGGTGGAACCCTTGTCTGAACCACATGGTGAAGGGCCATGTCTGCTCGTTCTTTGAACACTTCCAGGCATGGTGACTCCCCCCTTCCCTGGGAGCCTGTTCCAGTGCTCAGCCACTCTTTTAGTGAAATAGTTCTTCCTGTCATCCTGCCTGAATCTCCCGTGGCCCAACCTGAGACCGTTTCCTCCTGTCAGTGCAGACTGTGTCACACCACATGACACACGTGCAAGGAGCTCTTCAAACCAGAAAACTGTGCAGAACCTGGTACAAAGCTCAAACCCAGTGGGATGCCTTTGGTTTACTTGCCAAGGTGGTGTATGAGTCACTAATAGAATGTTTTTTCCTCAAAGACAGGCTGTCCTGTCTGTCTAGAGCTGTTTGTCCTACAAAGGACAAAGAACCAGGTGGAAAATTGCTCTGTTCTTCTCAAATGTTTGGTGGGCATAATTAAAATGAAATGGGGACGGGCAGACAGAAGAAAGAGATTATTGCAGTCTTGATCTTGCCACAGAATGTCCCCTGTGCCTGTGTCCTGAGGAAGGACATATGTTATATATGAAGAATAAATATGCTTTATTTTATATATAAAGCACTGCTGGGGAGGAGCAGGGGACAATGAGGCAATTACGGAGATGTGCTGAAGTTTGGGAACGTTTCTTTTGGCAAGCCCATCATGGACAAATGAGTGAATAGTCACAATGACAACACTTAATGTCTGCAACATGCAGAATTTGTTTGTTGCATTCGTGCTCTTGTTTCAGGAAATGAATTACAGTCTCTCAAAGGAAGAAAGGGATTGCTTCACATCCCAGTAATGGCACATTAATGCTGAGTACTGTGCTAAAAGTGGCTTCTGGAAGGAGCATAGTTAAATTTCTTTTCAATCTAGAATAAAATTTGATAGTGAAGTATAAGCACGTTGTATGCCAAAATGAAATACTGTAATTAAGAAATACAGCATTATCAAGTCTAAGCATTTTAAACTCAAAGACCTGAATCACAAAATTGACCAAGAAAGGTATAATTTAAAAAGATTGCGTTTCCATGATGCATTTCAATTTCTTAACCTCATTTTAGGACTTGCAGATTTGTTCTACAGTCAGAGTGGTCAAAATTTTATTTTCTTAAGGAAAGTTGGAGTTGTTGATTTCAGTGTTTGTGGCTAAAAGAAACATTGGTAAGAAACACAAAGCTCCAACCAACAAGAGTGGGTTTTGCCATGGCTCATCCATTGCAGGCATGTGAAGCTCTCCATGTGCTCCATTTCCACCCTGCTGACCCCGAGGAATACATTGGCTGTCACATTTCACTCCTCATTCACTGTCATCTGTGATGTTAGGGGGTCACATTCTCTGTAGCATTATTGGGAATTCGGCTCTTTCTGGTGCTGGAGAGGTGGCAGTTTCCAGAAGATGATGAGAACCCACCAGTGTGGTTTTTTAATTTGTGACTTTTGTATGCCTGTGTTAACAAAGGGTTTCCTATAGAGATGGGGAGGTTTGACAGCCCTCTGAAGGGGTCACATCCTTGTTTCAGGCATCTGTTCTTTTTGACTTCTCTGGAAATCTGCTGTAGATCAAATTAATTGGTTGTAATTAAGTTTTGACGCTTAGAAAATCAAAACAGTTGAAGGGAATTGCTTCTGGGGCTCAATTCTGTCAGCTGTTACCAATAACATAAATTAAAAAGTCATCTGGAATCAGTTGTGTGCTCCCAGTTCAGGTGAGTCAGGCAAAATCTCTTTTTTTGTCATAGCTCAGTGAATTAATTCTCAGTGCTATGCACTTGAGCCCTGCTGCAAACCCCTGTGCAGTGCCCTACTTGAGGGAGTTCTGCTGCCAGTTGGAAATCATCTGAACAGTTCCCTGGGGTAGAAGTTTGTGAGCTGGAGTGTAGAAGTCCTTTCTCAGAGCCCTCCTGGCCATTACACACAGATGCTTTGCCTTTCCCACCTCACTGAGTTGCTGCTGTGCAGGAATTTGGAGCTGAGGGGTTCTCACATCACCCCATTTTGGGAGGCAGTGTCAATCAGCAGCATCCCCTGACCCTTCCCATCGAGTCTGCTGATGAGCTTGTGCCAGAAGGTTTAGCTGGAGAGCTGTCACTCCTCACTCCCTTGGCAGTGATTGTTCTTGGGAAGTTACACACTGCAGCTCAGTGCAATGACACAGTTTGATTTTTGTGTGTTGAGAGAAAAACAGCTGTGAAATTTTCTGAAAGACCCTTAGGACTTTTTTTTTTCCTGCTCTTTCTTCTTGCTTCATCTTGCCAGTGGGAAGGAGTATAGGCAAGTGGCTTGCATGATAAATAAGTGCCAGATCTGGAACTAACTCCTGGAAAACCTCAAGTATCAAAGGAAAAGGAGAAGTCTGAGTTTAACTGTGAGGCAGAGCTCCACTGAAGGGCTGCAGATTTATTGAGCGTTAAATGTCAGTGTAATGTAATAAAGATGGTACAGTCAGTGATGAGAACTTTTCTGAAGAAAAACCCTTTTCAATAAGTTGTCAACCTGTCTGGAGTGGTGAATTGTTATTAAAAACGAAAAAAAAAACCCCAAAAAAAGGTAGGGAGAGAATGGGAGTACCTTGTGAACTGCTCAGCTTCAGAGGCATTTCAGCAAGCTTAGTCCTACTTTTGTTATTTTGGAGTGTTGACGTGCTTTGATAATGAACTGTTTTAGGAAGGGGCATATCTGAAATCTGTCAGGCTTCACACGTGTTTCTTTCCTTGGCCAGAGAGGCCTGGGTGAAGCCCAGCTGGAGCAGAGTGCAGAGCTGTGTGTTTAATGTGTCCTTATTAAGCAGAACTGTTTTGTTTGATGTGTGCTCTAAGAGCTATTTCCATGGTATGGTCTGAAAAAACCACGGCAGAAAAGTCTGTGTGTTCTCCTGGGGATGGGAAGTTGTTTAAATGTTATGCTCTGGATCCTGAGGAGTTTAAAAAGATGTGTGTGTCATAGCTAGGAAGGTATTTTGGGAGTGAGCAGCTATGCCATGGGTGGGACTGGAATCCCTTCAGTGTGACAAACAGCACCGTGCTGTCCCTGGGGCTGCCTGAGGATGATTTCCAGTGGTCCAGGGGCAAGCTCAGCATTTGCTGGTCAAGGCCAGGGCGTGTGGGACGGGCTGCAGCTCACGGATGCTGTGGCTGGGTCAATATTGCAGGAATCCATTTGCAGCAAGGCTTGATGAGGCTGCCCATTGCTGTCTGTGAGCCAGAGTTCCTGTTCCTTGCAGGCAGGGAATCTGATGGAGGTTATTCTTCAGGGTGTAAAATCAAAAAGCACTGTAAAATTTATAGCCTGCTCTACTCACAGCCTGCTTTCCATTTTGTAAACTCTCTGCTATGACGGTGATCTTGAGTTTTTTTATATTATTCCATTTGATCTTCTGAAAACTGCAGCTGACAATGCTTTAAACAAATCCAGCATTTATACAAAATGTATAAATACACATTGTCTCAACTAAAAACCTGATTATCGAGTATGGTGGGTAGTCCTGAATTTTTCTTAAAGGTGTTAAATTTTGCTTTGACAGCTTTGCAGAGTGCAACAGGTTGAGAAGAGAGCTTTTGGGCAGGTACTGCTGCATTATGCTTGAGGCTCCTTCATTTCAGTTGCTGTATCTCATTTACTCTTTCAGCATTTTTTTTCTCTATTTCTGGTCTCAGGCTAGTTTTTCATCAAAAATAATAGGAAAAACGAAATAAAAGAAAAAAATAATTCGAAAAATCCCTCTTCCAGACCATATTAAAGGTATTATTTATTTAAAGGGTTTAAATTTATTGCCTTAATGCCAATGCCACGTGCTAATCATGAGCCAGTTCAGCATCAACTGCAGACTTCATTTTCTGGAAGACTTTGTCTACTGCTTGAGGGCGATGACACTTCTGTGTTTTGATCACTTAGAGTGTGGGACTCACATGCCAAACCTACCTGTAGTTTTAAACAGTAAATCTTGAAGAGAATAAAGAGCTCTTTTCCTTTATCTGAGCACCTGATAGATGATGCTTTAACCACTAAAGAACCCCAAGCTAGTTATTAGAGACACAGAGAGCTTTCTATTACAAACAAAAAATAAAGTGGTGTTTTATACCATGGAGTGATGAGGTTAATAACTGTAAAGATGCAAATGTCTTGCTGAAGATGAAACTGGGCAAGAAGCTGAGGCAACCTGCTGCTCTTGCCTGAAGTGGAAAATCAATGTCTTTGTTTTGCTGCAGGGAACTCTGGCTGAGGCTGTGCACTGCCAGCTCCCAGTGGGTGTCATTAGGAGCACAAGCACAGCTCAGCTGTACAGAGGTAGCAGGCGTGTATGTCTGATGAAGGGAAACTAAAAACATCTGTCCTGATGCTTGAGACTGTAAGAGTGCATTGGAATCTGTTGTTCCTTAGAGCACTTGCCAAAATTCATTCCTGACCAAGTCACTGAACAGTGAGGATTTAATAATGCTGCAGCTAATGAGTGATTTCAGCTTTTTGTGTGGAAGTGGAAATGTTTTGGTAAACCACTAAACTTTTATTATTATTACTGTTATTATTATCAATGGATTCTGGTTGAAAGGATTACAAACTGAATGCAACCCAGCAAATCTGCCATACACAGGTGGCACTCATGTCAATTCGTGGTCCCCTCTGTGCTCACTGCTGTCACCCTGTTAGGAGGATCCCCCAGCTATCACAACACCTCAGCATCACTGTGGGTATTTGGTTGACCTTCAAGATTCTTTGGAAGAGGTAATAGGTTACCTGTCTGCATTGGCTACTTCTTCCACCCATCTGCCAAATTGACAGGATCAGCTTCACGAGCCAGGTGTATCTCATGGAAAATCACTTCATTCTGCTGTCACTTTTTCTCAGCTTGTGGGTCTATTTTTTAGTTGGATAGTACCTTCTTGAAAGCTTTTGTTTTCTAGCCAGAGTGATGGCTATGCAAAAATGTAAGCAGATAATAAAATGTGGATCATTTCCCATCTTCTGAATCAGTAAAAGTTGTAAATTAAAAACTTTTTGCAAGTAAGCGCAATCGATAGCTGATCCCATAAAATGCAGCCAAGTGCTCTTAACACTGCTTTTTATTCCTGGGTCTTGTTCAGCATGTCCTGTGGGATTTGGCAGGGAATTTGAACAAGCTGCACTGATTTCAGAATGGTCTCCTGAAAGCTCTGTCCATGTGTGAAAATAAAATGTTCTGGTGAACTGGGCAGAACTGGTACCTTGTCCTCGAGGTCCGGTGGAAATTAAGGCACTCTTGCTCCTGGAAGGAGGAGCTGCAGATGGCAGGAACTGCACAGGAACTGAACCAGAGCTGTTTTCTCTGCTGGCTCCTTTGGGGGATACAGCACTTGCAGGAGATGGAGCCTGAAGGGAAAGAGAAGCCAGTGTGTCTCTGCCTTAATTTACACACTGAGCCCTGGCTTCTCTTTGACCTCAGATGATCTCTGTAAGCTGGATTAGTCCGAGAGTCCCTTTGTCCTGGGAACAAAGGATTTATAATTTCCTGTATTGTGTTTGTGAACTCTCCTCTGGCTCTTTCCAGATAAATTACATCCGCTGTGTTTTTGAGTGATGTGCAAAGCAAGTGCAGGTACCAAAATGAGATCCCGATCTCTTCAGGGGGGAGAGCGGGCATTGTTCCAGAGGAGACTGGAAACCTGACAGAAGAATTGATAAGAACCACGAGAAAGCCAGTTTAAATAGTGCTGTGTGCCCCAGAGGGGGCTGCTGCACAGCAGTGTTTGTAAAGAGATGAGCTTCAGGGGGAAGGACGTTTAAAAACAAATATTGTGGCTGTAAAGCATATCTGCAAACTGAAGAGTAGCTGGGGATCAGTGGGATGAGGTTTCTGTAGCACATGTGGGAGAACAGGCTTCCTACTAACATATTCAGAGCTGGGGAGAAAAAGGGGGAACTTTCCACTGAAAAGTAAGGACAACAAAAGCAGCTTTTCTGCTTTTGCAAAGGAAACATATTTGTTTGAAATTCTACAGGAAAGTAACAGCATACCTTATATTGTGGAGTTTAGCTTACTTATTTCCTTGTCAAAGCTTTAAAGCAATATGATTTTTTTTTAAATGTCCATCAAGTAAAATTTTCTCATCAGAGTTGGGCTTGAGCAGTATAAACTTTCATTAATACTCTTTGGAAAGCCTGTTGTCATGAATCGCCTTCATGATAGGTAATAAATACGGTAAAGGTTTTAACTGCACATCGAGAACATCACAGAGCTATAGAAGAGATTTCTATTGACAAAGACTTTTTAAAAGAAGCAAAGCATAGCTGCAGTGGGAGAGTATGTGCTAATTAGGAAGCTGATGTGTCAGCACCATCACCAAGTTGCTCAGTATGGGGGACCAGAGTTTCAGTTTGCTTTATGGGCTCTTAAAAAGAAGCATTGATAGAATAGTCAAACCCATGGAAAATGCTTTTAATACTTTTTTTAGTAGATCACTTGAATTTTTGCAAGGTAGAGGATAGGTAATTGCTCACTATAATAGGTGATTACTAAAAATCAAGTAAAGTTTCCCTTTGTGTTCTGGGGAGTGCATATGTGATTTTCCGACCTTGCAGATAAAATCTCTGCCTTTTGCATCTCCATTGACATAAAAGCCATTACCAGCAGTGTGTCACCAGAGAGTATTCTTGACTTAAAGGCTGTTTCTTCTGAGTTGCCAGTTGGTTTTCCAGGCTGGATTGCCCTCGTTAAGTAATGAGCTTGATAGTGCTGGTGGCTGTTAGGAATGCAAACTTCCCTCACTTGAACGCAGAATTCTCCAGGCTAATCTAAATTCCCATTCAATAGTTTCTCATTGGCTTTTCCTGAAGACTTCCATTTATTAAGAGAACAGTTTGGTATTTAATTTCATGGAAAGAGTAATGATCTTTCTAAAAGTTTTTGAATTTTCATCCAAGTAATTAATCTCATCTATGCATAAGCTAAAAGCTTACACGAATATAGTTGCTTCAATGAATTTTAACTGATTAGAGAAAAACGTTTTCAGTGTAGAAATTGTGGGAATGCTCTGCTGTACCTACCCTTTACTATTCCAAATAGCATTTTTAAAATGTAGCTAGCAAAATTTTCTGGGGTATTAGAATACCATGATAAATTATGATACACCTAATCAGTAAAGCATAAATTAGCAGTTTTTAACCATAAAAACCATTGTTCTGACTGCTGCGGGAAAACGTATCTGAGTCAATTTTTAATTAAGCACTGAAAACAAAATAAGCTGTGAAAATTGTAAGTTTGGGCATCAAAGACTATTTATTTAAATGGAAGCTGGAGATTCATGTGGCCCTTGTGGTTTTGTTCTTATTGCTCAGATGAAGACTGGGGGTCAGGTTGTTCTTTGTGAAAACAGAAATTGCAGACAGGGTTTTGGTTTTTTTTTTATCAGCTACAGAGTAATTTGCTTTCTTGATCTGAAGGAATAGATTATCAGATATGACTTTGTGTAAATACACATTAATCTTAATAATAATGTACCGTGGCCTCCCTGACCTTGGAAAGAATCCTGACTCTGCCTGGATTTATCATAGAGAATCAACAGCAATTATAAGGAAATTGCAAATGTCCTTGTGGGATCTTCAGTCCTCCAGAGCTAGTTTTTCCACAGTCTTATAGGATAAATATTTGAGCTTCTTACACTGACTTGTTTGGAAGCTACTCTGAGGAAGAAAAGGGGAAAAATGAGATGGGGGGCAGAAAATGCAGCTTGGTTTCCTGGCTGAGGTATCCATATGTGCTTTCATGCTCAGTTAACTGTGCTTCCACTCTTGACTCTAACGTAAAGACTGGTTTTATTTAATATTTAGAGTATGATCTGGGCAGCATCTGAGATAAAAGAAATACTTTAATACTTTAGTGATCTTAGATGCAAAGGCAGAGCTATTTCCCTTACAGGAGAAGGCATCCTTTTAAATATTTGAAAAGATGAGAAGGAAAAAAGCCCCAACAGCTTAACCTGTATGGTTGTTTTTAAATAATGCACATGGAAAGTATTACTAAAAGCTGCACAGAAACCTATTTCTGTTGGTTGGAATCATCCTCCTGAAAATTTGGGGTGTTGCTTTTACAGTGCAAGTATTCTGCCCTGCTGTTTTAATTTTAATAACACTTCCCCCCACACACCTTTCTGCTGGAAGTGATTCTGCTGGAAGATGGGAAGAAGAGCGTAGCAAGAGGATGCTAACAGATTCTGAAACATGATCATTAGCAGCTGTTTGAGATTCAGTGGCTGTAATATGTTAATGAGCTATTAAATTATGCAGATAGAAATCACTGAAAGAGGAATGACATCAAATGGAATTATGTGACAAATACGACAAAATCTCATTCCTCACTCTCCTTTTCTAATGGGAAATACTAAATTAAAAAATAGAATTCTATGTTTATACATTGAAATTCTGTGAAGAAGCTTGCATAAATCCAAATTAATTAATTTTCTTTGTCAAGTATGGCTAAAAGACAAAAAGATGATGAAGTTAGAAGGCAGACCTAAAGAACCCAGTTAAGCATTGCAAGACACCATCATCTATCAGCCAGTCACAAGTGAAACTAAGTTTTGGGTTATCCCTCCTTAGTTTCCAGTGCTATTTTCTTCCAGTATGTCTTGTTACTTCTTGGAAAGATATATTATAACTTTGCAAGTCCTGTAGTTTGAATATACTTTATATATAAAGGTGTTCATTTAACTGATATTAATGAAAAAATAATTCAATTTTCTTAGATGTTAAAATAATGTTGGAATTAGTGTTTCAGTGTTCCTTTATGCTTTATCTTCTTCATTAAGGACCGTTTGCTTCAAAAGTGTGGCTTAGAAATGAGTAGCTAAATTAAACATTGGCAAGGGCTGAGTTAGTCCCCAGTAGAAGATGTGAGTAGTCAGTGCAGGAAACACAAGAAGGAGCAACACTCTGGTATGTGAAGAGTCCTTTTACTCCAAGAGAAAAGATATCTACATTGGCTTTTCTCCCCCCTGCATAACTGACTGCTCTCCACACGGTAGCTCTGCATTGCTGGTGGGAGGGAATGTAATGAAAGTGGTTCCTCTTCTTGCTCTTACCTGTCCTCTGCTTCCACCATTCCCTACAATGGCCAAAATATATCACAAGAAATATATGAGGAGATAACCTGATGCTCAGGGCTATGCTGAGATTAATGTTAATAATCAGAAATAAAAGTTTTAAAGAGGTTTGAGGATTTGTAGAACATGGCTTTTTTAACTGTTGGAAGCTGTGAGCATCAGAGTGTGAGAGCTACCAGAAGAAAATGCCTTTAACAGAAACTCCTATGAGTCTGTTGAGTGTATTTAAATTAGGGTTTTATTCCCCCCAAAACATGGAAAAAGGGGCTTTTTTGTGAGACAGGTTTTAGCTTTGGTCAAAAATATGCCTTTGCTCCAGTTGCAGTGCTTGTTTGTGGCTGAAAAGCTGCAGGTGTTCTTTACATCAGTAGGATGTAAAGTGAGATTGTGGCAGTGTTTCTCCTGTAGTATCCTGGTGCTGTTTACTGAAGTTCTGGCTGGTGGTATCACTGTATAAGTAGCATCTCACTTAGGTATACCCTTGTACATATACTAATCTAATTTTAAAAAATAACCTGAAGAATTTCATGTAAAACTCTAAACCAGGTTCCCAAAATACAGTCTAAGAGAAAACTGTGAAAATTTGAAGACAGACACTTTCAGAAACTCTACAAACATTCTTTGGTGTTTTGCAGGCCAAGGATGTTTCTTTTGACCCTGGAATCCTCCTCTACATGTAAATGGAGCATGTACATTCCTTGGAGTTTCTATAATTATACCAAACACTTAAATTTTACCACAAAAAAAAAAAAAAGAAGTGATAAAATAAGCATATGTTTCTACACTGTGCATGTGTTATGAGAATAAAATTTAAAATTTTAGTATGTTTTCAAGAATGCTTAAGAGAAGTTTTGAATGCTCTAGCATCATAAGAATAAATCATAACACTTAGTAGCTGGTACTGTTTGGCCTCCCAGCTTTGGTAGAATCACTGTCAGGGAACAGATTTGCAGATAGTTATTAGACCATGTTAACTGCACAGATGGTTTTCATACCTCTGAGCAAGAAAAATCAAAAACGGCAAAAGAGAGGGGTAAAGCAGACTGTGTAATGAAGCAAAGAAGTGCCAATGTTGTTAGGGCTAAAAGATCCAGTGTAAAGAAGGGATTTTGCCTGAACAAAATTATTTGTGTGCAGTACATTCCAACCTGCTGTATGATTAGGTCAGCTGGGAATGGAAACCCTCTTGGTAACAATTGTTCACAGAACCAAGTTTTTACCAGGCTGTGACACAACGAATATCTGAGTCCACGTGACTCTTGGCAGGGAAAATGGTGCTACTGAAATATCTCATATTCCTCACAAGCCACACTCTAAAGAGGTTGGAAAAATCTAGTAAATCTCCAAACAAATCCTCAGACACTAGTTAAGGAAATGGAACTGGAACATAAACATCTGCTCCATGTAATGCAGAGAGTGCTGGAGCCTGGTGGCTTGGAAACAGGGAAACCAACATTGTCAGGATTCGCTTCTGCGGGACAGGGACAGTGAGCACTTGGAGACTGGGGGTGGTGCAGCCTGTCTGCTGATGCAGAGGAATTGGTGAGAAGTGGCTGATCTTAATGCCTTTGCTAATGAGGAGAAGGAGGATTTTTATTGGTTTTGTAAGCATTGCAGTGATGGCTGGTACTGAGCAGCTCTGAAGTGTAGCTTTGTTTTAATACTCCTTCGAGGCAGGGGATGTGCTGTTATTCCTGTTTTACAATGGCAAAATGAGATCCACGGGGAAAACATTCTGTTTTTTTCTGCGAGAGCTCAGCTGTGTAGTGATAATCAAGGAATTATTTTAGGAAGAAAACTAAATCCCCTTTTTCCTTTACCACTGTTGAAGGGTACTGTGAGCAGCAAGAGGAGAAAAGCAGTCTAAGTTCCCAATTCAACCATCATCCTCCACAGGAGGCCAAAAGATGTGCTGCTGCTGGCTGTGGACACTTTGGCTTATGAAGATTGTATAAAATCAGACTGGAGAGTATCAGGGAAAATACCAATGACAAATCTTCCATTGACTCTAGGTGATGCTGAGCACCTAAATAAGTGGAAATCTGGTATCTGTGGTTCCACTTCTTGGAGTATTGGAGAACTGGAGAACCTGGTGGTAAATGAAGCCAAAAATGTGGTGATGGAAAAACAGACACCCCTTCCTGCACAGCCTGCTGGGTCTTGGGCAGAAAAGTGCATAAACAAAGAAGTGGTATCAGTGCACATGTCTGAAAGGACATAACCTTCTGTAACAACGTTTATTGGAGAAGAAACCATACAAGATTTTGCTCAGTTCTCTGATTCTGATCAACCTACTCTCATGTAAATCATATGGGATGAGCAAGATCTCATCAGTATTTCCTTGCATGGTTTTTTTTAGACTCCTACATCAGCAGAGATGCAGCTGCACAGAGATGCTAAAAAAAGTCAGAAACACTGCTCTGCTGAACCTTTTAGCAGACCACTTTTCCAAAACTAGGATGGAGCCAAACTAGTATAGGAGTTCCCTTGGTATCAGTGTCTGTTTCTTTAAGGAGTGTTTGGATAAGCACTGGCCAGTTTTCTGGCCCTGGGTAGCCCACCCAAAACTTGCTATCTGAGAGCATTATGCACTCAAAATGCAAATTATATATTTTTCTGGAATGTGACCTTAACATGCAAAAGCAGCCTGGGAGTTACATCTCGAGCTCTCGTGCACCTGCTGACCTCTTCCACACAACGACCATTGGCTGCACGTAGGGGGGGATGGCATGGGTGCATTTATTCAGGAAAAAGTAGAGGCATTACAGAATTCCAGCCAAATCATGGCTCTGCTCATGGAAGAAGCTGTGCCTCCTCAGGTAAGAGGGTTACCAAATCCTCTTCACCAGGGACACCAAGAAACACTGGGGGGGGTTGGGAAATCCTTTCTGGCTAAGGTTTGGAGTTGTTTATTAGGACTAAAGCAATGAGCCTTAGCTCTCCTGCCAGGGAAATCACCTTCTGCTTCCTAATTTGCTTCAATTAATCTCATAATTATTTCTTTTTATTGTATGAAAATATTCCATTTTCCAGATAAAACATTTAAATCTCTGACATTGCCTCAAGCTAGGATTTGTTTACAAAATTCCTGGAGTCTTTACTGCTGTTACTTTTACTTGACTGCTGACTCTGTTTAGGTGCAAAGTATTAAAGGGCAGCTTTTCTCTAGGAGCGAAGATTAATTGGAAACAAACTGTTAAGAAACTTCATTTGCTGTTAGAGAAAATTACTTGCACTTTGAATATAGAAAATCATTGGTTTTATTGATGAACCGTTATTCCAAAGGGACACCAGCTTCTCCCTAGTCTTCTGTTCAGAGCTGGCTGCTTCTAGAACTTCTTCCTTCACTACTACTATGCAGTTAATGCTCTTATGGCAAAGTGATTTTTTTTCATTCTTTTCTGTTTCAAATAGAGTTTGATTAGCCCATCCCACCCCAGTGACTCATCAGTAATTAATTCACAAGCCCTGTGGATTTCAAGCACCTGCAGGGCAGGTGGAGCAAATGAAAAAAGCGCTGCTCATTTTGGACATAACCTCGGGATTAATGAAATCTGTTATCACGCTTAACAATTCCTAAAAGCATTATGTAAATTCAAAATTGAATATCTCACAATTCTCAGCTGTTTTATCAGAATATATTCTTCTGGTATCTATCCTAAATAGTCTCTACTACAAGTAATGCTAATAAATAACGAAGTCTCTGATTGTCTAGCACTAAAGATGTTCTACAAAACTGGTGAAAATCTTTTTTAATTACTCATTTTTTTAGGCATTGGGCTGATGTTTGCTAACACTCCTGGATAATTCTGTTTCAGTTTAGAGCAATCTCTCTGGGGCTGTGTATATGAGATATCTCCTAAGTGCTCTCCTCTGTTTCATGAACATGAAATGTAACTGTGGTATCCTTCAGCAGCTTTTAAAAATAAAGCAACTTCTACTCCTGTCCGTTTTAATATAGCTTAGATGAGAATTTTACCTTTATCAGAATATTTAAAATGTTCTCCTAGATCTTGTACATTATTAAATATAAAAATAGAAGAAAATTTTTGCACAATTCCAAAGTATGTGCCAGTAAGGGATGGAGCTGTCCCCCCCCTCATCCTTTTTGTTTTGTAGATTTACCAGAAGCTCATCATCAGCTGTGGGGTGAGGACAGGAAGAAAATTGATTTCTGAATTTTACCAAAGTATAACTTTGGATTATGTTGCAGGAAAGGTAATAAATGAAAAACCATAGAAGATGTTTCTATTTCTCTTCTTCTGTGTTGATTTAGCACATTTACAAGAGGTTGATTTGTGAATCTCAGACCTTTTCAATAATGCTTCTCACACTAAAGTCACAGAGATCTGCAGGGAAATCTGTGGTCTTATGATCAGAAATTGCTAACTAAATTGCTCATTGTATCTTGCATAATAAATCGAATTTTCCATTATTTTCATTTAGTTTCTTATTTTGGAAGCAATTTCAGTTTTTCTTGGCTTTCTCATTTTTCCTTTTGCTTCTTATTTCTGTTTAAAACTGTATTTATAGCTATGTTTGCTTCATTCTCTAATCTAGCTGTATTTTGGATTTCAGGTATTTTTTGTCTTGTTTTGTTGGGGTTTTCTTTGTTTTTATTAAAATCCTATGGGATAGGATAGGGCTGTGATAACTTAAAAAAAACCCAAAACAAAACCACAGACAAGAACCACCCCCCCAGAAAAGGTGAAATAACCAGGCAGGCAAATGTTCCCATTCTTCACACAACTGAAGCAGAGGAATGGTCACCTTAATGCAATTTCAAAAAGTTTTTTCTTAAGGTTAGTCTGCTTTTTCAAGTTGCAAAGGAAATGCAGAATGCTGTAAGTTTGAAGCTATTTTTCTGCAGTTCCTAAATTAAGACAATAGAGGAAAATTCTCAGGTAATAGATATTTCTCCAGGTTTCTAGTGTTAGGATAGCGTGAGCTTAGTAGTGAACTATTTTTTAAAAAATGTATTTCTTTTTAAAAGTATATATTTATTTTGAGAAATTTTCTGTGTGCAATCGTGAAGTTCCTCTTTGCCTTCTGTTAGTGCAGACTGCTGCTTGTCTCAGCCTGTTTATGACTTACTGTCCTATTTTCCAAAATTAAGCTAAAGTATCATCTTACATCATTTACCCAAATACCTGTGAGACCAGAGAACTTAATTTGATTGCATTTTCTTTAATTTTTCCTGCTATTTTGAGGAGAATTCTTGACACCTAGATAGGCTCAGTGTATTATTGATGTTAACATTAGCACAAATCATCGACTTTGTATTAAAGATGGGAGAGTGCTTTTAATTTGTCATTTATGTTTTTCTGCCAAGAGGAGAAGCTTAGGTTTTTTTTGTTTTGTTTTGGTTTTTTTTTTTAATTGAAGTACAGTTTGCAAGCCTTTAAAATGCACCTGCTCCCTGCTGCTGCATTTGTCAGTGTCCAGTGCTTTAAGCATGACAAGGGCACTGGCACCTGAGAATGGAAGTTGCTTTTACAGAAGAGCTCTGCTGGCTCTTCAAAGCAGCCCTGTTCTCCTTCATAATTCTTCAGGTTCCTTTTTAAACTGTGAAAAACGGGGTTCACTTTCCTGGTGGATTTTAAAAGGTTTCATAAAAGACCATAAGAGACAAACAATAAAGCAAAAGGTTATAATGGCTGGGTGCTTGGCATTCAGCTAAGAGCACTCCTGCTGCTTTGGAGACACCCCTAAAATTCATCAGCCCCTTGCATATTCACAGACCTGTCATACATTTTCAAACTTTTCTACGAACTATTTTCCATATTCCAGGAATGGTTTTACATGGCCACTCCTCGAGTCTGCTTTTTTAGAGCATGTGTGTTTTTTGGCTGTGGTTTTAATTTATTTTTCTTATCAGTCTTAATTTGGGTTGTGGTCTTTAATTTCTGTAGATGCTCAGTGCTGGTAGCTGGTATATCAGTAGAAAGTGTCTTTATTGGGTGTTATCCAACCAAGCAGGCAGTTCACTTACTACAAAGACACTTTATCAGCCTATGTTGCTCCTAAAGAAAACTGTATTTTAAAAACCATTCCAACACCACACATATAGTATCCACCCTAATATTTGTGAAATAATATGTATTTATAAGAAAACTGAAACTCATCTCTGTCTCTTGGGGTAGCTTAGGAACATTCCTGGGAGTGTGAAGTAGCTCCACTGTGCAATAATGCCTGCAAGTGTTTGAGAAGTGCCTTTGAAGTAGGAGCCCTGTCAAGCAGGCAGTGTAAGTGTTTGTGTACTGAGGTGCTGGTGAGAATACAGTGGTGGAAGGGCTGAGCAGCTTTCAATGTCTAATGGTGCAAGCACTTAGGAAAAGAGAAAAGCATGTCTTGAGTGAGGGAGCTGCTGCTCTCTGAAACTGCTATGTTCGTGAAGAAGTGGCCAAAACAAAATTCCTCAGAGGACTGAAAGAAGTGAATGGAAGCTGTTGAAGTAGAACTAATCTGGGGGAGCTCAGTACAGCCTGGCAAGCAGAGAAAAATCTCATTTTGTGTATTACTGAAAGAGGAAGCCTACTTTTGGTTCTTTGAGTTGGGTGACTGCAGAAGAGAGTTCTGTTGCCTTGTGTGAACTTTACTTTTGGAATGACTATTCAGCTCTGTATAAAAGGAAAAGCTAACATATATGACTAATGAGCTGTGTCACAGCCTGACAGCTCCTGGCAAAATAGTTTTCAAAATAGTTAAGTGCCTTTCATGTCTACTGCAGGTGACATAGATTTGGGTTTATGATATAAAGCACGCTGAGCTTTTAAAGCCTTTCAGCTGTACAGATGCGAACTCCACTAATCCTGAAGAAAAATGTGCTCTGCTATTCATTAAATGCAGATGAGTTTCCTTTCTTAGTAAGCCCATTAGCAGATGCCTAAATTTAGGAACACGTGCAGTTACAGTCAGTGGAATATTCTGAACCTTTTCTCTTCTTTCTTGCACTGGAGCTCGCTCTGCTGTGTCTTGGAGAGGTCTCAGACCCCAAGCCCTAACGTGGAGCCTGGCTTGTTCTGTTGCCTTTGCAAAGTGCTCTTTATATAAAAGTCTCTGTTTGCAGGTGATAAGGAAGTGAGGGAAGTTGTCATTAGAAACTCATCTTTGTGCCTGAGCATCAAGTAGAAGCAACCTCAATTTTTGGCACAGCTCTGTAAACTGGTCTCTCATCTGTGAATTTCTGTTGTCTTCCACTCTTATCTGGAAAAATACTCAGTGTAAACAACTAACCTAATGAAAAACTGTTGCTTTTGCAAAATTGGGATTTAATTTGTACAGGGCTCACTATCATAAAATTTCCTGGGCGTTTTGAAAATATTATCACAAATAATTAAAAGAATGGCAGTTTTGTGTGATGATAATATGATGTCTTTTTCATCCAAGACAGGAAACATGTTAGGCCAGTGCAATAATTCTCACAAAATTGCACAGATCAGAGATTATGGATTTAAATTGGTTTAGCGTTTTCATTGACAATCTGATCTCATCAGCATTGCAGGGGGGTTTGTTCTTCCTAACCAGAACCATGACCTGGAACAAGGCTGTCACTCTGCCTGTCTGAAAAATTAGGGAGGTAACTGTGCCCATCTCATTCTTCTCTCTCCATTATGAGTAGCACTGCTGGTTCAGGGCACACACACTGAAGTTTGTTGTACTGAGATTTGTGTATCACAACTGAATGATCAAATCAATTTTCAGGCAGTTTTTGGCAGATTATTATTGTATTTTTAGACTGTTATTCCAAAAACTGTGGTACATTTGCCTACAGAATAGGTTTAAGTTAATGCCTTAAGTACAGAATTATTTCAAATGAGAAAAATACCTTTGCCATTAAAAACATACTTCTTTGGATGAAAATGGTAATCTTTTAAGTTATAATCAATAAATAATTATTCTGAGCACCCTTTATCTTGGAAGTCTGTAGTTAAGAAATTATGTGTTGCTTTAAATGAATTGATGCCGTCTTAACTTCTGGTTTCCAAGCAGAAGGAATGCAGAGAGGTATTGCTTAAGACAAGCTGAAAATTGTGTTTTAGAAAGTCTTAAGACTTGGAACTCCTTAGTCTTTAATATCCTCATAGTGCGTTTTTTGAAAATATGCCTTTTACACATTGGAGAAAACAAAATTGGTCCCTGACAAAATATTGGTGTCAATGGATACAGAAAGTATCCAACGTGCAGGGACTTCTCTGTATTCATTTGAGGGGAAATGGTGGGTTGTACTTGCAAATTTGTATTTCCTTAAATAATCACATTCCAGTACATTAGAAGTTTTTACCCTGTTTTCAAGTTGTCCAGGCTTGTAGTAATGTTATGTTAACTTTGCCAGAATGATGCATGGACCTGTCTGGCCTGATTCATATCCATGGCACAGTTATGGCTAAAGGGGAATTGAATAGGCTGGTAGTGAGAACATATCTAGTAGGAACAGCAGTGGCCAGGATTTATAGTGTTTTCAGATCAGAATAGGCCAGATGGAGTGCATACAGAAGAAATACAGAGCCCTTACCAAGACCTTGTTCCTATAAAATGTTGCATCCACATCATATTTTAGCGTCGACTTGATAACATAATAAACATTTCATTTTTCTCCTATGCATTTTCTTACCCATAGGAAATAACCACTATCCTGGTTAATTAGCAGTTTACAGGTTTGGTACTTGTAGTTCCTTAACAAGTTCTTAAGAAGTCCCAAAACCCTCAGATTTCTCTCGAGACCCAAATTTTCCTGTTTCTTACACTGCCCTCTAGCGCTGAGCACGTTTGGAGAGTCATCTCCAGACATCTTTGGTGTAAAGTAACTTTTGTGCCACGACTTTTTAAGGACTGTTGGGTTATCAGTCTGCCAGGGCAGGAAACATCCCCTTTCTCTATGTGAATGTCTGTCCTTGTTGGGTGCTAAGCACCAGAACTAGACTGAATTTCCACCCTAATATGCACAATAAGCATGAGATTATTTATCAGAAAAATCTCCAAACAGAAACAAATGAAAATGTATGTCAGTAGCATGCTAATAGCTTATACCACTGTGTATGTGCACTGGCTGCTTAAAATGTAGTAAAGGTAGCATATAAATTAATAGCGTATAAATTAGTTTTCAAGTTCTAAAAAAAAGTCAAAATTGAGTTTCTGGCATTTCCTTTTGTATGTGCTGTCATACACAGTTTAATCTTTAAAGTTTTGTCTGATTGTATACTATTCAAAGTGTTATCATGACTCTTGGCAGCTGTTGAGGAGAGGATCCCCTTTCTTTTGTTGGGGTTTTTCCATTCTCTGTCTGGTGTTTACACTAACTGCAGAGTGTGCTGGGCTATGCAAAGACTGGATATGGAGCTGAATCCTCTCAGGGTGGCTGTGGGCTTTGTATGTAGCTCAGATCAGGTTTATTTTTCCTTAAGATTAGGGCTCTGCTGCTCTGTCATCTGTGCAGACAGAGTCTGACAGGCTCTGTCAGTCTCTCTGAGGAGCCCTGGCAACTTCAGTATGACTTACTAAGCTGTAAGTAAGCAGCAGTAGCAGAATTTAACCCACTTAGATACTGCATTTTTTTCTTAGGAGCACTTCTGATAAAGTCTTTTCTTTGGGAACAAGACTAGAATGCCAAGAGGAATTAACTTAACTTGAATATTCAAAACAGTGAAGTTCACTTTTCAGCACAAGGCTATATTAGTGTTGACATCTTGCCAGCAGTATTGTGATTTTTTAGGGAGGCGAGAGAATAAGTAAAATAACTTTTCTTGAGGGTAGATGTTACTGTAACTTTCAGTTTTTGTCTTCTGAGTATACTTTTCTCCATGGCTGATGCAGTGTTGCAGCTTGGTGAGCTGCTTTTGCTGTTCCTTGTCGGTGTTTCACCACACCATGCAAACAAGGATGATTTCATTTAGAGGTGCACTCATCTGATACAGGATTTCTAGAAGGGTCCTGCATGACAGCAGCCTTGCAAGACAGGAATTATCAAACTGCAGTTTTTGAGAATGCTGATAAGGTGTTTTCATGAATTACAGTAGATTTTAAAGGTGGGATTTTCCTCTGTGTATCTTGCTGTGTGACAAAGTTCAGGTGAAGTTTTCACACTTCTAGATGCTGTGTGACCCAATGGCAGTCTGAGATTTTTACCTGTCACACTGATTGGCCTCTGGCAAGAAGGTAGGGAGGGTGTGGATTGCCTGACAGATGAAGGACACCTGTAGAGGAAAAGGATGAAAAGATCCTTCTTTCCGTAGAAAGCTGAAAGGCTACTGCCTGCAGGAAATAGAATATAGATTTTTTGAGTGCTGGGAGCCAGAGCCAGAGTTTGGGGCCATTAGGCCTCATGAGAGAGCTGAGCTTTGTCTTGCCTTTAATGATATTCTGCTTAGATGGACATCAAGAATCCACCTTGCACGGTGAGGCGAGGCACAGCTCTGGCATCATCAGCCCTGGAATCATGGCCTCTTCTTCCTCTCTGGGCTGGGAAATCAAAGGGGGGTCAGGCACTGGAGAACTTAGGGGAGCATGTGATCAAAGCTTTCCCTCCTACTCTCTGGCATCATTTCCAGCTCTTCTTTTAGTGAGCAGCCTGCTCCACCTGAGCATGCATCATTTAGTGCAGGTGGTGATGCCTGCTGCATGTCTGCAGCTGACATGGGGCTGTTTTTGCTGACTTACTGTATCTACCTGGTTACTGGCACTTAAGGAAACAGGCAGATAACGTTACACTGCAGGCTTTGTAGAGCAGTTCTGTTTCCATGGAAAGCATTTCCACAATGGCAGGGCTTTGATGTGAAACACTGCTGCTTCTGTGAATAGACCTGTGAATAGTCAAATAAGGGGTAGAACCAAATGAAACTTAGAGAAGGGCTGCAAAAACCTTTGCAGAGACAGATTCAGACATGTTTACTCTCACAACTACCTGACTTGATCCTTTCTCTTAATTGTGAACCTGTTCATGGTAACTTTTCTTAGGAAGAAATATTGAAATATTTCAGCTCTGAATGGAGCTGAAAAAATTAGTCTCTTAAAGAGCTTCAAAGGCTTTAATGGAGATTAAATCAAAGTTATTAATGAAATAATTGTGTTAATTGGTAATAAATATTTGCTTTCTTCAGAGGTCATAGAATGAAGCAGCAATCAGACAACAAAATGTCTATCCCTTATTATCTCAGTGGTGTCTTTTGATTTGCTGTCTCTGACTTTTTTTATACAATGAGTGATAGGAAGAGGAGTGAATTTCTCTCTTGGCAGCTGGTCAGTGAGATCAGATGAAGCAATAAATTTATATAAACATTAATTGCATAACTAGGAAGTGTGAGTATGAGCTACAGAGACAGAGATGATTTTGTAAAACAAGCTGTGGGGTTTTTGGCTCAGGTAGGCAGTGTGTGACCAGCTCCAGGCTGATGCCATGACCAGCCAGTCTTCTGGAAGGAGACTTCTTTGGCCCATGTGTGCAGCCAGCTGACATCTGTGTAATAAATCTCTGCTACTAATTGATTTAACTGCAGGCTGTTAGTCTGCCAGGAGTCAGTATCTGGCTCTGGGTGCAGTGTGCACAGTGTGTGGAGTTACTGCAGGGAGGAGCTCCTGCTAACACCTGCAGTATGTGCTGCAGGTAGCAGGCTTCCTTCCCACAGGAGACATGGGATGGATCTCTCCTGTTTGGTACTGGCTGAGCAGATGAATGTGCCTGCCTTGTATTGCTTCAGGCAGTGCTGCTCATGGGTCACCTCTGAGCCTTTGCTCCCCACCATGGTGCTGTGCCTGCAGGAGACCTGGCTGTCACACCTCGGGCCATGACCTGTTTGTGGAGGTCAAGGCATCAGATGCACTTGTTGACTCGTCAAAAGGCAGCTGTACTCATTATTTTCATTTCTTGTGAGAGACTGGCTGAAGAGAGTTGCTTCCTTCAAGGGTTTTCAGTCAAATAAAGGAAAGAAAGGCTTTGCCATCAGAGATGCATGCTTAATTCCATTGATTGGAATTGTAATTGAAAGTTCCTGCTAATGTTTTTTTTCCTGTAGGGCAGTGTATTGAAATAACCTGTTTCCTTAGCATACAAAAAAAAAAGTTACTGCATTTGGTAAGTGGTTTATAGTAGAGCTTGTGAACTAAATTCATAGATATCCATTACTGGAAAATCTTAAACTGAGATACAACCTGGATGAATGAGCACTTTTTCAATCAGAAAACAGCAAGAGATTCACAGATCACTTTAGGAAATAATCTTGCCCACAAAATCTTGAGATAAAATTCAATATGTACCCATGTGAGTCTGTGAAGGCAGTTGTTTCTGGGTTGGCTCTTCATCCATGAGAAGACATAGACATCTGTGACCTCCCATGCTGTTGTACTGGTATTCAAATGCCATTCTGCCTTTTTTTAGTTAAGACCCTCTAAAATGATCTGAGTTTATCCAACTTGCACAGTTGCCAAGCCTCTCTCTCAGACATTCATCTGTGTGGTAGCAGGGCCTGTCAGAGTAGTTTCCTCTTTGACTGAGGGTTTAGTTTGTCTTTCATCTTTGAAGAGTTGGAGCTGATTCCCGAATTCAGGCTGAAATACAGTAATTTGTCAAGTAAAGAAACATGTCATATTTACAGAGGTTGGAACACAGTGTAGGAAGAAAGCACCATTAGTTTCCTGTCAGCGTTGTCAGGGAAAAAAGGAGAACATCTTGAACAAATCAAATAACCTAGTCTTCTCAATTTATGTTTTTGTATTTTAGGTTCTTTTTAGTAGGAGATCAAAGGATGTTTCCTGGCATTCTTTGGGAGTCAGGATTCTGAAGGCGTATTCTGCTAGTACATAAACTGTTGTCTTTAGGTGTTTCCATGAAGGTTAGGTCAGCTCTCAGGCCTGTAGGTGACTCTGGGTGCTGAGGAGGACTTTGGGGACAATTGACAGATTTTCAAAATCTTCACTTTAATTTTCATAAGTCTCTGTGTTTGTAAGTACAAACCTTTAGGAAGGAGAGTTCTTCATTTGGTTGGGTCACTGTTAATGTGACTGTTGATAAATAATAAGCACTTCCAGAAAAAGAAGATTTTTTTTCTTTGTGTAGCTCTAGTTTATGTTGACAGATCAGAGTCAAGTAAGGTGTTTGATCTTGCTTTACTGGTGTGCTGTGGATTGTGAAGTGTTCACAGAAACAAGGGCTTCTCTTGGTTAGATTATGTGGTCAACTGCGATGTGTCTGTCCCAGAGAGCTCAGAAGTCACCTTGAGCAGACTTTCTGAGCAACTAAACACTGAGAATGAACGCTGTGATTTCATTGTAGTGGACCTCTTCTTAAATGGAGTTCTAGGTTTGTTTTTCCCCCTTCTCTCTGGCACAGCAGCCAGAGATGTGTCCTTGTGAAACGAAAACCTTTTCTAATCGCGCAAATACTACAAAGTGATGATCCCAGTAGCGTCATCACAAATATGGACTAAAAGTTCAAGTAAACTGGATTGGTAAACTGGAGCATCAAGTTATTGCGTGACTGAAATTGGTTTGCTACTTAAACATGAGTGCCTAGCACTGTGAATTTTCTCTGTGTTGAGTATGTAGTTTTAAAGAACTTATTTTATACACAGACTTTGGCAGCCATTTTCTGCATTATGTACAGATGCTTGGTTTTTCCTGTCCAAAGCTTTACGCTTTTCCTCGCAAAATAATCCAGGCTGAAATTCAGTATTTCATCTTAGCATACAAAAGCAAAATAACATTATTTTCTGAAGAAGTCTCCTTCAGAACTTGAATTCCTTTGGATTTATCAGTCCTGACCTTTAGTCAGATTGTGATAAAAAGAAATTGTTTCTACCTAACTTGACTTGACTATTGGATTTGAGCCTTACGTGCCGATTGTTCCACCGACACGAGAGTACGTGAGGGTATGTCATGGGAAGACTTGGATGCAGCAAGTGGAGCTAGTTATGTTTTTTAAAAGAGCGGATCCTTATGGTTTCCTTTTGTGTTTGTCTCTCGTAGAAGCTCCACCCAAGCTGGAGGAGAACCCTGCAGAAGCGTTCACGGACTCGTCCCTGTTTGCGCACTGGGGGCAGGAGCTGAGCCCCGAGCACCGGCGGCTGGCCCTGAAGCAGTTCCAGTACTACGGCTACAACGCCTACCTGAGCGACCGGCTGCCGCTGGACCGGGCCCTGCCTGACCTGCGGCCCAGCGCGTGAGTGCGGGCCCCTGCTTCCCTCTGGGGCCAGACCCTGCATCTGTGGGGCCAGACCCTGCATCTGTGGGGCCAGACCCTGCATCTGTGGGGCCAGACCCTTCATCTGTGGGGCCGTGCTGTGCCTGCCAGACCCTTCATCTGTGGGGCCAGACCCTGCATGTGTGGGGCCGTGCTGTGTCTGCCAGACCCTTCATCTGTGGGGCCAGCCCCTTCGTCTATGGGGCCGTGCTCTGCCTGCCAGACCCTTCATCTGTGGGGCCAGACCCTTCATCTGTGGGGCCATGCTGTGCCTGCCACCCTCCTTCATCTCTGGGGCCATGCTGTGCCTGCCAGACCCTTCATCTCTGGGGCCATGCTGTGCCTGCCACCCTCCTTCATCTCTGGGGCCATGACCTGCCAGCCCCCTTCATCTGTGGGCCACTCTCCTTCCCTGTGGGGCCATGACCTGCCAGCCCCCTTCATCTGTGGGGCCATGCTGGACCCTGTCAGCCCCGTTCACCTGCAGGACCCACACTGTGTCATCTGCCAGCCCTGTTCCATCACACTGTTCCTTCCAGCCCCATTCCACCTGCAAGTCTTACACCTGTAGGTCAGGTACAGGTAGCAAACAGAATGAGTTAATTCTATCTAACAGACAAAGGCTGTACATTTCAATTGTCTTCTGAAGCACTGCTGTGCCCTAAGTCAGTCCTGTTAGAGTCCCACTAACTATTCATTAACATTTCTTCAGGATCCACTGGAAGCTTCATTTCACATACAATTTACATTAGATAGAAGGCGTGTTTTGTCTTCTAAAAGAACCTTTTAATGCTAATTTTCAGTTTTATCAGGTAATCTGGCTAAATAAGAACTGCTTTCTTTGAAAGCCCCAAACTGCCTGATTAAGGTCAGTTGGCAGATGAAGCTGGTGACTTTTAGTGGTGAAATACACCTTTGAGCCAAGCACTGAAAGCCTAGGGATCCTTCCCTGGGCAGGTCTCTGCCCACAATAACACATGCCAGGCAGGATGATCACATCCGGGGTTATTCCACAAGGGCTGGGGATGTGGATGGGACCAAGGGAGGGAACAGCCTTCAGTGCATCTGGGGCTCCTTTGGGCAGCACTGTTCACACACAGTTAATGCTCAATTTTTTTTGAAGCCTTGATGATACATCTGATGCTTTGAACAGACAGCAGCTCTGGAGATGGAGAAATGAGTGGAGGGAAAACTGCTTTTTTTGCAGCTCATTAAAAAGAGAGATCATTAAAATAAATATGCTGGTACTTAGTGACTCAAACGTGATCTTATTCACTTATTCTAACCAAATATTTTAATAACTAAAGTAGTAATGCATTTTTCTGCACATTAAGTTGATGCTGCACATTAAGCTGATGATAGCAAAAATATATGAACACTATCCCAGGCAGCACTTTAGCCGTATCTATGCTATATATTATATATTGCATTGTAGAAATATTTTTTCTGCCGATTTGCTGAAATATTGACTTCAGGGAAATCAAAGTCCATGCAATTGTATTTGTGTTCTGGTTAAATCAGTTTAGTTAGCAGTGCCTGAAGGGACAGTCTCCTTTTTGTTTTTTAATTGTAAACTAATCCAGAGGAAAAAGAAATCTTTTTATCTAGACATCAATGATAGAAATGTTTCTGTTCTTATAGGTCTTTTGAAATTACTCTTCTGAATGATTTAAATATAAATTTTTTATAGCTACGTGGTTTAAAAATTAAAAAGATGGAGAAAATGAATGTTACTGTGGCTGAAAATAAATTAAGGCTCGGATTTTAAAAGAAACTCTTCTTAGAAATGAATCATGATCCTAATTCCTGTGAAAGTTTTGATCCTTTTCTGACTGTCTGCCAGAAACATGATGGACATCACAGTACGTTTAGGGACACATACACACAAAATAATGGCTTGGTAATGATAGCTCAGGCAGGCTCCCTGCACCCCTTGGGCTGTATGGCAGGCAGGGACTCTGACCCTGAGGGAAAGGAGCTGTGCTGTCAGGCAGTGTCAAACTGTTTGCTGTATCTACAGCACCCTGTGGAGTGTAGAGCTACACGTGTTCTGGAAGTCCTCTTGTTGAAGAAAGAATTCCTGCTTCTGACAGCAAAATTCTCATTTGTGCGATGGCACATGCATGAATGTTCTGGAGAAAAAAAAGTCAACCCTGTGAGAGTATGTTTCCAGTGTAATAATCAAGTTTTGGGATTTCTGGCATGTGGTTTTTAGGCCAAGTGCAGAAGTCACTTCCTGAGTCTGTATGGCTGTATTTAAATTATCCTTGGGCAGGCACTGGGCTCAAGCAGCACCCAGGAAAGCCAAGGCCAGCATGGTGTGAAGAGAGAGTGCAGTAAATGCCATGGAGACCAAGTTAGCCAACTTTGCTGGACCTCAGTCAGTTGTGGTATTTCTGTTCTGACCACAAATGCATGAGAGCACAGGTATGAGGTACCACAGTAGCTCTGGACAGAGTTAGCCAGGGGCTGACCAAGCTCATTAGCCTGGATTTAGCAGTGATTCTGCAAGAGTCAGCATGACAGTGGAATCCCAGCAAAAGCTTGTGATAAAGGAGTAGAGCTCACACAGTTCTGTCTGGGCTCAGTGGTGGTCTGTCATCTGTAGTCAGAACCTGTCCTGTGAAGTACAGGAATTTGGGAAGACAACAATATTTGCAACTGAAACCTAAGGAAGTTCATACATTGTCAGCCCCAGCTCAGAGCAGGAGAATTAAGAGAATTAAGTGATCTGCCAAAATTGTGATATTACCCCTTTTGTATCATACTGGTATGACTCAGCTTTGACCTTTCTGACTACAGTGCTCTGAGACTTCATATCAGCATATCTTAGTGGGGGAGCTCAGCATGTCTTTACAAGGCTCTGCAGAGAGAAAGGCCATTCCACGTGTGTAATAACACCAAATTGTAACATGCAGCATTTTCCAGGGTTGAGATTGTCAACATTAATGCCATGACAGAAGCAGAGGACAATTAGAGATTGCTGAGCCACAACACAGATGGGGGAGAGGGCAGGAATCCAGCCATGCCCATTCCTTCAGCGGGGGTGGCATGAGGAGGAAGTACAACACATTATCTGGGCAGTGCATTCTCCCCAAGCCTCTGAACTCTGGCCTCTCTAGAAAAAGATCATCACATTGGGTGGAAACATCCAGCAGAGCACAGCTGGCTCGAGCTGTGGCAGTTGTCACACCTTTCAGAAGGAGCTTCTCATGCCTTAGGTACTACAGAATGCTTTCTCTACAGCCATGACCCTCGTGTCCCGTGCTGAATTTGGTTCCTTTTCACTGTATTTGTGCTAGCACAGGGTCTCCCCAGCACAGTCCAAAATAATCTCTTGTAAGTAAATAAGAGATTAACTGCCCTGGATACTTCAGTTTGCTGAAGTAATCCTCACACCCTGGAGTGGGCTCAGTTTTTGCAATACTCAGTAGACAGTGCAGGGTTTATTGTGGAGTACTGTCTGTGTCAGGGCCTGATTTTGTGATTTTGTGCTGCTGAAGTTGGGTGGTGTGCTGTTCCCCACCCTCCTGTGGATCTGTTATCCCATAACATATCTACATCACATGACAAATAGCTCTGGCCCTAATGAGCTTGGAAACACTGAGGAAGGCAGTGTTGCCCTTGCTGCATGCAGGAACAGAGGACAATAGTTCTGTGTTAGTTATAATTCTGTTGTGCTCATTACTTTTAGTAGGTCAGGCAGTACCCACAAAGCTGCTTATGAGTGAAATGTGAATGGAACAAGCTCATGCAGAAATTCATTATAACAAGTTAAGTTGTTTAGGGCTTCTGAACCTGTCTCCCAAACTCCTTTAGAGTGCTGAAGATTCTACTTTGTTGGCTTGTGAATTTTTGTTGCTTGATCCATTGTGCTGAAGAGGAGATAATGTTCTTCTTTGAATATGTGATGAGAGAGGGAGGTGTAGCAGGAAAGAAGGTTTGCAGCAGGATCCCTGCAGAGGAACTGTTTCAAAGGGTTTGGCTCCTGCATAGACTGGTAGGAAGAACCCTGGCCAGTAAATGCAAACCAACCTTTTCAGTCACTGTAACTGACTGAAAAAAAGCAAAGGAATAAAAGAAAGAAGCAGAGGCAGGAAGGGTAGAAGGCAAACGAAGCATTTAATGCTCAGATGTTTTAATTCTTTGGAGACTGTCAAATAGCATGGTATAGCACGTGGCTTGCAGCAGGTTTGCCCTTTTCCTGACTGAAAGCTTGGCATCTAGAAAAGTGCAGAGAAGTCCTGTTTCCTGTGCAGAGAAAGGCTTTGGCTGTTTTGTAAGTGCTTCTTCTTTCAAACGTTTCACCCTTCCCAAACTGATTATTTAGAGCCTCAGTTTGGCAAGGAATGATGGTAGAAGCCTTGAAGACAGCAAAATTAGATTTATGATAAAATGGGGACAAAGAGAGCAGGCAAGAGGTCCCCTTAATGCAGATGGGACTACAAGGAAGAAAAATCAAGCATTGGCTGGTTGAGGAGAGCAATGTGGTTTGGGACAAAAGTTGTTTATGTGTGTACACCTGTCCAAATGTCCGTCAGTCTTGTGGGGATGTAGTGTGCATCAGACTTCTATAATTTTTTTCCTTTATTAAAACTGATATAAGAAAAACATGATTTCAAACAATGAGATTCAGGCTGGGTATTTGTGTGTAATCTCTACTTCTCTCCAAAAGCCAGCTCTTCCAGACTTGCACTCCATTAAACCTTTGCCCCCACATGTCCCTGTGAAACAGTTCTGTTCTGTTGGGTTTATGTTAGTGATGGATGTGGCTCCTTGGTAATTCCTGACCAAGTTCTTTTGTTGCTACTGGCAAAAGAGAGCATTAATATTGCTTGTGGGTTTTGATGTTTCAAAGGAGTCCTTTAAAAAGAGCACAAAAGCCTGTCACGTATTGTTTTGGACAGAAGTCCTAAAATTATTAATGTTTTCAGCATTCTTGTTAAACACCTAACATTTAATTCTGTCATATTTCATGCTCTCTTTTACTTGGCTCTCTACCTCTGACTCTTTTTCTTATCTCACCTTTGCCTTCAGAGTGGTGCCCACAGTAGTGTTTACTGTGTGAGCAGCCACCAGCTGGGTGCTGAGCTGAGCTTTTCCTGTTGGGTTGTACATCCTCAAATGGCTGCTCTAGAAGTGTTCCACATCACTGGCACTGATAGCAGATCTGCTCCAGTCTTCAGGCTGCTCTAACAACCCACAGTAATGATGATGTACACTTGTACAGGAAAAAAAAAGACTTTTATATGCTGTTCAGTGCCAACCTGGTTAGCATAGCTCAGTTAGCACTTAAAATACTGGTAATAGCAAAAGGGAAAAAGAAGCATAATCACATAATTAAATTATAAATATATAAATAGTTGTGCAGGAGTTATTACAATACTCCTGCAGTTCTTTTGCCAGATTTTAGTGCTATTTATTTAATTTATGCCAGAATGTGTTGCTTTTGGTTTTGGTTGGTTTTTTTTTTTTCACTCCCATATATTTTCAACTTCTTTTTTGCCATTTTGGCTGTGGACAAAATGTTACCAGTTCTTGAAGAAAGTACAATTCTTTCTGCTTGTGCTTCTGAGAAATTCTTACCCTATTGGAACTAAAACTTGCTCCCATATATGTTCCTAAAACCATACTTGAACCCCAAACGTTTTTCGTAGCATCCAATAATTGCATCTTGCATTATATGCTATAATTTTTTTTCTAAACAAAAGCAAGGGTTTTGCTGTTGTTTGATGTGATACTCTTGATGAAAGTTTTTCAAAGTTTGCAGAAAATAATTTGTGTTCATAATTTATGTACATATTTGTAGAAGGTCTCAGAGATAAGTTATTAATACAGGAAATAATTTTTGGTTTGCTGCTTTGATGCATAGTTTCTACTAAACTAATTTTAATGGCTAATAACTGGCTAAATTGAATTATCACAATGCATGGAGGAATAGAGTTGTTTTCTGGACAAATATTTGAAAGAAGCCTCATAATATATGCTGCCCTGCATTTAGCAGAGCTGTGCCTGAAATGGAACTGCAGGAGTTTCTCTAAATTCCTGGTAACCATGACAACTGCGGCTTTGGTGCCATTAGCCCGGTGTAATTGAGCGGGGTGGGCTGCTCGCAGTGATTTCAGCTTTGTTGAAGTGACACTCGCTATTGCAGCTCTGAATGCCTTTTGGAGTCTGTACCTGAAATTCAGTGTCCCACTGAATTCGGTGTCCCAGCGTGTGCCTGGTGGAGTGTTTGTTTGGGGGGAGCCTCCCGTGTGATGGGCTCGCACCTGCACCTTGTGCTTGCCACATAACCACTCCCTTGTGTGGCTTCATGGGGCTGACACCTCCATGGTCCCACACCTCCATGGTCCCACACCTCCATGGTCCCACCACCTCTCCATGGTCCCACCACCTCTCCATGGTCCCACACCTCCATGGTCCCACACCTCCATGGTCCCACCACCTCTCCATGGTCCCACACCTCCATGGTCCCACACCTCCATGGTCCCACACCTCCATGGTCCCACACCTCCATGGTCCCACACCTCCATGGTCCCACACCTCCATGGTCCCACCACCTCTCCATGGTCCCACACCTCCATGGTCCCACCACCTCTCCATGGTCCCACACCTCCATGGTCCCACACCTCTCCATGGTCCTGCCACCTCCATGGTCCCACACCTCCATCACCCCGACACCTCCATGGTCCCACACCTCCATGGTCCCACACCTCCATGGTCCCACCACCTCTCCATGATCCCACACCTCCATGATCCCACACCTCCATGGTCCCACACCTCCATGATCCCACACCTCCATGGTTCCACCACCTCTCCATGATCCCACACCTCCATGGTCCCACCACCTCTCCATGATCCCACACCTCCATGGTCCCACACCTCCATGGTCCCACCACCTCTCCATGGTCCCACACCTCCATGGTCCCACACCTCCATGGTCCCACCACCTCTCCATGGTCCCACACCTCCATGGTCCCACCACCTCTCCATGGTCCCACACCTCCATGGTCCCACCACCTCTCCATGGTCCCACACCTCCATCATCCCGACACTTCCATGATCCCGACGCCTCTCCATGGTCCCCACACCTCCATCCCTAACGCTTCCTCTCCTCTCCCCCCTTCAGCATGTCTCAGACACACACACATCCCCTCTCCCTCTGGAGTTATTTCTTGTTCATTCCTATCACTGTGGAATGTTATTCCTCACAAAACTTGGCATAGAGATGATGATAGACATACTTGTGAAAATGCACAAGTTCCCTGCATTCTGTGCAGGGTCTGGGGCTGGGTTAATTCTGATTTGTTTAAATAAAAAAAAAATAGGTCATTTTTATTGTCATCGGCTGATAGGGAAAACAACATAGAGAGGAAAAAGTGTCTTTTAAAAACTACAGACTGAAAAATAAGTGAATCTGAGCTGGAAATAAAGATAATGAATGAGTCTGAATGGAAAAAAAGAAAATATGAACTCAGTTCAGGAATGTACCCTACTTGAAAAGACTAAAGAAATTAGACAAAACAGGAGTCTAATTCTATTCTCTCCTGTCATCTGTAGTTATCTTTTAAAGCATGGTGATGCAAAAAGGGAACCAAATTACAGTCACAGGATGAAAAGCTTTGCTCTTGTCTGTACAATTTGCCAAAAATGACAAATTTTGTCCAGACTGATAAAAATTGCAAATATGTAAGATGTAAATGAATGCAGGTGGGAAAACCAATACAAATAGTTTCTTTTAAATGGATGGAAGACTCATCCGAAGCTGAAATTTTGTTTGAGCATTTCAGTTTGTGCATGGACTAATGACAGGGCAGCAGTGTATTGGGAGCTGTTTTGTCATTTACAACCTTTTTGGAATATAATTTGTCACTAGTTTCTTGCAGTAGTATATTTTACATTTATCTCAAGGCTAGCTTAGTAGACAGAGGAGAAAAATCACCAGTATTTAAGGAGGCAACTATTTTCAGTATATTTTTATTGCTATTCAAAGTATTTTCAAAAATCCCTCAGTTTTTCTTAATTCTTTAATAGGTACCATATCTTACCAGATAGTTTCATTTTTTTGCTAGAGTTTCATTTTATCTTCTTTGCACATTGTTTTGGCTGAAGATAGCAAGTATTGCTGTGCCAAATTAGACAGCTAAAAGATAGATTGGCCATGGATTTGTTTGCTGGACCATTGTGTATCTTCCTCTTGGCTGCAAGCACATCACTAAAATAATAAGCATTATAGGTTCTTTAAAGGGTAATACTGAAGATTATTTTAGTAGGTTTAAACCTGTTACATAGTCTATTTGAAGACAAATTTTCAAAATTTGGATGCATACACACCATTTGGCATGAACAGGTCTGTTTTTCAAGGACCTGGATCTGTAATGGTTTTAGCATCTTTTGGAAAAATTTGAGTGTTAGTATTTAAGAATTCTAATGTGATTATAAGTATAGAGGCCTCCCAGCCACGCTGAGCCTGAAGTATGCATATTGGAAATCCTTTTGTCAGATGCCACTTAAACCTGATGGTCCCTAAAACTCACATTTGTCAAAGATTCGTCTCAAGTTTGACAGTGCTCAGCCCAAGTAAATTTATGCCTGCTTTAACTAGTCTGTTATCTGGGCAGGAGTTTTAGATTGGTCAGCACTGAAGTTGATATTTTTTTAAGGAGCAGTTTCAGAGGTTAAAATACTCACTCTAGGGTACAGGAGGCAGGTGTGGAAACTATATTTTCTCCTTAAAAAGATGCAAATCCAGTGTGTGTCTATAGAGTTGGGACTGTTTTGCCTAGAGAAGAGGGAGCTTAGAGGGGATGTCCTTGAGGTAAATAGGATAAAAAAGGGGAGTTGCAAAGAAGGCAGAGCCAGACTCTTCAGTGCTGCCCAGTGGCAGGAGCAGAGACAATGGGCACAAACTGAAGCACAGGTTGTAGAGTCTCCACCACTGGAGGCATCCCAACCCTGTCTGGGTAGGGAAAAAGCTGTTCCTGAGCAATTGGCTCTAGGGGACTCTGCCTGAGCAAGGGGTTGGACAGGATGACTTCCCCAGGCCCGTTCCAACCTCATCCATCCCATGATTTTGTGGCATCCCAGTAAATTGCCCTGACATCTGACTTGCAAGGCTCTATCAAAATGCCTTTGTTTCTTCTGCCAAAGTGTCACTAGTAAAAAGGAAATAATAAATATTAGCTTGCAAAAGAAAGAAAAAAGTGATCACATCAGAAGGAATTTTCGTGGCATTATAATCTAGAAGATTGAACACAGCCATGAAGAGTGGAGTTTCGAGTTTAAAATGCACGAACATCCTTTTGAACGTGTGCTGCAGGTCCTCCCTCCAAGGGATTTACCCCAAACACGAGGTTAGAGAGACTTGGTATCACTCCAGCTTCGTTTAATTGCTCCACAGAAAGTGGAGTGACCCTGAAAAGAGGGACTGAAAATAATCACACCGAGCTGGCTAGTAGTTGGCTCTCTGGGGAGATCAGGGAAGATTGTACCCATGCTCCCTCTGTCCTGGCTGAAGGTTTTAACTCCTGCACTGCTGGCTGAAAGAGAAAAACAGTGCTGTGTCTTCTGGAAGAAAAGGCAGCTCCCCTTGCCTCTTATTGTAGTGCTTTGCTTTGCATAAAATCTACTCCTGGATGTGTTAAAGAATGCTTCATTCTAATGCTGGGAGCTGTCTTACCAATGGATAGAGGATTAACACACCAGTAGAAATACCAACCAATTTGGGAAAGAAAGTTTTGGGTTGTTGTGCTGCAGAAGATCGAGCCACAAGTGGGAATCAGGAAATCCAAACACTATTTTAATTATTTCCCTCTGGTATTGATGCCATAGAACAAAAAACTGTGGATCTCTGTGACAATGGGGTTTCATATTTGTTTCTAAAAGGTGTATGAGCTAGGTTATTAAAAATATACTGTACACTTTCTAAGACTTGAACTGTTACTAGTTTTTCCAGACTGTGTTTTCTGTTTTATTTGTCCTTATAATTCTTTTGCATGGTGACAGAGAGAAAAGCACCTAAAATATTACAACAGCTTCTTTAATGTGATTCCCATCAATTTCAAACCAATGACTGAATTTAGAAAATTGGTTGACCAGCTGAATTTTTTGAATATTATTGTATCTCAGTCGGTTTGGGTGCCATGTGTCCTATGCACTGACTTTTTCAGAACCTGTAATAGCATAGAAATAAATTAATCACCTTGATTGAACTTAATTTTTGCACAACATACAGCACATGAAGAGGAATGCTTCTGTGATACTTCTCTGTGTTTATTTGCTACACAAATTAAAATACAAAGTCCTAAAAGAATTTTTCTCTAGGAACTGAAGAACAGTTTTTGTTAAGGAGTCAGATTTAAGCATGATGTAAAAATACTGAATCCATCCTTTCTGTATTCAAAACACTGGCTGTTACTTATGCTTTCCACCATTTCCGGGGGTTCCTGGATGTAGGGAGCCCTGGCGTCTGGAGAGGATAGCCACTCAGGAGGTAGAGAAAAACATCATCATCAATCATTTCCATTTACAAAGTCTATCTAAAAATGCTGCCTGAGTCAGCCTGTGCCTAATTTCATCCTAGTAAACAGTTTTAGGTCTGAGAAAAAGGTAGAATTAATTGTTGTTCAGAAACATTGCATTAAAATACTAAAAGTTTCACGGAAAAATAGTTAATTCCTTTTACTCAATTAACTTGTGGTTTTGTTTAAAAAGCAAGTATTTTGCTGATAGTTTAAAAAGGTAAAGTGATAAAAGAGCTTTCTACTCATATAATTGAAAGATCTGAATCCTTTTTGGAAAGAAGGAGGTGAAAATAAAACCCAGTAAAACACTAAGGAGCTTTAAAGTTGTGGGCAGCACTTCCATACTGTTGCTTCCATGAGCAAGTTGGAATGTGACTGAAATATCTAATTTTGAAAAAGGAAAGAAAAATGCACCAGGTTATGAGAGTATTCCTCTTTGTGATTAAAGCCCTTGACTGTGCTTACAGGTAAATTTTCCACTGCTGTATGTGTTTTTTCTGGCTGCACCATCTGTCTTAGCTTTAGTAGCAGGCTGTTCTTTGGAGCTGTATCTTTTAATGCGTTCTTCCAGCTGGGGGTAGATATCTCTGAAACGGCTTTTGTTTGCATTGTGATTGCCAACAATTTACACATTTTCTTTTCTTCAACCTCACCCTTCAGGTGCAGAAACCTGACATTTCCTGAGAGCCTTCCCGAGGTGAGCATTGTGTTCATATTTGTCAACGAGGCGCTCTCGGTGATCCTGCGCTCCATCCACTCAGCTATCAACCGCACTCCTGCTCACCTGCTCAAGGAGATCATCCTGGTGGATGATAACAGCAACAACGGTAAGAGATGCTGCTTCTTCCCCTCCCTGCCCTGAGGCTGGCTCTTACAGGAGATTCAGTTCTGGCTCTTGCTCGTCCTCTCGGCCTTTCAAATGTTGTTGTGGGTTTTCTCCCTTCTCCATCCCACACTCTTGCCGGGCTGTTTTGAACTCTGCACAAGTGGGGCACGTTTAAAAGTGTGTACAAAAGATAGATTGTTTGAGGTGTCTGGTAGGCAGAATTGTGGATGTAAGAATAGATTAGACCTAGCAAGTTTTAGTGCTTTGGAATGTTTTCTAACTCATGTGGTTTCTGTGCTTCTTCTGCTTCCACTGTATGACTACACATGTGTGCTCTGTTTTATATAACACGTCTTGCTGTGTTTCTTACACTTCTCCTTTAGATTCCCAGTTCTCCTCTCCTCATTAGCAGCACTTACCTTGCTGCTTCTCTGCTGTCTGTGCTCACATGTTGCTCTCCATGATCTGAAGGATTGCAGTGCCCGTCTCTGATGGTTCAGTGCTTGCCAGGGTGTTTGTCAGTGGGGCCATGCTGGGCACTATTTACAAGTCTTATTGTCTAGCAACTTTAGTGATGAAATTTTAATAAGCACAGAATGCTGAACTTTAAGAAAAATTCTGCTGTGCTGTGGGGGTTTAATTCTGAACTGCTGAAATACAAGGAGAATCTGAATTTATGCTGTTGAAGGAAAAAGCTGAACAAAGGGCTTCTCTTACCCTTGCCATCACTGCTGCTGTTATCTGATTATATCCCTGTAGCTGAGCCCTGTGACTTGCTGCTGATTACAAATGTGTCTCAGATTTGTACAGAGAAGAAACTTATTTGGAGGCAAGTAAATAAGTTCCCCACCCCAGGGTATGCACGTCATCATATCCTCTTCTGCTGGCAGTGAATGAAGGAAAAACTGCAATCCTGACTCTTTGAAGAACACACAAAACTCAACAACTTGGTGTAGGCCTATGCCTTAAGTTTTGTCCTCTCCCTTATGCAACACCTGGCAATTTGATAGGAAAGACCACAACATGGAAATACAGCTTTGAGTGGTGCACTGGGCTGTGATTGTGTGAATCCACCCCTGCACCTTTCAAATGGGAACTCAGAGAATCTGAGTAGCTGCTGGTGCTGCAGGGCCTGAGGTCTCTGGGCATTGATAAACTGGCCACAAAGCAGACATAAAAGGAGAGAAATAGTCTGGTGGAAAAAAGTGGCTTCTAGAGTTTGAGTGTGATGCTGCAGAGTTGATGATGAGTGCAGTAGGCACATTGCAGGGCAGTGTCACAAATGCCACTTTCTGAGAGCCTGCCATCACCGTGATGAGCTTGCTAACAAACACTCTCTGCACTGTGCTCTACACACTTGTCAAAATTATTCTTTTTCATTATTTCATACCTGAAATAGATCAGAAATCACAGGAACTGCCTTATCTTTCAGGAAAACCTGTCCAGCCATATTTTTTGTTAGTACAGTATTGGTACTGTGCTGTCCAATATTTTTATGATTTGCTGTGCCTTTTATTCAGACTTTCCTTTCTTGCCCTCCAGTGCCTTAAACCCTTGGGTTCCTGACCCCAAGCAGGGAGACAGAAATTGAGAGGAAGGTAACCTTTGGTTTGGCTGCCTTGACTTGGTGTTACATGTCATTTTATACAAAATCACACTGTGCAGAGCTATAGTTAGTCTCACAGAAAAATTCAACCCTCTACAGGATTTTATGCTACTCCTCTAACCCCTTCACTGGCATCTCTTCCCTGCAGTAGTAAATTAGATTTCTACAGTCCTCTTTATCCCATAAAGTATGCTGAAGACATGGTAATGGGAATATATTTGGAGCAGATGGATGTTTGGAATGGGAGCAATTGTAAAGATGATTTATGGGCTTTCCTACTATTAGTTTAAATCTTGAAATATTTATTTTAATACTTACTTTTCCTCTTACAATTTTCTATTTTCCATTTTTTTCTCCCTTCTAGCATTGCTGAGATGAATTCTTTATATTTAGTGTCATTCTATTTTTTTGTTAGTAGCTCTTTATCTTGCAAGTGTTGCTGCTTGTAAGATGAGTGGGTTACTCTGGGTTTCCCTGGGATGTTACCTGAGGGGGCAAACCCTTGGTTTGTGCTTGCAGTGGGCTCCAGCTCTGCTTCTCACAGGCATCTGTCACAATCCTGTATAAGTGGTTTTTTCACTCTTTGGCATTTGCCAGGGATGGCAGCTTCCCTAACTTGATGGAAGATTTCTTTCTGTGGTGCCACAGCTATGGGCTTCACAGGCAGGAAACGTCACTCTGGGGAAAGTGGCTGGAAAGAAAAAGTGAGCCCAGAGATCTGGCAGAGTCCAAATGGGCACTTTTTAATGAATCCCAAATTTCTGCACACCTGTATTTTGGAAAAGAGCAGTGCAAGAACTAGGTGGTTTTTCTGAAATTCCAGCAGGCTAATTTCAGAAACCATTTATTCAAGGCCAAAGTCTGTATATTTGTCTTGAACAATATGTGCTATAATATTTTATTTCATGTACTTCAAGGTATGTCAAGCAAATTATCTATGGCTTTCCCTAAATCTTGGAGCAGTTTTTCAAGTTCCCAATTATGTTTCAGGAGACTTCAATTAATCTCTTTGTGAAGTTTCCCTTTTTTAAAACAAATATTTGGAGTTAGAAAATGGTGAAAATGCCAGTGTGTAACATTTAAAAGCAGAAAATAGATTGTTCAGGTCTTAAAATTTTGATCCTTTGTTTAATAAAGCCGATTTCATGGCTTAATGTGTGTATTTCACCATACCATCTTTTCTGGTGGAATTCTGATGAAGATTGTTCTGAATTGTTTCATACATGCAGATAGGTAATTAGTGGTATAATTTAATTTAACTGAAAGATAAAAAAGGCACATTTCAGTGATAACCTGTTTATTGTCTAATGAGAACAAAAGTTTTATTTAAACAAGCCAGGTATCAGTGTTGTTTATTTGTGTCTCATCTGGGTTTTAGTCATGTTGGTGACTAAAGCAATTGCACAGATTTCAGATATTTTACTGTATTTTTAGTGTTCTCCTCAGTAGTGCTCTTTCCTTTGCAGAGATAATGTACATATAAATTTACAATTTGGCAATATAATTATTTATTTTTTTCATTCAAAAGCAGCAGAATTTTATTTTTATTATCAAGAAGAGGCTTAAAACAAAATTTAAGTGACCACACCCATGGCTGCTGGTGGTTAATTAGACCTCAGAAACATATTTAGAAGCATTGCCTGAGCTGGACAATAGTGGCATTGTGGTTTATTTGCCCCTGGTTTGTGGCATCCTGCCCTCTGGGGACAGGATGGTGACCTTCTGTGCCACTGGAGCCCTCGCTTGGCTTTTGAGTCTTTTTGCTGGCATTGAGCATCACTGCATTACAAAGTACCTCTTGAAGGTATTTTCAGATGATTTGAAATCTCTCTAAAAAAGCTCTTTGTGAGCCATGATGAGTTCAGCTTCATGGGGAAGCAGTGGGCATTCATGTGTCCAGAGTATGCCTTGCAGAATTGAAAGCTACAGCAGTAATTACCATGCTCTGGGACATTTTTTTTTCACATTACAGTTAATAATATTGCAGTAGAGACTCAGATTTTGCAAGGTTCTTTTCTTTCCCTTGAAGCATTACTATGAATGAAATATTCCTACATGTTCAGTGCAATGATTCTCATTTTGTCCTGAGATTTCCACGAACACAGCTATTGAATGGCAGTAATAATGCTGGATATCACAGGATGTGAATTTTACATCTTGCAGTGTCAGAATTAGCACAAACTGGTAAAAAGTGGGTCAAGTGCAACCATATCACCCATGAGAGGCTGTCCTCAAAACAGTGACTGAAAAAAACTTCTCAAAAAGCATTCAGAGCTTTTCATTAAAAAGCTATATTTCTTTGGTAATTCTTAAGAGATGTTTGGGAATAGAAGATTGTCTGATTTTATTTTTCTTCACAAAAGCAGTGATAAATAAACCTCAAGGCTACTGTCCAAATGCATGCTAGATTTCATAGCACAGCATAATTTGAAGATGGCTTACTTGTAGATCATACAGCTATGAAAACCCTATTGACAGCAGTCTCTTAGGGAAAACCTTTGGTCTTGCTTTCTTTCTGTTTGGAATCTTGTTCTTCCCTGACCTGAATGTCAGGAAAGTTCCTTCCAAGACAAACAGAACCATCTGAAAGCAAGGAAATAGGCCAAGTTCATCCAAACCTGCATTCATTTTTGGGCTGTGATTTATGCATTGGGAAGGCTTTACTTTGTCTGCCTAGATTGCTTCTCTGCATTGGTTAAAGGTCTTGATGCTGAAATCATCATTGCACAGTCTTTACACAAGCAGGCTCTCAGAAGGGTTGACAGGGATTGACATGAAGAGAGGGCTGTGCAGTGCTGGGTAGGAATCAGATGGTAAAAACCATATATTTATGTATAGAGCAGGAAAATTGTTCCCACTGTGGGTTTGAGAAAAATGTTGGCTGTTGTTACAAACTCTGCATTTTACTTTGGTAAAAGCAAAAGCACTGCAACTTGAATTAATGAAGGCAATTCTTTGAGCATATGTGCTACGTGTTGTGTTCCACTGCTGGGGCTGCAGTGAGGTGTAACAGCTACTGTGGATGCATCTGAAAAGAAAGAAGGAAATAAGCAGAGGCAAACCCTCGTCCTCTGGCCATCTGTTCCAGCCACCACCAGAAGTTAGAGCATAATGTTCTGCTTATTCAGGAGTGTGAGAGACTGTCCTGGCCATGCAATTCAGAACTCTGGTGGAAAAAAATATGAACGTGTAAATAGACTGTGAGATTTTTATGAGGACACTGAAGATGATGTCTGGCTGTAGACTGTTGTCTCCTCTTACTTGTCAGTCCTTGTGACAATGAATTTGATTCCTGCTTTAAAGGGGAGAGGTTGTGGAGTAGGGTATCAAAATGAAGTGACAGAGAAGTACACTGCTGATGAATAAGGCCATTTGTCCCAATTATTCTTCCTTCTGTGTGGTGGGGCTTTTTTTGTTCGTTTATTTCTTTTTACAACTCATCCTTCTTTATGAGCATGTGTCCTTCAGCTGAGGTGTCCATTTTGCATGTTCTCAAATTCCAGGGTACCTGTGCCTCTTACCATCTCCTCCATCCCACTGCTTCCTGCACTTTCTCACAAACTCTGTTCCTCCATCTCCCCCATCTCACCATTCAGCTTTCCCTTGCTTTTTTCCCTTTATTCCCTGCAGTAATTCAACTCCTGCCTGAATCATCCCTCCCTACCTTACTCCACCCCCAATAATAGTCTGTTCCTTCCTTTTTTAGGCGTATTTTTATCATTTCCTGCTTTCTTTCTTTCTCTCTCCATTGCCTCCTTCTTGTATATGCTTTTGCATTCTCTTTTGCTTTAGTTTGAGGATAATTCTGTAATAAACTTCATTCAGCTCTCCTAACTCCCCCATGCCTGAACTCCACAGTCCACCAGACTCAAGGACTCTCATTCCATCACACGAGGGGGCAGGAACAGCATCCCTTGCTGGAGGCAAGGCTCTGGTTTTTGTGTTTTTGTCATTGGTGTTGTGTGAATGCTGTTTGGTAACCAGCATGGAGTTCTTTATTGGGAACCATCACAGTCTCCTTTCTTTATTGCTGCAGTGGAAGGTCCTTAGCCTCCCTTTTCTGGGCAGATGGGAGAGTTGCAGTGCTGTGGGACCGTTGTCTCTGTGGAAGCTCTGTGTGCTCTAGAGGTGCTGGCAGTGACAAAGTGACCTTTCAGCAGAACAGTTTTTAATCATCTGCAATACACCATAGTTCAGTCTGTTGGTGTGGCTGGAAAAGCAACATTTCAATGTGTGTGCCAGCTGATAGCAGAACCTCTGACCACATCAGGGGGCAGCTGTGCAGGGCAGAGCTTTTATTGTGGTCTCCTGATGTCAGACTTTATCACTCAAAATAAATAATATGCTAGAAATCGAATAGTAATGCTATGAATCGAATCTTCCCTAGCCAGCAGAGGCCAAAAGTTAATGTATGGTCATCTTACCTGCTGTTCCGTCTGTGAGGTCATTTAGCTCATTCAGTCCTGACCCACCTGCAGTGTTGCACTCTGATAAATACCTTTTCCTGGGTCATATTCAGCACACCAAGTCTAGGAGGACTGGCCTTGTTTCCTGGCTCTGTTTTACCTCAAATCCAGTGTGCCAGTTCACACTGTGCTTCTGTTCCACGTCTGCTGTGTCCCCTGAATGCCAGGTGGGCAGTGCACAGTCAGGGTGTTCTCATCCTTCATCCCCTCACCTGTCCTGTCCCTCCTCGTGACACGGCCCTCAGTGTGAGCACACTCCGAGTGCCCTCATGTTCCTGTTAGAGCAAAGCCTGAAATAGATGAATAAATTAAAGTTCCATTTCTAGGCGGTGATGAAGAGCTGCACACTGGCACTTTGGGGTATTTGGGAAGAATGATTTGGGTCAGCTTACAGAAAACAGCATCACCTGTCAGTGTGAGTGACCACAGTTAGAGGCTGCAGTCACTTTCACTCAGAACAGGCTTGCTTTAAGCTCTTCTGCTAGTGATGAGGAATTCACCCCGTGTGCTTTGGAGGTGCTCTGGCACCCTGAGGATGCCAGCACATAAATATTGCCTTGGTGCACTTCTCAGTACCATCACTGGGATTTTAGCCTTAACATTAATCTCTAGAGAGCTCTGAGAAATTGCCTGATTGAAAACCATCTTCTTTCCCCATTTTTTCCCCTCTCACATTTGTCAGATTACTTTGCCTTCAAAAATGCTTGAATGCTTTCTCTTGATAGTGTTCTCAAGCACTTGTCACTAAATTCAAGTAGAAGCCACAGGTATAGATTTGGTGCAGTGACAAACATTCATGTAGTGCTCATGAGACAAGTGCCAATATCTGTTGATGTCAGTAAGACACTGTGCTTTGATCAGATTATTTCCTTTTGACATCTTTTCTCATGGAGTCTTCGATAGAAATTGTATTTGAAATATTCTAGTAATGTAAGCTCTTATGAGCCTGAATGACTTCTTAAAGGATTTCTTTCTCTTTCCTTATCAAAAGAATGGCACTTATAATTGAAAGAGTTTGACGGGGTATGGGAAAATTCTCTGTAATGTCAGACAAAGGAGTTAAAGGATTTTGTCCTACAGAAAGTTAAGAAATGAAAATTGCCTTTTAAATTAAATTCATTAAAATTTACTTTTTCTTCTCTTCTTTTTCTTTACCAAGCATACTTTTCTTTAAAAGAAAAATGAATAAAAAGATAACTTTCATAAAATCAATGCTGAGTTCTTAACTTTAAGTAGTAGTGAAACTTCCTGCCAAAGCTGATAATTTCAAACACTTAAATTTCTTTGTGATAGAACCTCAAAATTCTTGATGTGCTGGAGGGTCCAAGACATGATAAGAGAGTTGCCTGAGGAAGTATTTGGGAGTGTTCAAGTGTATCACTAAATGATAACAATCAGTCAGCAAAATATATGAATAAATTACAGATTAATCTTTGGTTACCACACAGAGGCACATTTATAGGCATTGCTAGATATTTTAAAGGCATTGTGGAACCTCCTGTAAGTCTAAAGTTCAAGTACAGAACATTTTAACCAAGGATATGTGAATTCTAAAAAATCGAAATCAATTCATGTTGGCTTTTCTTTTGGTCTGCTTTTCATTACCACTGCTTGGCATTGAGTTTTTTGAAAGTGTTCTCCAAGTATATTGGATGGCCAAATTTTAAATTACTCAACTTCACTTGTTCACTGCTGGTGATTTCTGGGGCTGTTACTAAAATGGTGTTCCTTCCTTTCCCCCTGGAAAAGCAACCTATTTAAAGTGGTGTGCTTCAGCTAGCAGCCTGGGAAAACTTTGGGGAATCTCAGTTTAAAACTTTATGGGAAATGTGATGAAAGTAAATAAAAGCTAAAATTTTTATTTATGATGATGCAATTAAAGAGGGAAAAATGAGGACTTAGAGATTAGGCTGTGAGAGAGTGAGAATTCCTGCTTGTTTTTCCTCACCTGGTTTGTTTGGAAACAAAGATTTTGTTTTCATTGGGCCTCCATGACCAGAGTTGTTGTTAACACCCCTTCGTGGAACTCTGTTGTGGGAGTCTGGGGGTGCATGAGTCCGTGTGGATGGAGGTGCAGGTTAAATGCTGAAAGTATAAATACCCTTCATGTTCTTTTTGATTTTCACAGTGTCTAGGAGCCTGTTAGGTTTTGGGTAAGTCCTGCAGCCAGTTTCTCACACAGCTGGCCAGGTCTTGCTCTCCTGGCAGTCTGATAGGTGACAGCTTCTCACTGGGGACCCGCATGGAGCTCAGTTCTCCTGCCACATCCCTATGGCCCTTTGCAATGGAGTTTGTGAATAAACTGATGATTTTATTTTTATTTTTTTCATATTAGTTTCCTTTCAAACATAATCTGAGAGCAACGGTAGATGCTTTTTGGTAACAACTCAAAGGACAATTTGCCTTTCATTAAATGTAAAGAGGTTTGTCTGCACTGCAGTGTGAACTTTCCACTGGGTAATTCAGAATCATGATGAATGCTAAATAATATGGCAGCATGAATCATTGTTGTTTTGGTTTGGCAGCAGGGAAAACCTTGATGGAATTGCTAAGTGCTTTCAGCTCTCTCCAGATAGCTCAGTGTCGGCTGCTGCATTGTTCCTTTGCTCCTCACTGACACACTCCTTTGGCCCAGTGCCTGTCTAATCATTGTTTAATGTTGCAAAAGCTGCCACCTTCTATTTGAAGCAATCTTTTCAAGCAGTGCAAATACCAGCAGATTTGCATACAGTAGAAATCGAAATAATTGGAAAAGTAAAGTAAAAAAAAAATAAATAAGAAATGAGATGTTAACAGCATTAATGTTTTATGAAGACGAAAAGAATTCTGCATAGCTAATCATATTATGGTGAAATTTAAGGAAGCCTAAAGATATTTCTGTGGCTAAATAGATGGTCTATCATTCTTACAGGCTGTGAAATAATTATTCCTCCCAACCTATTGCTCCTAATCTCAAGCTTTGCTCGTGTACATGAAGTGGAAAGAGAACAACAAGGTCTTCTAAAATGAGAAACAAGTTGCAACTCATTTGCCAGCAAATAAACAAGTTGACAACTTCTCTGCCAGGAAATAAGCAATGATTTCTGTTTTTTATTACCATGAATGACTGCAGTGTCAGTACTTGAAAAACGTATTTACATTCCTGTGTCAAGTAAGTGACTGTGATTCCCTACCTTGTAGTGCTATTATTGCTGTATGGGCAAGAAGTCTGAAACATCTCCCTGTGGTCTGCTTCTTTATATGAAATGTCTAGAATTACATTTCAGTGGTATTTTTACCCTTGGAACTTCTTTTTTAGTAGTTCATGGGCTTTGACAACCAGTTTGAAACATGCAGGTGGAACTGGGTAGCACTGGGTCAGGTTTTCTGTGTTCTCTCATCAGGTATGTCTGTTTCCAAAGAAATGTTTTTTCTCTTTGCTCATTTCCCTCCCACACAAATAGATAAAACTCAAGGAGTACGGAGGCACAAGCTATGTGACTCTGTGTGTGGTTAATATCTCACAGGCTAATTGTATTCCACAATTAGCTTTAATGTTTATTAATGCTGTCTGCGCTGCACAGTGTTCTGTGAAGGGGCTGTGCCATGACACCCTCTGGAATGCCTTGTGTCTGACAGGGAGACCTGCTAGACTCTGAAGGTTCCTGTTCTTCTAGGAATAAATTTTATGGCATCTGAGCTTAGAGTGTAAGTCCAATGTGAGAAAAGAGACTTTAGGAAAGTTTTGCAACCAGAAAAATTCAGCTATAGTATAGCCAAGAAAAAAAAAGGTAGTTTGGTTAAAAGAAAGGGAGATTTTTTTGACTGAGAAACAAAGACTTTGTGCAGAACTCCCTTCTGGGGAGCCCAAAGACTGACTAAGGACAAGAGAAACAGTCAAGGTTTTTTTTAAGGTCTACATCTGCACACTGCTAGAGCTATTTGAAGTAAGCAGTGTCTGACTTTGGAAATTTTCATTTTGTCCCTCTCCTTGCTTCAGCAATTATGTCTCCCACAGGAGAAGAACATCACAAAATAATGAAGTTACAGCAAACCTCAATGGCTTGTTAAAAGAACATCATCACACGTGGACACAGAATGATCACACAGATCATAGGAAGAGAAATTTCAGATGAAATGAGAGAATTTGTACTTTAGTTTTACCCTGCAAGCCTGGAAAGATCAGTTGTTACACAGTGATACAGAAGTACTGTACAGGTAGCCTGGCACTCATTTGACCTGAGCAGTATTTTATGTAACTCCAACTAAACCTTGACTGATGTACTCTTCTCCTGAAATCTGAGTAAGTGCCTCTCTAAGTGTATCCCCAGTAGGAGCTCTGGGAAGAGTTTGATGGCAGGGAATGCTGGTAGTTCATATCCTTGAGAGCACATGGAGCATGGGAACTGCTCAGAGTGTCTCTCTCAGATGGAAGTGCAACAGCCTGGAACACTCTGCAAAACTTCAGACATCATGTGGGCAGGAGCACTTGTGCACCAGACACATCAGTAAATCCAGTTTAAAATTACTGTTTTACTGCATGCTGTAGGATGGGATTTTCTGTTGGTTTTGCAGATGTGCAGTCGTAGTCCCTGAGGTGAGAATGGTACAATAATTTTAGTGTTCAAGCTTCCATGACAGACAGCTCTTGGTGCTGGCATGCTGCCTTTCTCAAAATGATGCTGAGATTAAGCATGATACTAAAAGAAGATTAGATACATGAAAGCTCTCAGTTGAAAAGTATTTTTAAAAACAAAAGGGAAAAAAGGGTTTCAGCTACTTTAGAAGTTTTAGAGTTTGTTTTATTTTTGCTGTAGCTTTTTAAATCCTTGTGTCAGTACTCCATCTTTACTAAATGTCTAAAGCTTTTAGATTTTGTTTCTAATTTGTGGACTAGTCTTGAAAGGTGCTGACTCCTAGGACTTAATTTTTCATTAATAGGATATGTTCTACAGTCTGACATAGAACAATATTATCCATAAAGTTGTATGATTACAGAGAAGGTTACCACCAAATGAAGGAAATCCAGTCCTTCAGTGGTCTTAGGTCAGCTCACATAGTCCATCTCAAATTAGAGAGGGTTCATCACTGGAAGAGAGTGTTGGATGTAACTGGTACCAAAGGGATGTAACTGGAACCCCTGTGATCCTGTCAGCTCTCACCAGGAGTTTCAGCTCCTTGGAGCACCCATCTGAGATCCAGCAGTCTACCAGGAGGAGGATTGCAAAACTGAGCCTGAGTCACTCCCAGAGGTCTGTAATTCATACTGCAAGCTCTGCACAGGTTAGCCATGTCCAATATTTGATTTTTTTACACTCTTTCAATCACACATAAAAGTTAAGAAGTCAGGAGTCTTTTAAAATACCTAAAAAGAAAAAAACCTTAGGGAAGGTGAATTAATAAAATGTTCTGTTAAACTAACCATTATTTTATGGTCCTAAACTTGAAACACCGAGAGAAATTACTTAGTTGCAGTAAAATGGGGGAAAAAGGGTCTAATCAGCTTTCCTTATAATGGAAAGTACCCTAGAAAAATATGCCTGTTGCTTCAGAGTATGTCAAACTGAGTTTAATCAACTGTGGAATACTGATAATAGCTCAATCAACTTCAGGTCAGCAAGAAAGAAAGTAGAGGAAATTTTTAGTAGAACTATAAAAGGAGATGCATGTTCAATAGTTTGCTTGACTTCCTGGGTTTAGATTATCAAAGTTGTCAAAGTAACATGAAAAACAGCGGTGGGTGATTTCTCTCTCTCAGGAGCTTATGCATCAAGTCTTGGCTCTGATGTGTGACAAAACATATTTCAAAAATTGCATGAATTTTTATGGTGTTGCACAGTGTTGTGTGCTCCCTGTGGTTTAGGGCTCATATAGAACATTTTCTAGAAAATGCTGAACTCTCTGGATGGACTCTGCTCCATTGCTACCCTGGCTGTTTTTCCCATCCTAATAGAGCAGTAGTGGGGTGACTCATTTAATACAGAACAATGATCACTTAAGCTTAGACCAGGTACAACCTGAATTAGCAAATCTGTGTGCTGGAGATGGGTTTTATTTCAATTGAGTTTCCACACTCAGAAACTTTTAATCACAGCAGGTTCCTCTGGTTATCAGATCCAGGATTTCTGCAGGCTGAGCTTCCCCTGCCTGCCCATCTCCAGCTGGACTGAGTGCATTTCTGATTCTGGTCGTTTTTAAAGATTCCTGTCAGTGTGAAACTGCATTTCTGTCTGTGCCATACATACCTATTACAGTAGGAATTCCTGTGATTTATATAACCGGCTTTGGCAGGGGAAAAGTGTTTTCTCTGCCTTTGTACTGTATTTTTAAAATGTGGTGCCACTTGCAGTTACCTGTGTAATCAGTTACTTGTTCAGTAAGTAAGGCTTCCTGACTAAGAAAGACCTATAAAAACACCAGTAAGTATAAAATAAATATGTTTCTGTTTTTTAATGGGTCCTTTTAGAAATGGAAGGTCATTCTCTGTGAGTTTTGGATAATTTGATTAAAGATACTATTGAAATTGAGGAGTAAACTGCCTGCATTATCCTATTACCAGCAGAACCTGTGTCAACTAAGCTTCAGCCCAGGGGCTCAGCAGCATCCCAAAAGGGGCTTGAGTAGTGGCTATTTCTAGCTGAGAAATACATGAATTATAGAGAATAAATGGCCAGTGTTGAAGGGAGTGGTGATCAGATCTCTGGCCTGTCACTGTAGGTACTGTCCATGAACCCTGAGGGAGCCTGCAGAGCTGCCTGAGAGTTCCATGTCTGTTTGGTAGGATGAGGCACCACCAGTGCCCTGTCTGACATTCTTCAGGAAAACATTAATCACATTTCTCTGTAAATATTCTGCAAGCCATACTTTAACACAATTCTGATTCCAGAGGTTTCATCTCCCCCAGGAGACAAAACTTTGTTTCTGTGAGTGCAGTGCACAGAAGTGCCTGCAGAACAGGGCCAGCACAGGATCCAGCAGTGACAGCAGGCTGGTGCTGTGGCCCTGCAGGATGTTTCTGCTTTTTCCAGTAGGAAATAAATGTCTCTCCAACTTGTGCTGGGTCACAGCTCCACTGGGGAACACCTGAGGAATTACAGTGCTTGCTCAGGTGTCAGATTCCAGGCTCCTCAATGGGTTTCCTTGGCTTTTCTTTCAGTAGACTCTTCTGCTAATGGGCTGTTACTGGCACAGATGCTAAAATGGGAACAAGTCTGCTCAAGGAAATCTCACTTAAAATTTATCCCCTTTTGAAAAGTATCTAACCCTCCTAACTGTCCTGTTTTGTGCATTATGGACTGAACACCTAATCATGCAGCCAGCTGTGTGTATTGTAAGCCTTGTTACTTGTATATTTTATGTTATTTTGTAAGCTTCCACATGGAGACAGGGAGGTATTCCTTGGCTTAGGTGCTATTCAGTAATTAGACACATAATGGATCCCATTCTCCTTGATGCCATTAAATTCAGTGAAATTATTTGTATCATATGGTACCAGAATTCATGAACAATGACTTCAGTCTCTTGGCCTCCATAAACAGAGTGATAATTCACCACAGGTTTGATGTATGCAAGGAAAAAAATTAAAATCCAGGTAACTGTATGTACTGTGACAACTGTCTGGAATATTTATTAGACAAGTTGCAAATTCCTGTCATCTTATTATTCCTTTTGACATAGAGAATACATTAAATAACCAAATTAATTTCTTTCTGAAGGGAGTTCAGTGCAAATCATGAGATGCTTGTAGACTTTTTGTCTGAGATGGGAGATGAATTTCTTTTGTAATCAGCTGACTTGAGTAATTTTTTTTTTAAGTGCTGTAAAATACTTTCCCTCGAATCAGTTATGTTCCTTGGTGGGATTTGATATATTTGATGTTTTCCTGGTTTAGCTTTTAAAACTTAAATTACTTATTTTTCCTTCTTTTGTTGAAATGGATAGCTTTATATCCTAACACCTTTCCTGTATTCCTCCTGCAATTTCATTTTTGAAGTGGTTTTCCTCAAACTAGTTCTTTGCTCTTTTTTTGATTGTGTTCAAGTGATCTGGCAGTGAGCAAATTTGGATGGTTTTTCTGTGTTCTGTACAAAATCTGGTTTTTAAATGTTACTGATGACCGTGTAGGGTTTGGAGCCAGCTGTGTGTCTTGCCAAAGTGTGAAAGCTCTCATCCCCCCAGGCTGCTGCTGTGACTACCCAGCACTGCTCGTGGAGGATTCTCCTGCAGCTTGGCCATGGGAGATAGTGCTATCTGTTATTCCATTTCCCCCATCCCAGGGGCAGCCTGAAATACCAGCTGGAAAAGCAAAGCTGCTACAATGAATTTGCCATCAGAAATATGTTAATATTTATGAATGTTCAAAGGGGCTTGTTACTCAAGAGTAGCTCTTGGTTTTCAGATTTATGAGGAAAAGGTATTCTTGTCAGTGGAGAGTTGCAGAAAGAGTTTTAGGTCTTCTATGCCCGTTTTTTGTTTCTATGGCTCATGTAAGTGGTTAGCTTCAAGAATGTTATTTTTATGGTTTCAAATGCAAATATCTAGATTTAATCACTGCAGGTTTGGGGTTAGTGCTTTTAACTGTGCCAGACAGCAGACTTAGGTATACTGTTAATATATTTGTATTTACAGTGTGCTTCATTTGATCAGTCTATAAAGAACATGGGACGATATTTGCTGAGTAAACTGAAAAGGAAATGAGACAAACTTCTGTCAGGATTAATTGGAACAAGTGTTTCTCTGTGTTGGGGCAAGAAGAAGGAGCAGATGGTCTCTCAAAATCTGTTTAGTGCTGCAGTCTGATGGTCAAACTGTTTTTGGTCTTATAACAGAAGAGCACTAAGATGAAGTTCATAAACATTCATTGATTAGTCAGCATGTGGATTTTCAGGCAGGAATTTAATATTGGAAGAAACCTCTTATAGTTTCTGACCAGCAGAATTTTTATTCTGAAATAAAACTGTTTCAGAAGCTGTTGTTCCTGTTGGAGGGAAGGTGGCAGAGTTGCAACCAGCAGTAGAAAGTTCTCTCTGTATTTGGTAGATTTATTTTCATTCTACTGTAAATAATTTCTGATCTCAACATTTTGTGAGACCTGGACAAATATGAAAAAATTAGATTCTCTGAAAGCCCTTAACAATCCTGTGAATGTTCTTCTGCCAACAGGCAGAGCTCACGTTGTAATATTCAAAGTAGTTGGTCACCATTGACTGTGTCCACGTGAAAAAGTGGTTTTGAGATGTACTTTGAAACAGAGATTCCTGTATATGAAAACAAAGCCATCAGGCTCTGCAGTCTGTTTGAATTATGTATGGAGAATACACATAAAAAGGCTCACAGCTTGTTCTTTGCATAACAGCCTGTGGTGTGTAAGATCACCAGATTCCTTTGCATTACTGCTCTCTCATTTACCATCTGCAAACAAGTCATTGCAAAGCTCCATTTCTTCAGCAAACTGTTGCTGTTGGAAGACTCGTGGCACAGAACAGCTACAGCTTGATTGGTATTTATTAACTGGAGTTACATAGACTTAAAGTGGAAGTGTTTTATAAGTTTACTTAGTCCCTGAGAGGCAGAGTTTCATAAACAATGAAACAGACTCAGTCCCATTGTTTCACTACTGGTGAGCCCGTTTGTTCAGCTGGTTGCTGCAGTGTTTAGTCTCTGCAGGTCTGTGAAAACCAGGAAACTTCTACTCAATGACCTAAGCCAGGGCTAAGGAGTCAAGCTTCAGACATCTGTTTCAAAAACCTTGACCTTACAGCGTCCCAAATATATACTTTCTTGACAGGGTTTTATTTCATCTATGAAATTGAAAAAATATTGTTATTAAAATCAGATTATGTAAAATTATGACTGGATGTTGCAGGCTCACAGAAGGGCAAAAACACTCACATCCCAGCTCCTGTATTGCTCTCAAACTATCTACTCAGTGTTGCGATTTGTTCTGTGTCTGCCTGTTCATTTTATCAGAAGATAGGTGTGCATCAAAAGGAATGAATGCATCCTCTCCAAGGCAGATGTGAGCTCTGTCACAGAGTCACGGCGTGGCTCAGGTGAGAAGTGACCCCCGAAGTCCCCCTAGTCCCACCCACCTGCTCAAAGCTGGGTCAGCCAGAACAAGTCTCCCGGGGCCATGCCCAGTTAGGTTTCAAAATCTCCAGCCTCAGTAAAATCTTTGCTACACTAGTTAAAAACCTTTCAGGTGACTGGAAATTTAAGCCAGAAAGGCAAGTTTAAAACTTAAAAAAATGTTGACTGCATTTTGGCATGTGAGCATAATTACTTTTGATTTATGAGCCCAGCTGAGCCTCACTGACTGTATTTGTTTAATTCAGATGCTGAATAGTTCTCAGCAAAGCTGCACTTGTCATCCTAATTCATGGAATTATTTCTGATGGCCAGATGCTAAGGAGTTGTAACAATGCCTTCTCTTCAACAATTAAAAGGATTGAGCTTCAGAGCAACCTCTCTTATGACTAGAAGACTGTGGTTATTAAAATGCAGATTCGAAGAATAGTTAGCAGTATTTTAAGAATGTCAAATTGGCATTGAACTGCACTTGCAGGGCAGCAGACCTGAGGTAACTGTGCATGAAGCAGCTCAGGGGGTTTGGTACCATGTCCCAAGGAGCTCAGCCAGGCTGCTGCTGGTGCCATGTCCCAAGAGGATGAAATGACTGGATTTTAGTGAAGAGAATGACAGGATTTCAGTGAAAAACCTTCAAGAGGTGTGCCCTGCTTCTCCTGCTGGTTTTGTTCATTACAGTGCAAGTCACACCAATGGGATCAATGGGTTCCAAAATCGAAGTAGCAGATGGGTGGAGAAAAATAAGGCAATGTTTGGTAAGGATAGATGTTATGTGTGGACACAACCAAGAGGAAATGGAGATGTAGCTCATCCAACTACTCATGAATTTCACATACATTTGATCCCAGCTGGTTTCAGAGGGGTTTGTGAGTGCTAGTGCATATCAAATACCAGGTCCATTTCACATCATTAGGGAAGGTCAGTCTTGATGGGAGCAAAAGGATGTGGGAGATGAATTCATTAGGGAATGGCCACACGGAAACAGTGGTGGCATGGTTTGGTACTGAAGGGACATGCATCCCTTTGAGTTTTATCCAGGGATAACTCATACCATGCTCCCTAATTAATGTCTTTAGATTGACTCCCTCTCTTTACCAAGATCTGACTGATATGTTCTTTGTTTATCCACCTGAAGGGATTAAACAAGGCATGTACCAGACGAACAAATCTTTATTAGGATTTGATACAAAAAACCTTTTCTGAAGCACGACTGCCACACAGCAAATTTAATTAGTTTTCACAAATGCTTCTAATTAACACATACAGTGTTTGCTTTTTAGCTACCAAGAAGATTCACTCACATAGCAAATAAAAAAAGGAACTCTTGACATAAGCTTTCATGTGCAGCTTAGCAAAAAGACTGAGAATAACTGCTTGTTAGGAGCTGGTAGTCTTTTTGCTTTTCAGACAGTTATTTGCTTTTGCTGTAGGTTTCAGCTTTTTGTTCTTCTGCATGGTAATAGAAAAAAATAGAAAAAAGAAAAAAAACTCACCTGCCATGTTTTTCAAAGAGCTGTTAGGAAACCTACTGGTTCTCCGTGTTCTAATCGCCCTGATTTGTCTGTGGTGAAAGACAGGAACATTGACTAGTCTCCAATTTGTAGTATTTGAACTGTGACCACTTTTTGTTTGCCTCTTCAGGCATTTTGTCTTCTTATGTTTATGGCATTTACTGGAGCTACTTATTTTCCTGATTTGAGTTCCCTAATTGGAATTGTAGCATGTGGTTCAGGTTCTTCACATTATCTGCTACTGTTGCTCAGGTAGCAAACCCTGGCAGTTCCTGTGGCAACAGCTTTGCAAGCAGCTCTTCTGAGGAATCTTTAAACCTCTCAGGTAGAAATGCTGTGCAGAATGCAAGTGCCTGCATTTGATTTTTTGTTTATGTCAAACTCCTCTGTGGAAAATGCTGGATTATCCTTGTGGTACTGCTCTGAAACCAAAAAGTTAGTGCTTAACAGAATTTATTAAGGTAACATTAGTTTGTCTTGTTTCTATAAGCAGAACCTTGCTTTGAGCATACTGGATAATATAGGCAGAAGATATAAGGAAGAAATTAATTACCCTTTGTTTAGGCCACTTAGCACTCTCAGTGTGTGTAGGATGACTGTGTTTGCTGTGTAGGGTGCAATTAAAAACATTTTTAACTTAACATAGGGCAGGTTTAGCAAGTGGGGATGATGTGAGAGCCTTGGAGTTGGAAGACCACATGCCTCAAGGAACTTCTTGCTGTTACTCTATGGAATAAATGCTGCTCAAGATTTTAAAGGTTTGGATATTAATTATAACTCAGAGTTGGAACTGAACATGGAAACAAGCTCCTGCTGTGACATAAGAATATAGCTGTATAAACTCTCTGAGGTTAACTGAGATGAATGCTATGTAGGGAAATGAGATCATTACCCAGTCCAAAGTTGTCATCAATGCAACATATTGCAGTATGCAGACAAGGTAGGAATTTAATGCTCATAGATGGGGAGAATTTAATCGTGGAATTTCATTACAAATTTAGCTGTTCAGGAAGCATTCTTTTGAAGATGCTAAAGGGTTTAAATCTGAGAAGTCAGGGCAGTAACTGTTCTGAAAAATGTGGATATACTGCAAATCAAATTGTGAATCATTGCAAATAAAAACCCGGTCCAAGGAAATTAGCCATTATCTGTGAAAAATCATTATTCACAGTGAAAGGTCGAAAAGGATTCTGGAAGAATTGGCTAGGAGGTAGTTTCAAGCCTTTGGATATCTGTAATAAATGGAGCCTGGTAGGTTTTGTGCAAAGCTACAGACTACAGCATGAGATACAGGCAGTACTTAATGCTAGCAGTCCTTCATAGAAAGATGTCCTGGAAAAAACTTTAAATTCCCAAGTAATTTTATATAAATGTCAAGATTCGGAATTTTAACACATATAAAAATAATAATGTCAGTAAAAATTAAGCTGGGAGGTCTTATGGAAGTCATTTAAATTTGCTGCATTTATTGAGAAAATAAAGCTATTAGAATAATGTGGTGGGGGAGGGCCTGGATATAAGTGCCCATGTGCAGTTTTCCACATGAACAATCAGTGTCACACATCCTGAGTTGCCCTTAATGGGCAGTGACTGATGGGTCCCAAGAGTCTCTGCTTTGACCACAGGTGTTCAAGCCTTGCTTCACAAGGTGAATTTTGAAGTAAAGGGCTAAAATTAAATGACAAGAAAAATAATGAGAAAGGAAACAAATTGGAATTATTGTGAATTCTACCAGAACACAAATGTTGAACAAACCTGGTGTAATATATCTCAATGTTTAGCAGGAGGCACTGTAATTCAAGAGTATTCTCTTCAACTCTTGTTTGCCTAATACTTAATGAAAAAATAAAAAAAGAAGCTTTAAAAATGTTCTTTAGTGAGATGTCCCAGGATGTGAGGTGTTGTTTTTGCTGTCAGTCCCTTTTCTGTGCCCTTCACCCCCAGTGTGGCAGGAGCAGCTGCACTCACAGTGCCAGGTGTCCATGTGTGACCCAGAGAGAGGAACCTGTGCAATGCCAGGCAGCAGCTCCAGAGCTCTGTGTGCTCCTCCTGCTTTCCAGCCAGCTCTGCTTCTGCTGACAAAACCAGAACTTGAGCTGCTAGCCCAGCCTGCTTCCCACTGTCAGAGCAGGACTGTCCTTCCCTGAAGCTCCAGCCTGGAGCAGCCACCTGAGCTGCTCCCTTGGGTGCAAATCCAGGAGCTTTTCCTTCAGCACACTGAAAATACACTTCTACTGCTTATAATGTAAAAAAAAAATATTGGCTCTTCTGCCAACTGCTTCTAGAGAGCAGGAGAGGCAAGGCTGGTGTGTGCTCCTGTGTGTGCATGTTTTGTGCAGCAAGGTTCCCACCCTGCTGGGAGCCACACTAACAGCCAGATGAACATACTCTAGTTTTAAAATAACATTCTGCCAATTTAGCAGGATTTAACCAAATCCTTCCCAGACTGCAATAAGATGCTAACATCAATGCTGTGTTGTGAATTGAAAAGCTATGTTGAGTTTTAGTTCAAGTTACTACCTGGGTTATTTTTAATGCCCAGCTTTTTTTTTTTTTTTTTTTTTTTTTTTTTTTTTTTGACTGAAAACGTAAGGATGCTGCTGCTGTCCTTCACATATTCCTGATGGAAAAAGACAGGACATAAACAGCAGTTGTAATAACAGTTAACTCCCAAATGTGTCTTTAGAAATAATGTATTGATTGTGATTAGGTGCCTACAGAAAAATTTCCTATAATTACTGATGAAAGACTTGGAATAATTTGCTACATGGTGATATATGTAAATATGCAAATTCTATGGTATTGTGTTCTTTTAAGACTTGGAGTTCAGGATTTTTAGGAGGCAGTGGATGATACAGTAGTTCTTGGAGATCATAAGTACTGGATTTAGAGATTTGCCAGCTTTTTCCAGCTACCAAATGGCACCATCCCAGCACTGTGTTACTCCTAAGGAGTAAGCAGATATGCTAGGAATAAAGCAAGCCAGAATTTGTTGCTTTAATTTGAAAATGTTCATAGTTGATTCTTCCAAAAAACAAGTTTCTATCTTTAGATGGAAACAAGCCCTGTGGCTCCTATGGTATTCAAACCAAATAATTTCTGATTTGAATGGGGGATTTACTGGCGTGAAAACTACTTGGATTAAATCCATACTTTAGGAAGTTTGAAAAATGAGCAGTTGTAATTTCGAAGTTCTTCAAAATGATGTGAATTAAAAGCCATGACTTAGGTAGCACAGTAGCTGCCTCCCAAGCTGTCCCAAATGAACTTGGCAGGGTGGCTGAGGTGACATTCTTTGGAGGGCTGTAGGGGACGTGCACTCTTGAAGGCAGCTCTGTGCTTGCTTGGAAAGTGATGGGGTAGGTCCTGCTCCTTCCCTTTATGCCAGGTGAGCAGGATTTGATGGCTGTGCAGGTAATAAATTGTGTTTGGCAGAATTTTTCAGGGCTGTGTGATAAAATAAGAGGATCTGTGAGAGCTGACTGTTAAGAGGTGTGACTTTAACTGGCACTTCCAGTGACGTTGTGTGTGATGTTGCATTTGGGCCCCAGACACACAACAGTGTTGTCTGAGAAGTTCTCATTGGCTTCAGTGACTCCAGTATTTCCCATGTAAAATTTGTACCTGCAAGGAACATTACCTGATGTACTCTGACTGCATTGCCAGAGGTGGATTAGCTACTAGAATAACAATCAAACTTGCTCATATTGGGGTAATTGCTTTTATTTTTATTCTGAGAAACATCTTCTGTGACTGCAGCTCTGCTGATACAAAACCAAGTCGTTTTTGTGAGCTAATCCCATGTGCTGCAAAGAGCCCTCCTGCCCAGGCAGGCTGCATTCCTCCCTGGTGGGTTGGGTGCTGTGCTGCTATTGCTGTGTGAATTGCATTCTTCTGCAAGCAGCCTTTGAAAGACAACAGCAGGTCACACACAGCATGATCACAGGTAGCCAAGAAATCAATCTTTCTGGTTTGCAATATGGACAGGACAGTTTGCATCTGATGTGTAGGAATTGTCTGTTACAGTAAGTCATTCGGTCAAAATAAAAAGTTGCTGAATATAACTCTACATTTGGACAAGTTAAAGAAAAAGGCACTGTGAAATAGTGTTACTGCTATCCTGACCCTGGAGGATGCTAACATAGTAACATCAGGTTTTGTGCATGTTGGTTTGCTCCCAGGGAAGGGATTCTATGAAATAAATATAAAGTTAGATTATATTTTCTGATATCAAGTAAGATTTTAATAAAAATCAACATGGCATGCAAGGCTAAGTCCTATTTATTCAAATCAAAACCTTTTAATGCTCCGTGTCATTCTTTTAAATAACTATTTAACAGTGAATATTGATTCATATTGTTTACTTGGACTTGTTTTGAGTAAAAGATTGCACAGATCCTCTTCCAACAAGTATTCAGTGATTGCTTTCTATTTCCTCTTCCTTTTATAGCCCTGTTCTCAGAGAGAGGTTTGATCCAGAGAGGAATATTAGCAGCTCTGTTTCATCCAGTTCTAACTGAGAATTTGCATATTCCATTTTTAATGCAGCTTATGTGACTAATTTCCTCAGAATCTGCTCCAGAAGTAAAGTAGTTACACTTGGACTAGTGTGTTTTAATTGGCAGGGGGTTTTTTCCTTATGAATCTGTTATCACAACATGAAGTGCCACGCTGTGTCCTGGAGTCATGATTATTTATCAAGTTTACTGTAGAGTGAGCAGCTTGCTGCATCTTATGGTTATGAAAGTACAGAGGTTTCTAAGGTGCTCTTTAGGTTGTATCTTTCTTGATCTATACAATCTGATCTGGCTCTGTTCAGACATTTAATTTCTTTTCTGAATAGTGATTTTCCACACATGCAAGAAATAGATTAGAATTAAATATTGGGGGGAAGAAATGTGCCATTTGGATTACTGGAAACAGCTGGGACTAGAATGCATTTCTCAAGCACTTCTTTTAACATTTAAAGGTCATTTTACAGATGAATCCAGGAACACCAAGGAATGAAATGATGAACTCAGAATTTTGGCTGAGGTTCTTCCAGCATTGTATTATATCAATGTGTCAGCTCTAATGCCTGCTCTTGGTGCTTGTTATGCCTCTCAGTCTAGAGCCCCTTTCTAAAACTGTTGTGTCCAAATAAACGTCAGAAGTGATTGCTGCATCAGATGTGATATGAGTATGTGATTGCAGTGGCAGTGCTTATTGCTGCCCTCATTGTTGTGTCACATTATTGTAGCCATGATCCATCCAAGAACCCCTAACAGGAAGCAGTTGTGCCCTAAAAGCTGGATGGGACAGTGTTCCTGCTGAGATCAATTCAAGCATCCAGCTATCTGTACATCGAGTGGAACCATTAGGTTTTTATGATTAGCTCTGTATTTAAAGATACTTTGAAATGTAAGCACCTTTCTAGGATTCTAGATATGGCTCTGAAGAGACACATGGCAGCCTCTGTCCCTCTGGTGGCAGCTGGTGACAGCACTTGGCAGGTCCCTGTCCTGTGTTTAGCTGTGTTTGCAGCAGTTCCACACGTGCACACGCCTGCCTGGCAGTCTAAGAGAAGACATTTTTTGCCTTTTTATTAGTCCTGCCTTGCTTCTTAAAGAGCTGGAATATTCACCTGAGAGGAAATGTGTTTTCTTTTCCTCTCTAAATGCTAACACTTGCCTTTAGCAGGCTCTGCTCTGTATCAGAGATAAGCATGTGAGTCTCCCGTTGTTGGTGGGATGGAAGGGCAGTTTTCAGCTCCTTTGCTGCAGTGTATTTCTGTTAACATTAGCAAGATCCCAGGTATCAGCTGCCACAGGGATGTGGAAGAGTCCTTGAATCTGCTCTGAATCAGAGCTCTCAGGGCTCCATGTGGGCCACAGCTCAACCTACAGAATCACAGCCTATAGGAAATTGGGTGGTGATAATGTGCAGCCCTGGGATTTGGGAGATCCAGGTTCCATTCCTCCTCTTCTGCAACTGATGGTGTCACCTTGGAGTTTCATCTAGCATCTCAATTTATGTCTCTGTCTTGCAAAGTGTTGGGAGACTGCTGCTAGAATGTGGGCTCAGTGATCCTTAACATGGGATGCACCTTACATGAATGGAGTGCTGTCTCCAAACCACACTCAATAAATAATAGAAGGGAAATAAAAGGGACTTACAGCCCTTGTAATAAAGACATTACCCCAGGAGATTAGTAATAACAAAAAATGACAGCTGTAATATTTATTTCTTCTGTCTTCCCCCTCCTCCACAACACAATGTTGACCTGTCAGAGTTTCCAGAAGATAATGTTCATAGTTCTTTCCATACTTTTCGGATTTATTAAGACACAGCAATATTTCTATGTAGGAATTAATGATCTGAAGTGTTTTCATAGCTGGGATTGGAAATATAATTTAGAAAAAAATCAAAATGAACCTAAGTAGTGAACATGTCTGCTAGATGGGTCAAGGAAGAGTTGCTGGCACAGATTTCTTCTGCTAAGCCTGTTTTTTATTGGAAGCTGTTTAATTGCTGTTTTGAAGTGGATTCATTGCTGTATGTTGTCCTTTTGCTGTAGGATTCCCAGGGATTACACAAGGATTCAGTGAAATGCCCACCTGAACTCCTTCCCTGCAGAGCAAATATATTTGTGAAGGAGCTGAGAATGGATCAAAGCAGCCCCTATAAAACCCCTTGAAAATTTCCCTTTCCTCTGTATAGGTTTTCCTGGGAAATTAAATGAATGTGTATCTGTGTAGGGGTGAGGGGAAATGCATTTCTTTTCCCTGCCTTTCCTGGGGGAGAAGGGTGCTGTTCATGTGCTAGAGAAACCCTTGGCTTGTAATCCAGGATGTGAGCTGGAATAGATTGTTGTAGGAAATTTATCTTAATAGACCTGAGGAGGTCTGACAGCAGCTGGGACTTTGGCTTGCTGAATGCAGAGGTTGTGACTGTGAAAGTTCATTACACTCTATCTTTACATGTGGATAGCATGAACTTCTGAGATTAGACTATGCATCTCTGTCAGCAGTGCAAGTTAGGTATGGGAGTGGAGGAGAAGGATTCCACTGCTTTTTTGTTTCTGATGTCTGTCCAGATCAATTCCTTGCATCATGTTGGTAATTTCCCCTGGGTGGTTTATCTATTACCAGATAACAGAGGGCTGTTAAATATGTGTGCACAGCAGGCCCTCCTTATCTGCTTGAGCATTGTTACCCTCTGCTGCAGACATTCTCTGTACACATGTGCATTACAAATGACATGCCTCTGTCTGGTTATAAATATTTTCCATTTGGAATTATCTACTTCTGGTACAGAGATGAGAGGTGATCACTTGAGCATGAAAGATAAGGGACCAGAGGTAAGAAAAATAAAAATGATGAAGCACTGAGCTGCATACGAAATAAGTGACATAATCCACATATCCTATTAGATAAAGTGCAGCAAAACAGATTCTCCTATATGCCTAGCTGCTGCCTTGAATTCCAGATATTACATGAATTCAGGTTGTTTGCTACAGAGGGACTTAGGGGGAAGAGAGGAGAGGTTTTGCAGCAAACCTGTTAAAACAGGCTTTTTTAATTTGCCAGAAAGTGAGTTAGCTATGTTAATACATGTTAAAGTTGGAAAAGCAGCTCTTACTGTTCCTAAGACTTAGAGCCAAAAATAATTGGGTAAACAAGATGGAAAAATTTTGGTTTAAAATTATTTGGCTTGTGCAAATTCTGTCTTTTTGCCACTTTACTGGTCTTTCATGCAGAAGTAAAGATGTACCTGATGAGACAGATGTTCCCAGGGCAGCAGCCCTTGTGGTGAAATGATTCTTGTGCTGTGCCAGGTGGCTGTTCTGCCTTCCTGCAGGCTCCTGTTCTGACCTGCTGCTCAGGGAACTCAGGAAGGCTCTGGGATCCTGGCCAGAACCGAGCTGACCAGTGGCCCCTGGCTCCAAATGCAGCCATAAGCTCCTGCTGTATTCTTGCAGGTGCTGTAATGATTTGCCTTTAAAAGCATTCTTTATGACCCAAGGAAATGTCCAACACTTTTCTTTACCTGGAGACCAGAGTGTGCCTTCTGGGCAGCTCAGTGAGCACAGAGATAAAATAATGAATTGGCAGGATTTTACCCCTTTCATATAACATGTCAATCCACCATTTTCAGCACAGGGAGGCCAATTGTTAATTTGAACCTAGCTCTGTATTGAAAAGTAAATACATAGTATTTACTTAAAATATTACTTTAAGTAATAAATAAAGTATTTATTTAAATACTTCACAGTAAAAGAAGTCATGTTTGTGCCACGGGCCAAGGTAAAGAGGGACATGGCAATTCCTGGGGCCTTTGACATGGAAGTACTTCCTTGGGCCAAAGTCAGCAGGGGCTCTTAGGCTTTAGAAAATGCAGAGTGTCATGAGTGTTATTTTATTTATATATTTGTTATTTTAGTTCTGTTGGCACACAGCTGAGAAAAAGGTCAATAAAATGCATGTCTCAGCCAGGCATAGTGTGGGGCTTCATAAACGGGGTTGTTCTGAGAGATGCAAGCTCATTCAAACACTCAGAGTTGGGAGTATGTTAAAGTGTGAAACTTACTGAAAGTTGGCTTTAATTGGCTGCTCTTAGAGCTCCTTCTCCATGAGTGTGAGGCAGTAACTTGTTAGTTATGGCAGGGCTGTTTATATCACTTATTTGAAATTTGGAGTCTGGGGGCAGACCCACAGCTGCTGTGAGGCACCTGACAGCACTGAGCCTGCTCACCTCTCATTTTAGGGGGGACAGAGGCTTACAAAAGGTAGCCCCCTTCATGCAGCTAGATGAAAAGCATCATCTGTAGATGGTTTTCCTTGCAAGAAAGGGGCTGGCTGGTGCCTTCTGACTCTCATGCTCCTTGCTCCATCCTGTCCAGGTTCTTCCATTTCATAAGCAGGCAGAGTTGTGTGAATCCTTTAGCACTGCTTTGTCATACTGAGTAGGGGAACTTGACAAACAAAATCTTTGTCAATTTGTTAAAAATAAACAAACAACCTCTTAGAAGAGTTTGAACTTAATTATGTTAATATTAAACATAATTATGGCACGCTAATTATGTTTTCTACATTTGTGAGGAGAGTTGTGCTGTGCTCTCCAGACATCTGTACCATATAGAGACAGGTGGCAGAGTGCAACATTTCCAAGTGCCATTTTCCCACTCCATATATGGCTGCTCTTTCATTCCAACTGCAGAGCCTCATTCAGCTTAGTCAAATTGAGTCCTTATTTGAGAGATTCTGTGCTGAAAGGCACATGCATCTATCTTTGTGAGCCTGTTTGTTTCCATAATTAGACACTGAATCAACAGTGTATTGAAGATGACACATTTGCTTATTCCCTGTCTTCTCCTTATGGTGGCATAAAGCTATGAAGCACAATAATTAATGAAAAAGACTGTTTATTATTCAGGCAACATATCTTGAAGTAGAAAACAAAAAAAGAGCATGAGTTAAAATTATTTTGCTGAAGACCATCAGTGCCATGGCAGTGTATGAGTAGTTTTGGGGGGAGAGTCCCATCATTCAGGCTACTTGGGCTTGGTGCTCTAAAACTGTCAAACACAATTGAACTCAGATTTCTCATGTAAAACTCAGGAAGACATGGAATGCATGGGAAACAAACTGACTCAACTCTTCTGCTAGGTCATCTTTGAAGTGTTTTCCAAAACTGTGACTTTCTAAACTTCATTAACATGTCTTCTTTTTCTCTTGGCTGAGTTAAAATGATCCATTTTTTTCACAGCCTTCTCTTCTCTTCTGGGAGAATCTGCCCAATAGGCCCTGTAAGACAAAGGGTGCACATAATGCTCTGCTCAGCACTCTGCCTTTGCAGAGCAAAGCTGATCTGTTTTAAGTAACAAAGGCCTGACTTTAAAGAAGAAAGTGCCTAACTGCAAAATATTACTGTGTCTCCTGAGCACATGCCACAGAGTAAGTCACTGCTTGTGGGCCAGTGTTGGAGATGAAGGAAAAAGCAGCAGTTTCCTCAACCACCTGGGGTGATGCTGAAGCCCAGGGGATGTTTCCTCCATGCTGACTGACCTTGGGTGAACCTCCAGGGTTTCCCTGAGATGCTCTCAGGCTATTCACTTCATTTGCAAAGAGCTGCAGTGTAACCAGAAAATCAGAAGCGTGCCCTGCCTGATAAATGTCACAGCTCCAATGTGCAGCTGAAGTCATGCTGGTGGCAAGCCAAGGTTTGGGTTCTGTTCCATTTCCATCTCTTTCCATTCTACACCCAGCTATGGAATAGACTTTGTGTTTACTCAAGCTTCTAAAGTCAGTCCACATTAGGAAAAGTAAGGCAGGAGTAACAATAGCCCACTTACTGAAATGGAGTGGCTGAGGGAACAATGACTCTGTCAAGGCTGCCGATTTTCAAGTCCTTGATTAGAGCCTGCTTTCCTTTCACACGTTTTATCCTCAGTGATGATGCTGCACTGTTGTGAAAACAAAGCTTCCTGCTATTGCAAAGCTGGGAGCAGCCACTTACACCAAGAACAAAGCTTTGATCTTCGTGTTTTGATATTCACCCTCTGCAGTGTTGCATTTTGGGAATAGAGAATGGGTTTGTACTATTTTTAGGTGCATAGAATTACAGTAATGAAATGTCTACAGTAACATAAATGTCTTCTTTTCAATTTAACGTGCTGTTAGCTAGTGTTGGTGTGATAGTTCTGTGCTTGCTACAAATCCCTGTGTGTTAGGGGGAGAGCAGTAAGAACATGTGGTTTGGCACAAGCATGATAGAAATTAATGTGAGGGATTTTTTTACTTCATAAAGGAGAAAAAGGGTATTGATCAATAAGCAGCAAGTCTAATACAAAATAGAAGAGTGCTCTATGCTATGTAAGTGGCTCATGTTGTTTATTCCAGGCAGTCACAGACAAACGAATAAATATTGGCAATGCAATGTCAAAAATTCTGGGAATATATCCAATCGATTCCTAAAATATTGCTGCAGTACAGATGTTGTGATGGACATGATCAGCAGACTGTTTCTTTCTAATTCTTGTTTTTCTGAAAACCTGTAAGTACCAGGACTTTTCTGTGGTGTCTCTCATTTCATGCAGAGTTCATGGACACGAAGGTACATGGCATGCTCGGTCCTGCAAGGCCTGAGGAACCAGCAGCATCACACCTGCTGGCTGTCCAAGAGTCTTTATAAACGGGGGGGAATTTCAGGAGACTTTGTACTCGATGAGTTCTGTTCCTCTGTCAGCTCAAGACATCCTTTCCAAGGATGAAAGTTTAATGTGGCTCATAAAGCATGCTTGCTTTTAATTTTCTGTGCCATTAACCATTCTAGCATTTTTGCTGTCCACATCTGTTTGAGGTGACCAGCTCCCAGAGTGCAAGGCTGATGGTCTCAGAAGCTGCCTGGGCTGGGTGCAGGACATGAGCCCCAAATTCCCATGAGAATGTGCCTGAGGGGGTTGTCCAAACACTCCCTGAACTCAGGCAGGTTTGGTGCTGTGACCACTTCCTAGGGAGCCTGTTCCTCAGGAGAAGTTAAGTGGCTTGCCCAAGTTTTTACAGAAAGGATTGGTCAGCACTGAGCTTTAATGCAGATTTGATAATGCCCACTATAGCATTATTCTGCATCACAGCAAAGACATTCCTGGACTTGTGGAGAGATTCAGAATAAAGGGAATTTATTGTCCCAAAGGGAATTCTGAGTGATACCATAATGTAAATAGAATATAGGAGTGCTAATAAAGAATAAAGTGAGCAGTGCTTTCAGGTAATAATAATTGTGAACACAATATTTATGCTCCACATATTGTATTTTCTCATGCAGTGGTCTTTAAATCAGAGGTATGATAACTGTTAATCTAAGAGTCATTATATTTTAATTAGGAATGATTCTCCTCCAGAGCTTTTACTGGTCTTTGTTCTAAGAGCAAAAGTTGTTGAACCTTTTAGCCGAGACAGGAACTAGTTGTCAAAGTTAAGAAAGAAAAATGGAAAGAGGAAAATTAATGCATTTTATTCTTACTTCTCTTTTTTTCTTGAAATATTGGTAGAGAAGATTCATGGAAAATACTTAGGCATTTTTATTTTTCTGGAGATAGAAGACAGGTACTTTGTTTATTGTTACAGTAATATGCTCTTATGTAGCTATGGCACTTCATTTTGTGGCATGTTATTGTTAAACAGTGCCAGGATTCTGATGGCTGTCATGTAGGCTAAATAATTATATCTGAAATTTTTTTCTTGCTATATAATTCACAGTCCTTCTCCTTTTTGTTTGCCTCCTTTTAGACTGGCTATTTGAGAATTCTGGGTAGCTGTGTGAAGGCTACTCCTGTTTTGCTGAAAGAACAGATTTTTACATCTCGTCCAGCTTGTTTGGACCCTGAACCCTGGGAGTTTTGAACTTTCTGTGCTATTGGACACTGACCTCCAAAAGAAAACTTTTGACCTGAAGCCTTGGAGAAGGCTTCCAAATTTGAATGATAGAATCACTGGTGTGTAGTTTAAATACAAGTGTGTAATATCACATAGTGAAGGGTTTGGCATTCGGGGTTTTGGAATATAGCAATAGGTATGGCACAAGATGGAGGTTTTAGGGCAGAGGTTTCTCTCCCCTCTTCTTCTTCTTCTTCTTCTTGAGTTTAGGTAGTATTGTTTAATTGGATAGAGGATGGTGCACTGAGGGTCATGGGTGTTTAGTCATTGGGTCAAAAGTTAAAATAATTTAGGTGTTAGTTTTTAATTGGTCAATTGGGCCTTAAAAGACCTTGTAATGAGTGAGACACATCACCATTTCACCATTTTTAGCTTGTTAGCCAGAGGTGCTGTGGCACTCACTGCAATATGGATAAGAATTAATAAACATCTGAGTCTGAACACGGAACCTCATCTGTCAGGCCTTTAATCCCGACTCTGACTGAAGAAGAAAAAATGAAGAGAAACTCTAATAGAGCTGACACTTGTTGCTAACAGCGAATTCTTTCCCTCGTGCAGAGGAGCTGAAGGAGAAGCTGCAGCACTATGTGGATGAAGTGAATGCCCACAAGCCTGGTTTCATCAAGGTGGTGAGGCACAGCAGGCAGGAGGGGCTGATCCGCTCGCGGGTCAGCGGCTGGAGAGCGGCGTCGGCGCCCGTGGTCGCGCTCTTCGACGCGCACGTGGAGTTCAACGTGGGCTGGTACGTGCCCCTTCCCTTCCCTTCCCTTCCCTTCCCTTCCCTTCCCTTCCCTTCCCTTCCCTTCCCTTCCCTTCCCTTCCCTTCCCTTCCCTTCCCTTCCCTTCCCTTCCCTTCCCTTCCCTTCCCTTCCCTTCCCTTCCCTTCCCTTCCCTTCCCTTCCCTTCCCTTCCCTTCCCTTCCCTTCCCTTCCCTTCCCTTCCCTTCCCTTCCCTTCCCTTCCCATCCCATCCCATCCCATCCCATCCCATCCAGCATGAGCTGGTACGTGCCCCCTTCCCTTCTCTGACCCTGTCACCCTTTCCAAGCACTGGTGTTGTTACTGACTGGCATTCCTCTTGCATTTAGAGGGTGAGTTAGAATTCTCAGCTCTTTAATGAAGATTCAGACATAATCATGGACACAAACAGGAACAATGTGTTTGTGCTGTGTAATACGATCTAGACCCATTTTTATGGTTTGACTTATCTGCTGATCTAATTACAGTGTACTTAAATCATATTGGAAAGCTGCACATTAAAAATCTCTTCCAGTAATGGAGCCCTTTTCCCCTGAGGGCGAGTGTTATCTTCTTTTCATTAAAAATACTATGTTTTTTTAATGTTCTGCAGTGTAAACAAAGAGGTGTTATTTTGGCCACTCTGCAAAAGTAAACATAACTAAAATAATCTGTTTTAAACTGTTCAGTCTGGATTTAATATCTCCCTCGCTCCTTAAGTAAAAATGATGGTAAAAAGGCAGGAACTTCTGTCCCTAGGATAGATCTATTATTAACTCTGATCCTGATGTCCTTGCTGATGTTGAGAGCCTGAAGTTATTGTTACTTGGTAGCAAGGGTATAAATGCTCTATGATATGCAGATACTCATTTCTTCCATCCACCAGCTCAAATCATTAACAACAGGGCATCCTAGAGAAAATGTTGCAGTGCATTATTTTGAGGCAAATCCTGCACTGTGTAAACTCCATCTCAAAGCAGAGACAGCTCTGAATGGGTAACAGCTTTAGACTTTGCTCTTTCTGAAAAATACAACACAAGCTGCTGTATTGTTTATTTGGTGGTGGATTAAACAATCTTTAAAGGCTCCTTCCAAACCAAACTATCCTATGATTTCTATCAGTGCTATCCTTGTATTGATGTAATCTTAACATTATATTTTGTTGATTTTATTTTTAGGGCTGAACCAGTGCTCACCAGGATAAAAGAAAACAGAAAAAGAGTAATTTCTCCGTCATTCGATAACATTAAGTATGATAATTTTGAAATAGAGGAGTATCCCCTGTCAGCACAGGGCTTTGACTGGGAGCTGTGGTGCCGTTATCTGAACCCTCCCAAGTCCTGGTGGAAACTGGAGAACACAACTGCTCCAATAAGGTAACAGTGACCTAAATCACTGTCACTGGCACTGCTCCCCCACGTGTGACAGGGGCGAGTGGGCTCAGCTACCTAATAGGTTTCACTGACTGTGAAGTTCAAATAACTAAACATCCTTGAGCTGTACTCTTCAGCTTTGTCCTTGATGCCTACACAGTCATCAAGAAAACTCTTGTTTTCAGTAGATCTTTTTAAAGAGGTTTCCTGCTGAAGTGCAGTGGTAGGCAGGGCTGCTCAGCAGCAGCAATACATTTGCTTTCTCCAAATGTATTGCCTGCTAATTTCATGCTTACAGGCCAGAAATGGAATTTTCTTTACAGTTACATGATACAAGCAGAGGTGCTCTGACAGCTGTATTCTTTATAATGCTGTCACATAGGTGTACAGCTGTGCAGTGCTAGGAGTTAATGTTTGGTCACTGACACTGAGAGCAAAGGCTGTATGGGGTCCCTGCTTTGGGACAATCTGGGTCTGTACTTGCTTACCATGTCCAGAGTGTTGTGAGGCTGGTACAGAACATTACCTTTGTGTCAGGGTATTGAATATATAAGGTGTATATAGCCTCTGAACCCACTCAGCAGCTCTGCTGAGATTGCAGCCCTTTCTTGTACATACACATCCATCCCAAGGAGGCCACTGGTACCTGTGCTCCAGCTCCCTGCAGGAAGAAAGTGTGAACAGTTTTCACCACCTGAAAAGCAGAACCTCAAACAGCACTGGCAGCTCTTTTTCACCCAGTAGCTCTGTCTTTACAGGCAGGCACTTTTCTCTGGTTCTGTCAGTTCAACACTCTCTGAACTGCACTGACCCACGAACAGGACCTAGAATTGGAGAGCAGGAGATTAACAAGTTTGCCACAGATAAATGTAAAAAGGGGTGATAATTTCCACATCATTGGAAGAAGTTACTGCTGTTAATGAACTCTGTAAATGCTATAAAAACGTTCCTGTGAAGACAGGTTGGGACAGTTGTGGTTGCTCAACCTGGAGAAGAAAAGGCTCCAGGGGATTCACAGCACCTTCCAGTACCTAAAGGGGGATTCCAAGAAAGCTGGTAAGGGACAAAAGTAGGTAGTGATAGGACAAGAGGGAATGGCTTTAAACTGACAGAGGGCAGGGTAATATTAGATATTAGGATGAAATTCTTTACTGTGAGGGAGGTGAGGCACTGGCACAGGTTACCCAGGGCAGTTGTGGATGCCCCATCCTTGGAAGTGTTCAGGGCCAGGCAGGATGGGGCTCTGAGCAGCCTGATCTGTTTGAAGATGTACCTGCTCATGGCCAGGGTTTGGAATGGGATCCTCTTTAAAGCTCCTTCCAGCCTAAGCTATCCTATGATCCTGTGATTAATTATATAGAATAATTATTATGATTTTAAAAATTAAAGGTATTGAAACACAGAGTAATAAGCAAATGTACTTTTCCATTTCTCCCCAAACTCTATATGAGTTCTATATGAGGGCTGGGGAGTGAGTGTCCTTTATGAATTTCAGGTTTGTTCCCTAGTCCTTTCCCTGGCACATTTTTTTAAATTCAGTGCAATATGCTGCATGTGTGTGTTGGATAATTAAAACAAACACACCAGCAAACAAAGCCATGTGTATTGATGGATGGTTTCTATCATGCCTGCATTATGCTTTCAGAATTACAGCAAAGGGACACAGGTGCTCTGAGAAATACTTAAAAAACAATAAAAAAAACCTTAAAAAACAAAAGCAAAAGTACCTTATCATAAAAAAGAAGCATAACTTTTGTATTGATGTTAACTGCTATTTTCTTCGTTAATAAATACATCAGAAACAGTCTTTCAGTGTTACCAAGTGGGTACTATAGCACTTAGAAGCATTAATATATAGATTTCTGTAGAACTGTACAATTTGTGATTAAGACAGCCTTTGGTCTGTTTGAAAGCAGCTGTGTCCACTAGCTATAGCTTGAGTGTTCTCAATTAGAGCAGAGTGATTTCCCCTGTACTGCTAATTAATATCCTGCCATTACCAGGGTGCCTGATACCAGCATAATAATCTGAAAAGATTTATTTCTTGCAATTGTAGATTATAAGGTAGGAGAAAAATGAAAAGGCTAAATGACTCTCTATCCTTCTCCACTGCATCTCATAAAGTAAAATTCTACCCTCTGTGGCTGAACTCTTACCTAATTCAAATTGGTTCTGAATAGCTAAAATCACTTGGCTCAGACCATGACATAAATAGAGTTTACTGATCCAGTAAAGCTATGTGATGTGTTTAAATTTGGCTCAGGACAATGGACTACTGTGCTGGCACAGCACAATGACAATGGCACTGTGCTGGTAAAGGCAGACTTTTCTGGATACTGTTTTATAAAACCTTATCTGCATGGTCCTATTCAAGAAATAATCTCTTTTTTTTTAATATAAGCTTACAGACACAAGTTTTTTAGCTCTAGCTGAACCTGGCTTCTGTGTGAACACACATTGTGGATCAATGAGTATCATTTGCAATTGCCACAGACTCTTGTCTGTGACCTGAGCACTTAGCAAGGACAGAGACTACACTGGCTGGTGCCTCAGGAACAAAACTGGGGCTCCTGGGTCTCACACTGTTAGCACTGAAATGCTGACTGCTCTGGGGAATATTTATGTCTGACTGCTCTGGGGAATATTTATGTCCAGTAATTTGACTCTAATTTCCTTCAATGGTGTTCATTTCACTTTAGAATCAAGAATATTAGGAGGCAAGGCTCAATAAAACTCCTTGAGAAATACTTTAAGAATCTGTTTCGTTGCACCATTTTACTTACAATGATAAGTTCAGTCTGTGTGTGAATAATAAAATTCCTCATAATTTATCTGCTAATTTTGGTTGCTGCTGGTTTATTCTTCCAGAAGTCCTGCATTGATTGGATGCTTCATAGTAGATAGAGAATACTTCCAAGAGATTGGATTGCTGGATGAAGGCATGGAAGTCTATGGAGGAGAGAATGTGGAGCTCGGAATCAGGGTAAGGAAAATAATTAGCCAGTACTGGTGGGTTGCATTTAAAATACAGCTTGATTTTTATTTCAGGGGGGAAAAGCAGCCCAGAACATGGATGCTGGCATGAAAAGCAGATCCACAGCTCTGCAGACATGTAAATTTATTTGAGGAGAGAAGGGGGGAAAAGAGCAAAAGCTGTCTTAATCTGGGAACAAGGGTAGAAGTACAGAATTTAGGATTGTTCTTTCAACAGTGCTAGAATTTTGCAGAGTTGATACCTTAAACTCCCTGCTCACCTTTGATCCCAGACTCAGTAAAGAGAATAGTTTCTCACAGGTGTGATGGGAAAAACCTTTCTAGATTACTTGGTTTATTTAAATTAGGAAAATCACTGTGGAGCAAAGTGGAATATAGAGGCATTCATGCTGCCTTCCAGAGGGAAGGGAATTAAGATATAAAGTGCATATATTTCTTTTTCCATTTTTTACTCTTCACCTGTTTACTATAATGCAGTATTGTGTGTGATTTGTGTACTTCTTTCACAGCTAAATACCTTTCTGTTCTGTTTGAGAATCGCTCAGGTTTTTGTTAAGAGCAGAATTCTTAGGTAGATGATGGTAATGAAAAATGGTGTGGTGTGTTATAAAACTAAATTCTGAACCCTGCTATGAAATTAAGGGGAAGGTAACACAGTGTTTTGAGCCTTTTAGTTGCCAGAATAAAAGCATACTGTTGTACAATAGCAAAAAAAAAAAAAAAAAAGGAACTTACTGTAAGAGTATAGAATTATCTCCTGAGACAGCAAGACAAAAAATACTCATTTTTATTTCTGGTTTCTTGAAATACTTTTTCTTCTGCCTGTCAGATATAGAGAGTTATTTCAGCCTGACCCCCTTTCAGCTACACTAGAGCACTTTTTTAAGGAAAGGGAGAGAGAAATGCAAGACTGCTTCTTTTAATAGCACCATTCTTCTCACTATGAGGCCAGAGACCTGCCTTCTGTTCCCAAAAACTTATTTTGCAGCTCAGTGTTGTGATAAGTTGAAAATCAACATCACTTTGATTTTTCTGCTCTTTTTACAAGTGACAATAAAGCGTTATTTCCTTGTTGTGAGCACCAGGAGTTTTCTCTGTTTGCATCAGGAGATGTACCCTGTCTGGCCTGCAGGACTGGCCTGGGAGGAGCAGATTGTTGGTATGTTGATAGACCAGACCAGAGAGACACATTCTCTGCATAATTGAAATTTTGGACTAGGCTGGATCCCTGGAATGAGGCCCAACACTGCTCTGATTTCCTTATGGCTTTTTGTCTGTCTCCAGGGAAGCAGTGCCTGACCTACATAAAAAACTTTCATCTGGAGCAGATTGTAGTGTGCAAGGTAGCCTAATGTGTGCTGCCTTACCTGACTTTCTGCTGGCTTGAATCTGTGTTCCTGGCTATATGAAAACAAATTACAGAGCTGTAATAAACAGATTTTTTCACAGTTTCTCACAATTCTCAGTGTGTCTGAGATCATGCAGGGGTGAGACTCAGTGAGGGGAGACCTCCTTGTGCTCTTCAGCATCCTCACGAGGGGAGGCAGAGGTGCAGGCACTGCTCTCTGCTCTGTGTGACAGTGACAGGAGCGAAGGAATGGCCTGGAGCTGTGTCACAGGGGGTTTAGGCTGGATAGCAGGAAAAGGTTTTTCACCCAGAGGGTGGCTGGGCACTGGAACAGCTCTAGATCACTTGTGTCCCTTTCAACTGCAGCGCTGACGATGAATCACTTAATCAAAACTGTCATTGTTCCACAAAAACTACATTATGATTACAGTATTAGTGCAATAAATAATGTTTCCATTTCAAAATGCTGTTTTCCAGTCTATGGCTCCATGTTACTCACTGTAGCTCATCTTTCCTTGCTGTTTTCCTTTGCTTTCAGAAATATCTAGATTTTTCTAGTGTTCTGCTGTGTGATAAGCATTATCACTCAGGATAATGGACAAGCAAACACTGTCTGTCCAAAATGGCCTGCTAGGGAAATTTTATGCATGAGGTTGTAAGAGCAAACATCTAAAGGAACTGGAGAGTTTATTTTTGACTGCATAAATAGGAGCAGGTGTTAGAATCATTTGGGCTGCCTGTTTATCTGAAACATGGCAAGCAGAACATGCTCCCATGTCCTTATATTACTGATTTTGTTCCAAGGATGTAAAACTACTGTGAGGAATTAGACCCTGACAAAATGGAGACTTTTCCCATTATCCTCACCTAAGAGGATAATGTCACCTCATCATCTACACAAATATCTAGTTATTTGTGTTACATGAGTGCAAGAAAATCCCCAGCTATTGGAAACTGTATTTGAAGTATCCATTGTTGGTAAACCATAACAAGCCACAGAAAACAGGACTTTGGAGGATTATTCTCTTGATTCTGAAGAATTTGTTTTGCTACTCAGCTCTGTTGGTCTCTGATTTAGAATACTATTTTAACTTCTAAGATTTTTACCCTTGTCTGTGGCTTTGTAACAGAATTTGTAAAATACTAAACATGTATTATTAAATAAATATTAATAGAGATTTTTTGCTTTGAGCTATAAGCTGACAGATGAGTTCAAAACAGGAATGCATTTGATTCTTAGAAGAAACACTTTATTTACTCCTCGAGCAAACATTTTCTTGCCAAGCTATTTATTTGCCCCATAAGACAAAAAAGGCAGGCTGGTTGATGCAAGACTTGATAGAATCCTCTTTGAGCAGTTCAATCACTTTAAGTGGGATTTTTGAAAGATTCATTTACTGTGAAGCAGTATCATATTTGTAAATTCAGGTTAGGATGAATGGTGCTTCTTTCTGGTTTATGTTCAATCATTCCCAGTTGAATGGACTTAAGTGTGCTTTTAAATGACCAGATTGCATTTGGAGGGCAAATTGGAATCCCATTTTTATCCATGTGACCGAGCAGGAGCTGTGTTGGTAACTGCTTTAAAGTGGAAAAAGAACGTGAGTGTAAGGCTGGTGTTTCTCAGTGCCATTCTCAGCTCCTGGGTTGTGCCTGCACAAGCAGTTCTCGTGGCCATGGGAGACCCCACAAATCCTCTGCAATCATCAGGATGCAGCCAGTCAGATTCTGCTTGGGACGGATCAAGTCTAGTTTGCAGTAGGCTTCCTAAAGGCCTCTTCCAGTTCCTACTGAAGTAAGAAGATGATTTTCTATCCATAGCAGCTCTGTAGCAATCCTTTTGTCTTTTAAAGCAGTTTATATGCTTGATAAACTCTCAAATATCTGTTACTAGAAATTATTTGGGCCACTTTTAGGGATGCCTTAACAAACATTCAGTGATTTGCCTCAGGTCCTAGACTAAGTCATCATCAGAGTCAAGGGAATGCAAGCCCAGGCTTTGACTTGGAGTAATTCTGTCTGTAGCAAAGACTTTGTGCTTGCAGATGAATTCGTGTTCACAAGGATATAATGGCCCTGTTAAGTGGGTAAGGGGAAATTTTATTAGAAGGTAAAAGCTCTTTAAGGGAAAAGGATTGGATCTTGTTCCCAGTAAATGGTATATCAGGACTTTACATCAGCTGACCCGGGAGGAAAATTGCATTTATAGTTAGACTGAGTATGGCACACTACTTCTGTACAGTATATTGCTGTAGTGAAATTAATTGCTTCATTTCTTGCTAGTCTGGTGGTTTTTATGCAGACCTTTTGTGAAGCTGATGCTCTTTCTCTTGGTAGAGAACTAGAGGAGTGCAGTTAATGAATAGAGATGGGGAAATGAGTTATTTGAGCAGAAAATAGTCCCAGTGTTCTTTGGGGTATTTTCCATACATTAGGGTCCCTCTGTGGCAAAGCAAGCAGATGTGAAATCTATCATGCCTCTCTCTGATCAATTCCAGAAGTTTCTTCCATTGTTTGTTTGTCTGGGGGTGGTCTTGTTTTGTTGTTTGTTTGGGGTTTTTTAGTGTGTTTTTGGGTCTTACCTATCTTGTTTTTTCTTTAACCTCCTCCACCCCCACCATGTACTTCTGGCATCATGATTTTTCATTGCCTGTTAGTTAAGTGAGTGTCTCCCATTTGGGGCATAGAAACTGATGGCTGCTTCCATGTTCCAGCCATTTCCAATCCACAGTGGCTGGTATCCTGATTGTTTCTCACCTGAGATCTTTCTTACATTATTGCCCTTGGGATAGTGTTCTTTTTGTTAATCACAAGCAAGGTAAGATATTTACACTTGCCCCCAGATCTCTATATTTATCTGGAAACATTTTGCTTTTTTTTCCTCTTTCCCTAGATGTTTCCAGCAATTTTACCTGTCAGTGTTCCTAACACAGGCCATAAATTACATGAAACTGTGACTATATTGCAGGTAAATAGATGTCTGATTTTATTAAGGAGAGCCTTTGCATAGTTGTCCTGGGCATGGCTGGGGTGGAGATAATTTTGGTCCTAGTAGCTGCTGCAGTGCTGTGTTTTGGGTTTAGGATGAGAATAATGTTAAACTGTCCCAACAGTGTTCCAGCTCAGTGTAGTTCCACTGCACATGGGCTACACTGGGTTCCATTTTCTCCTCCTTCTTGCCATGCTCTTGTTCTCATTCTTGCAGCAGCTCAGCAGAGCTTTGGCCCTGCCAGCTGTGATCTGCCCCACAGCTGCTGCCTCTGCTTCAGGAAACTTTTATTTTCTTTTAATTGCAGGGTTAATTTCAACGTTAACCAGTTTGTGATTTACCATTAATGTTAATCAGTTTGTGATTTACTGGTCCTGCCTCACAACCTGTTTTGTCAGGCAGGTTGGCAGGCTGCTGTGCCAAGACTTAGAAATGTCTGGGAGTAAGCAAAGAAGGAGAGGGGAATTTTCACCAAGCTGCTGTGTTGTGGAGCTGGGAGAGAGAGCAGTGGGATGTGTCATGTGTGCCTGTGTCCCCTTCTGTCCTTGCTGCTGGGCCTCCCTTCATGGCACTCCACTGAGCAATGTAGACCTTCCCCAAACACCCCTCAGGAAAATGAACCAAGACATTCCCCGTTCTTGCACTTGCAGCTATCATCACTTGTTATTGTCTTTAAGCCATGTTTTTAGCTTGTTTCCAGCAAGGTGGCCACTGTCCTTTGCCAGGGAATGATTTTCTGTACAGAAAACATCCTTAGCATGTGATCACAAGTGCTGCTCAACAGTACAAGGTTGGTGATGTGTAAAGGCAAAGGGCTGAGAAGTCTGAAAATAGAAATATCCTTAGTTGCTACTCTGAGATAACTTTTAAATACTGCTTTTTCAGATAATGGTTTCTCTTTAACTTTGCATTAAAGCTTTAAATAGAGAAGTTTATTTTGCTTTTATACATTTTGTGAATTAGGAGGATATTATTTCTAGATTGAAGCCTGAAAGAAAAAAATTGTAAAGATCGACCAAATGTTACTTCTTACAAAATGTACCCAATGCTTCCCATAGCCCACACTTTCACCAAGACAAAAATAATTCCTTAGCAGTGCAGGTATAGCATAAACACTTTCCTAGCACCCTGTGTAACCAGCAGTGCCTTATCAGTGTACACAGGATTATTCCTGAGGTTAATTCTGCTTTGCAAAGTACCTCACTGTGTTAACAATCTGAATCTCAAGATGACACAGACTAAAATTCTCTATTTTCAGGGTTGTAATTCCAACAGGTCAAAAAAGAAAGGCTCTATTGAGAATAAAATAAGAAACTGTTTCATGCCTCCAAATGCTGCCAGTCATGACATTACCAGAAACTGGCTTTTCTTGGCTTGTTTTGGTTTCAGTCACTCCTACACTGGAATAATTGTTTTTCCCCCTGTTCTGTCCACGAATGCTTCAGCAGGTAACCTGCAGCTACAGCATGTGTAATTATACAGTACCAGTGAATCAGTTTAGTGGATTTGCTATTTCTGGGGAGAGAACATTTTATTAGCTGCTCCCACAGGAAAGGAAAGCATTACAGCAGCAGCTGACATGGGACATCACTACACCCTACAAGGAAGGATGAGGAGGCACTTGGAGATTTCTCACTTGTGTTTTTTCACCAACTGTGCATGTGTGGTTGCACATGACCAGCTGGGAAGTAATATAGAAAGCTTGATGTTTTATGACAGCTCTTCTCTCAGTGTGACAGTGACAGGACTGAGGGAATGGCCTGAAGCAGAGTCAGGGAGGTTTAGGTTGGATATCAGGAAAAGGTTCTTCACAGAGGGTGGTTGGGCACTGCAACAGCTCCCCAGGGAATGGTCACTGCAGCAAGGCTGGCAGAACTCAGGAAGTGTTTGGACAGTGCTCTCAGACACAGAGTGTGACTCTTGGGGTGTCCTGCAGGGCCAGGAATTGGACTTGGATGATCCTTGTGGGTCCCTCCCAACTCAGCCTATTGTGTTCTATGATCAGGTCTTTAGGATTAACAAGACTGATCAAGCTAAGTGTAGCTGTGGTAAGGGAGAGAAAGGTAAAAACCATAAAAGATGGGCAGCACAGTGCATTGTCCATGAATGCTGAGCCAGTGGGGATCCTGTTCTTCAGCCTCCTGCTTTTGTGCTTTTTAGGACAAAAAATGACATCTTTTACTTGCTGTTCATAACTTAAACTAGGCAATGTAGTGGTTGATGAGGGTGTTATTTACTGTGCCTGGCAGTGAGATGGACACATTTGGAAGAGAGCTGAACAGAGCCATAAGCCTTCAGTGACCCTTGGCATGTGTCACCTCCAGGGGACACAGGTGGAGAGTGGCTCCTGCACTTCAAACCAGCAGCACACCCTGTGCAGTTCAACAACACACTGTGAGAGTTTCACAGCTCGTGAAGATACATGCAGAATTAATCCCCGCAGAACAAAACAATTTAAAAAGTACATAATGAAGCAATTAGCTAAAAGAGGAAGAAAAGTAATGACAATTTAATTTGGGAAGAACCTTTACATGTGTTAGGTTTTCAATAAGAGTGTTTTATGAAGGCACAATTAATGTAAAATGAGGCCTGTGAGGCAATTAATGATGACTTCAAAAGTTAGATTTAAGGGATAATTTACATTTTAAAAATGAAGAGCAGCTCTAGTTATGTTAGTCTTTTATTTTCCTTTTATAAAAAGTCTTTTTGATTGGAGAGGAGGGTGTTTTTAGGTTACTTACAGTTTCACATTAAAATATCAGCTTGGTTATGAAAAAAGGCTGTTCTTACATACAAATAGGTAAGTTTACCTGAAAGTATGACAGGATTGTGTGAAGATCAGAAATAGTTAGTTTAGTGAAAGTTATCTGAATTCAGTGAAGATATGACCTAAATAATTGTTAACATACTTCATCCAGTGGGTATAGTTTCTAGCTGTACAGAGACACCCACCAAATGTGCACGACAACCCAAACACTTCCAGGGTGTGATGGAAAACCCACTGACAGCAACTAGAAACATGAACATTGATTTCAGTGGTCTTTGTGTCTGACAACTCTCTGTCCTGTCTGCAGTCACCTGTCAAGATACAAAAATAAAAATGCAGATTCAATGGTATTGAATGAAAATAGCTCCTTCATACTTGTCTGTAAAACATCAAGCTCATTCCTGGCTATCAGTAAACAATTAATGGTAATGACAAAGGCTGACAAGATTCACAAGTAGTTTTTACAATAAATTGTTCCCAAAAATATATTTCAAAGATACTGGTAACTAATTAGTTTGTATCCACAGTGGTAATTAATTTACACTGACTATGGTTTTTTAACTTCAGGGCATCTTTAATGAGTACTTCTAATTTTGTAATTTGCAACCTTTACAGAAGCTAGAAATTACTTCAGCTTTTTGAGAAATCACTTAATTATTACAAGGTTTTTGTTTGCAGTCCAAAGGAAGTGATGGCAGCAAACAAGGTCACATCAGCTCTTGGAGAAACTGCACGATCTGTGTAAATTTAATGAATGCAGTACATGCTAATAAACTGCTCAGTGACTTGTAGGGTTTAGTTTTTTATTAGATTAAGGCTCTATAACATAAAAAGAATACTCAGTGATTAAGGAGATAAAAATAAACTTCTAATGAATAAGTGTTATTTTATAATGAAGTATAAATTAAATATTCGAGAGAGGGATCAGCTTCAGAGTTGTGATTTTTTTTGATTAGATGTGCAAATTCAAATACATTTAAATGAAATTGGGGAGGATTTATTAAATAGTGTTGTGAAAGAGATTTTGCAGAGGTGAATGGGATTTGCTGTAAAAACCTTGTACCCAGGTTGGTCTGGGTATTGCAGTGAGTGCCAGGCTCTGTGGATGCTCTGGGCTGCCTGCTGGGACTGGCTGGGGGGTCACAGGGGTTCCAGCCCTGGGCAAATCGCTCTGAGAAGCTGCTTGGTGTGTCCCTGCCCCACCGTGCTGTGCCCTGCTCTGCCCCTTGCTCAGCTCCTGTCCCCTCCAACAGAGGGGCAAGCACAGCTGAGCTCTTGTGCCACCTCCTCTTTCCTCTCCCTGGTTTTAAGTTGCTCTCCCAGTGTGGAGACCGTGTTTTCTGTTTGCTCTGTGGTGAACATAAATTCTCACGGATTTAGAGCCAGAATTACAAGGATGTGCAAGTCAACATTCAGTAAATTAGCAACGTGAAGTGCTTCGAGCTTGGACAGATTGTCCATGTAAGCCACAACAACTGAAATCTAAAAGGGAGTTTCCCCTCCTTTCCCCCTCACCCCCAACAGATTCTGTGTATTTAATGTTCCTGTCCCCTCTCCTTTGATTTGCCCAGTTTAGGTCATGGGCTGTGCTGATTTTAGTCTTTCAGCTCTGTAAGTGTTCACCTTGGCACTGCTACTGTCCCTTTGGACCTTGAATTTTTTAATGGAATTTTACTACCTTTTGGTAGTGATGAAGGAACAAGGAAGCCTTTCAAGAAGAGGAACCCCTCTAAGCCCTTCTTGGGGCTGTACCAAACATATGAACCTCCTCAGGAAATTCAAGAATAAAGAGCCCTTTCTCAGGCTGTCCTGGAAGGGAGCATTGAGAACACGCTCAAGTGGGCTCAGAGCTCTCTGGAAGGGAAACTCCAGTTGCTGTGTTCTTTTCCTGAAAGGTTGTTTTTGCAAAGTAAACCAGCAGGACCAGAACCTCAAGAATTTCCTTTCCAGAGCCAAGCAAACCTTTTGCCTTGCTGAGACTCCAGCAATCATGGAAAGTACTCCCAAAGACACATAGACCCTCAACACTTCAAAACTTTCTAAGGCAAAGTCTGAGCTCTGTTGGTTCAGTTTTGCAATTGATGCTTTTACAGCATGGCATGTGAATTACTGTTTATTGTGTCACACCGATGAAAGCATATGTTATTTTTTATAACTGATATGTATATTTGGAGCTTTGGCAAGAAATTGAGATTATTGCTGGTAATTTCCTCCACTTGTCTATCATAGGTAAATTACCTTCATGGGCAACAGGAAAAGTTGCTGGATTTCCTTTTAACCATGGTTTAGGAAATTAATCAAGAGTTTTCTTGCAATTTGTACAAGCAGGTTAGTCATTAAGTGTTACTGATTGCAGCCACAGTATGCTCAGAGATATAACATTTTACTTCAAACCATTCCATGTGGTTGAAAGAAGTCTTTGAAGCTCTTTTATCTTTAGGCTTCTTGCTAAAGCCATGGGTGATAATTTGAAAAAGCTCTACTGATTTTTAACTTTTGTATGTATTTATAGCCATCACATAAAGCAGCAGTGCTGGAAAACTAGAAGGGTGCTATTCAGTGTGGTTAAAGCCTGAATAAAGATTGCTAATGACAGCAAAAAATAGCTGCAGAATCCACAGGGGAAATGTGTGAAGCTGTGAGGAACTAACCCCTCAATTGCTATTCCTTCTTGTCTACAGGAATTTTATTCAATGTAGAACAGGCCACTCTAAAAGGCTTCTCAACTTCCCTCTGAGTAGAGTCTTTGAGAAAATACATTTCTTAGTATTAAAACAGTAATTTAAAAACACCCTAAAAATTGTATCTGACTGAAAGGTATTTGTTCAGAGTAATGAATTAGTGTTTCCTGTGCACTTCTGATGTGAGATTTATACCATCTTTGGGTTTTTTCCTTGAAAAACCATGCAGCTATCCACAATAGCTCCAACACAATGGTTAGAGGACCAGGGATTTATGTACATGAGTGAAAGGGATGGGGGGAGGTAGGAGTGGTCAGATTCAAGTGGACAGTTGGTCTAGAAGGGAGAGAAAGTGCAAGAAATTCCATTATTTAAAATAAAATCAGGGAATAATAAAAAAAAACCCTGATGCTTTTTTGTAGCAATTGATTGTGTTTATTGTTTAGTATTCATACATTCAGTGTAGTGTTCAGTGTATGAATAGCAAAACCTTTCATTCCTTGGCTGGAAGTTTTGCATATTTTAGGGAGCTGGGAATCCAGACTTCCATGAGGTTCCAGGAGAGCTCCAGGTCACTTGAAAGTCCCACTTTAATGCCTGCTACCTACATTTCTATTGATTTTATTTTTTTTTTAACAACTCACCACTCCCTAAATGCAATGAAAGGTTTGAATAAAAGAGATTTCTTGCTGGACTGTAATCCCACTGGGAGAGAGAAAGGACATGGGCTTGTCCCAGGTGTGAGCAGCTGAGCATGTCAGGATTGTATTTTATGCCTTTTTAAAGCATCACCTCTGCTTCCACTCAGCAAGGTTGCATAGCCTGTCTAAGGTCATGCTCCTTGTCGAGTGCTGAAGCTAATTTCTGTGGATTTTAGGAGACTTTTGCTTGGAAAGAGTGTGGTTTTGAAACTGTTTAATGCAACTTAGCACTCCTGTATTGATAGCTAATTAATTGATAGAAATTAATTAGTCTTTGAAAACAGAACAAAGACTGACAGTGTCTGGGAGAAAGGATGACCACTGGAATTGATTAATTAGTGTTTATTCAGGTAGTGGGTAATTCTTATTTGCAAACTCTGTTAAAGACTTGGTCATCTCAGGTTGTTATCTGAAAACATCTCACTTCATTATAAAGTCAAATCAGAGTTTCCTGATAACTGAATCAATGCTAAAAATAGAAATGACTCTGCTCTTCCGAATTTCAGTTCCTAGAAATTTTTTTTGAAATTCAGCTTATTGTAGACTGTGAATTTTTTTGGCTCAACTTGTTGTCAAGATAGCATTGAGACGTAGCTCTGAAAATCCCACAGAAGATTTGGTGTTCCCTTGCTGCCTTGGCTCGAGGCCATCCCTGGTTGGAATGAGCAGAGGCTGGGCAGAGTACACAGTGCGTGTGTGCTGTGAACTGCCCTGTCCTGGGCTAAGTAATGACCATCTCTGCATCTTCCTTGTCTTTTATGAGACTAATTTAGGCAGTGTACAGTGAGTAACTCTGAAACAATTTATAGCTGCATGTCCATGCTGGACTGAGAAATGACTTGGACTGAAAGCAGACGTTGTGTGGGCACAGCCTGGTGGTACTTCACATTTAATCTTTATTAGGAGATGTAGCTGGACCATTTATAATTAAATGTTTGACAAGCTGTTATTTTTGTTACAGTGTTAAACTGGACTGCCCACTTAGTATGATATTTAGAAAGGACACAAATGTTGTTTCCAGATTTGTGCCAGATCAATTGCATATTTATTTTTATATTTATGATCATCTCTGTTTTGCCCTGATTTTGATAATGGTTATGTTTATTTACTCTAGGGGTTTTCCAGATTCTGGACACAGAGATGTGCTGAAGTCCTTTCAGCTCCCTTTTTGACTGTCCAGCAGGTTCATGGGTTAGCTCCCTTTCCACAGAGCTCTGCAAACCAAAGCTCTATCTCTCCTCCCAGCATATGCTGAATGCAATTAGGCACCAGTTCAGAAAAAGCTTTGTAAACATTCTGAATTCATGCCACGTTTTCTGGTCTCAGGAGCTGCCAAATGCCTAAATGCTGTATTCAAGCCAGATGTCTAAATATATAAAATGAATGATTGAACAAAGTGCTTCCTTAGTAGAGCATATGCCTATAGGGTGGACAGATCTGAGGGGCCTGAGATCAGCTCCAGAACAGGATGTTCTGCCAGCTCCCATCCCTGGCCACCAGGAGGGAGAGCAGAACATGATTCCCTGGAGGAGTGTACAAAGGAGGAGCACCCTGGTTCTCGTTTTTTGCTCTCTTAGTATGAGGTACCAAGCCCCAGGAGTCTCTGCTGGCAGGATCAAGGCAAACTCTGTCACTTCTCAGTGAGTACACCTGCCTCTGGGACACTCAGGCACTTGTTCAGCAGGATCAAACAGTCTGGGTACATCTGGGCTTTCACCTGAGCAGCATCCACTCAACCATTATGAATGAGCTGCCTTGATCTTGTTAGGAAGTTTGCATAATACAAGACACACAGAAAAAGAGCTGCTGTGTAAAATAACTCATGTACTTCAGTGACTCTTAGGTTTGCCAAAGTGGTTTTCTCTTTTGTTGAAAGCAGAAAGAGTAAACAGAAATGAAAGCAATAATTATGATTAATGTTGTGTACTTTAGCTCAGTTGTGATAGTGGGCAAAACTGAAATCTATTTGAGCAGGAAGAATAACCTACATAAGAAATCTTTTATGAGAGTAGTTTCTGATGAAATTGTTCACACATTTTCATTAGGCAGGCTCAGTCTTCATTGCCCCTTCTCAAAAGGAATAGACCTGGTCCTTTTTCAACCATATTTAAAGCAAAGCATAAGATGCATTTCTGTTCCTCATCTTCACAGAACCTGAAACGTCAGCAGTCTTGAAAAGCTGGTTGGCTGAGTTTCCTTGTTCTGACAAACTTCCTAGTTTGAGATTCTGGGTAGTGCATGTATGGTCTGGTGTGGACTGTGCAGAACCTCAGAGAAAAGTCTTGCAAGGCTTGAAATTTGAACCGGGTGTTACTGTTTTGAATTCCCTCTAAATAAATGTATAAATAATCTTTAGAACAACTGAATTGACCCAGGCTGAGTGTGGTGAGAAGCTACTGATAATGTAGAAATTCTGTAGTAATGTTAAATAGCAATAATAATTCCTGGTAAGGCAAGATAATAACTCTCCACTCACAACCTCTGCAGAGTCTTGAGTGGCTGTTCTCCTTTGTGACAAGGAGACAGAAGAGCTGCAGTGCAGGGAGCTGTCCCTAGCAGAATGTGCTTTGCTTTCTCCCTGCTAGGTGTGGCAGTGTGGGGGCAGCGTGGAGGTGCTGCCCTGCTCCAGGATTGCCCACATCGAGAGAGCCCACAAGCCCTACACGGAGGATCTGACCGCCCACGTGCGCAGGAACGCGCTCAGGGTGGCCGAGGTGTGGATGGACGAGTTCAAGAGCCACGTCTACATGGCCTGGAACATTCCCCAGGAGGTGAGTCACACACCAGGCCTGCCAGGCTTTGCCTTCACATCCTCTGGGGTTTGGTTCCTTCCCCGAATTCTGATTTTTCTGGTAGGATTTTTTTGGTATGTATTTATGTCTCACACCCAGGCGTAATGTACATGCCTATACATACACAATTGCATATGAACATATATATGTAGTTGTGTCTTACTGCAGAATAATTTTTTTGTCTCTAAGTTCCTTAAAAACTAATTTCTTGTCGAGTTTATTCTCCTCACTGGTGACTCTCCATGGATATTTTAAACTACTAGCTGCAGAAATATGGAGGGGGGGGAAAAACCCCCATCAAATCTACATTGCACATCTTAATTTGAATTTGAGTCTCCTATTTACCATTACAGAGAGCTGTAATTCCACCAGATTTGTCAGGAGAGATCTGCCAGGGGGTGTTGGCATCTGTGGATGCAAGTGTGGGGTGTCAGATAAATATTCCACATCAGAGTCTGGGGGGCTGGTGGGTGTCATGGCATGTTGCAGAATCTTGCAGATCCCCACTGGACTTTTTGTCCTGGTTTCTTTTCCATGGGTGAGCACTGCTTGGTCCATTGTATTGAAGAGATAATGTCAGGTGGCCAATGCCAGAGTTCAGTTTGATTTTAGCTGCTCTTCATTTCTGTAGTCAATGGTATTCAATGTGTGAACAGCTATGAGCTAAAGTGCTCAGAGCAAGGGGACTGTACTTAGAATCTGTGTGGAGAGATTTTTACACCTGGCAACTGAGAAGCATGGCTCTATTGAATTTGGAGTTTAACTCAGAATACAACTCTCAGCATTACAGCAAAAGCAAAAACAATCTAGACTTAAATTAAAGGGCCGATTAGTTTTTCTCTAAAAAAAATCTCTGGTTTGATAACAGTTCAGAGAAACTGATTTTGCTGCCATTTCTGTGTCAAGAAATAAAATGCTGTACTTCTTTAGTTTAATTAGAAGAAAATGTTAGAAACAAAAGATCTGCTAAATACATGAATGCTGATGTTGGTTCAGCTGCTCTCAGTAGCTTCTTGCATCTCTCGTGATAAAAACGAGATAATTTTGGCAAAATGGGGCAGTCATTGTCCTATTTTTAGGTTGCAGCATTAGCCACTTAATTTGCTGTGACCATGATATAGGAAAGGACTTTTCAGAAAGTCTCACATTCACAGAATCCAAGCTGCTTTCTACATGTCCCTGTTTTGAGTAGTTGCACAGCAGTCCATACAAGAATAAAGACGTTTCTGCATTGGATAGGGTTACTTATTTTTTTTTATGTCAAAACAATCCCAAATGAATTTTATTTGTGATTAGCCTGGTAGATTTAAATTTCACTTTCTATTTCATATTGTTAATTATTTTCTTGAAGATTGGTTGATCTTCTTTGATTGATCCAAGTTTTAGTTGTTTGACTTGCAAACAACATTAACACAAAACTTAGAAATTCCTTTTGCTGAGGAGGATGTACAGTACTATACACTTGATTTGCATCATACTCATCCAGATGTGATGGTGATGTTGTTTAATCTTGTGCAAATTTGAGATGCAGTTCATAAAGAATGCAAAGATAAATTGCAACTGGACAACTACAGGAGGAATTCTCTATCTGGAACCCAATGAATACTGGTAATGGACTGTGAGGTAATAGAAATGTATTCAGTTACAATAGTCAGAACTTTGCATGAAATATGTTATTCCAAAATGTTAAACACAGGACTTGACTTCTTCCATGGAAGAATTCCCAGATCTATGAGGAGTCAGATGTTTCCAAAGGTTTTAGTCTTTAAGAGCTGATAATAATAATAATAACAATAATAATAATAATGATAATAATAATAATAATAATAATGAGTCAGGCTCATTTTGCAGTGTGCTGTGACTGCCCTCTTGGGATCTCTGTGGGCTTCTCTCTGAAGTACTGAGGGCTTCAAATGGAGAACTCTGCTGCCATGGTGACTTCTGCATCATTGACTCTTGGATAAATACATTCAGAAACGCACTTGAAACCCAGAGGAAAGATTCTTCAAGTCCCAGAATCAAGAACTGTGCTTTCCATGTGTTCTGCCTGCTCTTCTGGTTTTGTTTGTTGATTTTTTTTTTCCCCCATCACATTCTCACCCTCTTATTGGTGGTGATGCAGGCAGTGTGCTGCACAGGAGCTATTTCTCTTCTGCAGCTGCAGGAAAAGATGTGATTCCCGAGACCCTTGATGCTTTTTTACACTGTGAACTCTGAGGGAACAGGCACTGGTGCCTTCAGAGCTGCATGAGGAAGGATTTGGGAGGCAGTGAGCCATTTAGCTCTCGATCCCAGGAAACCCTGTTAATGCTTGAATGTGTGCTGGCAGCCTCCTTCTCCTTCTCACCGTGGCAGACACCCTGGCAGGTGCAGCCAGAGGGGTGCAGGAGCTGGATTTGTTCAGGACACCCACTGATTGTCTTTCAGCACCCTACAGCCTCTTTATTCTGTCACTTGCTGCAAAACCCAGACAAACACTGCCACTTAAGGAGTAGTTCCACGGAAAGTTTTATGAATTATGTAGGGCTTGAGGAGGAGAGTCACCATTTTTAAAATTGTTACGTCTGGTCTGTGTAGGCCAGATCAATTTCCTACTTTTTAACGTAGTTTGCTAATGTGGAAGTCAATTTTACTTTAGTTAGAAAATGCTTCCAAAATAAAATATATTTATTCCAGATTGGAATTAATTCAGTGCTTTGGGATGCAGTGGTTCCTGCTGCAGCTCAGAAGTGTAGATACTTATACAGGTACCTTTTTGTTTAACTAAGAAAAGTCAGTTATTTCAATTTTTTTTTTTTTAAATCTTGTCTCATGGCTGACATAATCTTTGGGGTGTTTATGGCTCAGTAAAGGCTGTTGTTTAAGGAGATAGATTCCAAGATTTCCCTATGAAAATGTATTTATCCTGTGTTTTGCTCTGAGGCAAAAGTCGCAGTGTGGAGCAAAATGTCTCATTTTACTTCCTGTCAAGAGCAGCCACAGATTTGCACTTGGATCCCCCTCTAAAAATTTCTGCTGTGTGATTTTGATGTGATAAATTATTGATTTTTATATACAGGACCTTTATGAAAGCCATGCTTTGTGATTTGCTCTTACGAAAAGTGCAAACTAGGTTAGCCAGAAATGTAAAAGAGAATAAAAATTACGGAAGAGAATATTCAGCAATTGCTTCTAACAAAGATAACAACTTCTCTTTTTACATGACAAAAGAACTTTAATAAGTGCTGTTTCAGAGAGGTGAGCAGAGCTCTGGCTCTTTGCAGTCGAACAGCAAACCAGACTTCAGAAATGGCCAGAAAGTGTCATACATACAGTAATTATTGGGCCACAGTGGGACACCAGCAATGCCCATGGTTCTAGGGCACCTTGCCACTTTCTGCCAATTACTTTTGGATTTGGAAAATGCCAGGACATTAGAGAACAGAAGTGATAGTAATTGGAAACTGGATCTAAACCCCACTGGAGTCAACAGGAGTGGTCCCATTCAGCAGAGCAGACTGTGATAGAGACCCTGCCATGGTGACCTGGATCATATTTAACTGGGACATTTCTGGGGTGCGTGTGGGCAACAGACTCCCTTCACAATCAAAGCCTGGTTATTGCCAGCAGGAAAAGCATGTTTGACTCTTGGGGCTGGTGCAGGGCACTGATGATCCTGATGGGTCCCTGCCAGCTCCTTTTATTCTGTGATCCTGCAATGAGGGAGTTCTGGGTGTTTGGTTTACACAGAAGTGTATCACTGATGTCTGTCTGGCCTCTTCTGCCCTTTGTTTCATGTGCAGGACTCTGGAATTGACATTGGTGATATTTCAGAGAGGAAGGCCCTAAGGAAAAAGCTTCAGTGCAAGACCTTTAGGTGGTATCTTGTCAGCGTGTACCCAGAAATGAGAATGTACTCGGATACCGTCGCCTACGGGGTGGTAAGGACCTTGTTTGCATTCCCCATTGCACAAACTGGGGGGAGAAAGGTGTCATAGTGAAAGTAATTCATGAACACATGACTCAAAGTGAAAGAATCAGATCAATCTGGAGTCACTAGTTAAATGATACAGTTAGTTGACAGAGACATTTGTGCTGAGGTATCCTGAACATTACCTTCCTCCCTGATTTTTTGTTGTTTGTTTGCTTCATGGCTTGCATTCCATACAGAAATACTCAAGGCATGACTTTGCAGACACATTGGAGCTGACAGGTTTGTGGCAGCAGGAGAATTCACAAAATAGACTGAGTATTTCTACTGCAACCTTCTTAAGACTGTAGCCAGATCTTAACTGAGAATCATGGAGTCATTTAGGGTGGAAAGACCTTTAATATCATCAAATCCCACTGTTAAAGGCTGGTACTTTCCCTTATTAAACTTCTAGCCATTTAATGGAAGTCCTGATCCACCCTAGAACAGGTATCACAGTCAAAGACTAACATTCCAAGCTAACCAAATGTCCCATAGCTAGCCCATGTGTAAAGCACCTCTGGAGAGGTTCATCCAGCAGGAAGTGCAGCCAATCCATGCATTTTGGGCTCAGCATTACTTGTAGTGCCCATGTCTGTGTTGCAGTCATGCTTGAGTTGCACGGTGCTAATTAAGGCAGAAGCAATTCTTGCCTCTCAGAAAGGGCAGGGCCCCAAGCAGAGAGGGCAGGTGTGCATGGCATGGAAGATGAGCAGGGTAAATTAACACAGGCCCATAATAAGGTACTAGACCCAGGATGTCCCTTTCACATTCTCTTCCACCGTCGTTTTCACAGAAATTGATTCCTGTGAATTAAATTTTTCTCTTTGCATGACAATCCTAATTAGAAAATGTGAGAGCAGATCATACAAGTGAAAGGTTTATCTTCAGGCATTCCTCTCAGAAACAAATCTGAGCTGTGCTGTTGGCCAGTGTGGCTCTGGAAGAGCCCTGAGGGTGCCATGGAGCAGCTGCTGTGTTGTGGCAAATGAAGGGATTGTACATCCTGTGAAGTTCCATGGCCCCTGTGAGGATCAGTTCAAAGAACCATGCTGGCTGTTCACACAGACAAGAAAAGCACTTCCAGCAGAGGTTCAGGTCATTGCTAAAGGCAGAGGGGATGGTCACCTTCCAGAACAATGCCAGAATCACACACAAAATACTCCTGTGTGCAAGGAGCCTCTGCCACACACCATGGAATTGCCCTCAGTGATGCCATGCTCCAAGTGTGGAGTTTCCTGAGGAGAAGGAGGCATAGCAGCTAACTAGTGCATTGTTCTGCTTGTAGGTGGCTCTGGATAAAAATGTCTTTTCAGGTACAAGTGATACAATATAAATAAAGAAAGGGCAGTGGAAGAGCTAAAGTACTGGTCTCAGGATCAACTCCACATTGTGCAAGTCAAAATGAAAATCAGCAATAGTTATTTTATACTCTGCTGAAAGATTTTCATCAACCAAAAAAAAAAAAGGAAGAGTATTTTACAGAAATACTGAACACAGTGGTGAGCCTGGAGAAGAGAAGGCTTCAGGGAGACCTTAGAGCAACCTTCCAGTACATAAAGAGGGCTAAAGAGAGCTGGAGAGGGACTTTTGACAGGCATGTATAGTGATAGGACAAAAGGGAATGGCTTTAAACTGAAAAAAGGCAGGCTTAAATGAGATATTTGGAAGAAATTCGTTACTCTAAGGGTGGTGAGGCACTGGAAGAGGTTGCCCAGAGAGAGAATATGAACTCTTTGTCCCTGGAGGTGCTGCCATGGAGTAACCTGGTCTAGTGGAAGGACCTAGTCCATGGCAGGGGGGTTGGAACAAGACAATCTTTGTGTCTTCCAAGCCAAGGCATTCTGTGATCCTGTGATTTAGGTGTTGCCCAATAATGGACATGATTATCATCAGCTGAGAGAGATGGGGGAACAGGCTCTGTTTGTTTCATCCTGAAGGATGTAGTGGACAGCAATGACAACAGATAAAGAGGGAGTGTTTTGTGAAACACACAGCTCACTGTTTGATGAGATACTGTAGTGTGACACGAGATGAAGGGCCCCTATCCTTTCAGTGAAAGGATCACTTGGAGGTCTCATATTCTTTTGTGTCTGCTTTGCTGTTTGCTTGCACATCTTGCCACAGAGAAAGGTGTGATATTTCAAAGCAAGTCAGCTGCTTTCTGATTCTCTAAATGCTTCCATTCATCAGCTGGTTTAAAATTTTTTTTGTAGAAAATAGAGATACTGCTACTATAGCATTGTCATCCATTAAAAAATAAATCCTGAGTAACTGAAAAAGCTGTAATGGGGGTAAAGGTTAGGATATAGGCACCAACCGAGACCCCCCACATATTTATTTACTTCCTGAATCCTACATTCCCTCGTGTTCTGTGAGAGTTAGGGAAATAGCTGCATCATTCAGGTCTAGCTTATGCTGTGGCATATAGCTAGGGTTGGGGTTGGTGGCACAGTAAATATTTGGGAAGCACATTTCTTTCTGAATTGTGCAGTACCCTCTTATTTAGAGGAAAGCAATGTCACTGGGCCAAAAACTGTTGTACTCGGTGTAACAATAGTTATTTCTGGGTTTCAGCACAGGGATTGTCTGTTGTATTTTGGATTGTTCTTAAGATTAAGTCTTGGTAGGCTAAAATTGCATTACTCAGGTTAATTGTTGGTTGCCACAAAGCCACTAGATTTTGTAAAGTGGTCATTCCTGAGAATCGGGATTTCGGATTTTGAAACAGCATTATTAGTTAACAGGTCAGTGGCTGCTTTGTCTCTGGTTTTTTGCTTCCTTTATTATGGCGAATATTATTATTGTTGTGGAAAAGTTTCTAACATTAGCACTAGCACAAGCATTAGGATTGGAGTTTCTGGAAGAGGTTTTGAAAACACAAAGGTAGTGATAGACCCAGGCATGAATTAATAAGGCTGATATTTATCTTTGGTTTGGATAAAGCTTAGACATCTGTTTGTGATTGGAGTCATGGCTATGGTTACATTATGAATGAGAACTAGAAAGCTTTGAGAGAGAAGATTCAATGTAATTGCCAAGGCTTTAATTCTTGAGAGTAATGCCAGTATTGATATCTAGTGCATATTTTCTCTTGAATGTTGGGATGCATCCTGTCCATTACTGGATTTAGAGTTAGGTTTGGAGTTGGAAGTCTTGTAGAGCTGAGCTGATGGTTTTGATTTTATTCACTGCCTGGCTCCAGCCTCTGCCTTGTCCACTCTTCCTACGTGCTAGTGCAGTTCCAGGCTTCTGAGTTTGCTTTTTCCCTGTGCAGAGCTGACAGAACTGCCCAGTTAATCACAGGTTAATCAGTTAATCACACCATATCTGCACTCCATCAGGCTGTTCTCTGAGCCAGCCTTACACCTCTGAGCACCTTTCCACACTTCCATGGGTGTGCAGTCCACATCTCTGTCCTCACTCTGAACAGACCTCCCAGCTACCTGTGCTCATTAATTTAGCACTTCCCTTCCAGAAAACTCTGCCTCAGCATTGCCCAGGTTTTTCACAGGGCTTTGTGCTGACCAGGGCCAAGTGCTTTGCAGTGGGTTAGCCCAGAATAATCAGGGGAGCTGGTGCATAACAATTGCCCTGAAGTCTCCAGGTGTCAGCTGAAAGCAGTTTTTTTAATTATTTCCAGAAATCAGAAGACTCTCCTGATTTTTAAAAGCTGTTTAGTACCTCATCTATCTTGCTCAGCAGGATACATTCAGGCTCTGTATATGGTATGTACCAGAGACTAAATACTTTAAAAATATATATAAAAAAATTGTTGCTATCTCTGAAGGCATTTTGAAACACACCCTGCCTGAAACTTTGTGCAACATTTTTGAAATCAGTGGTGCTAGATTGTCTATAAGGAAGAATTTAGTCCAGGTGCTTTTTTCTTCAAATCTTCACTGCAACATATTTTAATTCTGCATATTGCCTTCCTCAACTACATATGATTTATTTTCTCAAAGAAAAGAAAGTTATCATGTAAATCTCATATAAAACTTGATTTCTTTTTCTTTCTGTTTATTTTAGCTGCAGAATTCCCTGAAAAGTGATTTGTGCCTTGATCAAGGGCCAGACACAGAGAATATCCCAATCATGTATATCTGCCACGGAATGACACCACAGGTTAGTTTGTCTAATGATCTCTGATTTCACTGCTGCTGTCAGCAGATTGTGTGGGAGGAACCATCTTGTACCTGTCATTGTTTTCCTGCAGCAATCCCTCAGTAAGGTGTTTAGTAGCTCTTTTATAGAGAGACAGCATTATTTCTGCTGTAAATTGAGAAGCACTGGTATAATAATGCTTTGACAAAGAAGTTGATTTATTAATTCTGAAGGAATTTAAGGAGTATGAGAGTCAGCACTGACCCAGATTTGCTGATAAAAGCTTTTATTTCTGATCCTTAACTGTGCATGTCATAAGAATGAAGCAATGCATTTGAAAACACTTCACATACACACATAGGTACACTCACAGTTTATTTTTGCGTTATCTGAAGCAACGTGGTTTTTTACTTTATATATTTACTGTGTCATTTCCACAAATCTGAAATGTGCAGCCACCTTCACACCATACAGCTGTGTCCAACTCCAAATTCTGTTCTTGTGAAAAGCCCTCCTCTGAATCTCATTCTTTTCTTTCTCTGCTGTTGTCCTGTTACTGTGATATGTGCCAAAGACTTAAATTACCAAACCTTTCCATTTTCCTACAGCTGGAATTACTAACTTGGCAGACAAGAGGGTTCAGACCTGTGTCTCCCAGCTAAGTACATGGGCTTAAGTGAAAGGGTTTTGAGGCAAATCTTGACAGGAAAAATAATGTTGCATGGCCTAGAACACGCCTGTCAAAGACAGATGTGCAGATTGTTTATCCTTAAAAATAACATATGCAAAAATGACATAAAGGAAATGGATATACTTGTGCAGAAACTGAAAAAATCCCTCCAGTTTGAATGTTTTTATTACCTAAGTTTTGTATTTGCTTTCTGGAAAGGACTCTATAGCACTGCCCCCTATGGAATTATGGAATATGGATTTACCCAGGAGCTGTCAGGTTCCTGGTTTGACTGTACAGCAAATCAGCATCTCAGAAATAAGCACAGAGCAGCAGGGTGGTCTTGTCCCCTGTGCCTGGAGCTCCTAGAGAAGGAAACATGAGCAGGAAACATGAGCCTGGGGAGGGGCAGATTGGAGTCTCCGCTTCCCTGCCCCACTGCCTTTGCTGAGAGCCTGAAATATTGATCACTAGTCGTAGTGCTGGAGTAAATTATGAATGATGGAGGCAGAAATAGCTGAAACTCCATCCATCAGACTCACTTACTGCATGGGCTGTGCCTTATTTGTCACACAATGATGGGGGTTTGCCTGCAGCAGGTTTACAAACAGTCCTCAGTGTCTGCAGACGAGCTGTGCAATTGACCCCTGAGCCAGAGCCATTGCTCCTCATCCCCTGGGAGGACACCATGACTGGTGGCACATCATCTGTGAGAACAGCACACTGCAGGCAGGCCTGCAAATTCCAATTAGAACCTTTAATTACAGTGAGAGACAAACAACAATAACAGAAGTCACTTCAATTAGTGCACTTCGGTATTCAGCAGATAAAGAACTACCTTTGCATGTCACCTCAAGTTCTGTACAAATGAGATAGCAGCAAACAAATTACACAGGGGAAAGTGGCAAGGGAAACTTTTCTTGACAAGACTCTGCTCCATCGTAATTAAAATGTTGTGTCTCCTCCCCATTACTGTGTATTTCATTTTGTAACTAATGTTCAAAACAACATCCAAAAGGGCCCAAATTTGGGTAAGATCCCAGTAATGACAGAACGTTTTCAAAAGAGAATTAGACTTTTTCTATGTTAGGGATTATGGTATTAAGAGAGAAAGAACTCACAAATATCACTCAGAATACTTCCATGAGATTCCCACTGCAATGGTTCTTCTCTTGCTTAAGCAGAGCTGCAGCCTAGCCATGTACTTTTCTCTTGCATGTTGGAAATACTTGTGTAAATATTCCTTTTAATCTTAGTGATCTTGCCAGTAGGCACAAAAGATACTGGTAAGATGTTCATTTTATTCTAGTAGTGGTGAAATGCTGTATAAAGGGGCATGTTTTTCCCACCTGGCAGTCCTTAGCAAACAGAGGAGTGCCCTGATTCAGGCCTGCCTGGTTCAGTGTTTGGGACATGCTGTTCTTAGCTTGGATGCAAAGTTTTTCTGTTGCAGCTATTCCATTTACAATTTTATTGCTGCCAACACTTGGCACATTTGCATCTAGATGTGCAGTAACATATCTGAGTTCCAGAACCCTCACATGCAGTTAAATTGCTGTTATTAGTTACTACTACAGCCCCTCTTCTAAACTGGGTCACGTCCTTTTTTTCCCCACTAACTGCTTTCAGATGTTTTTGAATTTTCATCTTTTTGCATGAGAAGTGGCTTAGATAAGAGGTTTGACATCAAGGAATTGTTTTACAATCATAGGTACAGCTACTGTTTCCTTTTAACATGCTTTATAAAGGAAAGAAATCATCAAAGTCAATAGAAAAGGGACTGCATACCTGACATTAAAATTCCATGCTCCATTTTTTTTTGATGGTATCAAAAACATCATGTGTAGCTTCATAATTAAAAGCAGTAGAAAATGGCAAGGAAAAAGATATTTCTAAAATATTGCAATGAAATGATCAGCAGTATATCTTCCCATGATGTTTCAGTTTCATTTTAAATAAAATCAGGATTAGTGATGGTAAAGCTTCTGTGATTCAGATTTTCAAACCTTTCTCCAATCTGTGTCTACTGTAACTAATATTAGCATATTCACAGTTCGTTCCTGAAGTACCTTGGAATGCTTTATAACTGTATTTCAGATAGAAAAACTGATCCAAATCTTGTGTGTGGTTAAACACTAAGATGAAATGGAAAATCAAAATATAATCTGTTCACTTCTGTAGTCCTCTGATACTACAAGTGTGAAAGAATTCCTCACAGCAGGATGTTTGGCTTGGCCTGAAAAGGCAGAAGGCACTTAAAGAACTAGAATCTGTGTTTTGGTGTTTCTTACCCTCCCTCCATCTTCAGAGGGTGCCTTCCAGGGCAGCTGTGCTTTGTGCTGGTCCCCAGGAGCCTGGGCACTTCAGGGGTTAGGGTACCATTCACTCAAATGCTTGTCTGATGGTAAAAACCAAAAGGGTGATGATCCTGCAATGCACTCACATGAATTTAAGGGAATAATTGCTATTCCTTTACCTTTGGTAAGAATGAATTGATTACAAAATGCTGCCCAGATAGTTAAAGTTTCTGTTGAGAACATCCTTGTCGAAGTGGTGGCATGTGAACAGCATGGCTGCCTGAGTGGCTCACCCTCCCCTGATTCTGTTGCTAAGGATATTTCTCCCTAAGCATCACAACTTTCCATTCCTGCCTTTAGTCTCTCTCTGCCCAAGCCAGCACTGTCATTTCTGCTCCATCTCTACAGCCACACACAGAGTGTTGGCACAACTGCCCAGACTCGTCTGCAGGAGCATCCCCATCACCCTGAGCCCCTGCTGCTGCTCCTCCAGCCACCACAGCACCAGGCAGCTGTTAGATGTGCTCAGACCAAGCCATCGGGTGCTTTTGGTGCCTCTGGTGTCCTGCTGGCCATTGTTTGTTAGGGGTTTTCAGTGTCTGTGTTAGCTTGGCACATCAATTCTCTCCTGCTGTGCAGCTGCTTAGCACAGCTGGACAAAACCTGGCCTCTGCAAGTGTTGAAACAGCCAAAAAAGTAAATGTAAAATCAATAGCTATATAAATAGTTATTTACAGATTAATTATTATAGGTAAAATAGTTAACTAGAGGGGTTAAACCAGACTCTTACTACACTGCCTAGTGGTGGTAGAAATTCTGTGGCTTTAATCACATAAAATCAGCTCAGAGGCAAAACACAACAGCTCCTCATCTGAGTGGTGATAAGAAGAATCAGGGAGATGAGGTGGCTTGGCAGTGAGGGGAGATAAATGTGAGGGCAGAAGAACAGTTCTGGCAAAATAGTACCTAAAACAAAGTTCATGTGAGGCTCTGGGGGTTTTGCTGGGAGTTTTATTTAAGTGGTTCGTGTAGAAAAGGATAAAGGTTCTAACTCCTGAACTTGTTAAAATAAAACAACAATTCAGTCATAGATTTAGAAGATCTATTTCCTGCTGTGCCCCTGTTCTGCATGGAAAAGATGGTTGTTGTAGTTCAGCAAGTACATGTCCCAGGCCTGACTGCCTTCCCTTCCTGATTCTGGGATCTGCCTGAGCCTGGGTGTTTGTTGTTGTTTAAGATTTGCTGTTTAACCAGGCCTGTAATCTTGAAGGCAGGCTGATGACAGCATGTCACTTGCATTAAAACTGCTCCTGAGTGATAGTTTAGAAGATTCTTTTATGAGAATGAATACCACATTATTAGAGACTTTATTATATAATAAATAAGTGCCATCAATCAATGAAGTGATATTTTAAGTGCAGATTTACCTTGAAAATTGCTTGTGACTGTGGGGATAATGGGCAGTTCTGTTCCCTTGTTCAATAGCTTCTGGCTCATATAATTCTCAATTTATAAGCAGTTAAACCCCAAAGCTCATCCAGTGATGTGAAAGTCAATAGAAACCAGTTAGATTTTGAGGAATTCAAGTTGAGGACCAGGGTCAGAAGAAATCACGAGAAAAGAAATGCAGGTGAGAAGGGACGCTCATTTATATAATGTCATATTCTTGCAAGAGATTGCAGAACTGCCACCAGTGACTACAGCCCTGCTGAATTACTATGAATTATTGCATCCCCACTGAAGGCAGTGGGAGGGAGTCCTGCCAACACATAAAGCTGTGCCAGCTCACACTGTACAAGACTCTGACCTGAAAGCATAAAGTCTTCTAAGCACCATGTCTGAATTACTGGGAGCAGTTACAAAAACTCTCAGAAACTTCTAAAAACTCTTTGTATAGTTCATGAATGCTTCTTTTAAAGTGTTTATCATATAAATTTTTATAAAAGCTATGTTTTCTTTGGTCACATCTCTTAGCATGGTGATTGTTCATACACAGGTATTTTTCATACATTTCAGAAAATGTCTTCTGTTATTTAGAAGTTTGTTAAGTGTATGTGTAGAAACATGAGCATTGCAAACTGAGACTGTGCAAAAAATAGTTTAACAGAAGGCCTCTCATACAACAGCTGCTGATTGTCAGGGCATAAGGAAGAAAACAACAAAGCCTGCAGATGGATCAATGACTGGCCCTTCAGAGTTGAAAAATCACCCCCCTGAAGTTTAAGTGTCTACAATAAAAACAATAAACAATAGAATCGTTTCAGGCAGCCTTTTTTAGGCAGTGAAAGGGAGCAGAGCAGCTGTTTAGCAGCTCTCAGTGACATGAACGCTCAGGGCTGGTGTTCAGCTTTGCCCTGGAGGCAATGTCAGACAGCAGGGTGCAGGTCTGACAGCACCTCTGCTTCCTAACACTGAGCTGAGCTGGGCACTGCCTGCCTGGGGAGGATCCTTTCACCTGTGCAGACACACAGAGGGCTGCACAGCACCTGAGCTGTGCCAAACACCCAATTCTACCCTGCTGCAGGTGCTCTGCAGGGGGCAGTGCCATCTGAGCAGAGCAGGTGCTGCTGTGGCAGCCTTGGGCTTGCAGCTGGATGATCCCAGCAGCCTTTTCCAGCCTCGGTTACAGAGTGCTGGAGTTTTTCAGTGCTGCTGAAGAGCAGTGGTGTTGAATGTTTAGCTTGTGGATGTGGATGTGAGGGATTTGCACAGCCCTGTCTCTGTCCAGCCCCAGTGGTTCTGTCACTGTTCTCATGCAGAGGCAGTCTGGCTCCCAGGGGCTGTGCTCCTCTTTCTCCAGGGTGCCTCTGACAGCTCTGCCTGCTCTGCCTGTCCTTTGCCTTTGCCATGAGCTCCTCTGGGATGGTCTAAGCACTGGGCTGAACTCTAACTTGCATGTACATGCTTGGTTTCTGGGAGCAAGGATACTTTTCCACAATAAATAGCTGGTTGGTTTGGGTTTTTTTTTGTTTTTGTTGGGTTTTTTGTTTGGTTGATTGTTGGTTTTTTTGTTCGTTGGTTTTGGTGTGTTTTTGTTTGTTTGTGTTTGATGGGGGTTTTTGTTTGGTTTTTTGTTTGTTTGGTTTGGGTTTTAGGGTGTTTGTTTGTTTCCCAGTTTAGTTTGGTCAGTTCAGTAGATGCCCAAGTAACAGAAGGTAATGTAGAAAGTCAGTGAAACTGCCTTGCAAGCATGGTTATCAGCATTAATAAATTATATTTTTTATTTTGAACATATTCTGTAAATTGCTGTGGCAATTAATGTCTTACATAAGACATTCCTGCTGAGTAGTTTATTAAAGCTATTTATATTTCTGCTAATTTCTTTCAGTGCATAAATCCTGATTTTGATCATAGTAAAGTTAATAGGAATTGTGACCTAATTTGCAAAGGAAGCAAAATCTGGTGCTAGTTTGCTGCAGTCGTTTTCCAAGTCAAGTTTTTCTATACCTATGAATTCAGAGCTGCAGAATCTTTAGAATATATGACAGGTACTTCAGGGAGCTCCAGAGATGCTTTAAAGGCTTCCAAAACCAGCCAGACCTTCTTGGCCTAGCACAGGCAGTGCAAAGCTTTCTTCCTGGGGATGTGTTGTGGATGAAGACATTTCACATTGTATCATATTTTCATTTTTTCATCTTTTTCCTGAGGTTTCATTCTGGCCGAATTTCTCATTATTTCCTTCAGTGCAAAGTTGCAGAGGGAGAATCTGTTAATCTGATTTCTGGGTTTGGAGCAGTTTTATACTGAGCCTTTTGCCATGAGTGAATTATTTCTGTACTTGCTGTGGCAGTGTTAAGTTTGCAGTTGGACTCAAAAGCCTTTTCCAGCCTAAATAAGAGAGTTTTTCATTGCAGGTGAAGAGCAGTGCTGTTGAATTTTTAGCTTGTGAGTGTGGATCTGATGGGTCTGAGGGATTTGCACACTCTATTTTGCAACTGAATAGGAGTCTTTATAATAATAGGACAGAGACCAACCTGTCTCTTCATTTCATGGAAGTATCAGACATAACGAATGTCATTCTCTGTTCAGGGGGTAAAAGGCACTGGAATTCAAAAGAATCAGCACAAGAGGTGCTTCTTCAGGTTTCAGACCTGGGATGGGTCTTTTGTATGTTACACTTCACTGGTTGAATACAAAAGCATAGAAAAAAAGCTGTAGAACTGCATTATTCTGGATCAGAGGGAATATCTTTTACATCCCTCAATTTGGAAATAATGGAATGGATATTTCTGCTTATTTATTTTTGTGTTTGAAACCATGTAGTGTGAAAACATTGCATGTGCCTGTGGGAATTGAGAGAACTGATCACTTGGAATTGAAACTCCAACTGTGGTGAAATGAGAGAGTTGAAAAATAATCTTTTTTTTCCTAAGAGTAACATTGATTTTCTCATTTGGAAGCATATAGGATTTTTGTAGTCTTGGAGAAATGGTTTTGTTTTGAAGAAATTTTATCTTTGTTTCAATAGAATGGTCTAGGATGAAAAAGAACTTTAAAATGTCTTATATGCTCCTCAAATCTGTATTCTTCCCTAGTGTACAGGATCACTACTGAAGGTGAGCATGAATAATGAAAAAGGAAAATACTGCTGTATTTTTTTTTTTAATGTAAGCTGAAATTAGTGATCTGGCTAAAGCAGTAATCCTGACATTCAAATTTCAGGACCTGAGCTGAAGTTAAAAAGCAAGAATTCGAAAAGTAGTTCAATTGTTTTAAGGGCTATGAGGAAGAGTATTAAGAACTTGAATTACTTCAAAACATAGAGCCAAGAAGGCTCTAAGAAAAAAAAAATAGCCAAGCATTTTTCTGGTTGAGAAATGACTGCTCCTTTAAGCAGGTAGATGCAGCAGGAGAGTCAAAGATAACTTGGCCAGTGCCACAGAAGACACATGTTTGAAAAAGCAAATAAAACCCCTAACCACAAAATGTAACAGGAATAAAAGCAGTTGTCTGTAATATGCTGTATCTGTTCACTCATCCATTCTTCTAAATAAAGGGGAAATGCTCATCTCAGAGAATGGATAAGAGCTCTTTTATGATAGCAGAACTATTTAATATTTTACAGTAGAGGTACTGGTGCAATTTTCCATATATTAGAAGATGTGCTGAAAAGATAGAGAAGCATAAGTTAACCTTTAATGGGAGGAAAGATTGCAAATGCTGATCAGAAGCAATGTCAGAAGGGTACTGAGAAAATGTTATCAAAGACTTCCTCAGCTTTTGCCTAGCAAAGCAGGATTTCCATGGAGATAATAGAAACTTTAACTGGCAAAAAATCTGATGTAATTTACCTAGCCTTGATAAACTCAGCTTTCACCACATTACTGCAGAAAAGAATGATGCATGGTGTCAGCAAAAAATCATAGTGAGGGAGCTGGAGGAGTGCTCAGAGCAGCAGCCTGAGGCCACAGAGGATGCTCCTGTGGAGACACGGTGGGGTTAATCAATTAATCAATTGTTAATTGTTACTCTGTTCCCCTCTGCTGGACCACACTGCTGGCTTACACTGGGGCTTTCTCACTCTGTGGTTTCTTTGGGAGGGTTTTACCTGTTGCTTTAAAGAAAAACTGCTTAGTTGATGATGCTGTACATCACAGAAGGTTCCTCACAGGTTTTGTTTTAATAATTTATGAAGTATTTTCACTTTGTGTTTTGTGTGTCGTGTTATCATTACCTTGCCTGTTTTCTGTATTGCTTTAGGTGTTGCATTTGCCTCTCAGCCTTTGGGTTATTCTCTTCATCTTGAATTCTGTTGCCTTTCTGTATGACTAAATCCATCTTTATCATCTTTTCTGGTTATCTTATCCACACTTGATATGTCTCTTATTGCTATGGAAGAAGAGAAGCATATATCTGCTGTCTTTATAGTTTGACCAGAAACAATTTATTCAGCATTTTGTTAAATAGATGAGGCTGGTGCAGGAAGAAGGCAGGTGGAATATCAAACTAATTGATTTCCAGGCTATGTAATGCCCTCTTTTGATTATTTGAATCTTATAAAATAAAAAAAAAATAACCACAATTATTACTGAGCTTTTCATGGTCACTGTGAGAGTCTTTCTTCCCTGGTTTACATTTCTCAGGCAATTTGCCCAGAATATCTGTAATAAAAAAATCCTGCACTGAAAATGTAATTGAAACAAACTGTTGAGAGCAACTGCAGTGCCCAAGAATTTAAAATTATCAGAGCATTTCAAGCTCTCATGTACTGTTTTAATTTAGAAGAGACTAGAGTTATTATCCTGAATATTATAGAACAGTTCAGAACTGTTCTCATCTAGGAAATAAAAATTCATGTACATTTCCAGGCTTTTTCTTTTTTTTCCTTGTGCTCTGCTGTAATAAGTGATTTTTTTGTAAGGCTAGTTTTGGTCAAATTGATTTCATCAGGCTAAAATATCAAAACATTTGAAAATGTGGAAGAGAAATATTACTGGACTTCTAGATGAAAAGCTTGGCACTAGATTTTGGGTTTGGATTCAGAGCTGTGGACTGGTGCTGAGGGGCTTTGGAGCCCACAGCCCCAAAATGCTGAGGGTGTGGTGGTTTGGGGGCTGCTGCTGCTTTCTGCAGTGCTTTGTCCTCTTGGGGCCCAAAGCTCTGATCTGTGAGCTTTGGTCCTCTGGGTGCTCTTAGGCACCCAACTTGTCAGGTTTTCTTTCATGAGCCAAGCAGCTAATAGTTATTATAAAGTTGTTTATTGTAGACACACATCGGTCTCAATGGCAAAAGCACATGGAAAAAGCAATGGCAAAACTACCCCAGCTCTCCCCAGTGCATGTTCTTTTATAGAAACTTCCCAACAAGCTAAGGCACAAACCTGGACCATCACTTCTTAACCTATGAGAATTCTGGTTTATTAGCATGCCAGACTGTGTATAAACTACACATATGGTCTGTCTTGTTGTATCTGAAAAATGTAAGCAATATTCTTACTATAGCTTTATTATGGCTAAGACTAAGTTCTTGGAGCCTCCATGGAAACACCAGTATGTAGGACTGTGTTTTTCAACCTTCACTAGAACACGTACTGCTTCTCTGGCATCTAAGACCTTTTACCTACTAAAAGCACTTAGAGCTTATTCCATTTACTTACTTGCTTGCTCACTCATGCTAAAACCTAAACGTTCACCTCTGCCTTCTGTGTGAGTGACTTAACATACTTCAGTCCATCCAAAGGCTTTAATTCAATCCCTGCACTCTGATCTGTCTCTGAAAGATTCAGAGAGACTCCTGACTTACTGACTCCAACACTCAGCAGCCACTTTGCCAACGAGCTCTTCTGGGTGAGATGAGGTAGTACAGCCACAAAAGAGGGCAGGGCTTTCCTTTGCTAATTTGGAAATGGTTTTGTTTCACACCCCTGGAGGAACAGAGCAGCTGTGTTGGGTACCTGCAGTCTAGTCTCATAATCTAATACTGTGGGAGCATTTCACATGTTGTCAGTGCATTAATTTGAAATAGATCAGAGTTGGATATAATGGAGCTATTACTAGAGTTATCCATATTTTAAAGATGTCTCTTCTCATTGCAAATTGGCACTTCAATCAGCAGTTTTTAAAACCAATTGTCACTTACAATCTAAACTCAGCATAAAACTAACAGTTATTGGAGCACACTTGGAGATGGATGATGTAGTAATTGTGGGATGGTTGTCAATTTAAACATTCTTTTGATTAATATTACACTGTCTCTCGTTACTTCATCAGACACAGAAGTTCTGAAGGTCAGATTTTTGTTTCTCAAATTCTTAACGGTATGTTATTAAGTATTAGAGAAGGTAGTTAATACAGTAGATGGAAAATTCACTTTACAGTTACTTTAGTTTTATTGATAATTTTATTATGTCATTCCATTAATTGAAGTCATCCACTGGCTCATTTAGAATTCATGGATCGAGTTCAGTCCCCATGAAAGCAGATTGAACTCCCTCTGTAATTACACGAGCCATATTGCCTTCATTCAGATTCTGATCAGCAATTCAGCTGCAGCTTAGGTTCTCCCTGGTATTGTTGAGCACGTACAGAGTGTGCTTATTTGCAGAAATGTTTATGGAATGATTGTCTCCACAGTGTGTTTCTGTGAACAGGGGAAATTTTTTTGTCCTGCTCATTAACCATCATTTGTCCAATTGGGAAGCACAGACAATGTCAGAAATTATTTGGTCACATAAAATGTTGATTGACTATTTATGAGTAACTCTGAAAAAAACACCTGCATTGATTTGGAAGCCAAGGAAAGAGCTATGTTTGTGAGATAATTTATTTGAAATCAGCAATCAGACTAGCTCTTAGCAAGAGTTGAGTTCAGTCTAAACCTGAGTATATTTACAAAGTAGATTTATTTATCCCAAAGAAAATATGGGATTCTAGAGATTTTAATCTAGGGTGGTTTCAAGAGCCAATGGCTAGAAATTCAAGCCAGTTGGATGCCCATTAGGAATAAGATGCATGTTCCTATCAGAGCAGGCCAGTGGTCATCACAGGAAGGAATTGTAGAGATCATCAAAGCTGACACCACTCTGGAAACTGCAATTTCATACAGCACAAATCATTGCATTTGGAGGCAAGCAGGTGGAAATGTGGAATCTGTGACATCTGGGGGAGCAGAGTGAAAAAACTGGTGATCCTCTTTGGCTCATGAGTCTATGACATGTCAGCCAAGTGGCAGTCACAGCTAGGACTTCTTGGAATTCCAGTTCAGTTGAGGAAGTTCAGAAATAACACTTGATTGTTATAGTGGATGAATAATGGTTTGCTTTAAAGAATTTTTTGGGGGGAGTGGTTAATGTATTTTTATATAGCTTTTAAATTTTTTTTTAAATTTGCTGAATTACATTTCCATTTTTAGACATTTTTTTTGGTTGTTTTTGTTTTTTTTATTTTATTTCCCCTAAAGTGTGATTGCACAAATTATACAGGGATAGTCTCTGTGCTCTGCTATGCCAAGCCTGTCTGCTCAGCTGGCTCTCCATAAAGCCTTAGAGCAATCAAGTGGAAAACCTGAAGAATGCATTTAAGTCATTCTGATGTTCCTACAGAATTAACTTTGGGGGTTTTTGGCAGGGAACTGCACTGATTGTGGACATTGGAGCTCTGTTGCTCTTGCTGTGTTAAAGATGCACTGATTTGTTCAGCATGCATATTCCATTTCAGCAGTTATTTTTGGTGCTTTTAAGCTTTCAAATTAGCCTTAAAACTGTGATGTCTGCATTGACTGACTCACAAATGGCAGTTTGGGAAGGTAAAAATAGCAACACAGCTCATGAACTCACTAGTTTTGCTAAAATAACATGAAGTTTAAATAAAAATTTTAAACAAAGGATAAAACTGAGGTTACTGCATTAAACCTGGAATTTTTTAGATCATGCTGCTTTGCCTTTGGGATGGAGGTCTCTCACCAAAAGGACAGGGACAGGACTCGGTTTGGCAGAAGTAGATCATGTTAAATCAGAGCTGTAAATTTTATGTTGGGTTGGGGGTTTAATTTGATCTACTTTATATTAGCACCGAATCAAATCCTTATTTTTTTTACTTGTCCTTAAACGTGCTATTGTGAGGAAATCTTCAATTGTCCAAATAAGAATTATCAAATACCATTGCATTAGTGGGACACAGTGTGCTAAAAAGGTTTCCTTTGTTAAATGGTGCCTGCACGGTATTTTCATTATATGGGGCATATTTTGGGTACCAGCTGACCTCAGGCTTGTGTGCTGTCAGCACTGCTGGCTCAAATTATGGCAATGACTGACTAATCCCAATTTAATTTATTTGTGCCTGATGCAGCCACAACACAAATTCCTTTCCCCTACTGCATTGATTTAAACATCTCATCAAGTTTAACCTCTTTCTTGTTAGCAGCTATGAGTTTGGGGTGGTTTAAGCATTTCTGGAGCAGGTTGTTTTTTTTCCCCAGATGGCATTTTGAAGTTCAATATGATAAGTAGCAGGAGTAGCTGTGAGTGTTTGGTGAAGCTAACCTGAGAGTCTTGGGACCTTCCTGAGCACTCGGGGCACATTTGAATGTGAGCTGTCAGGTGAGCTGCAGTCACTGTGCCGGACGTGTGACAGGCATGGTGAGCACTCTGAGGTTCCCAACTCCCCACCTCCAGCAGGAGCAGCACTGGAGGATTAGGGATTCACTGCAGGCTGCAGAGCACCCATTTCTGGGTGCACTCTACTGCAGACTCTACTCACTGCACAGAAATCTGAAGGAATTCTGTAATTTGATCAGTATTCCCGGAGATAGCACTGTTGTTAAGGTTACTAAGAAGAAATAGCAAACACCTACAAACACTGTGTCGGGTTTGATGTTTACTTCTTCTCCTTTGGCACTGTTTAGACTTCTAAACATCAATACTGATGAACTTTTTTGTTAACTAAACATTTATCTCTTAGGACTCTTCTCGTCCCTTCAACTTCGTTGTTCTCCAGCAATTTTCAGCCTTGTTCTTGTGGGAAACTATTTCCCACAGTCACAGAATTTTGGAGGTGGGAAGGCACCTCTGCAGATCATCAACCCCCCCTGCTTCAGCAGAGCCAGCTAGAGCAAGGAAAAGATCTCATGATACTTTATTTTCCTATTCTGTCCAGAAAAGCAGATGAAGCCCACTTAATCTTGGGCAAGAGAAGAGTCCCCTGTGTGGGAAAATAGGTGGCACTGAAATAATTCCAACTCTTCCCAAATTTGCCAACTGTTGTCTGGACAAGGGTAAAGAAAATTTCCATGACCTCAGACCCATTGCTTCCCCAAAAGGCTAAAAGCTCTCCAAGACTTGAGATAGATATAAAAAAAACCTCTCATATTTCTGACACCTCTTCTTTAAAGGATCAAACCAAGCATTGAAGATATAAGGTAAGTATAACTAAATAGAGTAACCCATGAAAATGTTCCTTCTTCAGTAGGAACCAGTGGCAGCAGTGAGTCAATGGTGTAAATTACAGTGGGGATGGAGCCCCCAGCTGATGGTGAAGGATAAACTCTGGGTGCTTCAGGAGAGCAGGACAGTGACTCTAAAACTCCAATTTCAACTTGGCTCACCCAAGGATTTCAGTCAGCACCTAATGAAATACTCTCTGGGTAACAGCCATGAAATGGCTTTAATTAAATAATAATTAAACCAAGCTTTAAATCCAAAGCAGCTTTGAACAAGTCAGATACTGTGTGCAACAGGACAGTAAATCTGGTGCCCCATGTGGCACAGAGAATATAAAGTTACTTTTATTTAGAGAGTGCTCAGCACCGTAGCAGGATCAGGTACATCAGTGTGGTTCAGCATCTCAGATGAGGATGCAGCCTGTCACCTCAGCCTCCCATTCATCTCCCAAATTGTTCTATGACTGTTACAGGAACAAAATTTTCCTTTTAGGGCTGATGCAACTCCATTGGTGAGGGAAGGGCTCTGTTGGCTGGAAGCACAGAGAGATTTCATACTGAAGGATCAGGACTGTGGGCAGTGGGATTTTAACTGTTCACTGTCTTCCTGCAGTGGATCTGGCAGGTGCAAGGCACACAGTGAATTGTGCTGGAGACTGACACATGGCTGAGCTGGGCTTCTGCCTGGGAGGCTGACAGCAGTGGGCTGGGGAAGGAGCACGCTGAAGGAGTCCCTGGTACCTGCCTGTAGTTGTGTCCTCCAGGTGTGCACCAAGGGAAGATCTGGACCAGCAGTTTATTGACTGAAAATCTCATGCGTTGCTTCAGTCTGGTTTAGTCTGGGGGGAAAGCTGGGTACAGTTTGTGGCTTTGGGTCAAACTTAGCTCTGCTCTTTTGGGGTTTGGCCACGCTGAATTCATGTCCCAGGTCACGACAGCCCAGCTGGGACAGGGACGGGGTGTGAACTTTGCTGAGCTCCTGCACAGGCTGGCTGGAGCTGGCCAGGAGCTGGGAGGGTCACTGCCCTCCCTCCATGCGGATTGGGGTGGACATGTGGGGCAGGATGCAGTGGTGGTGTCTCCCCTTGACATTCCCTCTGTGTCCCCTGGGGAGGAGGGGAGAATTCCACTCCACTAATTATTAATTAATTCCCAAACCACAGTTCTCCAGTGCAAGACTCCGAGGGAACATCCAGCCCTAGAGGGCCTGTGTAGGGCCATAGATTTGTGCTTCAGGGACAATCTGCACAAAATAATACAATCACTAAACAGTTTATTGTGCAATAGACAAGTGTAATAATCCTTACTGGTGTTTCTATTCAAATGCAAATTAAGAAGCTAACAGTAGTTGTTGTTGGTTTAGAACAATCAAAAGGATATTGTAAAATTAATTTCCTTAAAAGAGTCCTGAAAGAACTATTATTTATATTGTGAATATTCAGTGACTTTTAATTATGAGTGACTGGTGTGCCTAGTTTTTGTATTAATTCTAAACAGCAAGACAGCAGGCTTTTCTTTTCTTTAAGTCTGTGTCCTGCAGATATTGTTATGGGATAATCTACTTCAGATATTAAAATAAAGCCTCCTAAGACAGGCAGAAAATGCAGGGAAAAATCTGACATAATCTGTCTTTGGTGCTGAAGGCGGCTCAGTGTCACAGCCCAGTGGTACCTCAGCAGCCTGGAGCTTAGCAGAGATATTTTAGCTATTCAGGGTTGTACTTGAAGGTCATTTAAACAGCCTGAGTTTAGAGTTGTTGGTTTTATTTTACTGCCTCATCCATCTGATAAGCTGCTACTCAGAAATCTGAGCCTCTTCTCCTTGGCCTGGGAAGGCCTGAGTTTATATCAAGCCTCCACTGTATGATTGAACGGCCCAGAAATGAAATTAAATGAAATGAATGAAAATGGGGGGAGATATCATACCATTTGCATGATTAAGCAACATGCCTTTGCATATCACAGTATTTGCAGTTTCCCTTCTTGCCAAGGTTTACAGCCTGATCTGTGCAAGGGGCACAACCCAGAGCTGGCAGCCTCTGTAACTGTGGGAGAAGTGAAGCTCACTCAGCCAAGCATGTTGAGGCTTCTTCACAGCTAGGGCAGTTGAATTAATGTCCTCCTTGACATCAAAGCAATGTTCTGCTTTTTGAACTGCTTTGTTTGTTTATTTGTTCCTACAAGTTATTTTTAAGTCTTAAATACTCATGGTAAATCCTTGGTGTGTGGTTGTTTCTAATGGCATTCTTCTTTTCCATCTTTCTGTTAAAAATGCCATTGGCACAAAAAGCACATTTAGTGATAGAAATGTATTAGGTGATGCTTTTCTTTGCCCTTCTTTTGGGGGCCAGAAGAGCAAAAGAAAAGAGGAATCTCTGGGATATGAGCACAGTATTCCAGCCTGAGACACATCTCAATCTGACTTGCAGAGCTTTGTGAACTTTGCAATTTATTCATGAACACAGGCAGGATCGAAGCTCCAGCTTCTGCATGAGGTCATAGTGTGCAGGATCTTCATTTAAATTCTAGATATGACTTCTTTCTCTGAGTGTCATTTGCTGTCACCCTGAAAGCAGTGGAGCCACTCCTTCAAGACATTTGGTGGGCAGGGAAGGTGCCTGTTCTATTAAGGCACATATATTTCTCCACTTGCCTCGGAGAGTTTAAAAGTATTTCAGGGAAGAAATTTTCTTTTAGGATACAGTTGGGATGGATAAAACTTCATGAGCTCCTGTCAGTCTCTCCAGAGAGAGACCAACAGTAAAGATTGAAACAAATCAGTTGGAGTGATAGGCTTTATTACTTGAAAAACATTGTCTACAGCTAAGGCATAATATTTTTACTTTTTGAAGGCTACTGTGATTAAGGATTTGCTTGAATTTTAATGCTGTCCATTTAAAACATGAGACATTCTTTTCTTCAGTTTAATGGGCTCAGCTTGGTTTAAGAGGCAAAATACTCCTGAGTGTGCCCAGGTAACAGAGTAACTTTCCTTTGATCTCCATGGAAGGGAGACTGCAGCAAGCTGCACCTCTCACCCCTGCCCACTGAACAGCCATTGCACAGGCTGTTCACCCATCAGCACAAACCCAAAGGAAAATATAAATGGCCTTTGCTCTTCTATACAAGGAGAAAAGCTTAACTGTTGATGACAGAGATAATCAACAAAAAATGGTAAATGTGGTCTTTGCTTTGGTGGTTATCAATCAGGTCTGCAACATCAGAATTCAAGCTGTCTCATCCATTAATACTCTGTTGTGAAGTTGGCTGTTAAGTCACATAAGTCATTTAAAGAAAAGGACGTCACAGCACAGACATGAGATGTCTGAAATTTTATTTATATTATGACAAAGCAGGCAGCTAACACTGACAGAGATTTCATTTGTTATAGTTTATTTAGAATAATATTACTGAGCATGAAACTAGGCTACATATAGAATTTGCCTTGTCTGTCAATGTAGGCATGTATAACATGATAACCTGAGACAGATAGTGTCAGGTTTTACTCTGGAAAGGGACTAATTCTAACCTGGGAAAAGACTCCAAAAGTACCCACTGAGCAGCTCAAGTGGTGGAGCTTGACACCAGAACTGTTTGTCACTGGAACTGCAGCACTGAATGTTCTGTGCATGGAAATGCACGTGTCTAGGTTTGAAAGACAGGTGTCTGCTAAGAAAGGCAGGAGCCTCTCTTTAAAACAGAGAATGTAAACCCCCCTCCCTCCAAATTATTATAATTTTGAAATTAAGGGGCTCTCAGGCAAACATATGGGAAAAGGAATAACAGTTCTTTACTAGGAAAATTAAAATAGCAATCCAGTATTACAGAGAACAAACCCAAACCACTGCCAGAGTCACAATCCCAGCTGCCCCCGTCAGTCAGTCAGGGTTGGTGCAGTCCCATTCCATGGTGGCTGCATCCTCCTGCAGGGACAGATGTGGTTCTGCTGGAGCAGGGCTCCTGCACAAGGTGCACTTTTCCTCCAAAGCTCCAGGGATGATGTGGAAAGGCCTGATTTTCCTCTGGGATCCAGTGGGAGAAGGCTGCTCTGCTGTTCCAAATCTCACCTTTGATCTGGGTAGGAAATGCTTGGCTCCTGCCCTGGCTGGAGCATCTCCCCATGGGATGATGGAATTTGATCAGCCCTGCCCTGGGACTGCACGGCCATGAACAGGAGAGATCTCCTGGAGGGAGGATGGGCTGTGGGGAAGATAAAGAACACTGCAACAGCTGGGTGAACAGCTGGTGATAGAATCCACACCTCTGGTCACATCCTGCATTGCAACCTAAGACAGCACAGTGGACCTGCAAGTTATCAGCCTTTAAGCTGGTGTTCCCAGATGGCAATATCTCAGCTGTAAGACAATTCCTGGAGCCAGGTGAGAGACAAAACACTGAAGAAAATTATCTCAGTGCTGTGCATCTGTGCTGAGTTTCTCTCACATTGCTGTGTTGGAACAAAGTGGGATTCCATTTGTTTTGATGTATGAGGCTCTCTGCTGTACTGCAGAGGGTTTTGTCCCTCCTCACTGTTTTGGAGCACTGGTAGCGCTCCAGATCACTGCTGCTGCTCATCCCGTGGGTCTCCAGATGGGTTGTGTGTTCCTAATTCACAACTTTCATAATATCCACAATAAGGCTTTCACATATAATCATTTCAGAGAGGTGAGGAGGTCAAGTGGGAGGTTAAAACTGCTGCTGAAGGAAACACTACTATTAGAAGTAGGTGAAAACTTCAGAGCTTCCCTTTTTTCAGAGTGCTCTTGACACCCTGGGATGTTCTAAGTTATTATTTTAGTTTCAATTTGCATATGAATTTTGGCATTTCCATTGTAACTTAAGTCTCTAAGTGGGTTCTTTAGTTGCAGGTGGTTTGACATTTCAATTTGTCCTCTCAAAGATGCTTGCTGAAGGTCACTTTATAAACTTAACTCTGGCTGATGAACTCTTGTGGATGTATTTGTTCTTTGGAGTTTTTCTATGGGGAAAAATAAGTATGTCCTTGCTAGTAGCTGAAAAAAAAAAACAAAAGAGAGATTGTCACTAACCAGCTTAGGTTAAAATGTGTTGCCTCACTTCCATGTAGAAGTTTTAATGTCTTTATTTTATTGTCTTCAGCACCAAAAGTAACTACATTTTAGATAATTTTTTAATTGAATTTGCATGTGTTGGTGTCAATGTGGTACCTCTGGAAAACTGACATGGAATGCACACAGGATTCTAAGAATGGGTGAGGGTTGCTCAGCTGATCTTAGAAACTGATTTGTGATTCCTTCCAGTGAAGCCAGGAGAAAGAGAAGGCTTAGGTGTTAAGAAATACCTGTAGGGAGCTGGGATTCTTCCAGAGTTGTGCAGTAATTGCCTTCCTTTGCTCCTGTCACAAAATGATGAAAAATTACAGCACTTGTGGAACACAAGAGGAGTAAAAGGACCTCTATACCCACAGTCATTGCTCACTGCCATACAAAATTAAACATGACAGGGCTGATTAGAAAGCAAAACTAAATGAATCAACAAACTGGAAACCTCAAACAAACCATTATTTCAAAGCCTTTGAGATCCAGGTGTTTACTGTAGAGCATCTTAAGAGGATATGGGGCTTGGCTGCAATTTGCCTTAACTTATCCCTTGTAGACAAAACATTTCATCAAATTTAGTTTAGAAAATGTAATTGTGGTAGAAATAACACAATTTATTTCAGAAAACTCTCAGAAGGTTATACCATTCGAACCACTTTCTGAGGAGTGGTAAGCTACCTGATCCATTCCTGGTACTGCATCTTTTTTATTGTTATGCTTATTATTGCAGTTCCAATAATGAGCCAGATGTCTTTTATATTAAGTGCTCTACAACCTCAGAATAAAACCTATGCCCTTGACTTGAAGAGCCAAAGCCTACAAATATAGTATTAGAAACAAGAGATTCTGGGAGAGGGGAGAAGGGATTCTTGGAGGTACTGACAGAGCATTCTTGAGTTCAATGCTTTGGATTCATCAGCAAAATTGAAATGACTGATTTATTGTTTTCTTTTTGGACATTTGGGGAATTCTGTGGAACAGGCAGAGAACAGTGAAGGCTGGTAATTAGTTGCTAGTTATAAACTGGTGATACTTGCTTGGCTGATAAATAACAAGAGCAGGGTTCAGAAGGGAAGCAGTCGAAGCAGCATGGAAAACAGAACAAAATGCAGGATTTTGCCTTCCTGAAAGGCAGCCTGAAAACCAAGTTTTCAGGAGCATTCAGGAGGGATTTGAAGTGGGCATGAGTCTCGACATCAGTGAGGAAACCAGCAAGGGTCAACTTTAAGTGGAAAAGCTGCATTTTATTGCAGGAAAAATAGGCTGTGTGGCAAGACTTGATGACTTGGGAAGAGGTTCAAGGTGAAGATGTGCATTATGTAAACACAATTATCTGAACGTGACTGTGCCCATAATAATCTGGAGGTCTGGCTATGAAAAGGTAAAAAAAAATTCTGCTTTTAAAATGATAATGCTGAGTTACCAAATGCTTATACACAGATGGCAGTGAAGTAGCTCAGATTTTAATTTGTCTAGAAGTCAGCTCTGCTTTAAAGGATGGACCAGTGCACCAGCATATGGAAACCAAGGCTGTTTGTTTCCTGGTGAATATGTGTTGAAGGAAAGGAAATCAGGGTAAAGAAAGACATGGGGTTCTTTAGGAATCCACAAAGAAAACTGAAGAGTAAAGAGAGATTGGTGGGAAAGGATGAAGGAAACTGCAGATAGGTCCAAGTCACAGGAGCCATGTTTTTAAAATAAACAGGACACTGATGCCAGAATGGTTCTGGATTTTTTACTGCCTCTTTTCTTTTTTTTTGTTCTTTTTTTAAAATTTTTTTTTCTTGTGGAAGAGATGTAGAGTTCTTGTGCAGAGAAAAGAGCAAAACTCAGAGAAGCATTAGGAAGCAAATCAAGTACAATTTTAATTTATCCAGGTCCTGTTAATTCTGTACTTACCAGAATTAGGAGAACCATGGCAGTAAATACTGAGAGCATACATAAACCCCATGATTGACAGCTTTATTCAATTTAAAAAGTGGAGCTTAAGTAATAGGATTTTTGTTTGCTTGTTTTAAATAAAACCAAAGCAGAATACCACAGTAGGCAACACCAGAATTAGGTATTCCACTGCAATATGAGTTCATGAATTTAAATTAAAAAGGAAAGGTCTGGCATTTAGTACCTGTCTGTTTTCTATTAGAATGTTAACATTTTTGTGTCTTTAAGCATGTATTTATAGCACCACACTGTATTATTTAAAACTCCTGAGCACCTTGGTTTTATTACTATCAAATATTGTTGCTCAGAGTTCAGGTCTTAATTAGTGCATGGACATGAAGAAGAGCAAGTAGGTCAGATAATCAGTATGCTGGTGCCTTAATTCAGTAGATACAAATCTTAACACTGAGGTGAAATAGTGACTCTTTCTTACACTTTGATACAATTAATTTTAATACATTTAAAAATCTGAGTTAAGGTGTTGCTACACTTGGTATACCCGAGCTGTTTGTCAGCCCTTCACTAAGCCAAGATTCATAGTTATCTCATCGTGGATAAATATCATCATAATGGTTTTAAAGTTGAATCAGCAGGCTGCAAACTGCCTCCAAAAATAGCATGAATCTTCTGAGGGTTCACCTGTGGCTTAGGGGTAACTTTCTGTAATTCTCAGCCCATGTTCTCATGTATTTCCTTCCTCAGCAGTGTTTTAGGGCAGCACAAGACACAGAGATCCTGCTGCTACAGGGCAGCACAGCCTCTCTCCTCTGCCTGTTCCTGCATGAATAGTAAATGGGAAAACACTTGATTTTTATCTCAGTGATGTATGTGTTTGTGTTGCTCAGAATGAATTTGGATCCTGTTGGGCATTTTCTTAGCAGGGTTGGAAAGCTCTTTTCTTTCAGATGTGTTCATGTAGCAAGAAATGCCAGAACAGGAATCAGGAACAATACAAACAGCCAAGCAAAGGCAATGGGAGCTAAATCTGGATTTACTGGAATCCACCAGGTTGCTCTTTAGCTGGAGTTACAGTCAAGGATGAATCTGCTATGAGACTTTGGACCTAGTATGTTAATATATTACTCCTGACAATAAATGACTTCATGGATTCATTTGGAGAAAAATATCGTTCAAAGATGGAATAAAGCAGTGGTGAAGCAGGCTTCTTATCCCTCATAGTTATTATGCCAAAGGCAAGGTAGCAAATAAATACTGCTGGTGGTGAGCATTAAGTTTGCTCATTAGAAATGCAGAGTCGTGTACCAGTCTCCAGCGTGATTTCATCTGGGAACATTGCCATAAGGATTACAAATGGCTTTCAGCCTGAAAATTGGTATGTATTGCTCTAAACTTACAGTGGGGAGTTGGCAATTTATCCTTCAGATAATCATCTCGTGTTAAGTTGAACATCTCAGAGTAACTTTCTGCTACATGATAAACCGGCTCCTATGAATAATTTACTGCAACTGGCAACCCACTTCAGCTCTGAAGTCTTTATGAAGTCTGGTGACTTTTCAAAGTTTCATAACAAACTTGGAGCCAAAAATCCCATTGCACTCTAAGTCAGTGGAATTTCAGTGTTAATTGCAATGGGAATCACAATTTGACCTCTTAGGGCAAACTTCTCAAGGACAGAAGTTCTACATGACATCATTGAAAAGGCCAAAGCTGTGCATTTGTGTCCAAGTAAGCAGAGCTCATTTATCCTCCCCTGTACTCTACAGCATCATGGGGAATTGTGCCGATTTTATCTTGTGTAGGTGTTTGAAATATTTTCACTGGGCAAAAAAATGTTGGTTGAATTACCTGGGGTTTCATTTCTCCCATAGCAGATTTAGCTGTGTTCACAGGAGATGTGGGTGTTGCACCAAAATGATCCTTCCAGCCCTACAGGAAACCTGCCATGGCAATCAGGTTGGTGATTCAGAGAGAGCAGCAGCACCTTCCAGTTTGCCAGGCCCTGAGTGAGTGGCTGATCTGTACCAGTGAGGTTTGTCCCAGCTGAAGTATGAGAGGGAATTCTGTGGATCATGCTTAGCATCATCCCACTGTGTAAAACAGAAGCAACCAAAGCTTGTCAGAGGTGTTTAACATCAGCAAAGGAGTATTCTGCATGCATGTGCTAGGTTCCATACACATCATCTGAGCTCTAACCCTCTGTACATCACTAACTCTTGTTTTCCCACTTGGAGCATTCTTGCTCAGCTCTGCTTTGTGCTGGGCTCCCTCCCTGCCCCTGGCACGTGTGTATGCTGGGCAGGGATGCACAGCATCCTCTCCAGGGAGCACTGGCTGAGCAGGGGATGAGCTCTTTGGCAGTGAGAGGGCTGTGCAAGCGCTGTTTCAAGATTACAGCTGAAAGCTGAATTTGTCTCGGAGGAGATGGGTGGAACAGAAAGGCCAAAAAGACCCTTTGTTCTGAATGTAACAACTGAGGTTTCAGGGAGATTGTGACTCCAAGCATGAACTCTCCATTTTCTCTTCTCTGCTGATTTACTACGTGAGATTGTGTCAGGAGAGAAGAAGAGTCCTGGCATTCCCCAAAAATGAGCAAGGTTATTGCTTTGTCCAATGACAAATAGAGGGTGAAGTGCTTCTCTTTATTTCTGCAGTTGGCCTGAGTAGCAGTACTGAATACTGTTTTGTTTTCATTGCAATATTGTAAGCTTTCTTGATAGTCAAGCAAATTTTTAGAAAATGTTAAGCTTAGAATATTAAATAGAAAAAATAAGAATGGAATGCAGGTGTGGAGAACATTTCAAACACCTAATTTTCTCTAATTGTTCCTAGTCATTATGATGATTTCCTGAGAATCCTATGCAGCTCTCAACTACCACTCATTCATATTCTCATCCTTTTTATAGATCCTTTTTCAGGACAAATAAATGTTTTTCTTAAGAAAAAAAAGATAAATTGTTTAACAGAAATAAGTATGCCTTGACAAAACCTCACACTTCCACCTCATATGAGGATTTGGGGAGCCATTTTATTTGTTTTAATTATGTGATACCAATCTCAGTTTTCTTGTCTTAATGTGAATAGACAGAGAGATTATTGGGTAGAAAAGATGGAAAGGGAGCGATGGCTTTAGATAGGACACTTGTAGTAAAATAAATTCGAGAAAGCTCCTGAATAACTGGTCCTTTAGTTGGAAGGTGCCAGTTTACAGACATAAGGGTATTTGCAGGCCAAGTTTTTCAGCAGATATTAAAAATACCAGAAACAATTTACAAGAAACCCCCACATTTTACAGTCTGGGGGAAGATGAGTTATGGAGAGTTTAGTTTTGAAAGTGGTCTTTGAGAACACAAAAGAGACTGGAACAGGAGCCTTGTGGCAGACACCTGCCCTGCTTTGAAGGCAACCAGGACATTTCTCCTGAGACCCAGGCAGGAGAGCTCTGTTACTTTAATCATTTGCTTGCTGCAAACCTCCCGACTGATAACACAGGGTTTTGTTTTGAGGAACTACTTCCCGTCACTTTAGCTTGCCGTCAGCCCCAGGCTTGCAGGGGAGGTTTCCCGAGGTCAGTGAGTGCAGCTGGACGTGCAGGGAAAGCAGGGAGCCCTGGCAGCTCCAGAGCCAGGCTGTCCCTGTGTGCATGGCACTCACCCAGAGGCTCGGGGCACACACAGACACCGTGGGTCACAAACCCTGCCCAGGGTTTTACAGAGTTTCTCCCTGACAGTAATGCTGAGTCCTTGCAGCTTCACTTTCTGAGAAGGTAAGTGCCTTTTTTTTCCTGAGCAGAAGTCCTCCCTGCCAGGTGCCCAGGAGACACAGTTGTACATCAATGCTGCTATAGTGGGGAAAGAAAAAAGGTAAAATGCTGCGGGCTAGAACAGACTAATGAAATGTAAGGAGGCTTACTTTGTTACAGATGAAGGGAGTTGTTACCTGGTGCTTTGGTACCAATATCCAAGCAGGATTCTTTCTGTTCAAATTCAGTGGCTCCTCTGGGAGTGTGTGTGTGATGGTGATGTGAAAATGTGTGCTTGTTTTCCTAAGGAGCTTGGAATGAATGCTGTAAATCAGCATACAGCAAGTGTCCTGACTTCAGTGGAACTAAATAAATTTTTGTCTAAGGTCTAGTCCCTTGAGCAAGCACTGCTGTGACATTTGCTGTTGTAGCTCAAATAAAAAGTCCAAGTTCTGAGTAAAATTTTCAGTCACCCAAACAACTTAGTAGTCCGTGTTTAGTGTTCAGTCATTTCACTTCCAGGACAGTACTGGAGCTGTTCAGCAAGTCCCTGCCCTGAATTACTGCAGGATTTCTGTCTTGTTTTGTTGCTTGATGGTGATGTTTGTAATATTGTTGAACAAATGTGCTGGTAAAATGTGTTTCACCTGTATCTTTTCAAGTGTTTTAAACAAGAGTGCCTCAATTGTCCATTTTGTGCTGAAGTGGACTGCAAAACAGCTTGTGTGCTTGTTGATGCTTGTGGAGAGCATCCTCCTCAAGAAGGACTGCTGTGACCATTTATCTATTCAACAACTTGTTTAAATCACAAGTGCAAGCTGTGCGTTTATAGGGCTACAGGATGTTAAAACATGAGCATGGTTTCAATCTGTAAGGCCATACTTTACCTGAAGGTCAATTTAAAATTTGTTCAATAAAAAGGCATAATGTGCATAGCTGGCATCTATGTTTTGAAAGGGTAATTCAGTTCACGTAGTAACTCAGGTAATCTCCTTTAGCCTGCTCTAGATAACTAATTTGTGTACCATCTTTAAACAAAAAACCACAAACTATAAGCCACAAAAGCAACCAACCAAAAAAAGAATCAACAACAACATTAAAAAGTATTTTGGAAAGTGCAAATAAGCAAATAGAAACAGGAAGGTCTGGTATGAAAGCAATTAAAGTGTTTTTAATATAGGAAATTGTTCAAAGGGAGGCTTTAGCATGGTTTCCTGTTTAGTAGCTTTAGGTTTCAAACTAGAACAGTGAGCAGTAGTGTCAATAGCTGATTCTCCTACAAATGGATCTCCTCCCTTCATCCCAACAGAGTTATTATTGTGTTCTCTCAGTGCAGGGACTCTTTCATTCTCAGGATAGGGGAGAGGAACCAGGGACTGCTGGTAGGTTTTAAGATAAGTTTTCTGGCCAAGTGCAACACAAACCAGTAGCTCTCTGTTGGCTAACATGCTGCTCAAATCAAATTTTTAGAGGCTGTGTGCTTTTGATGTGTTTCCTCCAGTAGAAAAACACAGCAGTCAAGCTGCAAGGTTGTGCAGTGTTTTCAATTCTGAAGTGAAATAAGAAATGGATTTATTGTCTAAGAGACTTAAGTGTTTGTAATGATGTATAGTACAGTTAAATATTGTCCACATTAGTGGATAAGCAAAGGCACACCTTGGAAGAGCCTTGCTGGACAGGCTGCCACGTTCTGTTTCAGTTTGAGCTTGTTTTTATGTGCCACTTACTGAGCTGAAAGGTGCCTTTCCCAACACGAGGTGAGAATTCAGGATTTCTCACCTCTCTTCCTAACTGGTCAACAATGAAAAATGAAGTGATATTAGCAGGTAGGCTCTCTTAATTAGCAACCTGCTAATTAAATCTGTTAAGCACAGTTGTATTTGATGGTTCTGCCTCTGTACAGATTTGCCAACAAGCAGAATTGAGTGGTTCCTCCATTTGGAGCCATGGTTCTGTTGCTGCTCTGAGCACAAAGGAGCTGTACTTTGGACTGGGTTTGCTCTGTCCAGAAGGTGCAGTGATCACCTGCAGCCTTCAGGCCACGCTGCAAAAGGCTGAGGTGTGTGAGCTGATACAAACAGCTCAGCCCCGAGGGTTTGCAGGCACACATTGCTTTCTTTGTGCAGACCTGGAGCCACACATTGCCCTTCTCAGAGTTACAGCCAAGCCTGCTCATTTGTTCCCAGTGACTGATAGGCATCATTAAGGGAAAAAAAGCAACCCCCCTTTATTTTCTTGCATCATGTTTTCTGGGGTGACAACGTGCTGAAATGAAATATCCCTTCCTCTTAGTTGAAAATTTAAATAGATGACAATTGGCCTTTAAGCTTTCTAGTAGTAATTTCAGGTAAGAGGTAAATGAGCTGCAACAAAAGTTCATCTGTAGGGTGTCCTAACAATCCCCTTTTAAGATCATCTTGATCTTACAGCCTTGCTCTGTCACTGCCTCAGTCTCACTCTTAAAAAAAAAAGTCTCAATAGATCATAAACATGTCTAAAATAGTTGCTCTTGGCCTGTCTAGAAAGTGCATTCTAAATGGTTATTGGTTTTCTAAGGCATCAGTTTTGTTTGCAGGAATGTTAATAACCTGAGTTGTGGATGCAGTGTGATGTTGTTAGTGTGCCCATAGCTCTTACAGTTTGCTTCAATCATAACCATCCGTTCTGGAAATGTGGTCTGCCAGGTCCTTTTATTACCCTGCTCTCCTCCTGTAGGGCATGACTGAACTATTCAACTTTTCTCTGTTTAACCTCTTAAAACTTCCACTCACCTCAGCCAGCTCAGGCTTGTTATCATTTCTGTGGGGTGAAAACAATGAAACTTCATTAAGGGGGGCAAAACCTTGGATCAGTCTAAAACATTAATGGTAACTTAATTAGCTTTAGTGCAGCTCTGACAGGTTCCATCTGCCCTGGCAGTGATACAGGAGGGTAAACAGGGGACATGGTCTGCCCAAAACACCACCATTTGTTGTGATTGCATTCAATCCCTGCATTGACTGCTTCCAGCATTTTATTTATTTATTTATTTATTTATTTATTTATGTATACATTTATTTATGCATTTATTTATTTATTACATGGAGCTCCTAAATCTTTGTCAAATCTGGCTTGCTCTGCATTTCTTCTTTCTCTCCTATTTTACCAGGGTTATCACAAATGGGAACGCTCACACATAGAACAATTTACAACATCAACAGTGAGCAAATACCAGGAAATTCTGGGCACTGCAAAGGTTCCCAAACACACTCAGCATAATTTCCATTTCCCTTTTGTTACAGACGAATAGAATAGCTACAGTAAATGACAGGGACATTAATTTGGTGCTCCTGTCCACTCTTGTCTGTTGTGACTCTGCCACCATTGAGTTACCAAAGATTTAACACCTACAGCACGATGATTCCATTTCATCTTTCTCATGGTCCTTCCAAGAAAAAGGCCGGATTTTAGCAAAATAAATTCAATATGTGAATAGCAAACAGGCAATTCTGGCATAGTCCTGTGTTACCTTCCTGGGCTGACATGTAACCTGTCGATCTGAAAGAGAAATCCCCTCCATTCTTCCCCTTCTTTTTCTTTCTTCCAGAGAAACCTCCCACACGTCTTTGTAGTCCAACAGAGTAGAAAGAATTTGTATAACATAATAAACTCATGTCTTTGGTCCCAGGTGTAATCCCTGAGGCCTTTGAGGGCCCTTCTTTGCTAGAAATACAGAGCAGCCAGTGGCTCTCGGTGTGCCCAAGGCTTTTAAGGCCTTTCAATAAATACCTGTTTTGTGCTTTTAGCTCTGTCTACTCTCTGTTCCAGGTCAGCCTTTCTAGGTATCAATATAAAGAGTAAAATATGAACAAATGCACTGAAACGTGGCCTTTCTGTTCTCTCTCCTGCCTATATCTGTCTCCAGTTGGTAATAACTTTATTTTTTTGTATATAGTAGCTGCTTCAAATGTGAGTTTCAGCATTTGTTTGTAGAAAACCTTCATTTATCTTTCTATCTCTCCTATAAACGATTGAGATGCTCTGAACTCCTGTGCTGCTGTTCCCTCTTTTTAGCTCTCCAGTGAGGTGTTATCCTCAGATGAAATAGTCTAATCAGAGCTGGTGGCCATATTCAAGCCAGTCCCAGGGTGTGTATCTTCCTCTTTGAAGACCCTCAGTGTGACCATAGAAAACAGAAGTTAAAAGGCACATGATGAGACAATAATCAGTTGTATTTGCATATTTCCTCTGAAATACTTAACCAGCATTTAAGCAATTAATTGTTAACTTAGACCAACTTTTAGAGTGTTGCATTGCTTCCTTCATGAAAGGAAATAATTTAAGAGCCACTATGGGGTCAGCCACTGCTATGGAGCATATTTATCTTTGCCATTAGCTTTTGGGTAACAGTGCTGCTTCTGTGCAGAGGCCACAAATGCTGTTTGTGCTTCCTGTTGCAGAATGTTTATTACACAAGCAGTCAGCAGCTGCACGTGGGTGTTCTGAGCCCCACCATCGACGATGATGACAACAGATGCCTGGTGGATGTGAACAGCAGGCCCAGGCTCATTGAATGCAATTATGCCAAAGCCAAGAGAATGAAGCTTTACTGGCAATTTACTCAGGTAATTCTTACCCAGCAGCCATTTCAGAAAGTTTTAAAGCTCTGTTTCTGTGTTGAAGTGTGAGTAATCTGCTTGCTAACTGAACAGGACCAGATTTATCCTTGCTTTCTTTGCACAGAGCCAGGAAGCTGGTGTTTAGTTTTGATCCCAATGTCAGCTACCTCAGTAGGGTACGAAACTTGTATTATATTTTAAGAATTCACCATAAATAACTTGTTTCTAGGGCAAAGAACTGTTATGGGGGGAAAAAGTTATCTCAGTGGAGTCAAATTTAAAGTAACCTATTACAGAACGAGGAACAGAAATGTTTTTGGGTTTTTTTAGAAATGGGGGTAGTGGATCATTGGTGATAACAGCCTCATAGTAAGAGCCATTTCTGCAGTTTCTTTCTTAGAAAGGCTTCTACACATGAGAGCTGCAGAAAGAGGCTCAAGGACAGGCTCAGAGATGCTTTCCCAGTACTGAGGATGCTGATAGGACAATAAAGCCAGGCCTGGTGTCTGCATTCAGAACTGATTTAGAAACACAAGGAGAGTCAAGAAGCCACACAGAAGTTCTGGGGCCAGAAAAGGTGCTCTGCCACATAACATTTGTGGAGATAACTCTGGTTTAGCTCAGAGGAAATGGCAAGGTGGCTCAAGGCATCTCAGTGTTTCCACAGAGGGATATAGGTTACCCTGAAGACAGAACAGGTTCCAGTGGTTGGAAGCTAAAGACAGTCAAATTCTGGTTTTCAAAAAAGATTTTTTCCCTAAGGTAAGTTTAACAGAATGGAACTTTACCATGTCAGGTACTGGCACACTGATGACTCAATGAAATGAAATTACATTACTTTCTAAAACAAGTGCATGATGTAGCTTCTGGGGGAGATGCCATAGCTGGTTTGAGTTTTCCTGGTGTCACAGCTGCTCCTCTGAAGTTTGGAGTCAACAAATCTAGTTGGGTACTCCAGCCCACAGGCTGAGGCTCGCCATTAAAAGCAATTTATTTTCCAGCATTTAATTTTTCTGTAGCATCCATGTGGGCTGGCAAATATCTTCTCTGTTAACTCAATAATTTCTTAAACAGCCATTATACATCTACTTTAGGACCTTGTTGATACAGTTAGTATCAATCTTGGTGCAGACAGCATCTGGACATTAATCAGTGAAGCATAGCTTATTTTGTGTTTATATTTGAAAGTCATCTAGGTCTTTAAGAGGTAGCTCTCAAGCAACAGATGTTAAATCCCCAAATTGGCCCCTCAAGGGCAAAGTTTAAATTATATTTTCTCACAAATGGTAACACTAGTCTTCTCATGAGGGGAGCCTCACTGTATCCATCTCTGCACTTGATTTTTTTATATTATTTCTAAAAAGTAGAATTCACATTGAAGAGCATTTCAGTAGCATTTTAGCATGGTCCACCTCTCCAGTGAATGCACTGTATACCCCAAAGTTTGAGTGACAATGAATGGTTTCTACTCCAGGATACTGCTGCTATTTCATGATACTGATGATGTTAGAGCATATTTGGGGGGGGGGGGCAGCAATAGGAGGCCTTGATAATTTAGCTATTAAAATCTCTGAAGATGGCATTTAGCAGTCTTAGGTTTGTTGCAATTCCATGTTACAGCTAAAATCTCTCAATGAAGGTAAATTTGACTCTATGGCCTCTCTCTTCCTTCTGCAAAGGAACTTCTCCCAGAGAGAAGTGAAAGCTAATTAATCATTTCTTTATGATAAATTAAGAGACAAATGAAATAATTAAAAGTTTTCTGTTCAAAAAGAATTTTGCTAATACCCAATACAGTTAAAATGTCATTATTGCTCAACATACTGCCTGGTACCCAGCCCTGGGTATGTTCTGTAAGTTGGAAGAAAGTTAATTAATGTCATCAAGGCTTGTCAAGATCAACTGGTGAACTCCAATGTGAAGTGATCCCATTTAGTCTGGTGGAAAGATGTGATTGTGTGGCTGTCTTGGTAGCTCTCTCTCTCTCTCTCAAAAGCCTTTTTTTATTACTTTTTTTAAAGCTCTGGTATTGCTTTTCTATACTGTGCAGTGAGCAGGACTACTGTGAGTAACAGGACTGTAAGCATTGATGCTTATGTAATTTGTGACCTGGTAATTAAAATGTAGCTGCTGTTTGTAGCCCTTTGTAGCACTTTCCTTTAGCTGCAGCTGGGCTTTGACTTCTCTGGGTTCTTGAGCCATTCCATGAGAATGTCTGATGGCATAGGTAAGTGAAAATACAGCAGAGCAAGTGGAGAATTGTCTCAGAAAGGGAACAGGAAAGAGAACTGAGCACCCAAAGTAGGATAAAATAATTGAACTGATTTCCCTGATCAGCACAAAAATCTGCTTTTTCACTTCTTTACAGACATTTATGTTAAATTAGTTTGAATGAGGAAACACTATAATCTGAGAGGCCCCACCATAGTCTGTGATGGGACATAGACAGCAGTCTGGTTGATAGAGAACTGTACAGCTTTTTAAAAAAACATCCTTCAGGTAACAGTTTCCTCCTCCTTTGTACTGTGTAATGATGAGAGAATTGCACATGGCAAAAGTAGAAGATGGGGTTATCCTCAGCTGGGGGACTCCTTGCTTCTGTAGATCTATTAAAGAACCATTTAATTAACTATTAAGTCACATCTTTTAGATCAGAAGTGTGTGCATACACAGACATGTACGTATGTGCATATATATCAAACTTGATTTCTTTTTTTATTTTATTGTATCTTTTACTTTGGTTTTAAAATTTTAAATTCCCTGGCTATCTTCAGTTGCAGGCAGGCACCAGATGTCCACTGCTACCTTGTGGACAAAATTGTGTTTTGATGGGCAGGCACTTGGAAGGAATCACTACCTCTGGTACCTTTGTCCTGTACAGAAACTTGCACTGAGCATTCAGAGCTTGCAGTATGTGTTTGTATAATCAGGATCTATCCTGATGAGCACATTTCCATGCTCCACAGTTTTGTACAGCTGCCAAATGCAATGAGACCCAATAAAATGTAGGCTTTGGTGGCATTCTTGCTTCCAAAGCTTCTTCAAGCGTTTATAACAGTAATTATGTCAAATTATGTAAATTAGCCCAGAAAAGACTCCCATCAGCTGGGTGGTGTTCAAGAATTTTATTGTTCAGGCTGTTTGTCAAGTCTTCTCTTAGGAAGTGTTTGTTTTGGAAATAATCTTATGCTGGAATGTCTTCTAGGTGTTTGACAGCTCACCTTGTTCAGTCTGTCTCACCACTTTTCATTTAATCAGAACAAAATTAGAGCTTGTAGCAAAAAAAACAGTAAGTGAGCAGAATGATAGAGGCAAGAATTATGTGGTAGTGAAGAGGTCAGAATTTTAGTAGAATATGATTTGAAACTGTCTCAAGGAAGCTGCTTTGGCATCGTGAAGCAGCAGGAAAGCAAAAGCTGTGAGCTGGTTTTGGCCAGGAGCAGGTGCAGACTCTGCTGGCAGCAGCTCCTGTGGCACCAGGGCTGGCACTGAGCTCCAGCTCAGCAGCATTTGTCACTGTCACTGTCACAGCCCCCTGTGCTGGGGCTGCTGCAGGGCTGCTGGGTGGCACAGAAGGGGCTACGAGCTGTGGGAAATGGCCAGGGCACCTGGACAGGTGAGGCCCCAGGACAACTGCTGGTACAAACTGCTTGTGGCCAGCCCAGTTTTCTGATAGGATTAGGTCTGTTCATGTTCTGGAGAAGCAGTACATTCTCAGTGCTGCAATCAGGTTTTTTGGAGGGCAAATCTCAAATTTGGGGGATTTTAAAAAGTCTCTCAGTCTCCAGTCTCGTTTCTGAGGTTATTGCTGATGGAGAGTCAGTTGTCTGGCCTGCAAGTGAAATTTGTCTCTCCATACCTCACCTGGGTGGCAGCAGATCAGGTATTCGCTTACCCCATTGGGGCTCCTCCAGAGGCATAGCAAAGACAAACAGAGGAAGTTTTTCTGTGATCACTCTTTATCTTGAACCATCTCCCTGTTTCTGTTTACTTGGCCAGGGATGGCACTATTCCATTCTAGCTAAACGAGCCACACTCTCACTTTTTGCTGCTGTGAGAAATGCAACAGGGGAGAGCTCTGTGTAAAAAGAGCCAAAAGAAAGGACACCAGGCTGAGCTAAAAACTTGGGATTAATCATTTACAGCTGTTTCATACTTAGTTAATTGAAGTAATTCAGCTTCCAGCGTGGTTGCCATAGAAAGGTAGGAAGAATCTGCATCTATAGAGATGGACACTCACCACATCCTTCATGGGAGGGAGAAGATGTTAAATGTTTGGAGGGAGTGGTTTATGCTATGGCCAGAAACCACAAATGAAATTTGTTGTTGACAGATATAGTTACAATTTGTATTTCCTAAATATCTCAGTAGGAATTGCTTGGGAAGGAAAAGGGAACAAGCATATTAATTACTGAGTTGTTCCAGGTATTCCTCAGACAGATATGATTTAAATCTTATTTAAATCTTCTGTTTAGCTATATAAAGAAATAAAAGACCTTAAAACTACTGAATTTACATCTTGTTCCTCCTGCAGGCTTTCCCTTTCAATGGATGTTTCTCACCTTTATCCAGTGCAAATAAAGGTTGTGCAGCACTGCCTTACCCACAGCCACATCCCAGAGAAGTCTGGGAATGCTGCATGGCAGGATTGAGCTGCTGGGCTGGGAAGCAGGCAGAGAATCTCTGTGCCGATTCCAGATGCCCCCTTTCTGGGCACACAGAGTGCAGAAGCAGAGGCCAACACCATTGTACAGCAGCCTGGTTCTAATGTCCCCTCCTGCTTTCATCCCCTCCATCAGCCAGGGCCATCCCTACCAGAGGGATCCATCCCAGCAGAGCTGTGTGTGCCCGAGGGAACAGTGCCCCATCCACTTCAGCACATCCTCCCACTAGGACAGCCACAGGCTGGCAAAGCATCAGTGCTTTATCAAGAGTTTGGATTTAGGTGGCATTTCTAACCACAAAGGATGCAAATCCTCTCAGTATGTCTCTGCAGCTGAAGACATCCCGTGCTGCTGCAGAGCTGTGTAATTAGACTGTGCTGTTTGCCTGGCAGCTCACAACAGAGAGGGATGGTGATCCTATTAAAAGAGACACAGACTTTGATCCTGCAGGAGGAATATAAAAAAACCAGAACCTAATTACTCAATTAAATGAGCCAACAGACTAGGTTAAGCCCTGTATTTTTAGTGAGGCAATCTGATTTTTAAGTAACCAGTGTTGCCAAATGTGGAGTTTTGAAGCTCAGACATAAAAGAGCATTTCCACAAACCCCAGGGGCCCAGTGGTGGTGTAGGGGTCCAGCACATCAGCACCATTTCTATATTTTAGGTATTATTTGCCCATTTTTTTTATCCCCAAATGTCACCCCAGCTTGGCTGTACTTCATATTTGAACTAACTGGATAACTGCACAAGGTGTTATAGCTGCAGGACAAGGAAGCTGAACCCTTGTTCTGCTTAGACATGAGAAAGCTGTAGTTAATGTTTCAATTTTCATTTTGCTCTAGTAAATTTGCCCCTAAGACATGTGTAGCTTAATATTCTTGTCATATTTTAATATGACGATATTAATTCTAAAAAAGATGCATTAAAATATTTTTTACTCACCATGAGCTACATCATACTATGAGCCTATAAACATTTTAGTGCCATTTATGGAGAATGGAATTGAGAAGTACAAAAATCTGAATGCATACAGGCCTTCTCCATTTTGAGTACTTGACTGCAACTTAAATATGAAAATGTGTATGCAAAAAAAAAGCACAAAAATATGGAACAGAAATCTTACTAGACAATACTGTGTTTTAACAACTGATGCTAGATTTGCTTGGCATTTTTTACTTACTGATGTTAAATTTACTTGTTAGGTATTGCTGTAACTAGTGGTAACCAAAATTTCATTGTATCAGTTTAGTTTTCTTTTTGGAGTAATTTTCTAGTAGCAAGTTGTAATCTCTGCAAATTGGTGTAGAACTTGCCAGCTAGAAAGTTTGTGTGAAACACAGCAGTAAAATGAGCTTTTAGTGGGTGCATTTCAAATCTTTTCTAGCATATCACATTATGCAGTATTTACTCTCCTGAGAACTACATTTAAGCTCCAAAGACACTTGTGCTGAATTAATTTAGAAGAAAGTTAACACATACCCATGTTTTTCCTTCAAAACAGATACCCTATTTGCATCTATTAGCATCTAATTTTAAATGCCACATTTATTTACAAAGAAATTCTTTGCTGGATTTGCACATGATCCTTGCTAACTTCAGGCTGCATCCAACAACCACGGGTGACAAGGTGACAACAATTCCATCACTGCCAAGGCACTGCATGCAAAGCAGTGCCCAAATCCAGAATATTTCCTCCAATTTGAGTGCTCAGCAGTGATACCTGTGCAGGGCCTGAGCTGAGCTCTCCTTTTGGCTCCTCCTCTGCACTGCTGCTCCAGGCTCTGCTTGGGTTCTGTGTTCCCCAGCTGTGGGAGGGATGGAAGGAGTTTTGCTGTTGTTATTTCTAAATTCCCAGCTGAAAACAAAACTCAGTCCCTATCAAGTCAGTAAAAGTTGCATCTTTAATCCCAATGGACGTAAAAGCAGTATGTATGTAAACAAGATTTGGCTACCAAGTCATCTTCTACAGTCTGAGAAAAGAAGATGAGAGAAATGTTGCCTTGAAAGTCAAATAAATCAGGATGGAAAAATTGACAAGAAAAGAGTGTTTGTTATTCAGTGAAATGATCAGGCCATCGAGCCTGGTGTCCTGAACTCAAGAGTGGTGACACTCAATATATCAGACAAAAAAAACAGATTATTTTCATTACTCTCTGAGTAAACTGCACAAGGTTTGTGCTGCAGCACAAGGACATTCCTTTCCCAATATCAGTTATAATCAGATTTATGTGGTTAGTGGGGAAAAAGCCATTTTCAATAACTAGACACTATGATCAGAGTCCCAAAGAGCCCAGCCTAAATTCCCGTGTTAGACTATGCAGATCAATTGAAATACTGGTGCAAATTCATTTCCTAATTTTCTTCACTTGGCACTCAATTTATTTCTTAGGCTCTAGAGACTGGTTTAATCATAAGCATATAATGATAATGCAAGTAGTTCAGTTTCTGGGTTAAAATGCATTAAGCCTCCTTCTTATGGAGCATTCAGATTAGAAAACTTAGATTAATTAAATACATCACACACACAAAAGAAATAAAATTGTCATTCAGTATTTTTGTTTTCCAAGGGAGTTATTTCTCACAGATAATCTCATCTAAACCCCATAGACCTCAGGAAATTTGTTAACATGGCTGGGAAAAATATAAAAATCTTAGGTTTCCTAGTTGTGCTGAAAGGAGTTTCTCAGTTATCTAAATATTGCTGGAGATATTTAAAAGACGTGTAGAAGTGGCACTTAGGGACACGGTTTGGTTTGGTTTGGTTATGGAGCTGATAGTGTTGAATTAATGGCCAAACTCAATGACCTAAAATGTCTTTCACCACCAAAACACTTCTGTAATTCTCTATATCACAATGATATTACTTCAAAACCAAACAGGAAGGCCAGACCTTGGAATACACAATTTGCTGCATCACAGCTCACAAAATTAATTAACTAGATTAATTACCTCATCCACAAGACTGCCCCAGGCAATGGTCAGTGCTTGCTGTTTCATAGAAATGAGCTCTGTTGTGAGCCAGCAGCTCATTGTAAGTCCAGGAGGAAATTCCCTTCTTGACCCCTGATGTGCTCTCTTCAAGAAGACTGAGGCTTGATTTGTCTGAATTATCATCTCAGCATGCCTAGAAAGAGTTACCAGCACTATTAAAATTAACTCAGCCCATCAAAAACATCTAGTCAGTCACTGAACACTGATGTCTGAGACAATGAATTCAACAGGTGTCCTATACTCTCATAAATCACAATACTTGTAGCAATTTTTTAATCTAACACTCTTTTTTTCCTTAGAAACTGTTTACCAGTTCCACACTGTTATTCCCAGCTATTCATACTTTTGAACACTAAAGGCAGGTCCCACTAATTCTCATTCCCCTACTAAGCACAGTACCGTTTTTATTTCATGTTACTATATTTTGTAATTCCCCACCATCTGAATATTCCATCACACTTCAAAACATCTTTGTTGCCTTTCTCTGTCTTACACTTTAAACATCTTGAGGCAAGCCTAGATCACAGCAGATGAATCAAGCCCGAGTTGTTTGCAGAAATCATTTATATGTAATTTCAAAAAGAAAGAGAAAAAGGTAACTTTTCTGAGCTTTTCACAAAATGCATTATTAAAACATGCAAATAAAGCAAATGTCTCCAGCACTCCTGTCTTTTTCTTGGGTGTATCAAGACATTGTTTAACTACACAGGAAGCTGTTGCATGGCACAATCAATGAAAAGAAAGATTGTAAAGAATTATGGGATTCATTTAGAGAAAAATTACCCTGCAGAAAATACTGGACAAAGCATTAATTTTGGATATTTTCTATAGGTCAAGTCTCACACAAGACTCCAGAGGTGTTTAAATATTTAAATATTTACCGATATCCAACCTTCTACTAGGGGGAGTATCAGATGCAGCATTGTAGTTGTTGCTGTGAGCTGACAGTTCAGAAACACATCTGAAGTTCTAATTTAGAGCTGGAGCATCAAAGCTGGAGCACTCAGTGGCCAGGGAGTGCTAAATGTAGTGGGTTCTGCAGGTGCAGTTTCCTGAATGCTCCCAGGCAGGACTGCAGGCAAAGGGAGACACAAGAGACAAGTGTGAACAGCATTCCCTTTAGTGGTGAGGAAAAGAAAATCAGAAATGTCAATCTGTGGATCATCCCTCACCAACATGCATCTCAGCAGCTTATTCCTGTAAGTTCCCAAAAAGGCAATTTATTTCTGAGTGGCCTGTCCTGTTTCTGTGGTCAGAAAAACCAAGCACATCATCCTCAGCTGCAGAGCATCAAGCCAGATTTTCCTTTTGCACCAAGGACTCGCTAGGTAAGCCTGCCTCTCAGAAAATAACACATCATCATCTGGGTTTGCTGCCAGAGAAAAACCAACCAATGCTTTCAGCCTTTCATTCTGCATTCAGCCATAATTATCAGGGCTATGTACAGAGAAAGGATTCCCTTTTTCATCTGCTCTCCGCTCTACCACAGCCACCTCCCCCCCAGGACAGTGTTCAATAATTAATTCCATAAATCACATCATATACCTGCAATACTTGTATCTAAAGACTTTTCTTGCATGTCAGGAAGATTTCCTGGCCACTGCTGATTCAGTAATAATTCATGTTTACTTTCTGAAAAATACCTGAGTCTGGCTAATGCATTCTACTCCAAACTTCCATTTTCTTAGTCTTATCCCAATTTTCTGTAGTAAAACACATTTCCAGCTATCATATCCTGAAGACATTCTTGGTATTTCAGTGAAAGCTTGAATTTAATGATTTTCAAGTTATTATTTTCTTAATCTTGCTAACAGGACTGCAACCTGTTATAAATCTGTGATATTTGTTTTTATATATATGGAGATATGTTAGTAATAGGTATCTATCCACATGTTCCATTTCTGTTTTTTATTCTGTATCTCTTTAATTTTTTTTCTTTTTCAGTTACATTCTCTGTATGAAACTGCATTTCCTTGTACCAGGCTTAATTGCTTTTATTTTAATACCTTAATTAACAGTATCATGTGTGTCTACATCCTGGAGAGAATAAGCAAATCAGACCATCCAATCTGGAGCAAATAAAACAGAAAATGATTGCACAGACCAGCAGTTATTGAAACCTGCCCTGGACATACAGATGAGGCTGCTTCATTTGATTTGTCACAGCTGCAGTATTAAAGATTTGGTGCAGCATTATGAAAATGTAACATTTATGATCATGTAAAACCTGAGCACTCAGGTGTCGTGGGAGAGGAATGAGACAAAATTGAGATGTAGACATTAAAGTGGTGTAACTGCTGAATGATGTGTCTAATGCCACTGCCAGAGATGTTTCACACTATTTACACACTGAGTACCAACAAGTGGATGCCAGTGCTTGGGAGGCTCCCTGACAACAGAACTTGAGTGTAGGAGGAGGGAAAAAATTTACTTTTTCCTTAAGAAATGGTTTGGCTGATCCCTATTATAATACCACTTAGGTTTACATAGTACACAGTAATTAGTTTTGTTTAGTATTGGAACTCTAAATTCACATTTCAAGTGTGTCTTGTAAAAATTCTCATTTGCTTATCTGCCCTGTAAATAGAAACCTAAAGAGTTGAACAGATAACAACATATTTTTAATATATTAACCTGCTGTATATGATACTTCATATCCATAAAAGCAGTTAAATGCACCTTATTTTCACAGTAGTCATATAAAATATATTAGGAAGCATGTCATTGAGTCAGAGCAGCTAACAATATACTTCAGTGGGAAAAATTTCAATTATAATAGTTCAAATTAATTGATGAAAAATTGGAACAGCAAAATATATATTATAGAGCCTGCTTTACTTCGAGCACATCTGTTGGACAAAGAGTTGGAAAATTTGTCATACAAGAAGGAGTTAATTAGTTACCTCTATATTATATATATCCATATCCTTTATACTGCTAAAAAGCAGAAAATCTAAACTGAATAACAACATCCAGTATTTCCAAGAAGTGGGCAGTACTGAAAATGCATTAATTACTAGATGGGATAAATGATTCCCTTCTTCCTATGAACACTTTCTTATTGCTTCAACATCCATACAGAATCACAAAGGAAAAAAATGGATAATCTGAGTCATTTTCTTTAGGATTAAATTTGGTGTACTAACAGTCACTGAAGTTTTACCCCAGTATTCTGGGGAAATGCAGGAGATCAAATGTTCAGTTTGGAGTGGAGATTATCTCATACACCTCACCATAATTCTTTGATTCAAATGTATCAAAGCAACAGCAAAGATTAGAGTTTCTGCCTCAAAGGCAGAGTGAACATGTAAATATTTGAGGTCACTGATTGAGGTCCAAATAGAAAATTAAGAGACTAGAGAATGCAATGATCTATACAGTGTATGTGGTAGGAGGCTGCCTATACTTATTAACCTTGTAAGACCTTTTGCTGAAATATCCATGTCTAGGCAAGCAGGTAAGAACAGGTAAGAAGTTTTTCCCTTCTAGGTAGAATAACATGAGCTTTAATGTCATGAGCAAAAAGCAGGTTTAAACACGGAAAGGAAAAGTGTTCACTTTAGAGTAACTCCTTAAAAACGGCCATCAGTCTGATGTTCACTACTGCTGACACCTCCAGCTCTCATTTAATAATATCCCCCATCTCTACAAGTGGTCAGGTCTTCTAAAGTGATCAGGTTTGGTACCTGTGCATCTACCAGCCCCAGTAAACAAAAAAAAATCCCATAGATGAGCTCAGCAAGAACTGTGTGCTTTGCACAAGTGGGCACTGCAAGGGTTTGCAGGCACATGTGAGCATGTTCTGTAGTGCCACAATATTGGATAAACTCTGCTTTAGTGGAGGACTGGGAAGGAAAGCACAGTAGAATTGCAGAAGTTACAACTCCAAAGGAAGTCAAAAGCATTGCTTGCCACTCTGTGCCAGGATGTTGACTGGAGGCAGTGTGAACATTAAAAGTACACTTACAAAGCACTCCAGCAGTTTTCTGTGAGTACCAGCAGGAGCTGAGAATTTCTGTGCTTCTCACAGGAATTGTCTCAATTTACTTTGCAAAAACCGTGCAGTTCTCAGTCAAACTTGTTAGTGCTGACACATTCAGTCTATTTTTCACAGAATAGTTGACCTGGATGCTTATTTATCCTCTTGAGACTTCTACTGCCATTGAGCTGCCTCTCATCATCAATGATCTTCATCCTAATTCTGTTCAATTGTGCAGAATTCCTCTGGAAACTTGTTTCAGCCTACAGAATTATTATGTTTAATTTCTCATGATTAAAGACATTACCCCTAGGCTACCAATTTTTTGCCTTTAAATTGGAAAGCAGAGATCTTGCCTAGAATGGGGAAGGGAGCCCAGATAGGCAACTCCTTTCACTGAGCCTGAAGTGTAGTAACACAACAAAACATTTTACCAAGCATGCAGCAAACCCAATTATCAGAGTTTTATACAAGTTTGGATAACTGCTTACTTAAGAAAAAAAAAAAGGCAAAAAATAATTAACTTAAAGGACACCTTTGCCTGCATTTGGCTTTAGGGTTCTAAATGCTAGTGATGATGACAGACTGCAGAAAGCAGTCAGGAATGCTGTAATTTGGAGGCCAAGCCAGTTAGAGCAGCAAAATAAAGTGTTAGCTTTGGATGGCTCAGTCGTGCCTGCTCAGCCCTGTCCCTGGAGTTACTCAGTTTGTGTTCAGCCCTTGCACAGCTCACTAGTGCAGCCTCACAACCTGTGTTAGTGCCCAGGGAGCTCTGGCTGGCAGAGCTGGAGCAAAATCCCACTGTCCCAGGCCTGTTCTGGCCATCTGAAGGGGTGAAAACGAGCACAGTTAAGTAGAAAAATAACAGGAGATTTTACATAAGTACCAGACAAACCAACCTTCGTGTACTTGGGAGCAGTTCTTTCATTTACATGCCTGCTGCAAAAAGCTGTGTACACTGCACCCCTCCTCTCAGAGGCTGGAGCAGTGGCTCTGCACAGCCTGGCATCTCTCACAGACAGAACAGCTTAGCTCCTAACAGGGCTCCAGCCTTCACGTTTCTCTTTTGTGGTTAAAAAAGCACATCTTGCTAGAAGCATCTCTCCACAGCACTCAATTCACACACATTAGCCACTACTTAACTTTGGTGTCTCTTTTATATTCCTACAGCAGCTCCAATGTACTCAGCAGGGTGGTTTCCAGTAGCCAATGCAGAGCACTTCCCACACATCAAAAAGAGCTTCCTCGGCTTTTTTATCTCCCAAGTCACTTGTTTCTGTTAAATAGAAGCCACATTTCACATGAGGGCACATCAGAAAGTGAAGGAGCTGAGATGGCTCTTTATATGCTTTTTTGGATGCTTGTTTGTTTTGTTTTTCCTTAGAAATGGTTTACACTTTGTGTATTAAAGTGTTTTCTCATGAATACATTTACTGTACCACCTAGGTCTGCTCTACAAAACATAGAAAAAAGGGAAAAACGTTTTCTCCACTGTGAACAATCTCCTTCCTCTACCCCCAAATCCACAAGGCATTTGGGCCCATTCAAGTGGAAGAAACCTTTGAACCACTGAAACAAATGGGAAAAAAGCAGAAAAATTCCAACTCTGCATGGCAGTCTTTTAAGTCTTAACGCTGTGCCTTCCTCTACCTGCCAGAGTTCCAAGTGCTATACTTCACAAAGAATAGAGAGAGGGAATTCTGTTCCTCCCCTTATGCCAGTAAGAAACGACAGGAGCAGCCTAAGAGCAAGAGTCATATCAGGCAAGGAATGGACCCAACCAAGTTTGTTTCCTACCAAGACAAAGTGGGAAAGCTTTCCTCAGCTTCCAGTGCAGGATCTGAGCTGAGAACATCTCAAACACCAAAAGTCAGATGAGAGACAACCAATAAATGAAAGATACAAAACTAGTTTCCATAACTGACAGCAACACAAGCACTTCCAGCATCAGTTGAAAACACAAGGAAGTTAATCTCAATTTTGGGTTTAGGCAGAAACACTTGTAAGGTGCAATTCCCAATTCCCAATTTAAGGCAGGAGAGCTGACCCTGGGTGCCATGCAACACTGAGTCTGCTCAGCGAAAAAACTCTCCACAGCTTTCATCAAGAATAGAAAGGTCATGTTATTCTAGAAGAAAACAAGATAACTCTTCCTTTCACAATGAGAAAATACCTCAGAGTTTTACATGTGAATAATCTAGTTCAGAGCTCATTAAATTAACCTGGAGGGGATATAATAACCTCACAACAATGATCCCTAGGAGGCCAAAGTAACCAAGGGAGTGGGAGAATGAGAATAGTGAGGAGGGTGTAGTGTAAGGATAAAAAGAAGGAATTGCATATAATAAAGCTTTGACAAAATTTTTTATCCTAGTTTCTTCAAATTTCTTGTATGTGTTCAGAGTTACTGCTTTTGGATAATTTGGAGTTGATGCTCCCACCAGACAGCCAAATTTAACTACTGTTATTGATACAAATGTCAATAACAGTTCTGCAGCAGGGGGAAGATACAGTTCACTCAGCATTTCATTATGGAGGGGTATTAAAATGCCTCTGCAAGCCTGTCTGTCTAATAAAGTGGGAAATGTATCAAGGCTGCACACAGACCTACCATGGGAGCCACACATTTCAAATTTTTGTGGATTATTCTAGAAGTGGCCCCTCTTACCCAAAGCTACATTTAAAATATGGAGCTTTCAAACCTGATCCTGTATTTCATTAGCCAGGCCCAAAATATTATTTTAGAAGTCACATCTTAGAGTTCTTGCTAAGCATTACTGGTGGGATAGGAGGGATCAGCTCCCTGGCTGGATGAAGCAGAACTTGTGCTGGATGGCACAAGCTGCCCTTTGGGGAGCAGCCTGCTCTGAAACTGCACACAGCATTTCTGTGGGCATTGCACCAAAATCCTTGTGATTATAACAGAGATCCTGCCCACTAGTGACTTCATAATGCGAGGTGTAACACAGACTTGAACAGAGCTCTGAGGTGGTGGGGTTTTTGTGTGGGAGTGGGTGTTTGGTTTGGGTTATTTATAGCAACTACTTTTTCCCATAGTACATATAAACAATTTAAATACTTCTGCTCTTCTCATACTTCAGGTGTACTAATCTGCCCTGACTCCATTCTTTAATTTGCAGATTAAGCCAGTAATTCTCTACACGAGTCCAAGATGCTTTAGAGAAAGCCACTTTCAGCCTTCTGTGCAATTACTCCACTCTGTGTATCTTGGAAGAAACCTCCCAGACACTGATGTGTACAAGTTATCTGTTGCCTTCCTTAGACAGGAGAGAGGAGGAAAGAACCAACTGAAAACAGATTTTAAGGGGGGAAATGCAATTTGTGTCACCTACATGACAAGTTAATTGTAATTGAGGTCTATAGTTATCTGTAATGATGGCAGTGATTTAAAGTTTGATGCAACTCAAAAGTGAAAGCGGGGATTTAATAAGGCAGCATTAAGCTGGGAATTGAACAGAATCAATCCGAGGATTAGCAACAAAAGATTATAAAAGACATTTCAGTATTCAGGGAATAAACCATTTTATGCATTTCATCCTTTATACAGCACACCTTGGCTGTCTTTTGCCTTATTTTGGTGTTTAGAAGTGCAGCAGAGCCACAAAAATCAGGGAACTGAAGCAACAGGAAAGCTTTGGCTCATGGTTAAAATGCATGGCTACAAACACAGCTCAGTTCCAGAAATCCCATTTGCTGAAATGGAAACCAGGCAATTGAGGCTGCCCCAGAGATTAAACCAGCCTGTGACAAAGGAACCTTCATTTAAATCCAGCACTTGTCTTGTCTCTAACTGGGGAGTTTTTCACACTGGAACGTTCTATAACTTCTATTACCCCACAGCAGCAATGCAACAAGAGCAGAGTTTAACACAAACACCTCTTTTTCTTTTTCCCCCCAATCTTTACAGGGAGGTCCTATCCAGAACCGAAAATCCAAGCGCTGCCTGGAACTGCAGGAAAACAATGAAAACGAGTTTGGATTTCAGCTGGTCCTTCAGAAATGCACTGGGCAGCGCTGGTCCATCACAAATGTCCTGAGAAGCTTGTCATCATAGCAGACTAAATTTTGTACCTATTTCTTTTGCTACTGTGTAGCAAGTACTGCATTGTCGCCTGCTGTACTGTATTCCTCCTGCTCCCCATCCTCCCAGCTCCTTCTCTCCCCGTTTTTGTCCCTGATTTGATTTTGTGAGTGTGTGGAAGTAGGGTTTGTGGGCTGGAAATAAGTGTTTTTTATTTCACAATGATGTTTTCACAACATTTATAGAGATGCTGAATGACAGGTGACGGGTAGCCTATCCTAAAATATTTTACAACTGTAAATAGGAAGCAAATGGAGAATATTTATAACTCAAACTTTTATTGAATAAAAAAGTTCAAACACTATTACTGTCTAGCTGTCTCCATGGAAATCCATTTGGAAGTTAAGTGCTGGTTTCACTGCTTTCATTAACCCAAGCCTGATCTCGGCATTCTGCTGCAGAGCATCAGAATTCTCCAGACTCGTGATAAAAGTTCTGCCTGCACACCAACAGCTGCAGCTGTGGGAGGGAGGATTCCCTGCACCCTCCCACTCCAGAGAGATGTGTGTGCAAATAAATACAGGGGTAAGGTGCAGTCTGTGGAGGTGTACAATATGCCCCCAAGTATTTTTCCTCTGCACTTAAAACCCCAGAGAGAACCCCAGGGCTCAAATAAGGCAGAGAGGAGAATTTGGTAAAAAGAAGGGGGAAAAAGTTACAAGAGAAAAGCTACTGGAAGAAAATTAAAATATAAACCCTGACATTTTGCAGTGGGTTGGCCTCCATTTCAGCGACTGAACTTTCCTTCCAATTCTTCATTGTTCTTACAATTCCTTTTTAAAATGCACTTGTTCCCTGGGTACTGCAGACTTGGGTAAAAGTGGCTCCATCCAAGAGAAAATGAATTCCCTCTGCCTTTCTCCCTGCCTTGAAAGGAGGTGTGAAGGCAATTCCATATCACTTCATCTCTGCTAACACTGGTGAGGAGAGAAAATTAGATGAGGTAAACCAGAACACTGGGATTACTAGAGTCTATTTCCAGCTGCTTTTATTTGTATGTAAATTCCTTCTCTTTTATTACTCTATTTGTTCTTTTTATTCTGCTTGCTACCTTAAGCAACAGCCCTAACCTGTTTTGGAGCTGTTTATGTGCCAGACTGTCTTTTACAGACTGGCTTCACGTTCAGGATCAGCTCACAGCATTGCTTCCTGTTCAATAAGCCTTGGGGCACATTAATTTTAGGTGTTCTAATTTCTGCTATATAGATTTATCATATACACAGATGTATAGTTACTATACATCTGCTTCTGAAAGAGGAAAACCCTGAGCCAGCAACAGGGGAAAAGTCAGAGGTGGAGATGGGCTGAACACTCGACCTTTGACTGACTTTGGAGGCCCCTCAGCCCTTTTTGACTTTAAAAAAAAAAAAAGCACAATAAAATTAAAATTAGAATGCAGAGTCGTTTTGAGCAGTCCCTAATTCAGCCATTCCAGATGAATGGGGAAGAAGCTGCATGTCCAGGCAGAAGAAGCTCAGAGCACATGCAGAGTAGCAGGAGCCAAACTGAGCTTCCTTCCAGCAGAGATGCTGAGGTTTTGGTGTTGGAGATGCAGCCACATAAGGAGAAAACAACAAATGCTGGGAATCAAATCAGCCTCCTCTTGATTTCTCTAGGCTTGCTGCTGTGGGCCTTCACTTTTTGGTCTGAGGATGTTTTTATGTATGAGCACTAGAGGGGGATACCTGGCAAAGACTTGAAAGAAAGGTGCTGTGTTTCATACCAAAGTGAGTGTCCCGTGTCTAGAATCTGCCCAGAGAAGATTGGAGTTACCCCTGATCACATTGCTGATGCCCACTGCCAAGTGGAAAAAAAAAAAAACAACAAAAAGCCACACCCCACTGAAGTGACCCTCATCAAGGTGCCAAAGCACAGAGTCATGGAATGGTTTGGTTGGAAGAGCCCTTAAAGATCTCCAGAACCACCCCCTGCCATGGCAGGGACACCTCCCACTCGACCTGGCCTTGAGCACTCCCAGGGATGGAGCATCCACATCTCTGGACAGCCTCACAGCAAGAAAATTCCTCCTTTTATCCAGCCTAAATTTGCCCTCTTTCAGTGGGAACCCACTGCTCCTGGTCCTGGCCCCCGTGTTCTGTTCTGTTCTGTGCAGCTGAGCCTCTGCTCCACACCAGCCCCAGGGCTGCTGCCCTGCATTCCCACGGGCACTGCACTCAGGAACTCTTTTCTTCAACAGCCTTGCAGGGAATCCCTCAGTGCTGACTGTGGGTTTCAATTTGAGCACGCTGCAATTCTAGTAACTACAGCAGAATTGCCAGAATAAAAATTCCTGGGGGGAAACCCCATAAATCTGGACTTGAAACATTACTTTATACTGCAGCAGTTTAGCTATAGGTGAGATGCATGTTTCAGAATATCCTTTTCCCTTTGTTTATCATGGAGCAAACATTTTTATGTGCTAACATAATAAAAGGGCAAGGGGGTTTAAATCTGTGGTAAGCCTACAAAAAGGACACAGTAAAAATTATGAGTGTACATAAGCATTACCATTATTGTGCTCTGAGACCTCTGAGGTCTCTGAACAGACTTTCTTTGACAAGCTTCTCAGAGAAACACAACAGCACCAGCAGAACTGAAGGACGTGGCCCCATTTCACTGGACACTCTTAGTCATGAACTGCCTCATCACCACTTTCTTTTTCAGCTGCACAAAATATTACACAGCTACAAGAGCACTGCCTCACGCTGTAAAAGACAAATTATCAGAAGTATCAAGTGGAAAATAAAACTCATCTTCACTTTCTGGAAAACTACAGAACCATATTCAAGCACCAGTTGCCTCAAAAGGTAAAAAATGTTCCCTAACAATAGTTGTTTGTATTTGAGGGGTTTTGATTGAAGAGAAGAGAAGCTAACAAAGGATACCATTCCAGAAGTCCTGTAACTCCTCAGCTGAGTCTGGTCAGAGATGAAGACCAGAAAGATCCAGTCAGCTCCTTCTTCCTCCTGCTGCTTGGCAACTATTCCCATATATTTTGATCAGTTTTTCTTCACAAATAACAACAGTACATCTACCAGCTGATAAGGATATACTGAAAATGAAAGGAAATATAACATTTCAAGAAACCCTAATCCTTTTTCCTACAGTACTCATTTAAATATTTATGGACAGCAAATATCTTCTCAGGTATCACTCCCCTGATCACCTCCAGGGGTTTCCCACTGTGTTCTCTCACCACATCAGCACAGGGAGCAAGGCAGCAGCACCAGGGAGGAAAGAAGCTGTGCTGGGGACATGAGGACAACATGCAGGAAAAAGCAATTTCACATCCTTAGGGAGAAGGTGTTAGGCTTTGGCTGGTATCAGAGATCCCTGGGCTGTACAGTCTCCAGGAGAGACCCAGGTTCTAGGAATTTACTCATTTATATGTTTATATACTTATTTTTACAAAGCTACAGGGGCATGGATAACCAACACCATATCTGCTCACTCCCAGCTGGAGCTCTGACAGGAGAATTCAAGGTTATCCCTGCCTGCCTCATCTTCCCAGGCTTGCCAACATCTGCTGGGAGTGACTGTGCAGAGCAGGGTTTAGGATTGGCCTCTTTCTGCTGTGGAAGAGGCAGGATTAGGGTTTAGGATTGGCCTCTTTCTGCTGTGGAAGAGGCAGGATTAGGGTTTAGGATTGGCCTCTTCTGCTGTGGAAGAGGCAGGATTAGGGTTTAGGATTGGCCTCTTCTGCTGTGGAAGAGGCAGGATTAGGGTTTAGGATTGGCCTCTTTCTGCTGTGAAAGAGGCAGGATTAGGGTTTAGGATTGGCCTCTTTCTGCTGTGGAAGAGGCAGAATTTTTTTGGTTTCACCTTTCTGAAAGACCAAAATTTCATCCTCCAACATCATGCCTCCTGTCTTTTATAAACAGAAGTTAATCAGTCAAAACTAATCACTGAGCCTTTTTATGTATGTTAATCAGAGGTACTTGCAAGAAATGATAATTAAGCAAGTAGCTGTCATATGTCATTTTATACTGGGTAGTACTGAATACTTACTTAGCTGGAGATATAAAGGGAAACAGATTTTGTAAGGTCATGCTCAAAAAGATTGCACCACAATTTTGCTTACAGACCTGAATTATGTGTATTTGTGTGTATATATCTACATCATCAAATGCATGTAAATTTATGTATAAAATATAAGCATGCATGTACACAGACTTAACTGGCCAACCACAACAGAAGAAAAATCACATTAAAGTGCACTTTATCCAACTACAGTTTTAAAGGCATGCAGATGAGACACCAAAATGTCAGGTTTGGTTCACAATTACATCACTGCTGCACAGAACACCTTCAGCACTGCATCTGTTTTTTAATGCTGACAAAAAAAGCAGGACACATCATCCTGTTTCAACATTTGTTCAAGTGAATGTTGGAAGTTCTCCACTTCTTCTCCGACCAGAATACAAAATAGCTGTGCTAAAACAGAGGCTCAGCAGGCAATTAGCAAGGCTTTTGTCTAACAGTGTGTTCTCTACTGATTTTCCAAATTTCCCCCACTACACACTTTGCTTTAAACATACTTAAATGTGCAGAAGTTGACTCTCAGGTTCTGTCATTCATGTTATATTCTAAAACAGCCAAGCAATGTATTTTTGTTTATTGACTAACATTAGTTTTGCACTGTCAGGGGGAAGTGACTGTTTTATCTGAATTCAGTCTTGTTCTGAATAGTCTGAGGGCATTTTTGTGATAAACCATCTGAAAACTTTTTTTAGCACTAAAAACATACCTTTCATGATAATATATTATTTCCAGTGAAGTAGCCTCATTTGAGGTGCATATGTGATAGGATAGAACTTTTCAATTATGAGAATATCGACTTTGGATATGAAAACAACAAATATGTATTAGTAGCAAAAGGCCAAAGATGCATGAAATTTTCATTCAGCTTTTCAAAGGAAGGAAACTGAGTATTCTAAGTAAACTGGGCCACAGTTTAGAATGTGGTGACTGCTCAGACCTAAAAGTATTACAAGTGAAGTTCAGCCTTTAAACTCTGCTGACATTCTTGATCAGAAGTCAAGAATAGTCAAGAAGGTAGTTTTGGGTTTTTTTAATAAACAATAGCAGGCAAAAAAATTTAAATACTGACTCTTTCTTACTCCTAGAGAACCAAAGCTCCTGTCAGCACACACAACAAATGCTGTGAGCCTCAGCTTGTCATTTGAACTGATATTTCCTCAACTTCTGTCATTGCTAAAATCACTTGTATTTCAGAGTTTTGTTTCCCCATTTGTAACACTTGCTCTAGAACTGGCATTCCAACAGCTAACCTCAGGAAGATCTGTCCATTTTCTGCAAACCCAGAGGGGAAATACCTATATTTAAGTGCCCATAAGTGCCAGATATTCTCATACCAGTTGTGAATGTTTTGCTGCAGATGACAAGTGCACTCATTCCAATTCAAAACAAACCACCAAAGGCCACGTTCTTATTTTCAGCATCTGTTAATAAGGGTTTTCTGTGCATCATATTTTTGTGATTTACCATTATTTTATAGTTTTCTATATTCTCCTAGACATTCTTCAGCTATATAACAAGAAGCATCACTTGAGTTAAATGCTCTGGAAATGCTGACAATTAAAGAGGAGTTCTAAAAATAAGTCCCAAATACGTCAACAGATCAACTTGAATAAGCAGTGACAATCACAAAAAGGATCCTGCCAGAAAAAACTGGATGCTGAGACCTTTCTAAACAGTAGAAAAAGTACAACACAAGCACTGCAAAGACAAGAATTTAAAGTTATTTTATGGGCAGCACTTTCCAAAGCAGGTCTTGTGCTTTAGGATTTTTGCTGACCATATCTCAGGAGATGTGGCAGCCATTCAGAGAGAACTGCTTTCATTGAGAGATCAAGAAAGGTCATCACAGTAGAAAAGTGAAAAACCTTGATTTTCACTCTTCCTCACGTGCTTTGCTATTGATCACTTTTTACACATTACACGAGGGAAAAATACACCACCAAACCACAAAACCTGGATCAAAGATAACTTCAAATTTCTGGCAGGTATCACTTTTCTAATCTGCCTTACTTTCCTATTCTTAGAAAACAGAGTCCAAACTTCAATGGAATTGTTGGAAGCCACGTTGGCTGACTGTGTGTGACACCTGATCCTTCTGCCTGCAGCTGAATGCACTGTGTGCACCTCCATGTCTCTAACCTGTGTGTATTGTGCCTAGGCACTTAAATGTTAGATTTCTGTGCATTTAGCTATCAAAAAAGTTAAAGAAAAAGTCTCTCTTACATGAAATTTTTTCAGCAGAGTGACAGAAGTATTCAAAGTGTCAGTTCAGACTTGAACCTGCTCATATTTAAACCATTTTATTGTTCCATAGCATGACTTCCTCTACTTGGGTTCACAATCAATAACTCCTGTCAAGGATGGCTGATTTAAATAATTCTTCTTGAAAGGAAAGCTTTCAGGTATTAAATTCTTGACCAAATTTTCCTGGGAGAGATTGAATCACATGGAGCTTTCATCATCTGGAAAGATGTGAAAAGAATCTTATATTATCATATCTGTGTATCATATCTAAGCTCCCACAAGTCAAGTTTTGCTGGTGTAGTTTCAGAAGCCTGTCTGTTCACTTAGACTTCAGATTGTCCACAGAAGTGATCATTTACTTTATGGAAGAGTTGTGAAAGGTGAATATTACCTGAGTCAAATAAGCTTGGGAACCATCAATATATTGTATATTCTGTGGGACCACTTGCAGTGACACACTTTGCAGGAGGAACGTGGCTATAAAAACCTGCCCCTTGATTAATCATTCCATTGAGCCAATGGATCCATTGATCCGTGCTGTTCTCTTACCCCAACTTAATGCCTTGCACTGTTAAGGGCACAGTAGAATCAAGAGATTATTAAAGATTGCTACACGAATCAGAGGTACAGGAAAATGGAGTTTTCCAGCAGATTTTGCTGTTCCCAGTGTTTTACCAAGAAATAGCACCTGTATTGCTCTTGCTTTTTAAAAGCTGAGCAGAAATTCCTCTGGCATGAATGAAACTCTGGCCAAGTTTCCTGTGAAACAACAACAGTGGTTTATAGGTCGCCTCTCTGACCTCTCCTGGTGCTCCACTGTTGGAGTAATAACCACCACAAAAACAGTGTAAAACAGAGTTGACAACTATTAAAGGAAACAATGAACTGGAACAAACACATTGAGGAAAAAATGAGTTCAAGTCCAAGTTTGGCTTGAGGCCAAACAAGTACAGTTTGCAGGCAAGCATCCAAATGCAACCCAAATTTCACAGCTGGGAGATGGGAAGGTGCTGGACTTGAGGGGCCACTCCAAGAGATAACACAAACCTTGCTGCAGAATATTCTTGTATTGCCCATTAAACACACAGACAGCTCCAGTGTGCCTCCTGCCTGGTGTTGGGCAGGATCTGCAGGCACTGGGTAAGTGACAGGGACACTGGATGAGTGACAGGGACACTGGATGAGTGGCAGGGACACTGGATGAGTGACAGAGACACTGGATGAGTGGCAGGGACACTGGATGAGTGGCAGGGACACTGGATGAGTGACAGGGACACTGGATGAGTGACAGGGACACTGGATGAGTGGCAGGGACACTGGATGAGTGACAGCCATGCCCTGCCCTGGGAGCAGCACACACTTTTGGCTGCCACCAGTGATGTGTGAAGCAGCTGGCTGTGCTCGCAGCCAGGCCTGCTGGCTACCAGAGCTTTGGAAAAGTCTCCTGGAGCTCTGTCTGCATTTGTGGGCAGCCCTTGCTTCCCTCTCCTCCCCTGGGAAGGGTGAGGCTACATAAAGCACATGACCACCACCCTCATCCTGCTCCTTGGCAAAATCCCAGACTCCCATTCCTTCAGCCACAGGCAGCTGAGCAAAAGAGATCTGTGCCTCTCCCAAACAGCTCCATAGAAATACCAATAAAGATGCTGCAATAGTTGCCATAACAACTGCTTTTAGCTGGAACAGGAGTAAGGAATACAATTTCTTTTTGTCCACAAACCAACAATGTGTTCATTATTGCTAAGCAAACCCCTGTAAAGAGCTGAATTCTCTGAAAGCTGTTACCTTTGAGGATGTATTTTAGATCTGCCTTTTTCCCTTCAGAATAATAATAATGCTAATTAATACCTTAGGTTCTGGTACATGCCTCTCCAACTTCCTGCCCTCATATAAAGCCCAATATTTTTTTCAACAAAATTACTGAAATAGAGATAACATCAGCGTATCTGTAGAAAACATCACCTGTACTTCACAGGTTGAGTCCATGTTTGTCTTAAAGAGAAATTCTAGTGATCAGTAACAGCACAAGGCAACAGTGACCACAGAGATCAAAATACTTTCCTTTATCTCATTATTCACCAGCCTATAAAAAGGTGACAGGGGCTGAATTTTCCATATGTTGTCACTTTTGCAGACTGCACTTTTCAGAGATCCACTTGTTTCCAATCCCCTCCACACACAAACAGCCCACAGCAGCTGGTTTGTCCTGGAACTCCTGCTGGAGACCAGGAAGGGAGGACCATGAGCAGCTGTGGCTGCAAAGGGCCAGAGGGAGAGCAGAGGAGGGAAAAAGGGGTTTTGGGCAAGGGTGCAGGACACACAGGGGTGACAAATCTGTGCTTCAAAGTGCAGCACCTTGCATGAGACAGGTGGTGACAGACTCATAGATCAGAAAATAATTCTCAATTCTTGAGGTAGGAGAGATTCTGCAATTGTTCAGCCTTACCTCCTGCCTAGCAAAGCAGGGTGCTGAGGGTACAGAGAGCACAAGATAGGAATTTCACTTAAAGGTGACTGAAAAAACTCTCAGTATTTAAAAAAAAAACAAACCGTGGGAGTGTGTGGTGGAGAGAGGAGCTGTACACAGATGTTTGCAAAGTCTTGGAAGAGCATAACATGTTTAATAGCTGGTCACAGAGAAATCAAGCTAGCACAGCATTCTGGATATTTATTATGTTGTTTAAAGCCTCAAATGCAATTTTCTGTAATTATCTTGCAGATATTTTTAGTGCTGCTCTCTCTCTATTCATAGCATCTTAGGAAAGGAGTAATTCCATGTCCCCTGGAAACTGCCAGCACCACAGCCACTGGCTGTGCACACTGGGGATCCAGCTGCTTTTCCAGCTGTTGCTGGAAATAGTAAATGTCACAGTTCTGCAAATATCCACTGTGACAGCTCGCTAATTTGGGGCCAGCCCTGCTCCCCGACTCCCACAGATGCTCAGAAAACTTTGCACCAGTGCTGCCATTCCTCACACCATAGAGCATCATTTCCATTTGTTAATGTTTTCTGCAAACTGGTCATTTTACACAGCCTATGCATTCAAGTGTAACTTCCCCACCACTTCACCCCAAGGGTTTGTTTGATGGGATATATTATAACCTATCACTGAATATATTAAATAAAGGAACTGCTGTGTCCAGGGAATCATTTGCAGAAGTGTGTGAAGGGGCAGCACTGGAGCCTGTGTGAGTTTTCCTTTCCTCCAAGCCCGTTCCCAGCACATCCTGATGGACCCAGGGCTGACCAAGGGTTCTCAGTCTGGCTCCTGTCCAAGGTGCATTTGCAGGGCAGATTGCTCGGGCTGCTGCAGCAAGAGCACAGCACAAATGCACTTCTGTGAGCTCCAGCCACCCCAAATTATCCAGAATTATCCAGAATTGTCTGCTTCTAAATACTGCTCTGAATCAATGCATTCAGACCAGTGACCTCAACATGGCTATTTCCAGCTCTGACATCACATTTTCACGAGTAAGCAATATAAAAATTGCTGTTCTGAGTTTTCCTGAAGAAAAACTGGGCAAGAACCCAGGCTGGACACGATGATTCCATCTCTAATGATATTACATAATTATGTCTCTAATTATGTTACAGAATTATAAGATGAAGCATTATAGCTATTTGAACTTGGCAATCATTTACATTTTCAGAACTGATACCTTGTAATTGCTGATCATTTTGTCACAGCAGCAATTTCACCAAAATACTAGACTTAATTTTATACTATTATAATGAAGTATTTACATTTATCATAAAAATAAATTACCATTTACCAAACAAAAAAAAGGGCACATGTCAATGTTACAGCCTTGGAAACAACAAACTGGATATAATTAGGCAGGGGAAAGAAAAATTTAAAAAGGAAAAAATACCTTTTTAATCTTTCCTATCCAAAATTGAGACGGTTCATAAAACAGCAATATTATCTGGCATTATATAAAGTATCTCTGGAGAAGCACTAACTAGGTCTCACAGTTTAAAAATAAATAAATAAATGTACAGTACAGTATCAAACTCATTGTTTTGAATTCTTTCTCAGACCTTGACAGGTGCTCAAGACTGAGTGAAATATTTTCTCCTTTACTTTTTAGAAACTTTTCTATGGCCAACTTTGCTTTGCAGGTTTCCAGTGAAACAAACTTCTGACACTTGCAGGTGTTGGTATGTGGAAATTGTTCATCTACAAGGAGTTTCAGGGAAATTGTAATGAAAAACTCAGCAAAAGTTATGATAGGAAAAGAAAAAATTGCCAAAAGTTCTCAAAGGACCTGAAGTGTTTAATTTCAGTGATTAGAGGATTAAACACTGAATCCTGCCATGACCCAGGTTTGGCTTAGCACATGCTTATCTTTGTAGAAAGAAAAATGTCTCTGCTGCACCTGGCTTCTTTTTTAAGCTTCAGCTTCACAAAAAAAAATAAATTATTAGGTACAGAAGTAAGGGATGCAATTCCTGAAGATGGGACTGGTTGTGTTCTCTGAACCCTCACAGAGGTTCAGTCACTACCCAAAACCAGCAGGATGAGAAGGTGTGCCTGCTTCCCCTTTGTCAGCAGTTAACACCACTCACACTGAAGTGGCAGTAACATCCAATAACCTTCTTTCCCCAGGAATAAAAGCCCATTTTTCCCAGCTTTCAGGGGAGTGACTTTCCTAAACAACACCTTTTTGAAGGAGTGTCTGGCATGGGTTTTCCTCTCTTCAGTGTACATTATCCCAGAGTTTCTGAGTTATTGCAATGGAACCACACTTCATGAAGAAAAATTGGAGTTGCTGCTGCCACCCTGCTACCCCCCAGGAGCTTGGTGCAGAATTTATCCCGGGTCAAAGGTTTCAGGGGACCCACTTTAAACACCAGCAGCGCATTCCTGATGTTCCCATGCCAAAACATCTGTTCACCAGCGTCCTGCACGCAGCACAGCTGGATCACAAACACTGTGGTGCTGGCAGTGCTGGGCTAGAGACATGGAAACTTCCCAGGGGGTCTTTTCACAAAGGCTACTTTTGCCCAGAGAAACAAAAATCCATGCTGAGGGAATTTCCCCTCTCAGTTACACTCTTTCTATTTTCTCTGGGTGTTTCTCAGTTCTGATCATCTGGGCATCTTTGAGCACGGAGCCCACAGTGCTGGTCACTCATCACATTTAACCTCAGCCACCACTGGAGTGGCTATTGTGCTGTGCTTGCCTTTTAATTGAGCATTTAATAAATTCTTCTCCCCTCCCATTCCAGTTAGATGTTTGGCTTGGATTTCTATCTGAGCATCTTGAAACAATAGCACCAAAACTGACTAAAACTTAGTACTAAGACACTGCTGACTTTGCAGTGCCTTCACCACATAGCAGATAGTTGCCACATAAAAATAAAACTGTGAAGAATTTCACAGAATAAATCAGTACCAGTTCTAAGTGACGCTGATTCTGTGGATCATATCCTCAGCACACGCCCAGTTCCCTGTCAAGTAACTTAAGTATAGCAAAGGATAAAATGATCAACTAATAAAATTGATATTTGGAATAGAAAGCATCATGCAAGAAGAAGCACAAAAACATCTTGAAAAACCATCATATGACCTACAACTGGAATAAGCTCACTGGTGGGGTGTCTCTTGCTGGAGGAATTCAAAGATAAAAATGCCTTTGAGGCACCTCCTCAGTCTTGCCAGTTGGCACAGGGGTTGAGCAGCTCCCCCCAGGTCACAACAGCAAATCTCTGAACATTTGCAGAGGCTGCTGTGCATTCCAAATGCCATTTGTGCATCTGAGTATCTTCACCAGCAATACTCCCCACCTTCTTATGCCAGTGCTTTCAAATCCTGCCTAAACAACTTATTAGTCTTTTTAACATTCCCATGAAATAGGTAACTAATTTATTTCTATTGTAGAACAAGTTAAAATGAGGCATAAAGAAGTACTTTGTCCAGCAATCTATGAACTAGTACTATAAAAAATGACAAGACCATGATTTTTTGAAGTGTATGTTCATTTAAAATCACCATGAAGACCCTACCCTACTGTTTTAATACTCCCTCCAAACCTACAGGTGATGAGTTTCATCTACAAGCAGTGAAACAGGATTTTAAGAAAAAAAAAATCATCAAGGCAATCATCTGACTACTAAAATACATGCATACTGTATTATGCAGCTAGAAACATTAATAAAGTTATACTTTGCTAGGATAAGAGGCAGGGAAGTTCACTCAAATCCATTGCACTGGGAAAAAGTGAAGCAGTACAGAATGATTTTATTCTTCTCTGCTAACAGGAATTAGAACTTGAATTTGGCAAGTTCCCCCTTGAGAACATAGAAATATGTACCCTAAACAGTTTTTATTTTTTGGTTTTTTTGGGGAGACAGCGGTGTAGCAGGCCTGGGAATAAGGCAGCAGAAAGAATAAAGAAACAAAGTTGCATGCTTACACCTTTCAGGGTTTGGGGGTTTTTTAATATATATATATATTGTCATTTCATTTTTTCTCTCCTAGAGCTAACACAACAGATAAAAGCTTTTAAATTATGTAAGAAGCCCATGAAAGCTGGATTTGTAGTTCTGGGCATCTCCCACTCCCCCTGTGCCCTCCTGGCACTGTGAGCCAGCACTGCTTTGTCCCAGGGAGAATGTGCAGAACTGACAGAGAACTGCTGGGAAAGTGGGATTTCCAAGAGAAACAGATCTGGAGAGCTCTGGGACTTTCCAGAAGTGACAACAGTGAATTGTTCCTTGAATTTTGTCTTCTCAGGGCATTCAGTCTGAGGAGAAACACTAAATAAATATGATTATATATGTAATAAATATGATTGTAATACCACTCACAGGACACCTACTCTTCTACAAATACACAAGGAGAAATCATCCTTGCTCCTTGTGAGGAATCCACTATTTGTAAGGCACATAAAGGCAGAGGGGATGAACAGCACAGGCACAAAGGGTGAGGGGCACTGCCTGGTCTCAGGAGTTCTCTGCAGGCAGCCAGGCAAGCACAGGCAGAAATCATCCCTGCACTTACACTTCTAAATAACTTTTATCACCTGGGGAACGGAATGAAAACAGCAGAGTACCTACAGCCAAGGTGGTGACAAAAAAAAGGAACCTTTGGGAAGATGTTTCAGGCTCAGAAAGCCAGTGTTGGTTGCACAGTGTGCCAGGGGAGCAGAGGGGAAGGCAAGGAGCCCCAGCAGAGACAGAGCAGCAGCCTGGCAGCATCCACAGGCACCTGGGCATTCACACGGTGTCCTGCTGTCCTGGGAAAGCCAGCCTGGAACACACACACCACCAGCATTACACCGGGATGAGCAGTTCAGGTACTGGCATGATCAAAAGGAAATTATTTTTGTCAGAGTAGGCTTTGGAAGAAAAGGTTATTTGTGTCTGCAGCAATGGGGTGACAGGCCAGAGGATGAAGTGAAAGAGAGCTCAGATTAAATTTCTCTGGTTTCTAGGGGTACAGGACAAAGGCAGGAGAATAAAAAGCTGAAAAGCAGAGGGAGAAAAATCCTTAGTTCCAAACTGCTTTTGTTGTTGTTTATTATAGGTTTTGTGGGGTTAGGTTTTTTTTTAAGATGAAAACCTGACAAGATGCCACTGGTTCTCAAAATAAAAGATTCTTTTCTGCCTCTGATTAAAGCCTGCCTACAAGTTTCTTTATGTTTAAAAATTCCAAACTTGCCCCAAGACTCCCCCAGTTCTGGGCTTCTGGCCCCAGCTCATGTACTTGCATTTGTACCAGGCTCAATAATCAGCTGAAAAATAGAACAGCAACGTGAGGAATGCTGGCCAAGAATCACAAAATTGATGGGAAAAATGAAAATGGGAAGGAGCTGGAGGTGAGTGAAGGGAAGTAAAGCATGGAGCAGCTACAGGAACACTTGAGCTGCCTGTCCCAAAGAACGAGAGAGGCAGGAGCTGAAGGCAAGGCACAGAACTCTGTGAGAAAAGAGCAAGGTTCTGAGGGAGACAACGGCTGTCCAGGCTAAAGGAAACATTACAAACAAAATTTTTAAATGTTCAAAAGAAAATAAGTAACAAATAAATTCAAGTAGTTCAAAATCTACTTTATACCATTTTGTACCGTTCTAAGTGCTAAGAGAGAACTTTCTAAGAGATAATTTTGTGCTTCCCAAACAAAATGAAATATCTAATTTTTTTTGTCTATATACAATTACTGCCATGCAAAGATATGATAGGACTGAAGGAAAAAAACCAAAACTCAAGAAATAAATCAAGAGCATAACCAGAGTGCCATGGTCTACTCATCCCTCATTCTCCCATATGTACAGGTCCATAATAAGTCACTTTGTGAAAAAAAGCAAGCATACAGAATTTGAAAACCTACTCATCTACAAGCTTAAATGTTGTGCTTTACTGTGTCTTGAAAGCAATTGCTTGTTATAATCCTGAATAATAAAAAATGCAAGTACAACTAAGCAACAGTCCATTCTGACACATAAATGTAGCAGGGCATAATAAAATGTCCCAGGCACCATCACATGTCTGCTGACGTAAAAATATCCAACTGCAGATGCTTAAATCATACAATATCAATAGGAGTCCAATGAGAATTAGTACAAAGACATTGATTTTTTTTCTGATGGATTTTTTTTCCCCTGGGATGATACCATAAACAGTGACTGGGGTACATAATGTGAACTCTGTTATAAAAACTAGTTTCATGCAGTTTAATTCCCATAAGGAGAATGTTGAATTCCAACAGTAATAATTAGAAAATACAAAGCAAAAATGGGTTTCAATATTCTTTTTCATGTTTTCCGTGGTTGCCTGCCCCAGGAAGCCAGAGAAGCAGAGTTTACAAGTAGCACACGTTCTCATTTGTTATGCTGCTCTGCACAGCCATGAAACAGCTACAAGATAAGAATTCTACATTCAACTTGTACTGTCAGTAAATGGCGTTTTTCTTTTCTTTTGGAAAGGCTTGCCAAGCCCTCTGGGATCAGAAGTGGTGCCATTAGAAGATGGATGGGAGAGTATGGAGTAAAAAAGAAATATAAACAGAAGATTCAGTTGTTTCCCAGCCTGGTCTACCATAGAGAACATTAATAGACTTTTGCCAGAATTCTTGTGTTCCTTATACCCCACCAAAACCCCTCCAAACTACAGTGGTGCCATCTGATGCCAGGAACAGGAGCAAATACATGGCCACAGTTTCTGCCAAAGACTGGATGTGACCTCAAACATGGCACCAGGCTTATCTTAGCCCCAGCTCCCACACCTTAAAATAGAGATTTAAAAGATCCCTGCCATGGTTTTGAAAATGAATCCATTACAGTTCCCATAGGGCTGGTGGATACTGATCACCAGATTTAGAAACACCTGCAGGGATTAACCTGGCAGCCTGCAGAGCAGACTGCAAAGCTTACCAACTGAGCTCAGGAATAGTTCCTATGGCTAGAATCTTTAATAGGTCCATAACCCATAACCAAACTCCATATATCAGTGCAAACTGCAGTTCTTGTGCTCTGTTCTGGCTAGTAACTGCAGAGGAACATAAATAAGGCAAGGACAGGTAAACTGATAGTGAATGTGCACTGCCTGATTTTTTTATTCACTGTTATGGGACTGTGACAATCTAGCTGTGGAATGAATTCTGTCTTCTGCTGTGTTTGCCATCTCCCAAGGGGTGTGATCTTCCAGTTACCACTGGCATTGGCTTCTTCAAAGTGTTCTTTTAATGTGTAGGAATACCCATTCCTCTCTATCTGAAAATCTGAAGTCTTCAGAGAGGCCTCGTTATCAGCACTTGTCAGTCTAACTCAGCCCATTCAAACCTGACTGGTCTGTCCGGACTTACAGGGAACTTCTTGCAAAGAAATTATTTACTCTTGCTTCCCTCTGCTGTTGAGGGAAATGGGATTCTCATTCATAATTAGAGCTATTGATCTTTGAACTGCAGCTTTTCACAGCTCCCTGGGCTCAGAAGATAAACCAAATGCTTTCTCCTTCCCCAGAAGAGCTCAAGTTTTGTCACTCAGCGCAATCCCAAGCAGAACAAGCATCAACAGCACAAGCCTGCAAAGCATTACAAAGCTCCAGGAAAACAGCATGTGTGATTTACAGGTGTGACAACGTGGGAATTGCCTTGTTTTAATCCAAGACTGTCCCTGATCAACTCCCTGGAGCTCTAGCAGGGCCCCAGGGGTGCTGCTGGGACAGAAGCTCACTCAGCCATCTCAGGGTGTTTGTTGGGCTGTGCCACTTCCCAGGATTGTCCCTCTAACACTGCGTGCCCAGCAGCAATTCCAGCTCCACAAAACCAAGGTGGAAGAGCAACTTTCCCCTCCCAGCTTTTGTATAGTGAATAATTCGGCATTAACAGATCTTGTTTCACTTAGGAAAGGGAATTGAAGGGACGAAGGGAGACAGAACAGAATCAAAAGACAGATAGTGAAGCCATAACTCTGAATTTATTATTTAGGCAGAACCACACTTGAAAATGGAATGCAGGTTTTACTTGAATATTATCTCCTGTCTATCTATTAGTTAGAGAGGTTATACAATCAAAGCAATCAAAGTCCCTGGCTGAAAGGGACCAAAGACAAATCTCTCTGAACCCCCGTGTATTTTACAGGCAATGCACAGAACTCTGGGTACCATAAAGCTTGCCTGTGCCTGACAAATTGCAGATTTTTGCAAAATAAAACCCCAGGTCATGTGTATCAACCAAAAAAAAAAAAAAAAAAAGCAAACATTAACATTATCTAACATTATCATTATCTATTGTTATGTTAGAAGGAGTTTTACCAAGGTCCCTTAATTTAATGTTTCAAGTGAGGGGAGAAAAAAAGAATGAAGGTTCAGAAATGGAGCACTTAAACCCCAGAATTTACTAGTCTTAAAATGCCCCTGGATACACCAGCTGTGCCACAGTACAGAGAGATTTACACATTTTGAGGAAACAGTTGAATTGAAAAATTTTGGCAGAGGTAGACTTTACTCACTTTACTTAATCTCAGGTAGAGAATGCTCGTGTAAATAAAGATTTTACAGTTGCCTCGCTTAAAAACTTGATGTTCAAATATAGATCAGGAACACAGAACACAAATTAAATGTTGAAAACTCTTTAGGAAAATCTGGTGCTGTAGGTACCAGCTGTCATATTTTGGTGAGGCATGGATAAAGAATCCCAAAACTTATCCAAGTGTCCTGAGTTAGATTTCTCAGCACACTGAAGCTTTGTTTTTTAACCTGCACATTTTACCATGGCCCTTTTACTGCCAAGGAGTAGCTATGCTTTTGATAAAATCTAAAACACATGCCAGAGGGGTAAGAAAACAAATACTGTTTAACAGCAGTTGTGGTTTGTATCACACTCATCTAAAGGAAAACGCACCTTAAAATTTGTTCTCCTTTTTTGTACCAGTGAAACCAATTGAAATATGTGGAAACACTCTGCTTTAGACAAATGGCATGTTAATGAACTTTGTGCATTACTTTAGTTCACCGAAATGGCCTGCCAAGGGTTCTAGCAAGCTATTTTCTCTGAGAATTTATTATATGCAGGGAAATCTGGCACACTGCAGTCAAGAAACACCTCTGGAATCTCAGATGTAATCGGGACAGAAGGGGAGCTGGATGCATCTGACTGATGTCTACAGGATTATTCCTCTGCACACAGGAGCTGGGGATGAACTCTGTTTTTGTTGGCTCCCTGCTAGCCCTGCTGGCATTACCAGCTGGAGAGAAAAACCTTCAAAAGTGCAGAGTTTCTTCCCTTTTTTCCCTAGGATTCATCTTATTTACTCCCTCTTGAGAAAGCCTCTTTCTTCACACAACATGTTTAAATGATGCTGTGGACTGGAAGTGCTGCAGAACTCCATCTGTGATTTCAGAGTTCACAAGCAGCCATTTGAATATCCTAGAGCTGAGCAAACTGAGGTAGGGGATGAAAGGTAAGTGCCAGTTCTGGGCTTCCCATTGTAAGCAGCTCATAAAACACTTCTATTTGAAGTGCAGAGCATCATTCTTCAAAGATACTTTCTCCATTTATAGTTGTGCATTTGGAGCATAATCTCCAGCAGCACTTTAATCTGCATTTTAAACACAAATACCAGTGACTGATTTATATTTTTTTTTTTCCCTCTAAGTGAAGTTTCAGAAAGGAATGATTTGGGCATGATAAATGCTTGATGAACTCATCAGCATTAACAGTTCTTTGAAAGCTATTACTTTTACAGAGAGAAATAATCCAGTTTCTTTTCCCTTTGAGATGCACTGACAGCAATACAGCTCTGTTGCACGAGAGAATGAACTTCTCAATTCCACTTCAGAAATAGCTTTCATGTTAATATGTACAATTTGGGTAATTCTACTAACAAGGAAAATCATAAAAAGTGGGACAATACAAACCTAATCAACACAAATACCTACTTAATGAAAAACCAACCTCATTAAAAACCTATAGCAATTCGGTTTGGAGAGAAAATATTCTCAGTTGCCTTGTGTTAGGGAAATTGTCTGCAGCAAGACACACACGGGTGCAGTGAGCTGCTCCTTGTCACCAAATTTTTAAGTGCAACCAGGCTTTTGTGCCTGAGGAATAGGTGACCATCAGAGTCAGATGGGTATTCTCATGAGTGCCACCAAAGAAAGGATCAGATTTCATTTGTCAAATGGGAGGCTCAGAAAAACAACGTGGAAATTGGTCTTGGGGACCCAACTTTGAATGATTAGTTAACCCGTAGAAGAGACAAACAAATTAATATAAAACAATTAAGTATAAACACAATCCAGAATTAATATCTAAAAATTAAGTATTTTTCTAATAACTTCCTCTTCTTTCCATTATAATAACCCATGGCAAAATGCACTGATATAATGTTTACATGGAAACTGGCTAAACAATTGCAGGAATGCTTTGATCCTAAAATTTCCAGATGTTTGTTTGAATGATTTATGCACATAAACATCTCCTGCTAAATAGTCTTGTCCTCCACAGTCTTCTTGAATAAAGATCAGAAAGGAGAAACTGGTTGGTTAATTTGAAGCCTCCTGTCATATACAGGATTTCCTCCAGCAGAAGTAACAGCCATTATTAGTGAAGAATTGAAAGGTAACTTTCAACTACTTTCAATTACAAAATTTTAATGTGAGCTTGATCTCACTATATATATATATATGGAATTTATATTTTTTTCAATCTTTTCAATCGGCTTTTGTTCCATGCAGACAACAAGAATGTGATAGGTGAGGTTTTAAAGTAAATTCCAGCAAATTATTTACATGTCTAAGAGCTAATTCTCAAAAGCAGAATGAGATTTGCAGTACAGTGGTGAACCTAAGGATAAAATAAAAAGCAAGCTCTCCCATTTTGGAGTCATTTGTCACACACAATGTGCTGATAGGGGACCTGCAAAAGGGAATTATCAAAATTCCCTGCCTTTCATCCATGTGCTCTGAATATCTCAAATTTCCAGACCTACAAATTGTTTTTGAAAAAGAGAAGAGAGGAGGAAAACAAAACCGGTACTTTTCTACCATGCAAAATTTTATCCTTCTTTAGGTTCTAATTTGAAGAGCAGAACTCAGTGTTCTAAGTAACAGAGTAAGAGATGGAAGCGTTAAAAAACCCCCAAAAACCCGTGAAGAATTAACAATATAAGCTTTGGCCTGACCCAATTTTGCCAGCCTTGTCATAGCTGAGCTGGAAAATCCTCTTAAGAAGCTCAGCTGGAGCAGAATTTATGTTGATTTCACATGTGTTTTACTTGAGGAGGCTGCAGAGTCCTGCTCCCCACAAGGCTGGAAATGCACTGCAATGACTTCCAGAGCAGTCACCAAGATTGGGAGATTTCACTGTAAGTGAAATTCACACTTACATTAAAAAAAAACAACAAAGAAACATCTTCCTTGACAGTAGGACACTTAAAGCTCTAGTCATTGCTTAGATGAGAGGCAATAGGCAGTAAGCAATTTCAAAACCACTTCTAATTTACCTTCTCAAGTGAAGGGTACATTGCCTTGATTTCTTGGCTCTCATCTCCTGTCTGCTTTTAGTTTGGATTTTTTTCTGGGTAAAGGGCACACTAGACCCAGTTTTGTCTCTGAGTTTTATTTCAAGCAAGATTAGTAAAGGAAGAGGCAATGTTTCCTGGAATAAAAGATGCCATAGGCAAGAGTAGATGAACTTTAGGACATGCAAATCCCTCACCAAGTGTATTTGGGATATGTTTGAGAGAAGAGATAATAAGAAAGTGAAAAGCATGAGAACAAAAATGAAAGGAAGAGAGGAGTAAGGCAAGCAAATTATAAAAATAGTCCTTCCAGATGTAAAAAAGAAAAAAAATCTGTTAGTAGTTGATCTGCCCTATCACACATTAAGCTGGGTTCATTCAGGAGGACTGAAGAGAACTGAAGGGACAGAACTGGAGCTTGACATGACAACTACTGAAGAGCATTTCTCACATCAGAAATGAACTTCTGGGCTCTGGTGGAAGAAGAGAGGAAAGGGACCCTCAGCAGAGAAGTCAGCTCTTTGCTGCAGCTGCTCCCTGCAGCTGGCAGAGGAACAACCCAGCTCTTGCCCTTTTCCAGAAAAAGGAGCTCGGTGTGTACCCTTGCAGGGGGTAATTCATGCCACATGCCCTTCTTCTGGCCTTTCCCATCCTCCTGAGGAAAAGTGTCCCCTGTGTTTCCCATGCCATGCAGCAGAGCTCTTCATCACAGCCTCTGTAGCTTTTGTCTTCCATATCACCCAGGAATTCTGTCAACACTATTGTTTGCCAAATTCCCCTATCTCTCAAAATTCCCATATCTCTTCTCTTCATCTAATGCAACAGTTTGCCCGTGAATCAGGTACTAAAATTTGCCTTTTGGCCTTTGGAAGAAATGGCTCACCAGCGAAGCTCTCTGAAGCCTCAGCATGCAAACCCCCTGATTGTCACCCTGCTCTTCTGTGCCCTTCATTCAGAAATGAATTCCACCCATCAGCACCATTTTCCACTTGCTTTTTAATGTGTCCAAAACTCCCAGCTGGACTAATGACAGAGCAAATCAATGGAATAATCACAGGAACGTCTCACATCTGCCTTCTGCTATATTATATCACCTTCTTAGCTCCTCAGGCAGCATAAATGTGGCACCAGTTGGCCACTGTCATCTGTGACTGGGCTCACTAACTTCAAATACAATGCAAAGATTTTTTCTAATACACTGAAAAGAATCATTCTGTACAGATATGCAGTAAAATCAAGTTATCAATTTTTTTTTCTCTTTAGTTTCCAGATAAAGAATAGTGGGTATAGTGTCATAAACTAATTTGATGGGATTCATGAAAAGCAACACTATCTCATATAGGGCATAAATGGCTTTTTTCCCCCTATAAATTCAATAGGAATATATTAAATAGGACAGCCTCAAATTTCATTTAGATTTTGCTAGAGGAATCTTAAGGAGCAGTGTTTTACAGCAGAGCATAGGCACTGCTGCTCCATAAACAGAGCACAACTGCTCTCTTCAGCTTTGAATTCTCTGGACTTTATTTCAGGGAATCTCTATCACAAAGTAGCCAATTTAGTGCTTGTTCCCAATCAAGTAAAAAGTTGTGAACTCATCAGTATGCATTTACTCAGGCACATACTCTTGTGCACCTCACTAGAAGTTACACGATGTCTTTAAGCCTGCATCCATGGGGGTCTAAGAATCACCAAGCCTTAAAACTTTAGTTAATAATCTTTTATGCAGATAAAAATCAGAGTTGGGACTTCACTCCCAACTTAAGAAGAATCAAATGATGATTTAACTGAGTGGTTGCAGAACTTTTCAGAAATGGTCATAATCCAATGAATGCCAGAATTTAGGGTTTCAGTCATATGCATCTGTTCTCTTGACACATGACTGTACATGTGTGGCAATTTAGGAGAAATACCCTTTTTTTTCTACACCTCAAGACAATATTTGGTTATGGTGTGGCATGAGTGTTGCCAGAATATCTAAGTTAATACAAAAGTTAAAAACCTCTTCCACAGTAGACTGGAAAGATGTGTCCTCCAAAAGCACTACTGTTGTTAGCAGAACTAGGAGATCATCCTGGCATCCACCATCCTGGCTCAGTGCATGTAAACACTGTGTGCATATCTGCACATCCTCTGAAAAGAAATCCACTGAAATTATTCCAAATGGACAGAAAGGCTCTGAGCTCACCCAAAAAGAGCAGCCAGCAAAAGTGAGATATGCTGCACTTAGGGATCTGTGGTGCTGCAGCTCTGGGGTTTATGTTGCTCTGGAGAGCACATCAGAAAATGCTGGGGTGGATATTCAGGGGATAAAACACAGAAAGATGACACCCAGCAACAGAGAGACGGATGACACTGCCATCCCCAGTTCTAAATTTAAAACCTTATTTTTAAGCATGATATGAAAAGCTATTCCTTGGTATAACTTCTCTGGCTTCTGTATATTCAGATGAGATTTCCCTAAGTATTTGATGTTTGTTATTTAATAGTAAATTTAAAAAATAACAAATGAGACAACAAAATGAGAATTTTTCTATTTCAAAGCTGAGACTAAAATAAAATCCTTCTTGCCACAGGGAATTATGACATTTGGAACATCAAGGGACCCTACAGAATGGAAGGAGCCCAGGGTTTCTGCTCAGCCTTCTCCATGCTTCAGCAATAACTACTTGCATTCAAAGGTAGTGGAGGGTAGTTTGGGAAGGACATGGTGGGTACATGGAAAGCTAGCAAAGCCAAAAGAACTCTTATCCAGAAAAATCTGAAGGAAATAAATCACCTCAGCCTTCATGCTATTGTGTGAGTATATATGTGTGTATATATCTATATATATATATGTTTTCAGTGTGTAATTCTAAAAGAACTGGGAGAGGGAAGACACATGAAATATATTTAATCCTAAATATTTGCTTATATAAAGTGAAAAGATGTCAAGGGTTTATTTACTAAAGTTTCTTTCACTTCACTTTTCATTCTTAAGGTTTGCTTTCAAAATTTTTAAATCATGTGCTTTGCTTCCATTCATCCTTTAGCCTGACCTTCCTAAAATGACCAACCTGATATTGTGATTAATGAGCCAATTATTTTCATCTGAGACATCGAACAAAACAAATAGCTTATTCCCCTTCAATTTGCTTTCTTAATAAATAGTACCCCCTCCTCCTTTGCTTAACCACTGAAAGTTTATGATGGATTTCTCATGCAACTCATTCCCTAAATTAATAGGAGCTGGACAGGGCAGGCTAGAAATGTATTTAAATGGGTTATAATAGTATATAAATTTAAATATAATATTACGTAATATTATATAGGTTTAAATATAAATTTAAATGGATTTAATTACCTTTGCTATTAAAGCAAGATGTGACCTGAAGTGAGAAGTGCTCAGAAAGGAAGCTGACAGGAGTGCAAAAAGGAAGCAAACATGTGATTGAAAACAGTCACTCTCCCTACAACACTAAGTGAAGGTATCAGCTTTCTTCCCTGGTGTTCCTGAGGCACATTTTCACCATTTATTCCAAAAAATGTTCCTGAAGTACGTAAGAAAAGTACAGCTGCAACAAAAGAATATGAAAATTCTTTTATATAAATAAATGGTAAGGCATGTGGGTGAGCTGCACATTTGTAAAAGGAGGGGAATAAGAAAAAGAAGGAAAAAGAAAAACCCAAAAAACCAACAACCCTGTGGGAAAAGCTTTCTCCATCCAAGGAGCACCAGAGTTAAACAAATAAATGCACTGGAAAGGCATCAAGGGAAGTTTATTATATTATGCTCAAGAGACAATTTAACAGCAATAATAGCAGCTGTACAAGGACTGTGACTTCTAAACTACAGGTCCTGAGCAGCTCCTCCTCCAGCTGGGGAGTTTGGCTCCCCAAATTTGGTTTGTGGCCCAGAATACAGTGCTGATGGCTGCAGACAGCAGCACACCCAGCTCTGAGCCTGCCTGGGATAAAACACAATTCCACAAGCACAGGAAACTCTCTGCTTTTTTTTCCTTTGGCATTTCTCTTTATCAGGCTAGGAGTTTCGTTTTCTTTTTGACAGCTTGTGAAGGACAGGAGAGAGAGGCGCCTTCAAGGAAGTGGAGATAACAGTTTGCAACTCTCAGAGCAAGAAAAAAAAAAAGACTTATTTTACTCTGTGTACTGCTCTGAGTACCAGGCCCTCAGAAAACACCCCCAAATAATGGTGATGAGACCCCTGTCCTGCAGTGTGTCATTTGAGGATCCAGCTCTGTGATCCTGGGGTTCCTCCCACTGAAAGATTGCCCTTTATGACCTAATCCCCAATACACCTGACAAGGATCACCTCGACAAATACCTAAAAACAAACCCCAAACACAAAAGAACAACCCAATCAAAATAATAATAATTACTGAAAAAACAACAGCGATGGGAAGATTATGAAAATACCTTGCCCAATGTCACTCACCAAGTTTGTCAGAGGTAATAACAGAGTCAGACCCAGCCTGAACTCCAGACAGACACAAAAATTCCTTTCCTCATGCAGGTGGTTCAGAGGATCCATCACCTGGGAGAGGCCAGGGCTGCTCTTTGCACCATGTCACACACAGGAACACGCTGAACACCCCCAGCTCCCCCAGCTCAGGGCATGCAAACCACACAGGGCACAGCCCTTACACTGCAGGAGTTCAAAGGTAGCACTTTCCCCATCTCATTCAGAATACAACAAATATTTTTTCCCCTGTTCAGTGCTGCAGATTGCTTGGACAGCAAATTAAAACACTGAACATTTTTCTGTGAGCCCTGAGTCAATTCCATACCTGTCTAAGTGAGGATACAGATGCCTGGCCCAGCACTCAGTCTCTTCCTGGTCTGAATAAACACAGATTCCAGAAAGTACTTGGAGTTTTAAGATTTTTGGTTGATAATTGAAGACATGAATACAGTTTTGAAGCTGGGAGAAGGAGCATCCTTTCAGGACTCAAATACACAAGATAAAGGCAATTTACAGACTGCAAATAGAGAATTAGTTCCATTTCTTTCAGGAACAGGGGCCATCCCAAAAAAGAAAAAAAGAAAGAAACTCTCAAAAGAAATGTTTACAGATTGGGGTGATATCAGGAGAAGAGCTTTGAAAAAAGGAGATCTTGATATGCCAACCATTCAAGCAAGCACCTTGGGAGAACAATTTGAGAAATTTCTAGAAGCTGCAGATAAAGATTAGAGAAGATCCTCGCAGCTCTTCATTTAACCCCTCAACAAGAAACTTTCTCAAAAGTGATGGCAGCAGAACTTGCCTTGCATTGTTAGATTGTCTAGATGCTTGTTCAGTTTGCTTTCCAGGTGACAGTTTTTTCCAGGAAAAATCAAATTAAATTTTAGGCAAAATTTAAATATCTATTCCAACTAATAATGTGGGGGAAAGTTTGTTTTTGTGACTCCACAGGGGCTGGTCTGAGGTGGATTCCTGCCAGGAACATGAAACCCTGTCAGATGCAGGCAGACACTCCCAGAGCAAAGACACAAGAACACAGATGTGAGCTGCAGCCTTGAAAACATCTTTTATCCCACGTGCAAAACCTGTGAACCTTGGGGTTTCAGGTCCAGAGCAGTGTTTTCAAGGGGGTCTGTGCCAGGAAGCACAGGAAGCTCAGAAACCCCAGTTTCCTGAGATCCAACAGATAATTTCATTTGGGTTGTGCATCAGCCTACAAAGGATGACGAATGCAAAGTTGCTGAAACATGTTTTAGAAATCCTGTATCTTACAGGAATATTTTTGTTATTGACACATGCAACTCATTTTTTATGATGGATTTGCAATCAAATTCATTCCCTGACTTTATGTGAATATTTTAAAATACAGAACATAGGTTTGATGTGTCCTCTTTTATTCTTAGCATTCTGTGAGAGTTCACTATCCTCAGCCTTTGATCTCATACCAGTTGGCTATGTAATCCCAAAGCAAAGCTTCATCATGATATTTAAGGAATTCTGTTGGTTAATGGTTTTCCTTGTCAATAATCAAGATCCTCTATATGCTACAGGCCAGCCTCTCTCATTAATGTTTACATTTTTCAGTGTATAAACAGTCATACTTCCTCCTAAAATCTTGAGAAGCAGAAATATTTTGTACTGAAAACAATAAAGATTTAAAAAAGCACACACACAGATAAGAGCAGTACCAAGGCACTCAAATATCTCTGGTGCTGAATTCAGAAGAAAAGAACTTGCTACAGAATACTAAAATATAAAGGAAAAGCCTTATAATCTTTGAAGCAGTTTTTTTTTTTTTTTTAATCTTCAACTGAAAGCAATTCAACTGTTCTTTCTGATGAGCTGCAAAATCCTATAGCTGAAATCAGCTGGTCATGCATGGTCTTTAGGAAATGAGAAAAGAATAGTTTGAACTTTGGAATTCCACACAGAAATTAGATGAAAACTCATCTTAAAGGAAATTTACTCTTCAGGATGATTCTGTGCTCTAAATTAATGCTGACTTTTGTAGAGTTCTGGAGAAACCTGTGCCATTTCAGGAAGCACTAATTGATATTTACTGAGTGCTGCTGAGTGGGGTTATCACCATTTCAAACAGCTCCAAAAGTCAGATTAAGTATAAATTGAGTACAAAACTTTCTCTTCAATATTTCTTTCTTGATGTAAATGAAGTTATGGCTCTGAAGTTGTTTCCTTTTAAGAACTACAAAAATAAGAAAAATACTAGTAACTGTCTACACCACCACCAGTACTGAAAACTATCCTGGATTTAAGAAAAACTCAAGAGAGTCTGCACCAGGCTGTCACAGACCGCCTTTTAAAGGTTCCTTCATTCTCAAACTTTCCATAAAATTCCAGCACTTATGACCTACATCAAATGTGGAAATCAAAGTGACCAAATTTAAAAAAAAAAATCTGAAGTCATTAGCAATTACTGAAAATTTTAAGCACAGCTTTAAATAAATAAATGACTGCTTTAGGGCACTCAATTACAGTTTGCTAAAATGTTAATAGATTTCTTCACCCTTCTCTCTCACCTCCTGAACTCCTTGAAATGCACAAGTATTCTTTTAAATCTCTTATTTTCTCTGTTCAGTATCCATATTTGAGCACTCTTCCAGCACTCAGAAAGAGCAACAATTTTGTTCTCAGTCATTAAATCTCTAGTAACACTGCTTGTGCTTTATTTGGAAGAACAAAACACAAGTCAACAGTACCAAGAAAACAAAAACAAACAAAAAAACCCCCCAAAAACTCCAAAACTCAACCCAAATCAACCCCCCCCCCAGTTCTGAATTTCTGTGCTCAATGACAAATGGAAAGCCTATGAATACATTCTGGTGACAAGGATAGAATTTTAACACAGAATATAGCTTAAGAAAGATGTAGGACAAAAGCTGTGGTGATTGATTCTGATCTGTATGAAAAGAAAATAAAAATACTAGTAACTGCCCAACAGACTTAAGAGTTTGACATAACATCACTGCTCTTGTATTAATAAGAACAAAAAATATATAATCACTGTACAGAATTTTCTTCCATACCTGCCTTTCTGTATTAGAAAAGGAGCAAACACTCAGAGCTGCAATGTATGGCAGAGGGTTGATAGGCAGAGACAAATGACACCTAATGTATCTTTGGAATTGATTTTGAAAATCAAATCCCAAAACAGAGAACTTAATTCTGCTGCAAGGTAGCACAGAGTATTTAATTTGTTGTAAAACAGGGCCCTTGCCATGACAGCTTATTATCTGAGATGTGCCAGTCCTGGCAGCCCAGGGGCTTCTGCTCCAAGCTCAGATCTTCAAACCCTGCTCCATTCCTTATTTATGAACTGATACACTTTGATCGGCCAAGCCAGTCACTCTTTTCTCCTCTCTATTTTCATCTTGCATCAAACTCTTGCTAAGATTTAATTTCAGACAGGTGTATAGAGCAATGTTATACTTGAGGCAATTCACCGAAGATTATTTTCTATGTTAATTTCAGAAACAGATAAAAATCAAATACACCCCATCATTGAATTTTCTCGACAGTCCCTCTTTTCTTGCAGAAAGCCACAACCACACCCTGTAAAGATTAAACTAAATAACACATCCTCACATCCCCTGGGAGAAAATATTCCTCTTCTTTCAATAGACTTGGAGTATGTAGGAAATGGCACAAACAAATTCAGTATGCACTGTAAGAAGGCAAATTTAGCTGCACATTCAGGTACTTTTCTTGAGAAGAGTAGTAAAAGGCTTTTGTGAGCAGATCTTCTGTTTAATTTCGTGTTTCACAGATGATGGGGTTAACTAACAGAGTGACTGAGTCTTTGATCAGGGCACAATCAATACTCAATCAAAACCAGAATATACAGAGCACAGGAAGAGTGTGAAGTGTACAGACAGGTGCAGTCACTGCAGAGCCCTCTGCACCACACATGGAGGAAACAGGGTGCTCTGAAAGGCTCCAGGGATTCTCCATTATTCTATAATACTGCATGCTCCTTACATAGAGAAAATGGGAAACTCTGGAGTTAAGTATATTTCAGAGGCAAGGGGCTGAGAAGAATTTCTCTTTTCCTAAAATCTTCCCCCAGTTAGAGGCAGCAACTGTGGATCCCTTGTCTCAGACCAAAAATGGACAGTTTTTTGGGGTTGCCCATTTCTGAATAAGAGTAGCACAAAAACTCCAGTTTTAACATATCAAGAAACTGCTCAGTTATTCTACTCATATTCAGAGATAAGGAAACACAAAAGACTCGTGAACTGCAGTTACTTCTGTCTGTTGCTGCTGAGCTCTGTACAGCTCTTAGTGCCTGACAGAAATTATTAACAGAAAAGCCTTTCAATTCTGAAAAAAATACTGTGGATCTCAGCTGTGAAGTTTTAAGCTTCCAGCTTTTTAGGAGGGGGGAAGGACAGAAGATGGAAGAAAAGAAGTTTCAATTTTGTCTGCTGAAATGGGAAGACTATTTCTTTCCCAGCTCTTTGTGTGAGGGGATAAGTAGGTGACTGATATTTTGTGCTCCTTACCTCAAGTGCTGCTTTCTTGGGCACTGGCCCAAGAAAAATCAAGGTAAGTCCATTTCCACTTCTTACAGACTGAACCACCTTCTTATTGTCCTCATTTCCCTTTTAAGTGTCATAAAATTAAACAACAAAAACCCACAACTCCATAAGGAAACTGTATCTAAACTCCCACAACCCCTGATTTGACCACCAGAGTGAATGTTATCACAACATTGGCAAGGCACCATCCTCTTCGTTACTCAAGTTGGCAGTTCTATTGTAGTGTCAGAATTTAAAATGTGTTTTCGTGGTTCAACTCCAGCTGGAAACCAAGCCCCACACAGCTGCTCACTCACTCCACCCCACTGGGATGGGAGAGAGAATCAGGAGTAACCTCATGGGTTGAGGTAAAGATAGTTTAATAAGCAAAGGAAAAGCAGAGCACTTGAGCAAAGCAGAACGAGGAATTAATTCCTGGCTCGCCATGGGCAGCCATCCCCAGGAGAGCAGGGCTCCATCACCACAGTGACTGGGTAGACCAGACACCAGCACTCTGAATGTGCCCTGCCCACTCCCCTCCTCCTCCCCCAGCTTTATACCCTGAGCATGACCCCCATGGTGTGGGACCAGCCTCGGGCCAGCTGTTCCAGCTGTTCCAGCTGTGCCTCCTCCCAGCCCCTGTGCACCCACTCTCCTCACTGGGGTGTGGGGTGAGAGGCACAAAAAGCCTTGACACTGCTCAGCAGCAGCCAAAATACCCCTGTGCTACCAACTCTGCTTTTATTGCAAATCCAAAACACGGCCCAGTGCCAGCTACTGCAAAGAGAAGGAATTCTATCTCTGCCAAAACCAGCAAGAGCCCATTTTCCTCCTCTGGATGATGGGCCTGTCAAAACCTTCAATCAAGGCTCAGTTGTTACAGTCCTACAAGCCTTGGCTGCTGGAGCTGCTCCAGCTCTAAAAATCAAAATTCATTGCTGATGTGCTCCAGCACAGTAAGTCAATACTCCATCCACTTCAGCACCTCATTTCCTCATTAGAGATGCTCCACAGAAAGTGAGCTTGCCTTCTGTCACATCCAAAGAAATACACACAGTGTTGGACAGGGAGGAGACACCTTGCACAGCAGTGTGTCCCTTAGGCTGGCCAGATGTTCTAATGGGGACCCAGCACATAGGTCAAGGCAGGAATTTGGGCTTATAGAGTGTGGTGTTACAAGAAAAAATGAAGAATATTGGCAATGCCAAAGTTTCTATACTATTTGAAGTCAGACTGAAGAATCCACAGACTAATCTGAATATACCTGTACCAAGTTTGTACCTAGCTCAAGTTTTTTGTTGTTTGACCTAATTTTTAATCTTGTTGGATATGAAATCTATTACTCCATTAAAATGAATAAATATTTTTTTTTAATATAAACCCAACTGTTCAGTATGGGTGTGGGAATGTAGAGGAATATCTAGTTCAAAAAAACCCAACATATATGGCTCATTTTTTATAAAACCAACTTCTCATATTCTATTAAGTTATGAAGAGAAAGGAAATCACTTTTGCCACATCAAGGTGGAAACCCTGTTTCAGTGTATTTGTTGAAATTGATCCTATGCTTCAGGAAAATCCAGCCCTTTGCCATATATTTAGGCCATATTTCTCTCCTGATAGTTTCCACCATGGCTTTCTCTGTGCTCTTCATTTCTGAAGTTTCTAGACAATGCCATAGTTCTACCATATCATCACAGGATATTTAACCAGAGCTCTGTTGTATTAAAACTAGAGGTTACATTACTCTAGGGAATCAAAAGCACCGCCAGAATATTTTCTTATGTCACACCATAACTTCTGTTATTATTTTTTAATGAAATTACAAACCAAAAAGCCCCTCTATCATGCACTGCCATGCAAACCAAGGCAGAGTTTCAAAGCTGCAAAAATAGAACCAGGCACTAGGCCATTTCCTTCTGAAGTAGCTTGGAATATTGATACCTCCAAACTAAAATTCGTTTTTGTTTTGGTTGGGGAGGGGGGTGGATTGGGGGATTTTTAATGCTTCAGGAATTGTTACTCACAGCTTACTGCAAGAGTCAGATAAAACCCGGGTGCCAACTGAGTAACCAATTAGGTTAATAAAACAAACTGCTGCAAAACTGTGGAACAGCATAAACATGACAAGGTTAAACACTCTCACTGGACACTGCTGTGTTCAAGGAACGTGAAAGATTTGCTACTCAGAGAGGATTGGAACCAAAATTCACTAAAAGCCATTGAGATCTGGACCCTTGCTTACATGGAGCTGTTAATGCTTCCACCAAAGAACAACAAACAAGCCAGCTGACAGCTATGTCTAACAAAAGTAAATGTACCCTAGTCAGGATGAAAATAATGCACATATTAACAATTTATAAACAGGACATTAATCATTCCATTTAGCTTTCTGCATGCACTACTAGAGGGAACCCATCTGCTCTATTTCATAAGCACACCTTAGAGTGAAATGAATAATGCTTTGCAGTCAATAAAGAAAAGACAATAAAGGTAAAGTCAATAAAGAAAAGTCAAGCAAATGAGTAAAGTGCCTACATGTGAGCAAGGAGCACCATTCATTGCTACCATTGTGGTAGCCCAGTCCTAAAACAGCTTTTCCTTTACTAACTCTGCCCAGCACAAGAAAAGGCCAAGTATAGAAGACAACACTATAATCTGTCAGGAGTTTCACTCTAAAATAAACAAGCAATGGATCTCAGTTCTACTGACAGTTTAATTTTCCTCTCTTTCACTTTGAGGAAATTATAATTTCAACCTCTCACATCACATCTGGGGCAGCTTTTTGATCCTCCAAGCACATTTACCATCATTTTGAAAATAGTAACCAAAACAAAATTAGTCTCAATCACTTGAAACAGAGCTATTCTGATCAGTGTAGGTTTGATGTGTCCCAAATGAGTAACATCACTTCAAAATTGTAATAGTGATCTGCACTACACAAACTGAGATGTCACAAATTGGGTTGGTTCCCAGGACATGCTGAGCACATGCACAAATGCCTCTTGTCACTGCAGTGCTGATGTACCATCAAATAAACCAATTTCTCATGTGAACTGAAGGGATAAGGGCTCTGAGAAATCAGTTCCACATTTTGATCCATCACACTGCTGGACTTTGCAGTTCTGGGCAGGAGGGCTCTGGGGCAAAAGACACCACTGCAGAAGAGAAGGGAGTGCAATTCCAGTCATGTGCCTGCCCAAAGAAAGGATAACTCAGTTCTCAATGCAGATAGCATTAGAGCCAGCCTAAAGTCTGCTGCCACAACTCAAAACCGTATTTGAACTAATGGGACATTTTAGGAGTGTTTTTGTTGGGTTTTTTTTATGTTTTGTTTGGAGGTTTTTGTTTTGTTCGTTTGTTTTAATTCTATTTGTTAAGTACACAATGCTGAGATCCTCCAGACTCAGGGCACTAAAAATGATAGGTTGTCTATTCAGCAGCAGCATTTTCTGAGCCCCCCCAGGATTGTGTGTGTGCAGCTGACCCTGCTTCCCTTCCCTGAACTGCAGCTCTGCACCCCAGAGTCTGCTGAGCTGAATGCAAATCCTCCCTCCTCAGCTCTGTCCAGTCCCTTCCCTCTGGAGATAAAGGCCACCTCCACAAAAATATTATTATACACACACACATACATATGTAGGGGAACTATGCTATTGCACAATCCTGACAATTTAACAGAACTGAATCTCAATAAAGACATATGCCACATCCCACACAGGCTTTTCCTCTCCCACTATTTCTAATAAAACATTTTCAAATTAGAGAACATGCTCATGTTGAACTATACATCATTTTCAACTGTTGCCTTCATTCATTTGAATTCCTGCTATATTTGATTTTAAGTGCACATTACTTCAAATGCAGCTTCTCACTATGGATATCAACTGCTCTTACAGAATGTTCCAAGGGCTATGTATGCAGCAGCAGTTCATTCCCTCTATTTAGGAGCAGTAAAGTCATTGTAGTATTTTTGGTTGGTGTTAAATATGCAGTATAGTAATCTGTTAAGAAATGCCATGCAGGGCAGTCAGAGAAGTTACTGATGAACTTGGAAAATACCAGTCTACCCTCAGGGTGCCAGGACAAGCTCCTGTCACACTGACTATCGCATTAGTGAGCACATATTCTTCCTTGCCTCTAATTACTGTCTTCTCGTTCTAACTTTTACAGCTTATTGCACCACATCAACTCCATGGATCAGTTTTATCTTTTAAAGCAAAAAAGACTCCAAACTCTTCCCATAGTATTTTCAATTAATTTTTCCTAACTCTGGTTGGTATTATAATGCATATTTAATTATGTTTTCCTGCTAGACTTCCAAAATATGAAGTGAAGAACGAAGAGGTAGAACCCAGCTGTGCTCTTGGAATGCAAATGGCAACAATCTACCTCTGTATAGCTGTCAATAATTGATACCCAGTTACATTCCACTACTGATGCTGTGACAGATGGATCAGAAAAATCTTCATGCCACATTCTGGGAGGGAGGGAAAAGACTGTAACAAGCTATTCCATCTGTGTGGTTTTGCCCCACACCTTTGCACATTTCATTTCCTCATTCTGACCTACTACCCTGCAATTTTGGCAACAGGAGCTGCTCACAGTAAGTATGGTAAGGCAATATGATACAATTTTGACATTCTTTTAAAATGAGCATGGTATGGAGTTGGTACTTAATTTGTGCTATTTTGCCTATTTGCTCTCTCTGGCAATCTCTGCAGTGTTTCTTCCTGGAGCGTGTTGAGCTCTGGAAATGTAAAGGATTTTTCAGGACACAGGCAGCTGCTCTAAGTTGCACTTCTCACACACTCACTCTCGTGTTTAGAAAAAGAAAGTTAACAGAGAAACAAGAAACTAGACATCTCACGAAACAACCCTTCATCTTTTTTTCCTTTAACCCACAGGCTAAAGGAGCAGCTGTTTTCTCAGAGCTCATTCCACATTAGCTTCTACCATCTTTAACTACAGTCACTAAATTGCACCAAACCCCTTCTATCTATTCAAATGACCTAAATACCACCATAACACTATTAAAACAAGAATAATATTCCAATTCAATAATTTAAAGTTTATTAATTCTCCAGGCATAAAAATGTTAATTCGGACTGTGTGCAAAGAAACTACAAAATGCTTTTCCCCTTATCAGGACAGGCCTTATGTTGTTAAAAAGCTTTGGTCTGTTGCAGGTTTGTATCTTTAAGCTTTTTCATTCCCAGCTACATCTCCATGTGTCAGCAAGTCAGTGGGACTGCATGCAGAGTTTAGAAGTGCATGGAAATTTAACTCCTTCGAGTTAAACAGTAAATAGAAGACCTTTGGCTAAAAGGCTTCATTTTTAGCAGAAAAGCAGGAGTTAGAGTTCTTGTCCTCGAAAAATCCACTTCCTTCCCCTTTCTTCCAACTCTTCAAATGGGATCCAAAGCACCAGCCATATAAACAGCAGTGTTTGATGACTTCACATCTCCTGCTGGCATCCCTGGCAGATCAGGACTGAAATGGATTTTATTTAAGTGTGTGGCACAGCAAAGGGAAGAGAAGAAGTGAGATGAATTTATGCTGTCTTTGTAAATACCAATATACACGTAAGTAAAGTCAGACATAACCAAGGAAACTGACACCTCGATTGTAAGAGATGTGCATTTAGGAGGTGTTATATGGTATTCACAATTACTGTTTTCCTGGTTTTTGCTTTTAAATAACAGTGATTCCTGTAATACATTTCCTCTTCTTTCTGTCTCTTTCAGGAGAGCTGCAGAGGTTAATCAGACCAGCTCTTTCTAGCAGGGCATTAGGACTCAGGGATAAATAGTTTATTACTGCTCAAAGGCACTGCAGGACATTTTCTCTAGTCTCCCACCCCCCCCACATAGACATACTCAAAAAAAGTTGTTTCAGGAGAAGCTTAATGTTTCTAGAAGCTCTGACTAAAAGAAAACACCTGCCTCTCTTGAGCCTTGCTTAGCAATTTAGATCTGCTAGGTAGGCTTAGAGCACTGCTGGAACAGGCTACAGGGAGAAAAACCCAAGTTTAACACTACCTTGAGCAGTTTTTGTTTTTACTGACCTAAAAGAACCTGTCTCTGATGACAGTGGGAGCATCATCTGCTCCACTGAACAAACTGCCAAATTCAGAACAGCAACAGGCAGCAGAGCTGGCTACAGCCAACATAAAAATAAAACCTCTGTGGCAGCACTAAAATTTAAGGACTGAGTCAGTCGCACCTAGAGGTAATGGGGAAAGGAAAAAGTTGGACCTTGGACCCATTCACTGCCAGTGTAAGTCAGGCTGCACCTTTAAGTGACTCAGAGACTCCCCTGTAAGCACTACTTAGAACCTACTGGAAAAGAAGATGGGCAGACATGAAGCTACTTCCCCCCCTTCCCCATTCCTTTTTATGTTCTCACATCTGACAAAACCCATCTCCTAGCTGCTTGGAGCAAAAATTCTCCTGTTGTTTTGGGATTTTTGATCATCTCTCAATGGGAAACTGAGCAAGGTCCCAATACCTACAGAGCCAATCAAACTGAAAAGAAAGATTATTCCCTTTGCATCTTCTTCTTCATGTTTAATTATTCCTTGCACCTTCTCACAAGGGGTTAAACTAGGCTGGCTTATACTAAAGGCCTCACAATCCTCAGGTCTTTGACACAATCTGAAAAACAGGTCTAGTAAAGCTCAGAAAAGCAGAGTGTTCTTTTTAAAAATGAAGCTTGAAAAAGATGCCCTGCTCCTTAAATCCCAGTCCTCAGTGAAAGGGGAAAGCTGAAGGGACTGAGTGCATGTTCTTGATTAATTAAGGCAATCTCTACCTTTAAGAAAAACAGGAAAGTGTTGTTTTCATTACATGTCTTGTGCAAAACCAGCCTTTAGATAGGGATATCTAAAACACCCCAATAGCTTTTTAAAGAACATTGAAGAATTTTGATTTGTTTAGAGAAGTTTCTTGTGTGCACAGTATTCTCTAGATGTTAACAGGACACTGATAACATGAGTGAGAGGCACTGCTTGATACCCATCAGATGCAGAGATGCAAAGTTGTGCAGGAGGAAAAAACCCAAAATAAACCAATACATTTTCCTGCTGACTGGAGAACTCATCACAAAACAGTTGTCCAGTCTGATGTTGAAGAAAAGTCAGATATGAGATATCTCCCTTTACTAAAAGCAGTGGCAAACACAAAACTGAAACCAATGAATCTAAAGCACCTGAGTGACAAAATTGTTGGATAAAAAATATAATGTGATTGCTGTCAGGATTATCTTAGCTTCACTGTGTTTGCAAATCAGCACAAGCATTACTGTGGACTATTGAAGAATCTATCAGACTGTCAATAGACTCTTCAATAGTTAAGAGTCAATTTGACAACTCAATTACCTGAGAAAAACCTACTTGACCATTTAAATCCTGAAAGTTCATATTTACAAAGCAGCAAAGAGAAACTCAGCCTCTTGCCACCATTTCAGCTCTAAAAGCTTCTAAAATAAAATCACACTAAGGGGAAAATAAAATATCCTCACTAGTCTTTAAAACAAGAATGAGTACAAAATTAAAGCAGTAAGTCTTGTCTGCATAAGGCTTTGTGTAGTATTTGCACACATTAACAAAACATATTAAGCTACATTCTGAACAGCTGCCTTTGCAAATGTCCTCTCAGAAATCATCTGAGATGCTGCTCTGCAGGATGAAGTCTGACTCACTGAATGGAGAGATACCATTGAGTCATGGTAGCTGACTCATTGGGTAGTTATGTTTCTATCTAAAACATTTTTTAATCACTTGAAGATACTCAAAATAGTAAGGATTTTGAAGGAAGAGGGAAAAGATTAATTCAGAAATGCAGGTCTTCCTTTTACACAGATCCCCTTGCAATATAAACCACAAGGACATACATAAGGGAAAAAAAGTTATATAGATGCCAACTTTTGGAGGCAGGAAATGTTCAGAAATAGAGTGCTTCCCAGATATTTCTGCAAGACAACTGAAGTTTTGAAGCATAAGATCAACCACTGTTGCTGCTACTTTTTACTAAGTTTCATTTACTTGGCAGCCTGTACAGAACTATAATTATTTTTCTCATTACTGCAACAACGTCACTGCTGATCCTCAATTGAGTTTTTAAGGATTCTGGGGAAATGGATGCCACTTCGTGGGTAAAACTGATTTACAGTCAATGCTGTCTCAAAACAGGGGAAAAGATGAACCAGCCTGTTCTTCCTGACTCCAGCTTTATCAGCCTTACATCTGTCTTCATTGCCCATTAACAACCACTCTTATTCTCTGACATTTTACACACTTTTAATAGAGAATTACCTTAATAACCTGCTACAGCTCTGAACAGAATGAGAGAACAGCAAATGGTCATGCACTGATTTCACCACTGAAAATATTCCACCTCAGATTTAAGCTTCATCTTATAATAACCTCTCTGAACAGGAGAAATATTCTAAGTCAAAATCAATGTTAGACAGAGATGAACAACAAAAATCTGATTCACATCTTTCCTCCCTTTTTTATAAGGAGGTCCATTCTTCTGATGAGCTGAAGCAGAGATGTCATAGTTTTAAGTGTTTCTAGGGCATTTACAGTGCTCCCCGTGGTAAACCAGCAACCTTCTTTTTCTGATACTTCTGCTCCTCACTTTTTTGCTTCCCCAAGGGATCACAGCTTGTCCTCCACCCCAATAACAACAATAAAACCCAAACACAAAAATCCACAATCAGACAAAGAAAAAAGGCTGGGCTTATTCGGAATCCCTTACTAAATTGATTAGTCTAGAGTATTTTTCCCACCATCTTTTTTACTTACACTTTACCCCCAGCTGTATAAAAAGAAGACAAACAAAACAACAAAACTAACTAAATAAACCCCAATGCAACAAACACACACACACCTCCATCAACCACTTCTGTGCTCAAATCTCCACTGAAGATATTTATCCATTAATTGTGTCAGTTTAATTTGGATTGTCAGCTTTTAGAGGCAAGGATAATATCTAATCTAGCTCTTGTAAGCTCCATATTCTTAGAGTATTCATTCTTCTTATATTATTACTCATAAAATTTTACAACTGTATGACTAAAGGAGAGAAATATCTAAATTTCCCTGAAGTTCAAGACAATTTGGCACTGAATGCCCATTTCTCCACAGAAACAAGTAAGCCATTCTCCAAATTTAGATCCAGAGCTTAATTCAGCTGAGAGAGATATTTTTTTTCCCAGGGTTACTCTTTCATTGCCAATTACTGATAATAAACAGGTAAACTTTATCCAGCTCTTTCATGGCCTCAGACTTGCATTTACAAAGGATTTGCAGAGCTGTACAAGCATGGGGGAGCCTCAAATGTGTGACCTGAGAGGGCTCACAGGTTATGCTCAAACTGCATTTCTTGTGAGAAGCTCTTCCTCCAGGAGTACCACACCAAGTGAAACACAGGATTTTCCCCATAGTCTCTTCAGAGCTTTGAAGGGATCCCTTCATTTTCCCTTGTTTTTCCAGGAGAGCTAATCTTGTATCTTCACCCACATTAGTTCCTATTATTTCCCCATTACTGTGCTTCTGCAGAAGTATTTCCATTTGCAGTTACCATTGCTAATGAAATTCTTTATGCTCTGCTATATAGAACTTCGGAAGAAATATCTGGAAGTTATTTTAAGTTGATATATCAATATTTCTTCTTTAGAGATTTTGCTTTCCCCTTTGAAAGATTTAATCCTCTTCACAGCAATACAAATTCGACTTTGATGCCAAAAAGGGTTTAAGTAGCTGTTCTGCTAAGCAGGATGCAGAGTTTCTTCAAATGATTCTCGTGCCCAATCCATAACTTTTAGGCAAACAAAAGCTTGTCTTCCAGAAAAGTGCATTTTTGTAATCTAAAGAAAAAGCCACAATGCCAGTCTGCAATGAGTTACTGACTTGCATTAGCCATTTTCTGCCTTCCTAATTCACTTGAAAACCCAGCAAGAAAACCCACATCTCTCAAGGGAAACAGAGTTTGCATCTGAATTATTTTTCCAGGCACTTAAAGAGATAAATCAAGAATTGAAAAGAAACGGAGTCAGTGAGTGTTTCCCAGCAGCCTGCTTGAACTCTGCTCTGCAGGCTGATAGAACTTTTTGCTTTCAGACACAAGGATGATGAGCTGTCCCCCAAAGAAGGTCCCATGGACATCCCAGAGAAAAATCACAGCTGGCATTATCCAGGGAAAGAGAACTGAAGTCACAGGAGATACAATTATTGAAGTTTTATCACAATTACATACAGAACTGTAACTGATAGTCAGTAAAATGAGTTTTGCAAACTCTTCTAAGTAGTGCATGAACAGTAGTATTTCCAACAGTGAGAGCCATCTCAGCAATGAGACAAATTCTTTGCTTTAGGAAATGCATTCCAGGTTTAGTATAAATGCTTTAAGTTCACTAGTAAAATTACTATGTTATTTTTTTAAACTTGAAGTGAAATTCTGTATGGTGTCTGTCTCAGGCAGCCTTTGAAAGAGGTACCTTACTGAGATAATAGTGAATTTAAAAAAGGACATGAGTATCACCCTACACTGGAAAAGATTTTTTTTTAATTTTAAACTAAAGGATTTGTGAATCTGGAAGAGTGCTCATGGGGTTTATGTTGATTTGTCTAATGATTTGTTCACAGTTTGTTTTAAAGTGTTACCATTTAATATCTATATTTTTAAAAACCGAAACACATTCACTGTTAGAACATAACACAAGTTCTGACTGAGAAAAAAGGAAAAAAACACGTGAAGTGACTAAATACTTTTCCAAACTGGAGCACATGAACCTTTCCTCGTTGCCCAGCTTTTGGAATGACAACAACTACATTTAACAAATTTACATTTGTTAAATCTGTGACTGAAACAAGATGCAATAGAAAAATTCAATACACTTAATTTTGCCCTTGAGGTTTACAAAATCTAAAAGGATAGTGTAAGTCTGCTGAGTTTGGAATTTTACATCTGTTCTTGTATTCTACACGTTAATTTGGCAGAGGTCCTAGGCCAAGTCCTGCATTACTTGGTCAGGCCAAACTGCTCCCCAGGACCTGGCAGACAGAGAACTGTGTCTCACCATTGCTCAGCGTTATAAGAAATGATCCAAAAATGGATTTATGCCTTAAATAACACAAGGACCTCTCTTAGAGAATTTATGTACTACTCAGTATGGAACACTGCTCTTGGCTCATGAGGAAGCCTAGATGTTAGAGAAATGTTTTTACATTCTTTAACTCTGATACACAAAAAATTAAAGAGACCCTGACTCAGCATTCACAGTGTTTTATTATAATTTCATCTTGTAATAATTACAGCAAGCAACCTTTTAGGGTCATGTGGACAAGGTACTCAAGAATGAAATTAAAATTCTCATACACTTCAATATTGTTCATTACAGACCTGCATACTTTATATTGCCAGAAAATACAGAAAACATAGATGATCCAGCATAGAAAAGATAAGGGCAACCTTTGAAAGGAGAGAAAGAAGGAGATAGAAGGGATATGGTGAAACCACTAACAAACAGTGAATCACACCCCTCATCAAACCCCCACAGAGAGAGGCTGCCAAGTTCACAGCCTCTGTCTGCAGAAGGCAATGACTGCCTGATTAGATAAAAATTATTGCTGAAAGCTGCACCTTCATCTGTGACAGCCAGTGAGAAGCCAAGGAGCAGCTTCATGAGCTGTGACAGCAGGAGACCAAAGCATGAGATGTTTGCCCAGATCACAGCTGCTTTCACTGGAACCTCTGCACCAGACCCTTCTGACCACACTGGAACCACAAAGGCTTTTTTATAGCAGGCTAGTGACAACTTTAACTCCTCTCTTCTGCATTTTGGTTCAGCTGATTAAGATATGTACATGTCCATAAGAAAGCCCCACAGGCTGAGATAGTCTCCACATCTTTTGGCACTGGAAAACCTGAAGAGATACCCTAGGGCAAGCTAATAAATGGTTACTTTTACTTGCAGCAGCAGTATTAAGTCACTATCTCAAAAAAAAGTTCCTATCTTACTTATTTTGCTAAAATAGTGGCTCTGATTTCACAATTTATTGTATCATAAAAGCAGCAGTGCAGAAGCAGTAGTAGAGAATTGTGACATAGTTTTATACACTTATTAAAAGTTTATACAGCTTAGAACTCTGTGTTGTATTGCAGCAGTATCTCATTACTTCCAAATTAATTGTCCAACCAGAAGTCATGGATCCTAAACTAAGTTTTCATGACTAGTACAAAATAAGAGCATCACCACTCCAAGCCCACTAGTGACAAGCAGCTGTGCATCTGCAAAGATTAAAGAATTTCAACTTCCTTGAGCCTTTTCCTGGAAGCAGCCATAATCACAGACTTTGAAGAGAAATACAATGACTACAAAGAGCGTAAAAAGAAAAAGAAAGTCTTTGGGAGGGGGGGAATTCACAGGAAAAGATAAGGTTCTCTCTCACAATAGGATAGCAAATTGGATGTACATACTGTACATACTTATCCTCAAGTACTTAAAGACTTAAATTCAACCTCTATGTCTGTTCTCATCAGAAACTCAGAAAAAATACTCTAAAAGGCTGTGGCTGATATCTATTTTTCTTTCCTAGGATGGGACAATTAGAAGAACAAGTAAGGGGGTCCTCACCCTATTAAGATTAGCAGCATAGCTCTATACAACTTCCTGTCAGGGCAGTAATTCAGTATATTAGAGTTTCAGAAGTTTACCTGATGTAAATGAATGAGAACTTAAAAATTGAAAAAAAGAAAAAAAGAAGTGGAGGCCTGTGGGTTTGGATTTTTTTTCTTTGTGCACATAATAGACAAGCTTTATAAAGTTTTATATAGTTGCTACTTTTCCAATAGTTTTCAAAGGTTTCTAAGTTCCTAAAATTTTCTAAGCTACCTCACCACATTTTTAGATAATATCTGTTGTGACCACACTCAAGAAACAAACTCCAGTCATTGTGCACTCTGAAACTCCCAGGATTATAAAAGTGGCACCTGAAGAACACGGTCAAACACGTGCAGAAAAGCAGACATTCATCAAAGCCACTAACCTCGTTCTTTCTGCTCAATTCCCTCACAAAGCAGGAGCTCTGCAGCTCCCTGGGCGTGGATGTGATGCAGGAGGAGGCTGCAGGTGTTGCCATCACACCCAACTGCTCACCTGTGCTGTTAATCTGAATCGTTTCACTGAAGAAGACTGAGTTTTTATATTTTTTTTTTTTTTAATGTTTGCTCTAACAAAGAGCTCACTGTTTTTAAGAATCTCACAATTTCTGAATTTAAGTGGGTAGGTCAGTACAAGAAATCCACTGGTGATTTATGTTCACTTTTCTTAGACTCTATAGAGGAAAAACATTTTAAGTATGAAGCACATATTCATTAGAGTCTAAAGCTACAGGGAGATGTAAAGCAAGATGTAAGACAGAGTTGTTTGGACTCTAAAAGTAATTAACTATTGCTTTTCCTGAAACTCCTTTAAAAATCAAAAACACTGAAACTCCAGGGATTTTTGAAAATAATTTAATTTATGTCTGCAGTCCAAAGATAACAGCAAAATTGTCTATAAAAGACAACTACATGGAGTCTCTTTGATGATTTTAATGGAAATTATTTTTTCAAGATTATTTAGTATTTTCTGTTACCTGCAGTTAAAAACAAAATCTGTGATGAACTGACTACAACACACATTCCCTATTCTTTGCCCTGTGGGGGAAGGAAGGAGGGAAATTGGGGGTGAAGCTGAACCCAGAAAAAGGGAGGGGGAGTGACAGAGTGGCTTTGGTGGGCACTGCCCTGCCTTAGTTCAGGTCACCAGTGTTAGTCCTGTCAGGACTGGCACAGAAATAAACTGACTTCCGTGCTTAAAGGTGTGAAATTCTTGTTGTTTTGGATGGAAGCTGCTGCTCTGCTTTTGCCTGTGAGTTTTTGCAAGGCTCGAAGGCACACAATGCACAGCACACACTACAGCTGTGACTGACTCCCAGGCTGACGAGGGAGGAGGACACACAATGACCAATTTCAGTGTTCAGCCGACAAAACCACCAAATTATGATCTCTTGGTGTGAATGGAGTGTGAAGGTCCACAAAAACTCAGTGAGATGGAAGATTAAGGCAAGATTGATGTGGAACAGTATTTAGACAGACATTTGCTGTTTGTCACTCCAAGTCTGAGCAATGATCTTCCAGGTGAAAACATTTTATATCTGTCATCTGTTTTTTATCAGAAATTCAGAGGATGAATATTTTAATCTTAAAGAGAAACTTGAAAAATAAATAAAAATTAGGGAATACAAAGATTAACTCTTAAATCTATTCATTCAATAAACATGAGGAGATACATTCAGCACTAATGACACATTTCCTGAGTGAATATACATTTTCTTGTTGTTCATTTTGTTGACATGACAGTAAATGAATGTGGGAGGCTAAAGCTTCTGTCTGAACCCCTCAGTTGTGTTGGGCCTAATTTTATGTGCACGTATTTCTGAGCTCCAAGGGGACATGAAAACCAAGCCAAGGAGGGAATGTGCATGCTGGGGGGAGGGCAAAATCACCTGGAAAGCCAGCATTAATAGAATACAAATGTTCACTGAGAGGAACCCAGTTTTTTGGTTTTGTTTTTTACTGTTCCATCTTTGTGATCTTCCAGTACTGTGGGGAAAAGTGTTTGTTATTTGCATGAACAGAGGTATTCATTTCATCTGTGTGAAATAAGTTTTGCAGGAAGAATCCAGTATCAGTCCCCTTGCTAGATTGCTTCTAATTGACCTTTTTTTTCTAAATGCAGGAGAAAAAATAAATCGAAATCACTCCATTCAGTACTTCTTTGTGACTAACCTGTTTAGAAAGAATTCAGAGCATGCTGAACATGTTGATAGAGCACAATTTATTCATTGTAGAAGCTGAAAAGATTCTCCATTCACTGTGAGTTCTTTTGCTGAATGTAAGCTCCTGAATCAATTTTTTTTGTGTGCAATGCAGCAGTAAGTTCTCTGTTTGCAGTTAATCTGTGTATATTACATACCAGAGGGCCAAAACCAACCCAATTATAAGCAAATAAAATTCTGTTGATGCCAGGGAAATTACCCAAGTGCTAAGCTTGTTACCTAATATTCTTTACCACTTTGGTTGGCAGGAAAAGGTACTTGCTTTCTGAGAATGTGGACTGCACATCCTTTTCATTTCTTTTTAGTTTATCATGCTTTTAAAATGTCTCAGAATGATCATGTGAGATGATAGACAGCACAGACTTGTCAGACACTGCTGCTGGCTTCGGGGAGGTTGTTTAGATATTACATTTAGATCTTTATGCTCTTCCTTTCAACTGGTAATAAGATGTTTACAATGAACCATTCTCTTCCTCAGGCCATTTTCCATGAGATAAAGTTGTCCACAAGCAAGAAAGCACCACACCATTGCCTCTGACTGCAGAACTGCAAGTCTAGATAAGCACTGCTCTGATAGAAAATCATCAAGCCTGTACTGTTTAATTTTTTTTCCTTTCGAGACTGAGTGCACCACAAGAAATCATGGAAGCAGAAGGAACTAGGGGTGGGGAATATGATGACAATTTTGGCAATGAATTCAGTATTGCTAGCATCTTGAGGCTATAATAAAGATTAAAAAAAAATCTTCATGTTTCATGGCATTTTGAGGTTTTGTTACCATGATGTCTTTTTCTTTTATGTTCTGACAAATTAAATCCTTGGCAATATTTATATGGGCTTTCAAGTTGACTGTCATTCAGAGCTTAAATGCTTAGTGTAAATGAGCTACAAGTACAGACAATACATTCCATCTAAAATTTATCTAGACTCTAAGAGCACTGCTCTTCCTCAGGTGTGGAACAACTTCAATTTGTATTGCCTTTTTTTTACCCTTCACTTTTACTTACAAAGAGCACAGTCAATACTAATTCAATACTAATAGGTAAGAAAGCAGATTCATTGGGACCTAGCTTAAGGTGTTAGACATGCTGGGCAAAGATTCTAACAAGTTAGGTGTTGGTCCCTTTTGAAAACTCTTTTTGAAATAAAACCAATTGAAAACCTCAGCTGACGCTGGATTCTGTTTTGAGATTTGTACTGCAGCAAACTTTCAGGGGACTAAAGTTAAAAAAAAAAAATAAAAAAAAATGGAGCACAGCTGCTGGATTGCATTCAGGCATACATGGATGGGACCTGCTGCTGGTTTGGTTCATTGGGAATCAGACTCAGGACTGGAAGCACAACCTAACTGGACATGCTGCAAATACCAATGTATCTGTCCCTTGACTTTCATAATTGGGGCTATTTTTAAAAAATATTCTGTTATATTCCATTACATGGACAACACAGATCTGACAATCTATCAGGCCTTTAACTTTCACCTTTCAATAAGTTTGGGAAGTGTATGGCTGTATAATGCCATTAAAAACCTATGAAAGGAACTTTAAGACTGTGCTATGTTATGAAAAAGTGTTACAGTATTGCTTATTTGTATAAGCAATTTGTGGCCCAGTACGAAAAATGGTATTATTTCAAACCTGAATGTTTATGGTGGCTGCCTGTGTAGTTAATTCTACTCTCAAATTAATTGGACTCCTCAGTATTGTATTATTTGTACAGTAATAGCCACAAAATATTTTTTTTCCTTTTATTCTTAAGGAATTTTTTAAAGTATTTTATCCAGTTTTAAAGAAAAATCAGGATATTTTCTCCAGCAATCACAATCCTTTTTTTCTTTGGAAATTGTAACGCTGGTTAATGGGTGTCTTTGGCTTTGCAAAAAGTTCTGCTATGGACACTACATCCAAATTACCATTCTGCTTGTTTGTGTAAAGCCTAATGATGATGAGCATACTGCTCTGACTTCTTTAAAAGGAAATTATTGTACTTCTATTGAAACAAAGGAAATGGTAGATAATTTATGCATTGTTTGTTGTCACCTTAACCCATGAACCCAAACTGGTGTGGGATTTTGTTCACTGTGAAAATAATGTCTCTTTACAAAGGAGTTAACTCAGATTTAACCTTCTATCTCACTGGCATGCAATTTGAAGTGTGAGTGGCAAAGAGCTGGTAAGGAAGCTGATTTATTTACTCACAAGGATATCCCACCAGCGTGCACAGAGCTTTCCCTAAAATAAGTGTTGCCATGGGTGTGTTTCCAAGGCTGTGGGGTTAGGATTTTGAGTTGGAAGCATTTGGCTGAGGAAACAAAGTGGATTTAGGAGTTTAATGACTCTTTACAAGTGAACATGAGGGGAGATTGCAGCCTGGTGGGGTTGGTCTCCCAAGGAACAAGTGACAGGATGAGAGGAAATGGCCTTAGGTTACACCAAAGGAAGTTTGGATTGGATATCAGGAAAAAAATATTCCTTGAAAGGGTTGTGAAGCCCTGGAACAGACTGCCCAGGGAAGTGTGTGAGTCTCCATCCCTAGAGGCATTTCAAAGCCATGCAGATGTGGCACTTGGGGACATGGCTCAATGGTGGACTTGGCAGTGCTGGGCTAACAGCTGGACCCAAAGACCTTGGAGATCTTTTCCAATATAAATGATTCCGTGATTCTATAGCCTTACACACAGAACTTCCCTCTGAAGTCCATCCAGTCCCAGTCTGGCAAAGTGAGGTTGATGTCAGCTGGTTGATTCATTTGGTTTCCACTGACAGGAGCTTTGTCAGTGGTTGTATAACAGCATCCAGCAATTGCAGAAATAAAATATCTGTAGCTGCTACACATAAACAGCTTTATTCACAATGTGCTTATCTCCACTGGCAGGGTGGTGTAAATAAGAATCCCCTACTACTGCTCCAGTACAAATTCAGCTTCTGTGTGTCTGTAATATTGATATTCCCCCTTGAACTCCCTTCATGATTTGTTTATTTAGTTATAAGTGATGTCAGATATTAGGCCCTGCTTAAAGAAAGCAGCAAAGACAATCAGCTTCAAAGATGAGAACTTCCAGACCTTGAAACAACCTGCTTAGCCACTTATCTCTATGTGTGGTGCTATGCATTACTTTTAAATAAATATTAAATTGTATAATATCTCAGAATTTAGATATTGAACTAAATGAAATACATTCTCTATCGTGACACTTTCTCTTTTTAATTGTAAATTGGTTGAGCTTTTCCCTTAAGAACTAGAGGACAGTTTGTTACATCGACAGTCAATCCCTGGAATGACAATAGGATACCAGAGCAAGAGAGTAGAAATTCTGAACATCTGGTGAGATTTCTTACTTCAGAAATGAAAGCAAACAAAATTTTTCTATCAGACATCTGGAGAAGAGACAATGTCAGATCTCACACCGGTTTGCAGACAGCTGCACAGCAGTTCCAGAATGTATATTCCTATGGAGAGAAATCTTCCCTTTTCACTGCTTTTCAGAAGGGGCACAGAATTTTGCTTCCACCAGTTTTAGTCTGAAGAAGTTGAGGGACACAGCCAGATGGTGTGACACTCGTCCACAGCACAATATTGAAAATGTCCTCTGTGTGGGTTACTGGATGGAGGACACATAATGAAATTTCTTCTGAAGCCTTTTGTGCAGCCTTGGAAGGTCTTTGATCACAGTCTGTTCCCTAATTGCACTCTAGAGAATTAAACTGCTCTCTCTTTCTGCCCGTTGCCTTTTGCACACAGCAAAAATCTCAGCAGAGGTGGAGCTGTGAAGCAGCCTCTCAATCAGCATGTGGTCACAAGAAGATCTGGCCAGAAAGGCAGAGTGCCCTCAAGTTGTTATTTAAGGCTCAACCCTGGAAGATGATGTGTGTCACCCCCTGATATCTTCCCCAGGCTGTGAACTGTTGAATCGCTGCAAATGCTAAGGGGCTGGAAAAATGCATCAGAAAATCCTCTCGGGGAAAGGGATACACCGAAGAAAGATGGAGAAGGGGAAAAGGACAGACTAAAACCTCTCCTCTGCTTCGTCATGAGCATGAGACTACGAAGTGTAAGGCTGTAATGCAAGAGAAACGGAGTTCATCCAGCTTCTGAATGCCTTGACGGACTAAAACTTCATCTGGGGACATCCAAGAGCAGTTCTGAGTAAAACAACTGAGTCCCTGTAATGACACATAAAAGCAGATGATGAGCCGTCTGAATGGAAGACTTCCTTGGTCTAAGTGAGGTACAGCACAGTTTAATCTGATTTCTTGCCACAGGGCTGTGAGACTCTGCAGCCCAGACACTCCCAGCTCCAGGAGCAGAGCTGCCTTCACCCCTGTAGTTTAATCAGACCCTGCCCAAGACTCCTCTGGAGTCTGAAGTGAGCTCTGATTCCTCAGCTCAGTCCCAAGGTTCAAACTGCATAGTCACTCTGGCAAAGCAGGTGAGAAATGTCTTGTGACAGAAGAATTTTCCTTTATTTTGGCTTCAAAAGCTTTCCTTTCACGTGGCTGAGCAACAGCTAAAAACAACAAATGCATCATCAAAAAAAAAAAAAAACAAATAGTTCCTTCTGAGGTCATCTAAAAGATTGATTTTGACTTTGTCAACAGGACAACCAGTAATAATCTCCTGTAACTATGGAATAAATGAGGAAATAAAAATAATTTCAATCTAAATTTGTCATTTACATAATTTATTTATCCAATTCACATCGACTCAATGCATTTTTACTCGAGTTTCTCTCATGCACACATTTTTTTTCCTTTTACCATTTGCCTGGCTGTACTCTTTAATGAGTCCCTCTAAGAAAGGGCTGCTATTATTCTCAGGTGATGGAAAAACAGAAAAACAGGCAGTGAGTCTGTTTGGGTTTTTTTTGCTTTTGAGCACAGTCACTACTGCATCCAAGAATCCCTTTTCCAGGCAGTGAGCATGGCTTTCATTTTATAATAATAAAAAAAATCACAGCCAAATTATTCTGTATTAGAAATATTGGGAAGATTCTCTTTTTCCTCACTGCCTCTACACATAGGAGAAAGTGATATTACTTAACCTTGAGGTTTAATTATTGCCATATTTTTAGGGAAACCTTGGAATTTAGTTTTCACTTTTATTGTGAGCATAATTCCAAACTGAAGCCCTGAAGTTGCATACAGACAGATAGTATTTTTGTCTCTGTATAACAGGCATAATTAGTCTTATGCATGCAATTATAAAAAACAAAATATATTCTAAAATCTTAGGCACATGCTCTGTATTTAGTACTAATTCACTGGAAAGGTTTTTTTTTTCCTAAAAATATTTTGCTTAAAAACTGTGTTTAACACTGTTTGGCTTGGAACTCTAAAAAACCCACAGTGCCTAATGACCAAAAAAACCCCTCAGCCTTTCCTGTAGGTTAACTGTGCTTCTTTTTAGTCAAATTATCTGACATTCAAAACTGTGGATTATTAAGTGACTCCTTCACTATCAGTAGGATTATCAGCATTTAGATCTTTGAGAAATTCAGGCCAAAATTGTGGATGTGAGTAAACTCTGCAATCTGCCTGTAATTCTGGTACCAGTAGCCAAATGTCATTCAGGACAGCAGAAAATCCACATTCACCTTTGACCTGTTACACCCTGACTTTTCCCATCTAAGACCAATAAAATAGATATCTTGCTACTTCATATCCTGATTTTTTTCCCACCAGTCACAGTATTTCTAGAATTAAGGTCAATTTTGTCGTCAAATTTCTAGTATAGCTAAGACAAAGCAGTAATTCCCTTTTCTGAGAATTACTTTTTTACTGCTTTTTTGCAGCCATGAAATGAAAGATCACTTTCTTGCTAGCACAGAGATAAAACAGAAATACTTGGCTAATGGGCAATTTATAAAAAAAATCCAATCTATATGACCTTCAAATGCAAGAGCAATTTTTCACACTTTCTAACCAAGATCTTTTTTTCTCATTTTCACCATTTAATAGGATGAGTTATTTCTCAAGCACAATTCCCCACCTTATCTTTAAGTGCACAATGATGTCAGAAAGGGCACAGGCAAGATAAATCCAAGTGTTTTTCTTTCAGTGTGTTGAGATTTCAGATGTTTTCTTTATTATGTAGAATGCATATTTTGTGCTAAAATGTTTTAGAGCCTTGGAGGGGCTTTCTGCAGCATTTCTAAAAAGATCCTAATAGCTTGCAAGTTGATATTTAAAGGGGACTTAAAAGAAAATAAAATTAATAATTGTTACATCTACATAGTGCAGTCAAACATGAATAGTGATGGTTTATTAATATAAGTAATTCCTCTTGGAAGCTTTTATATTTGGCATTGCTATCATTACTAAATGTGTTTATGTCAGCTACTTTAATAATTTTTCTAATGCCATAACTTTCTCCAGTTAATTATAAACAAATTGTCACATTTAATTATTGGGTCCTACTAATAATATATTATCCCAGATATGTGTGAATACTGTTACTAGCAGTGATGCAGCTCAATTAATGATGCCAAACACTATAACCCTCTTAACACCAATATTCCTAGAAACAAAATGAGAAGTCTTTAAAATAGAAACAAAGGCAGAGTCCACCAAGGGCAAAGTGATGCTGCCATGGTGGGTTTCACCAACTCTGAACTTCCAGAATAACAGAGACAAACCCTGCCTGACACTTGACTTCTTACAGAATAAACAAAATATCTGCTGGCTGAACCCAAGTGTTGTGTGTTTGTGAGCTCAATCAGAAATGAGCAGCCATGGCCTTGCTCCTGTGTGGGACAAAGAAGGGAAAACCAAGCACATGAAAGTCCTGAATGCTGCTCAGGACACCTGCAATATTCCTCTGTTTAATAGCATAGAATCATTAGTTTTATTGAATTCGAGTCAATTCATTACTGCAATGAGTAATAAACAAATACAAAAATACAGAATGTCACAGATTAGTAGCAAAAAAAAAGAATTAATTTTAAGATATTTTCCCCAGAAGGAATAATCTGAACTTTAGTAATTGCCAAAAATGAAACACTTCAAGATAGAATAATTTGGTTTTCTCCTTTTCTGTTAATCACAGGAACTGTTCCTGTGAACTCTGTGTGTACATAGCATAGCTGTTCACACCTAAGTGCTTCAGGTTACCTGCATTGCCATTTATTCATACATGTATCTGTGAAGTATCATGCACGTTTCTGAGTGCTATAAAAAATAACAGTTGAAGGAGCATGATAAATGAGGGAGTTGGCAAAGTGAAATTACACCTTCATCAGTGCAGCCACTTAATAATGGTGTGACCATTACAGGGTAGTGCAGCCTGGTACTGGGGTGGTTGGAAGTTAGTTTGCTTGGTAACACAATTCTACTCCTTCCTTTCCTTCCTGGGGAGGGGAAGAGATGTAGAAAGAAAAAGGAGAAGGGATGAGAAAGATGGAGCTAAACCCCAGATTCATTCTGGAAACACAAATCAGAATCCTTTAATACAATCTACCCTCAAAACTGAGGTGTTTTGGTATTTTGCATTGAGTATTCTACTGGCAGATCTTGTGCTGGCAAGTTCTGCTGCAGAGTCAGAATAGTTTTACATCACTAAATGTCTGAAATGTCTGACCTGACCTGCAGGGACAAAGGTAATGAAGTTAGAGGCAGAAGAGCCATTGGGTTCTGATATGTAGCAGCCCACACTATTTTTTTAACACGGTTACCTCTGGCATTTTCTCCACTCACCACTGGTAGAACAATATTGGCATGTCTCAGCGTTCTCAAAACAGTTTGAAGTTCATTATCAGGCTCAGAGATTTTCTGTCAAAGGTGGACCTGTGCCACACACATTCATCCTTATTCTCTCCTGATTTAAGTTCAGACCATGCCAAGAATTCTCTCAGCTTTCTGTGTCCACCACTCTCAATTATCAAGATAACAGTTCTCACAGACAGAAGCCTACACTCTAAGGTTTGAGTGCTCAGTGCTGGTCCCAATGCACTGATGTATTTCCCTGTTGTTACTGCTGTTGTCATTTACTAATGAAGTCCAAATGAATAATGTCTGCTTTCCCTGCTCATTTTAAATTACAGACCTGACCTAGAACACCTCAATTTTATTCTAAGAATAAAGAATTATTTTAGTAAAAAAGTTCTGGAAAAGACAAGCCATTGGTCACAATGTGTCCATAACCGACATTTTCTTTTATTACCATATTCAAATCTAAACTGAGGTCTAAGTCTAGGCATGTCAAATAGGTCTCTAATATGAAATTGTGCTTTATTTTGACACAGACACTGTTCTCCAATCTCCTTTGACTTTGCAGCAATTTCACCTTGCTTTTGCCTGACCTACTTCACAGAGAGGTTTGCTCTGTTTCTCACAAACTGCACTTTCCTGTCATCTCATGGCATTCACCTGAACCACAAGACCTGTTACATCAACAGATTTATTAATAAATAAGGGATTTTTTTGCATCAAAAGAAACACAAAGCATCTCAGTAATGCTGTAGAAGTACAAGGGAAGAGTGATCTTAATGAGATGGTCCCGTGTTGTTTGCTCAGATACAGCCAGTAATTTGGACTGAATGAGAATTGCCCTGAGTTTATGAATAGCTAAATCTCACACTTCCTACCAGCAAAGTTAAGCAACACTTGACAGTTTTTAGAAAAAAATTAGGCACTCTATCTAAGATAAAACACTATATCTTCAACAAAGTACATTAGCTAAAAGATATGGATAAACATTTCACTCTATAATAGCCTGCTTTATCTGCATAAAGTGTAACATGCTCACTGCCTTTTACCACCACAACTGCCAGCAGAATGTATCTGTGAGCCACCCATTTACACCGATTGAGTCACTTTTCATCCTCCCTCTTCTTTCCTGCTTAACAACGCAAGAAAGCTGCTAGTAAAAACATTACACAGCTTTAAATCACTTTGTTTGCCACAGCAAATAATTAATGAGAACAGTGACCTTCCTATAACTTGTTTAGATATGTACTGAGGGGAAATTCTTCCTGGCATGAAAGGCAGACAACAAGAAAAGTGCTCGACATAAGGTATGGATTTAAACAAGAAACAAGACTCAGTTCACTATCCTTGCATAGTTTAAACTTAGACATTTAAGAGTGCCATCAGATCTGGTTTATGGACACTGCAGATCATCTGATTACTCCACTCAGTTCTGGTGCATTGCACAGTACGACCTTCATCAGTGATGCCAAAAACTATTCAAGGAACCATTTAAAACAGGTAGTGAGGCTACGTCATAACCCTTCATGTATTTTGACTGAAACAGAAAGAACATTCTGCAAGAATTCTAGCATAATATCAGTCTATAATATAACCTGTTTACTGAGAAGTTTTGTGAGTCATTAGGAAACTCCTCACTTAGAATAATAATTTATGGCTGTACCTACTGCTAAAGAAAAGCATTGGATGATTATAACTACAAGCTTGCACAGAACAGGTCAATTAAAATTCAGGCAACAGAAAATATCATTGTTTAAATGAGCAACCAACAAGCAGATTCTACAAGTGGAAAATATTCAGAGCTTGGTATCTGGGTCATACAGCTGCCAAGTTTGCCTTCTGTGCAGCAACTCTGACAGAGAACACAGTTGAAGGTGGGTTCATATTTACATTTTTCATCACAGAAAACAAGAAGAGGCACTGTGAATTGCATGTTTAGGGAGCTGCATGTGGGGCTGCAGCACTACAGGGAGAGCTGGTTTTCCTCTCCTAAACCCTGAATAATGCCCTGGAAAGACCAGCTATGTTCTGTTCATGTGTGTACAATATCAAGGTTGAGAATGCAGGCTGTGAACTCTTTAGGCAGCACAAGCACCAAAATGTTTCTGAACAAAAGGGGTGTGAAATACTGAGACACTGGGCTGTAAATCCCCTAGGTCACCTAAGATTTTTTCAGGAAGGGCTATCACTTTAGGTTCAGTGGCAATTCTTCCCCAAAGCCCTTAAGTTTTATAGGTCTAAACTTTGATCTCTATGCTAATACATTTGTTGAGTTATGCATAACAGAAATATATGGCCCTGGCATTAAATGGATCTCTAAGGCCAAGCAGTTTTCTGTGGTGTGTTGGCCTGGCTGGGTTCCAAGCACCCACCCAAAGTGTTCTATCCCTCTCCTCCACAGCTGGACAGGGAGAGAGAATACAATGAAAGCTTCATGAGGTGAAGAAAGGACAGGGACACATCACTCACCAGTGACCATTGTGGGCCAAACAGACTCAGCATGGGTAAATTAATTGTATTTATTACCAATCAAAAGCAGAGCAGGATAACAAGAAGTAAGACAAATCTTAAAAACGGCTTCCCACAGGCTCACAGCCATCTCTCAGGCATCCTCCTGCTCCCATGGCTCCTGCAAGGGCTGCAGGGCAATCTCAGCATCCCCTGTGTCCTCCCTGTGCCCAGGGCTGGGCTCAGCAGGGGCTGCAGGGCAATCTCAGCATCCCCTGTGTCCTCCCTGTGCCCAGGGCTGGGCTCTGCAGGGGCTGCAGGGCAATCTCAGCATCCCCTGTGCCCTCCCTGTGCCCAGGGCTGGGCTCAGCAGGGGCTGCAGGGCAATCTCAGCATCCCCTGTGCCCTCCCTGTGCCCAGGGCTGGGCTCTGCAGGGGCTGCAGGGCAATCTCAGCATCCCCTGTGCCTGCAGCCCCTCCTGCCCCTCCTGCCCTGACCTGGCTGTCTGCAGGGTTTCTCCTCTCTCACATCTCACTCCTTTCTGGCCACAATTACTTCAGTGCAATAACCTTTTTTTTCCCTTTCTTCAACAAGTTCACATGTTTGCAGTAATAACAGAGGCATCAGCACCATCTTGGTGCTGCCATTTCTTCTGTGGACACGGGGCAGCTTCCTACAGCTTCTGACAGAAACCATTATTCACCTACCAAATCCTGCCCATGCAAACCCAGTACACTTTCTTATCTATTTCCCACCTCCTCACTACAGTAAGAATTTCATTCTAGTGATGATAATAATCAAGTGATGACCAAGAGAGAAATTTAATATGTAAGTCTGCAGACACTGAGGTTCACACTACAGACTAAGTGAGAAAATGCCTCAAACCTACTCATCACTGAGACTAACTGCTGGCACACATGTACATGTGCATTTATTCAATAAGAATCATTAATTAGTTGTAATGATTAGACTGAACACTAATTTAGCATTGCTGCACTGCCTCCAGACCGTGACCACCACAGGGACAACGAAGCCAAACCCTGTGCAGGTGTGCCCTTGGATCTTTCTCTCCAGTTCTCACAGAGACTCCTGCCTGGTTTCCAGCTCTGCAGTGTCCTGCTCCAAGCACAGCTGGTGCTGCCAAAGCGTCACCTCCTGCTCCTTCATCCTCTGCACGATTTCTTTGTCTTCCTCGGGAGCAATCCTGTCCTTTCCAGAGGGCTGCTTCATGCCAACAATGGCCATCAGCTCCAGGTATGTCTGGAAGATTCCTACAGCCGTGGCTGATCCTTCCTTGAGAGAGAGAGAAAGGAGGAAAGAGCCGACATTGAGCCTCTGTTGGCTCAGGAAGAGCAGGGAAAGCAGCTCTGCCCTGGAAGAAAAGCTCTGGTGTCCAGGCTAGCCCTGCACAAAGGCTGGAGGCCAGAGGTTCTCCTCAGGCCATGCCTGTGCTGCAGGTTCCAAAGGCAGCTGCCCAAAGAGGCTCCAGGAGCACGAGGGGAGGAGGAAGGGCAGCAAGGTGAGACACAGGGACACCAACCCTGAGCAGCCAGGTGTGAGAGGGAGCAGCTCAGCATGGCAGGTGGCAGCAGAAACCAAGCCCAGTGCCCCAAGCAGGGGAGGAGAGGAAGGGCTCCCCAAGCTGGCTGCAGGCACACAATGGAGACCTTGGCCAGATGTTGCCAGATGTGCTGGGGGAGGGAATGCACGGCCCTGCATTCCAGCTGCTCCCACGCTTCTGACCCTGCCACTGTCTTTAAGCCATGGCCTGATGGAATCCTGCTCGATGTGGGCACCTGGGTCCTTGAAGGGCTCAGCACCAGCACCAGCAGCAGCAGCAGCAGCTGCCTCTCACTGCCACCATGGAATCCCAGAGTTCCAGGTCTGTGGAATCCTAGAGTCCCGGACTCCTGGGAACTACACTCATCCTTGATGTTGAGATGATGCTGGGACATCACGTTCCTGACAATGTTCTCCACTTGATTTATTTCCACTGGGTATTTTCAGGCAGGTGTTTGTCTCTCTCAACTCTGATGTGAGCCGTTTCTCACATCAAACCAGTTATTTCCTTTCCTTTACTATCCAGCCAGCAACCTTTTATTTTTTTACCTAAGTTTTCCACTCAGACCACAAGAAATTAAATATTAGCACTTAGGCACCATCCATTTCTAAGCAGCAGCTTCCACACAACAAGATAATTAAAAGTTGTTTTTCACAGCATAAGATTTCTATGGGATAAGCATGGTAAAATGGGTAAGAAGGAAGAAACAAGAGAGTAGATCTCTAGAGAAAATGCAAAATAATCCTACAATTGCATTTTTCTCGAAATTTTCAGGGACCAACCCTTTAGAATTAGCCCAGTGAAGAAATCCATGTACATTTTACATGTCCTCAAATCCAATATTTGGGCCTATTTCAATGGTATTCTGGAACCTTTTAAAATATCAGAGCTTACTGAAGCAACAAGTCATGGACCTCTCAGGATAACATCATTACAGGGCTAGTTTGCCAGCCAACTGGCTACCAAAGACAAATTTGCAGTGATGTACAGGGCTTGGCAGCTCATTCAGTACTCATCACCATTTGAATTCATTACAGTGGCCAAGAAAGTGACTCCTTTCAACTCTGCAGGCTTCTTCAAAAGGAAGGGAGAAAAAGGGTTCATTTTGAAAATATTAACTTCTATTCTCTCTGCACATTACCATGTACAGGATAGCCTGTACCCACCTAAGACCACACAAAAGGAATTTTAAGAGACCAAACTACAAAGGGAGGTGAGACCACTTCCTTTCTACTAGTGATAGGTTTCTACTCTTCTGCCTGGCAGGAGTGTTTAAACAAGAGACAGATCTGGGGTTCCAAGGCTGCCATTCAGGTTTCTAAATGTGCTAATTGACACAGTTTTCTTGTAGTGGGAGGATGCCAGACAAGAGGTCAGCAGTAGCAATGAAGAGAACCTTTGCTTTAGCAGCAGCTACCACTGAACATTCACCTTTTCTACCCAGCACGTTCAGCACACACAGGGTTTGGGGGTGTTCTCAATTTTGCAGAGTATGGCCATTCTGATGGAAAGCTCCCACTTGCTTCGAGGGCAGCACACTCAGATTGATACTGTGTGATTCAGAGGCTCATTTCTGCATCCAATGGCTGACACAGACATGCAGAGAAGGCTGAACCTTTTCATCTTGGAGTGGATGGTTGTGAAAAGCATCTATGCAATTATTCAAATTGCTTGAGTAACTGCTGGTAGAGAAGGCTAATTCAGTTTATGCCCTTTTTGGAAGATAACCTGAGCCTAAATAATAGTAATTAAAAATACATACAGTAACTGTTTTTCAAGACTTATTGTTTTATTCCCAGCCTAGAATAGAAAAGTTTTCTCTTATTTAGAACAGGTAAACAAAAGGAATATCTGTGGATCTCTACAACAGAAACTTGTGTCAGGGTTGATATTTCAGCAAAGGTTAAGACTTTAGACAGTGTTACATGAATACAACACAGACAATAGTTCAGTGAATTTGTTGCACTGTAACAGCTTAAGGACTGCATGCACCAACAATACCAATGACCATTTCTGATCCAAGATCCCACAGCCCATTCCCGAGGCAGGGCAATGCATATTTGGTTGCACCAAGAGCATTGGACTATCTGATATCAGGATCTTGTGAACAGAAGGAAGATCCTCCAGAACATTCCCACTGGCACTCTGCAGTGGCTAAACTCTGTGGAAAACTTACTGAAAACATCCAGGTAGAATTCACTGGGAACAATTCAGAGATAATCATAAATAACAGTAACACATGAGCAGACCTCAGAATGCTTTACAAGACAGGTATGCAGTGAGAGAAAATGAGACAGACACTACAGTCTACTAGAAATATATTCCCAATAATATGCTCTAGTGATTTAATTATAACAACAAAATGCAGAAAGGAACTGGAGATAATATTTCTAATTTCTTAGCTTGCTACCTTGCCCTGCAATGCTTCCCTCCACATGCATTCAGACAACCTACATATTTAACTAAACCACAATCAGAGCAATGATTTGGAAACTGCTGGCATCAGTGATTTTAGATTATGAGGCACAGCTCATGGCTTTTTTCCCCTTAAACACTCTTGTTCAATAGAATGAAATTACAAACAAAGAGACACAGAAATTTCCTTTCTCCTTGTTTTCTACTAGAAAACAAGCAGCTTAATAGAGAAAATATCAATACTACATTATCTGCTTGACAGGAATGCCAGGAAGAGCAGATGTGGTGCAAGCCCTGAAAATGCCTTGACTTGCAGAACACGAGCTTCATTCCCTTTTGGACCAACCATCCACCCCTGCCCTGTGAAAGTCCTTAGGATGTGTACTGGAGCTGATAGTCTGGGTCTGGCTGGGGTTGCTGCCCTGCCCTTGCACTTGCACAGCCTCAGGGATTGCTCTTTTCCTTGTCCCTCCTCAATGAGTAGGCTGGAGGTGAGCGAGAATTTGAGCAGGGACACAAGCTGGACAGCCATCCCAAACTGAGCAAAGGGACATTCCATGTTGTACAACCTCATGATCAGCAATAAAGGCATTTTTGAGAAAGCAGACATTGCTCAGAAGCTGGCTAGACCAATTAGTCTCCTTTTGGGAAGTGGTTAGTGATGGCTTTACATCATTATCCTGAGAGGTTTTTTTCTCCTTCTTTGTTTATTAAACTGATTATCTCAACAGAAATTTGGTCACTGTGTGGGGAAATGTGGTGCTTAGCTGCTGGCTGGGGTAAACCCATCACACCAAGATAAAAAAAAAAATACAAAATTCAAATCTACAAAATAGCAGCTTCCACCATATGAGACTCCTGTAGCAACAGGAGAGCAGGACCCCTTTCTGACAGTGCTAAAGCTCTCCTTGCCTTCTTTAAGCAGTCTGGAATAGTGAGACACCATAAGGCTGAGAAAACAAGTGAGCCTCAGAGTCACTACAAATGGCATTGCCTTAGATGAGACTGCAAAATACACAGGACTCCAAATTCACTTGAACGTTTTTACAGAGCTTTAAATGCATATTTTAAATTACAGCTATGGCAAGTGAATTGGTAGTAAAAATGAGATTGTTTTGAATGACAGATATAAATTGAGCACGTTTCTTCTCCAATGGAAATACAGAATGTTAATGAGAGATTCATTGGAGGGCAGCAGATGTTCTAATGGAAAAGGAGCAAGCCCACAGTTTGCAGGTCTGCCCTTGATTGTCACACCATCATTCCTCAGATGACCACTCTGCTCACTGGAACTGCTCATGAAAACTTTTCAGGAAGATGTCCAAGACGTGCTAAGAAGTAGCACAGTTTTCAATTCATTTCTTCTCAGAATGTCTGTAATTTTCAAAGGTGTCAGTGCAAGGCTTTGTCTTTGCACTAAGGAAAATGTACCATTTTACTGTGTAGATGTTAATAGCTCAAGCTAAACGCATTGCTTCATTTGTTGAGTATAGAAACAGTTTCAAAACTAGCTATGTCCATGTTTTTAAATGTCCAGAAGAATTTCATTTTGTAGTCTGTCATTTGGAAATAGGAACATCTGACTGTAAAGGCAGTGAGTCAAAGCCACCATCAGTGGAACCCACAGAAATCAGGAGGCCTCAGAGCTGCTGAGTGCAAACCAGTTAAAATGCTGCTGTTGCTCACCACCAGATAAGACACTGCTCAAATTTTTAGAAGGGAAGATTTTTTATAGATATTTAAAATACATTACTCATTTATTAAAATGCAAATTGCAGTATGTGACTATTGCTGTCAGGCTGCAATAATCTTCTAAAAAGCCTGCAATGCAGATTGCAAATGTTTATTATGTGTGTACCAGCTTTGAGGAAACAGCTATTTATTAGCCCTGGATCCTGTAACCTGCACTTCAGTTTTTTTGCCATTGCAATTCCTTGAAAAGTTTGCAAATATTTGTGATTTAGTGTTGGTATTTTATTTATTTATTGTGGAAAAAAAATCTCTGAATGCTTTTTTAGCATTCACATGTGAGCTTATAACTTAAATGTGGAGCAATAAATGAGAAAATCAAATGATAGATCGCTGGAAATATTAGTATTCCTATTGCATTGGCAACAAGTTCAAGATAATGTGCCCACATATTTAAGTTGCTTTTCGATCAGACAACATATTTTGCAATAGTAGAGAGTGTACTGTGCAGCACAGAAAGTACCTCAGGGAGGTTGATGGTGAGCATGAGAAAAAGGGACAGTAGTTAATCACACAGTTAGTTTGGTTAATCAAATTAAAAATTTTATTCCATGCAGCTTTTAGTTTAGTTCAGTTGATTGATCCTTGGGAAATGGATTTAAAACATCAAATGGAAGAAATTCTCAAAAAAGAAAAAAGCTCTAAAGTGTAAAAGTACATCCTTCATTACATTCTGCCTTTCATTTCCTCCAATTTAAACCCCAAATATGAACATACCCCTGGGAAAGAATTCACATGTTTTTTTCTCTTTCTGCAATAACAGACCCTGACTGCCTGTTCAGCTCGCTGTGAGCACTGGATTGTGAAGGCACAGAAGGTGGGAATCTCCCAGCTGAAGCTGCCCGGCCTCTCCCTCCCTCCCTCCCAGCAGTTCCTGGCTGGGTTTGGCTGGTGCTGGAGCCCTGAGCAGCCCCGTGCTGGGCTCTGCTCTACGGGCAGCAGGCACCTGGCACACCTGGGGGGTTCCACATGCAGGGAAGCCTCGGTGTAGGTAACAGGGCTCAGTTCCACCCCAGGTGTCCAGAGTGGCTCTGAAAAGTCTTCTGGACCAGTTAATCCTTGATATTCATTGTGGATGCTGGTGAGAGCCAGGGAAAACAGCAGTCTGAGTTTTCCCAAGCTACTAAAAAAAAACCCAGGAAGGAAAGAATTAATAACAAAGTTTAACACTTGGTGTTGTGGACAGGAGGGGTGTGTGAGGAACGTGATGTTTTAATAAAAGCATGTTTACAAGAGGTGTTGCCTTCCTTGGACCAATGAGCTTGTTCTATCCTTGGTTCAGTGAACCACTCTATAAAAATGTGTCTCCTCCTACAATAAATCCCTTCTTCTGCTTTCTGGATGAAGCCTGTGTTGCTGTGTTTATTCACAGCTCCCCAGCCTTACAGCGAGAATTCATCACAAGCAACTCACCTAGATGGCTCCAGTGCCATTACTGAGCCCGAATAATCTAAAATGCTGATTATTTCCCATTTATGTTTCTTTTCTAAAACAAAAAATACTGATTCTCCTTTTTTCTCAGCTTCATTTTGTCTTGTCTATATACATGATAACTTTCTGGGTAAAGACTGTGTGTGCAGCTACTGATATAGATTGGTTTTGATCCTACTCTTTTTTAGTGTAAGTAAAGCAAATACTTAGTAAAAAGGGAATTACCATTTTTATCATCCAAAAAAAATGAACAACCTTTAAACATTGCAGACATTCGTTCCCAGATCTTGCAGAAAGATAACTTCATTTAAATTAAATGCCTGCTCTTCAGTTCTTTCGATGAAAGAACTTGCTGTGGATTTAATAGTAAAGTGTTTAATTTGACATGCTGTTAATTGGTTAAATACCATGACTTTTTAGCCTTCCAGGATTTTGTGGGTGTTCTCCAGGGTCTAAACTAATCCTCATGTTCATCCTGTTTATCCCTCTACTTGTTTACTCCACTTAAGGTAAATTAATCAACACTTCAGCTCTCAACTTCTCCAGCAGAAGCAATGGCTGTCAGTCCAAAAAATATTATAAGGGCAAAGAGAAGCCAAAGCTTGTATCCAGGCAGTGAGACATTCAGAACCAGCTGAGGGAATAGGGACTTCAAAAACTCAGGTTACTGAAAAATATGTTGCTTCTCTTCTCAAAAATGACTGGAGATTTACTTTTAAATTCTAGGCAAGATACTTCTCGAGCATGGTCAAAATGCTGTGTCCTGACATGCAGCTTAAGGAAGCCACAGCTGTTTGTTACAGAGAGTTCCAAAATGAATTCTGCAGTCGCTCAGACCAAGGAGCACCAGTCACTCAGCAAAGGAAAAGGCATTTTGAGCAGTTGGTGGAACTCACTGTTAGATGGCAATGCCAGTAAAGTTAAATACCCTGCCCATTCTGGGGCGTGGCAAACACAATCAGCACCTTTCAAATCCACAGTACATTCTATTTCCAAGGGTATTTCCAGCTGCTGTCATTTCCACTGAAAATGGTAATTAAAGGGCCATTTTAGAAATGGCTCAAAAGTAACCTGGATGGATTTGTAGGCTTTTGTGTTTTTTCTCCTTTCAGATGAAATACTCTGAAGAAAACAGTGTTCTTCGTTATTGAAAAATTAAAACCCCCAATGATTTTTCTACTCGTTTTAGGTTCAAGTAACTAAAGCCTTCAGGCTAGCATGACTATTTTTTTCCAGAATATCTTCTGTTCTCAAAACCTAGTCTCAAGAAAGAGCTCTTAAAATTAGTTTTAACGATATTTCAAAGAAAGCGTCTTCTAACAGCACCACAGATTTTTCCAACACTGTAATTTATTCTGACACTAAAGAAAGTAGCTAGAAATCTTGATAGCATAAAATAGTATTTTGTGTAATATAATAAAATACAATAAAGTCAGATATAAAGATTTCTACCACCATAGAATTAAATATAATAACAGATAATGAGCTGTCAAAAGAAAACAGATGGTAAAATCTGACTTGGAACACAGTGAGGGTCCCCCTATAACTGCAGTATGTAATACAAGAACACATTTACCATACAAGAATATCTTCAGAGAACCTTTAAGCCTCATTATTGAACTCTCAGATTAAAAGACACTCTTATTGTGAAACTGCTTTCAGAACCCTGTGGGTGTCTTGCTTATCATAGCACAATATTTCACTGACCTATCACATATAAATTATATGCAATTTCAAACTGCTGGCTTACAAAGAGGAAATAACATAATTTGCATAACTACCCCAATTTACCTGCTTTTTTATAGTAATAATCTAACTTGATATAATAATCAAATTGGTCTCAGCAGCTACTGTTGTTACAAACTGAGCAAAATGCAGTTCTGTGGTATTTTGGAGGATTCTCATGATCAGTAAAACTGTACAAAAAAGGCACAAATGCAGACAATCAGCTTGGCAGTGTCATACTGCAGCCAGAGACTCAATTTCTGTCCCAATCTGTGCTGTGTTTGTAAAGAGAGACTCCACTGATCCCAGACAAATTTTTTTTGGCTTTCAACAACCTGTAGGAGTTTCTGTGGGTCAGAGCTGAGCCACCCAAATCCTCCTTCAATGCAGAGCAAGAAAGATCCACACAAATTTCCTTTGATGTATTAAATAATCAGCTCATATCAAACCAAACCCCACAGAATCTAAATGGAAAGTAATTTTCTTGCTTCACAATTATATTTTAAAGCATATTGCCTTTCATTGTGAATCTTGCTCTTCTATTGAATTTCATATCGTTATAAAGTACTGTAGAACACTAAATATTTAAAATGTTAAAACAATTGCAGGAGCATTGGAAAGCTTCTTCAAGTGTGTATGAATAGCTGAAGTTCTGTTCTGTGTTCTATACATGGCCAAAATACCAGCAAAATAAAATCTCTAGTAGGAAATATGTATTTCCCACAGTCATTTATGAGACAAAAGATGCCATTCTCAGAAAAGGAAGAGTTCTGCCACATGCAATGATATCAATGTACCAGGGGCTGGGCAGTGGGGACATGCAAAGGACAGGAAGAAAATCCTTAAGAGATGATGAGAATAAAGGAAAAAATACCCCAAAAACTGATTATATCTCCCTAGAAAAATCTAAATAGTGGAATTAGAGCATTTATGCCATCCAGAGCACAATATATTATTCAATAATTACCAGTGTTATTACTGCTACTCACAGTAGTAACAATGTTCCTCAGTCAACAAAGTCCAATCCCAGATCACTACTTGTGCCTTAATTATGTATTTATTTCTTCATTAGGAAAGCATTTTTACTCATTAAAGTACATAAGTGCAAGGCTTCATTTCCAGGGCTTAAGAATGCACTTAATGTTAAATTTTGCTTACATTCCACTGAATAAATCTTTTACAGCAGAAAATGATTGGCCCACTAGAAATAAAAATTTCCCTTTCTCTTGGGGAAATTCTAAGTACAAGAAATGGTTAAGGAATCTTGAAAATCATAAGAGGAGAAAAAAACCCTCAGAATTTGGTCTGGATGAAGCCTTACAGACAACCTGGACATTCAATTCCAGGTTTCATTTTGATCTTTTTATAGAGATGAACACATCTGACAGATACAAACTCAAATGTGGAACTGAACTTGACAAGAATTTGATTTGAGGTCTGCAGCTGTGGTTTGAGCTCCACTTTTTTTTTTTTTTTTTTAAGTTTAAATATTGGGACTTTTAGGGCACAGAACTTCTAGCCTTGCACTCTTCCATAAGGTTCTGCACTCTCCTGTCCCAGTTTGATCTGTTCTTGTGTGCAGAGCTGTGGTTTTGGGGGTTTGGGGGTTTTTTGGGGGGGATGAGAGGGAAGGTTTTGAGGTTGGGTTTTTGGTTTTGGGTGGGGGATGGTTTTTGGTTGGGTTTTTTTGAGAGGCAGGATAGGAATCAGGAACAAAACATGACTGCAGATTACTTGGCCACCAAATTCCATAGCTTTCACTGTAGTGGGTTTTTTTTACTAACATTTGAAATCTCTATTTATATCTCAGGGGTTTTTTTGTTGGGTTTTTTTGGTTGTTGTTGGGGTTTTTTGTTTCTTTTATGTGGGGATAAAAGCAGTAGTAATCAAAAGTGTCTGAATATATTACCAGCTTTGGTGAAGAACTGTCTTTTCTCCCTGAGCATTAATACACTTTAAAAATATACATGTGAATAGAAAAGACATAAAAATGCTTGCTACCTCTTTCTGGCATACTCTGCAGTCTGTTCAGATGTAGGTGAAAGACTGCTGTGAATCAGAAAATCATTCTGGTTCATATCTGAGAAATTAATGCTTACTATATATACAATTATTTTAACCCAAAATTTATCTTGTATTCAAACCAAAATTCACCTCCACATTTAAAGACATGCATCCAGGGTAATCAACTCTTTAAAAACATGCTCACAATAAATGTTCTACTCTGCTGATGATCAAATCTTTTCATCCTCTCCTCACTAGAACCAGCTCCTAGTTTGCTTGCTACTCTATAGATACTCTGCATATTAACCACATGTATGTCTTCTGCATATAAATGGCAACTGAGAAAGCAGAAACAGCATTTCAAAAGTTCAGATATTTTATTTTGAAATTCGAGGAAGGAAAAAAAGTTGAGGCTCATGCAAATGCAATGCAATATTCAAGAGATGAACACCAACAATGGAAGATACAGAAGACAACCTGCAGGATGTTCTCTAATGAAACCTGAGCTCCTGAGCTGCATCCTGGGTGGATTCCATAAAGAAGGGTGATATGCATGGCCCAGCATGAAATTGATTTTCCTTATACACACATAACTAAAATATACACAGTGGATTTTATTGTTTGCTTCCACTCATACTTTCCAGGCTGGCAGAAATGCTGCAGTATTATTTCAGCCTCCTAAGTGTACACTAATAATCAAAGTCTAACCTCTTTTGAAAACAAAGTGTACCTCTGAATGGTGAAACACAGGAAGAGCTAAACCATGTTTGTGGTAAGAAGATTTGACAAGAAATTATCTTTACAATCTGGTGCTGAATAAATATGAAGTTTTCTTAGAAATAGATTCTTAATAGAAAATGTTAAACATTAGGAAAAAGTTCATGTTTTCTATAAAGCAATAAAGCTCATAGAGCCAAAGTAATCTGTATGAAAAAATACCATCCCACATAGCACAAAACATCTGGCAGTGCAAATACCAAAGGAAAATTTGAAGAGTAACATCCAGTTTGTGTTTTAAAAGCATGTCCAGCAAATACAGCAGAACCCCTTTGTGAGTTCTATCTACCCAAAATGGGCCCTGAACTCCAGAGCCAGTAGAAGGTAAATGCTAAAGCATGAAGTGAGCAATGGGGGAATAATGGGGGAAATAGACCACGGAGGAAAAAGCCCTTCCCTCCTGATGTGCAGAGTGAGCTGTTAGTGCAGCTGGAGTGGATGACAGCAGGAATTTACTGATACCAGCAGGAATTTACTGATACCAGCAGGAATTTACTGATACCAGCAGGAATTTACTGATACCAGCAGGAATTTACTGATACCAGCAGGAATTTACTGACACCTCAGGTTTCTCAGAGCAGGTGAGCAAAGCACAGGTTGTGCTCAGAGCAGCCCTCTGTGCCAGAAAGGGAAGATGTGCCAGGCCTGGGAGCCCAAAGGACACCATGAAGAGCACCTTTGCAGCAGAGAGGGATCAGCAGATTGTAGGGGCCATAGCACAGATGCTTCTGGTGCTCCCCTGGTGTTTTAGCAAGGAGCAGTTACAGATTTTACATCCTGGACTTTAAAAGCACTTTGTAGATCTCCCTTGAAGACTAAGGGTTAGGATTAAGAAGTAAGAGGTGTGAGATTTGATACTTGTGAAAAATATTCTCTCTGATAGAGAGTTGTCTATCCTTTCCTGACCTTCTGTGTAACTACATTCAGGATTTCACCCATCTACTTTAATTTCCCATTTATTTAGATAGATTTCAAGACAGAAAACTAACACTTGAAAGGCACAAAGCACCTTGCAATACAATAGAATGGCAATTTCCTCTCTTCAGCTGTAGCAGCAACCACCACACTGAAGATATGCAAGTAATAGTTAGTTCTGTCTAATCTTTTATTATTATGCAAATAAGGTATTCCAGAAATACACATATACTATTATTTTCACAGGCTAGTTTGAAACAAACGCTGTTTAATAATAAAAGAGAAAGGTTAAAGTAAAATTAACTTTTAAAGTGAACACTGTTATTAAACCAGTAGCACAAGGTAAGAATGCTGTGGTGTTCAGACCTCATGAATATGTTAAGAGAGTTTCATATAATGCTGGCACAGAACTGTCTGAAGAAATCTTTCATGTGTTATACATTGCCTTTTGCTCTGCTCATGGATGTATTTTAAAGTTTAGATACTTTAAATAAGAAATGAGGCTCTATTTGACATCATATTCCACTGAGGTTACTCTGAATTATGGAAAGTAAGCCTGTCTCTGTAGTGATATAACCCTATGAGCTAAGGTACTTCTCAGATATTAAAGATGGCTTCTTCAGGAGTCATATTGATTTGCAGAAAACCTAGGGATTTAAAAATATTAAGTATTAATCAATATTTTAATTTTATTCGGGCTTTATATCATTTAACCTATTTAATTACTTAAATGTGATCACTGAAATTTGATAACAAGTGGGAGAGAGAACTCTTGATTAATGTGATGCCCACTGTACTTCTAACACTGCAGTTTAATACAATTCTGTACTTAGGAACACAAAGCCAAAATCTGAAATGCTTTAGCTTGAGAAGACAGTGATATGATACCAAAAGAAATGTGCCAAAATTTAAACCTATGATAACTCAGAAGCTCTTAGAACTATGTGGAAAGTAACTGCCTGCTCACAAAATCTAGAGTTCATTAAATTCTCCAATTTAGTCTTCTCAATGTTATCTTTTTTTTTTTTATTACTTTAGGGTATTTCTAGTTGAAAAATAAACTCTGCCCTCTCTTTCTAACACTGTGTGGAAATAGAAACTACTAGGAGCAGCCCCTGGGATATCTGGGATTTAATGTGTAAGTGCAGAATAACTGAACTGAGACATGGTAACAAAACATGTCCTTTTCAGCAGCAATTCATGATTTTCTATGGCTAATCTGAAATACCTTTAAGAGGCTTTGATTTCCTTCTCACCTGTCCTTCCAAGAGGAAATAAAGTTGAGCAAAGTAGATGTTTAATGGTTTCTAATAGCAATCACTGTCCTTTTCTAAAATTTTATTTTACATAAAGCATCACACACTAGAAAAGTCAGTCATTTCTGAGAAATATATTTCTCAAAAATGTGCTGTTTAAAATTTGTTCTGCCTAGCAAATGACCACTCTGTAGAGAGGCTTGATTTATATGAGACTTCTGGGGGATTCCTGTCTCCCAAATTCAGGGTCACAGATTCAGACTTTCCTTTGGCTAAGACTGATTATTCTCTCTAGGCAACTCTCAGCTAACTGAACTAAATAAATTACTTTAATGAGAGGTGATGGATGTAAGAAAACAGTGTCTCATTAAGCCAACCAATGCACTGGAATAAAAGATTTTAGGCTCACAAATCTTTCATGTTAAGTAAATGGTCAATTTCATCATAAGTAAATAAAAATACTGTAGATTAAAGGAGGCTGAAGTTTAGTAATTAAGATCTAATATATTTATTTGGGGGAAATATCTTATTTAAATTTCATTCAGGCAGTGTTTCTTTAGTGGAATAGCAATGATTAAGGAGCATTAGGGACAAGGTGGGGGTTTGGGCCTTAGTTATCCTTGTGGAGATTTGAGGTTTTTTTTTGTTTTGGGCTTTTGGTTTTTGTTTTTTAATATAAAAGCTCTGAAAAATCCTAAATCACCTCATAGAAGCAAAATCTATTTCAGTCACTTAGTTTTTCAAAAGATACATTAGCTTTCACTACTCAAGATTCATTAAAAAACTCCATTCCCTTCACTGATGGTTAAAAGCTGCCTTGAGCCCTTCGAGAAAGTGCCATCTGTGACTGTGTCACCTGAGTATATTCAAAATCAATTTATACTTGAAAAGACTTGCTTTGTAAGGCAAAGCTTTTTCACAATTATCTCTCTGAAGCTGGCATAGATGTGTGTAAAAAATATATTAAAAAGGAAGATGACAGACAACCACCTGCTTCACTTTGTTAATGCAGAGATGAAATAAACACAAAAAACCCCTTAAAATAAAAGGCCTCCACAGCATTCATGACAAGAAGAAAAAAGTCAGCACTGCAGTTCTTCTGCTAAAGGGATAATAGAGATAAGTGAGGTGCTCTAACATGACTTTAAATCATGTTAGTCTATTGTTAACCCTGCAAGACCTTCCTAGGATTTTGCCTCCTCAGGAAGGCAGCGTGACTGCAGTGTCAAAGACAGAGCAAGCTCAGGGATGTGTCTCAGCTCAGGGGACAGAGCAAGGGTGAGGAGAAGCTTGACAAGCACCAGGGGGTGGGTGTGTGGTCTGTAGAAGTTTTGGGACTCTATGGACAGGCTTGGGGGCTGAGTTGTGAAAAAAGGACAAATCCAGCCAGTCCTTTGTTGGTGATCAGACATGACCTGATGCTGATTCTGCTTTTTCCATTCCTGAAGAATAAACACATGCTAAAACAATCAGTTTCATAAAAAAACCCCAAAACATGGGGAAAGACAGCTTTAGGAGAGTTCAGGGTCATAAAAGGCTACAAAAGCTGTTTCTATAAAGAGAGTTTGCTTTCACGTGTTAGAAGGGCTCTTAAAATCCCAAGTGAAAACAAAGAGCCTTATTTTCATAGCTGCATGCACAGGAGCAGGACAAGTGGACAGTGAAGGACACACAGTTTCTCTTGCTTGGTGATTTACTGTCTGTTAGCAAGACTGCAATAGCTGCTAGGTGTTTCCTATTTTCAGCTTTGTATATTCTAGGCCTTTATTTCCCCAGATGCATTTCTTTAATCTCAACTGCTGTCCCAGTGGATGTATTCGGAACAGAATTTAAACAAATAAAGTATTTTTGTATCACGATATGGGAGAATATAAGATTTGCTGTAAATATTTGTTTATGAAAATGTCTCTCTCAGGTATAGCAGCATATTAGCTACCAAGACACTTGACAAATCAAGATGTATATATTGCCAGTGCAGGGTAACACATTAGAATAAACAATAAAGAAATTTCAGGAATATAAGGCATGTGTGGAGAATGACTGAAGGTGAATGGTTACCTGACACCAAATGATTTCAATGTCTGCAGCTGGAAAGAATAACTGAAGGCTCAGTTTATTGAATGTGTGTGCCTTGGGAGGTGAATCCCTGCTGCAGGTAAGGATTTCAGCAGCGTGCACAGCTTCCTCTCTTTGGGCACACCCAGTACAACTCTCCTCTTGCTCCTTTGCTGCAAAATGTTGGGGTGCCACCAGTTGCTGTCCCCATCAGTCTCTGGTGAGTCTCACCTGTCTTTCCAAGGGGCAATAAAGTTGAGCAAAGTCCTGGATCTGCACCGTATGTGTCACCCTCCATCGGGCAGGAGATGCTCAGGGTGTCAGCCAGCACACCTGAGGGGGGCTGGGAGCCAGGAGCTGGGGAATGCCAACGCACCAGGCACTTTGCTGTAGCCCTGGATTGGTTTTTACCCTCGGAACAACCTTCCTGAAGCAGTGCTGAGTCTCCTGTCCTTCCTTTGGCCCCTACAGACATTCCACATGCCCCCACTCTGCAATGCCCTGCACATCTCCCATCCCCTCCTCCTGTCTCCCGCTGCACACACTCAGGAAAATGCTCACTCTGAAGTGAAAGATTTCCCTCGTGTGATGTGATAAGAACTGGAACAGTTGGCATCACCATTTTCTCTACTGACATGGAGCAGCTCACCTGGCTCTCTTGGCTTTAAAATTCTTTTTTACATTCAGGGATGTATACAGGGGGGGAAAGGATTTAAACCTAGGAAAGAGCATCACCTCTTTCTCAGATCTGTATCCTTGTCTTGCCTCCTTCTCTGATAAAACAAAAAATAACAAAAATCTAACTAATCTTAATCAAGATTAAAGGTGAAAAACAAGGTCAGATTCTGATAGTGCAACACGATGCTCTTAAAGAGGGAAGAGGGGAGAAAGATGAGATCAAGACTGGCACTTCTGACTTCTGCTGCTCATGTTTTGTGGTCACACACTGACAGATCACAGGTGTTCCTGACCAAAACTCTCATTCCTAACACACTTTTTCTACTTCAGTCAGGTTGTTAAAATGCTCAAATAATTTATAAACTCACACCAATTCTCAAACCCTGAGCAAAAGATTCAAGACTTAAAAAAATAATAACTTTTTGCACTCTTTTTTATAACAGAATTTTTGCACTTCCATTCACATTTCCATCCTCCATAACATGTTTATATCAGAATATCAGAATATATCAGAATACTTACATGGAGTGTCCAGGACCCTAGACAAGTATTTAGTAACAAACCAAAACAAAGCAAAACCTAACGTGAATAATTATAGTTTCCCTGAAGTTGGGTTTCTTTAGGTTTTTGGGGTTTTTTGTTTGTTTTGGTTTTACTGCAAATAAGCTACAGGGCTATTAAATGAATGTGAACTCATTTTCTAAAATTACATACATTTTTCACTAGGAGACCAATTTATTTTCCCTGCACAGAGGTTTTGCCTGATGTAGCAGTAAAATTTTGGACATTTGCCACTCTTTCTTTCCAGATGTCAAGCACATCTCCATTACTCTCAACATATGTGACTTAATAATCTCTTTTTTTTCCATTTGCTCAAAGTACATTGAAAACTTTGTGGACTTTCATCTTCCCTGTCCCTTGAGGAAAGGCTTTATTTTTTAAAATTCCTATTTGTTTTTTGTTTTGTTCTTATATTTCATATTTAATAAGTTATTTTATAAAACTCACTGTATTTTTGCAAAGATTAAAGATGTAATCAGTTAAGGTCCTAAAGAACATACCTGTGTAAATTTTCACTGGCAGTCCTCTAGGGAAACTCACAGTATAAACAAATCCAGTCAGAAATATCTAATCCATATAACAAATGCAGGTCTCTATCATGGTTTTAACTGAAGAACAGGAATATCACATTAATAAAATCCCACAATGTAGCAAAAAAACTCAAGAAAGGATCATTGTCATCTCAATCCCTCTTTAAACAGGAGCAGCATCTTATGGATCATCTCAAAATCAGTGTTGGGACATTTTGGGAATAATAGCTGTTATCAACATGCTATTTTCTTCCCTCACAAGAGCCTTAGAGAATGAAGGAGACTGGTTTAAATTGCAGATTTAAAATTGGCAGAAGGATTTAGTCTGTAAATTACAGTCACTAACAGCAGGGTCCTACATAATTTAAAACCAGATTAATACTTTTGTACCTTTTCATGGATGATCCCTGTTCTTTAAAATGTTACTTTGATTTACTTGATGAAATAGTTAAATTATTTGATTAAATTAATATAATAGAGGACAAGAACAAGATCTTGGCAGTGTAAGGAAATAATCCTCTCCTACAACTCTGAAAAATGCAATGATTTATGATTCAGACAGAAACAGAAATCAGATGTGGGCAAGTTCAATGACTTGCACTGTGGCTGCAGCAAAGCAAGGCTCAGCTCTAACAGCAACTTCCAAACGGAAGCTTTGGGAGAGCACTTCACCACTTCAAATGTTGGGCATAAGAAACGAACAAATGATTGTATTTTTAAAATACATTATCATTTAAATATTATATTATGATTGCCCTTCAAATAGTTCTTTTTTAGGCTTGAAGATGTATTTTTAATGGTAAAAATACTTAACCAAAATTTTTTCAGCAAATATAATATGCAGGTGTGGATTTAAATTCTGTTACTGGATATACATATAGGAACATTTCCAAAGTTTAGAACTTGATTTTTGGTTGAGGGGGAAGAGAGTATTGTTGCTGCTTCTTTCCTCCACAATACATTGATTTATTGTTTCCATCTAGAACAGAGATGTCAATCTGCCACACATTTGGCTTCAAATAAATTAAGAAAAGAAATTCAGTTGAATGCTCATTTTAAAAAAATTAATTTATATTTTCATAGGAAAATTTAAAAGTCTTATGGAATTTTCCAATTAATTTCCTTCAAACTGGAAGGATTTCTCCTGGCAATGCACAGCTTTCAGTACACTGGGTTTTTGTTCTGACTGTTTGCTGCCACTGCTGTTGGGCTAATCCAGCATTATTCTTCCAGTTCTTGAATACTACAGTATTTCTCATATTCTCTTTTCTTCACATGTTAGTGTAAATTATTTAGAACAAAAAAAGGAAACTCGTAATTTGCCTCCTCCTGTAAGCATAAGATCCTTAACTGGCATAAATTAGCTGGTACATATCAGCAAAAGTGCTGTCCCAAAGAATTTGGGATTCAGCTGAGAGTGGTGGGGGGTTTTAAAAAATATTCAAATAACATTTAACCTAATAGTTTTCATTAATTTACTCATTGTCACCCTAGTCATTTGAGTTTCAAATTACTAATAAGGCTACTAATTTCTGATGGACCCAGGTACCCCATTAGGTGCTGATTTAAAATCCAGCTGAAGGATCTTTGTAGAAATCAATTTAAAAGAAGCAATTAAAGATATGACTTTGGCAGCTGCCTGAAAAGAAAACTGACAGATCATCATTAGAAACATTTGGTTTAGTATTGATTACTCCTTGGACTGTTCAGTCAGGTTTCTAATTAGGATTGATTTGTTGTGTCCTTAGCAATGAAAGCAAAGATGGCACCTGAGAAACATAAAAATGTAGGTGGTTGGGTTTTTTTAATTAATGTGGACATGCATGCCCTTTAATCAAAGAAAAACTTGTAATATCCTACACATTCTATATTTTCCTGTTTCAATCTCAGATTACACATACACAACCATCTGTATCTTAATCAGAACCTCCTGGTGTGGTTCAGACTCTCTGAACAGGAGGCAGCACAGTGCAGTGCTGCTTTTCCACAGTCCTGAAAGGACACCCCACACACTCCAAAGGAAAAACAGCAAAGGAATTACCAGGCTATTGAGCTCCTCACAACTGATCCCCATGGCACTGAGAACTACTCTCTGCTTTTGGTTTGTGTCCCGTGGCTTACAGCTATCTCATGACAGAGTTAAAATTCTCCTGGAAGGGGATTAAGATCTCACAGTAATTCCTAAAGAATTTTCCACTCTTGATCCTCATGCCTACATCTATTTTGAAGCAGCTCTTTCTGCCTCCAGCAGGTTCCTGGCTCAGAAGAGGCAGGCAGGGGCCAGCTGGTGAGCTCAGCTGGGAGCAGGGCCCCGCACAGGAATTTGGACTTGCACAGGTTTTATCCCGATTAAAGAGCACTGCACACTTCCTTCAGCCAGGTGCCACTTCCCCCTCCCAAGCTGGACATCACTGCTGTCAGCAATGTCCTTGCTGACCTTGGCACCATCCTCCATGGTTCTCACTCCCAAATCATTTCCTTGGCCATCCTGTGACCTGTTACCAATTTCTTCATGTGCTGGGAGAAGGGGGAAGGGAGTCCTGTCTCCAGCTCCCTGCACCGAAATTATCCTGCTGCTTTTGTTTGGTAATCCCACTGTGTTAACATCAATGCATTCCAGTTATCTAAAGGCTCTGAGCCTAGCACTACCTCTTCATTTAAATGCTTGAAAAGCAAGTCCCCATGAAATTCAGTCAACAGAGGATTCTTTCATCACCTCAGTGTAATCTTCCTGGATTTGCACTGGCACCATCCAATGGAACATTATATGAATAGTTATTAATGTACAGCTACAATGCTGCAGTGGCCTCAACCCACAGAGAACTGACTCTGAATGCACAGAAATGTAGGCATTTACTAATAGCCACATTCCTCCAGGTCCCCTCCAGTTCTGAAGTGCACTAATGTCCCTGTGGTGACAGAAATTACTGCTATCTTGTGATATCTTCAGAGCTGTTAATTGACTTTGTGCTGGCAGGTAAGTGCCATTAGCTTAGGATGAGGATCCTCTAATTGTGCAAAGTAGTCAACTGCAGTAAGTAGCTTTTGGTTTCTGGAGTATTTAAAAGCAATTCAGGGATTTGTTCTCATAAATGACAGAAACATTTGTGTATTCAGAGTAGAAGCAGAGCCTACCTCTCTCTATTTGATCTTATAATTGGATCAGGTAGGATGTGCTGAGGCACAGCCTATGAACCAACCTGATTTGAATTCAAAATTTTAAAAAAAATCTAGTTTTATAGGCTAACAGAATCTTATTTACATGAGCTCTAGAGACATTCAAGTGATTTCAAGTAAACTTTGGAATTTTTCAATCTATCTCACTAGCAGCTGTGAGAAATTCTTCAAAGGCCAATTTCTATGTAACTGTACTGTCCACTAAGGCCTGACTGAACCTCTAACAACAAGCAAGGCCAATCTGTCCTATTATTTATGCTTAACTAATCAAACTACAGAAAACTAGAAAGTTTTCTGTGTCCAAGAAAGAAGGAGACAAAACATAGAATTTTAAAATTAATTTCAACACTGACATTTGACTTTTCTCCCAGACCTGGAAAGGAATTTGGGGGTAAAAGAAGTGCCTTACTTTTTTTAAAAGGGATTGTTTCAAAGGGAAGTGGATGGAGTATGTAAATGTGTAGGACTGGAATTCTTAAAATCCCAGACTGTTATTTGGTTAAAAAATTGTTACTCACACAGTTCACTGCAGAACAACTAAAATCTAACAGACAGGCAAGGATTCTCATGCCTCTATTAGAAAAACAACCACCACTCAAATACTTAAAATATAATTTATACCACAATTCAGATTCCATGAGTGTGAGACAACAATAGGAAAAGCATAAACCTTTATTGCACTGGCTCAAATTTCATCTGGGGTGAGACAAACTAAATATCAGAGGCGTGAACAACAAAATTTGGTTCTCAGGGCAAAGATGGATTTGGAGCTTGAGCTCCAGCAATGTTCTCACTGCCCACTCTGCTAAGATTTTGGGATGTGGAGAAGCAAGCACCAGCAGCCCCAGAGGGTGCAGCAAGAGCCCCACTGGTGTTCTGCAAAGTGCTTCCCACTCCCTCCCACTTGGGAAGGGAATTAATCTGAATGGATTCGGCCCTGATGTTCCTCATTACCCATTCACAGTTATTCACACTGCCTCCAATTATGACTTGAGATCTTCTCCAGGGGATGCAAAACTCATGTATAATGCTCACTCTACTAATGCACGCTACATCTGACACACAAATTTACAAGACAAGGGCAGACACAGACCAGGCATTACCACAGCCTTTCCCCATTTCCTGAATTTTCACTCCTAGCAGCATTCTCTGTCACCTGCTCCAGGATTTTGTAAAGTGAATTAGAGTTCCTCCTCATCAGAGCTGAGATCTCATCTGTCCAGCACATCAGAGTCAGTCATTCTACATCTCACAGCAAGGAGGGCACTGAGGGCTGCAGAAACTGAAATGTACTCTGAAATGAACTTCAAAAGGGCAAAGTGTTTATAAATTAACAATTCTTTTCCCTGGAGAAGAGGAGTGCAAGAGACTTGTACTTGTACAGACAACTAGCAAATAGTTTTCGAGTATAGCCTAATAATTGACTGTCACTTTGAGCAGCCCTTAGCACATCTGAACACAAGGTAGAGAAAATGCTGATAAAGAAAGAAACAAAAAAACTGCAAAAAAACCAACCAACCAAACAAAAGAGAATGGGCTGTATTTGAATGTCATTTGTAAGGCAGCTCCACTCTGTTTCAAAACAAAAGGCAAAATATGACCCCAGAAACCATGACTTATTTTCTCTTTTAAAGGAAAGCAAAAGCTGGTATAATCTATTTTCAGAAAAAAAAATTATTGGCTGTTTTTATTATTATTCCTGCTCACAGAAGGGCCTGCTCTGGAGTCCTGCTGGCAGTGTCCCCTGTGCCATTTACACAACTGCTGCTTACAGCTGTGGCTGACAGCTGCTGGATTAATCTGCTTTGACACATTCTGCTCAAGGAGTTTGTGCAAGTCATGGGGTCAAGACACTGTGATTCCATCTTTTGCTTTCCTGCTTTCCTGCTTGTCAGCCACACACAAGTTTATTTTGATTCTTTGATAACTTTAAAAACAAATACATAAAATCAGTTTTCAGCTTTCAGCCTTCTTGACTCAGGATTTACACACAATGCCCCCAGCCCTCCAGACTCACACCACCTTCAGACAGGGAATTAAAATCTGGCAGGGAACATTGACCTGGAAGCCTCCAGTCACAGTGGAAAAGCCACATTTAAGGAATGAACACTGCTCAGTTCTGCAGCTCTGCTCCAGAATTCCTGGATTCCATCCATTCCAAGCACTGGAGCTGCCAAGCTGTGAGTGCCAGGGTTACCATGGAAGGGCACCCTCCCAAAGGCCCACAGGCACCAAAGATCTGTGACAGCTTGTGACAAGCAAACCTTGTGATCACAGAACTCTGGCCACATACAGTGACACTCTTCTTTTTCAAGGGGCTGCATGTTAATCAGTCTGTAAATAGCTTATAAAAGTATCAGCTTGGGGGTTCTCATTTTCTCCTAGATCCTGAATTTTTTTGGGACTCATGGAATTATTTCTCTGTGCAAATGGCTTCCATTACATGACTGGATGCTCTGGTCCCTGTGTGATGGGGCTGGAGTGGTGTAAGGAAAGTTGCCTGTTTTCAAGAAATGCATTTGTCTTTATGATTCACACAAGTCAGTTCTTTCTGGGAACACAATGCATCCTGATAATGCCTCAAATGCCACCAAACCTCCTATTAGATCATTGCTTGCAAACACTACAGTTTCTTTTAAATCATCTTGCTTGTGAAAGATCGTGCTTTGAAAAGAGAAGAAACACACCCCAAGCCCCTTCAGATTCCTGAGCAATTACCTTAAAAGCCTTTTTGCCTAAGAAAGTGCTTTTTTTTCTTGCTCATCATCTTTCATCACAGGTACAGTAGAGCAAAAGAACTGAATTTACCTTTCTAATTACAAAGGATGTCTTGAATTACCAAAAAAAACCCCCAGCAGCTCATTCTGAGCAGATATTGCAGGTACATGTGGCAGCTTAGGTTCAAGCTGTGCCTCTGTCAATAAGGTACTCTTAAGTTTTTCCAGACAGTTGCAATGTGCTTTTTGTATGTCATATAATGCATGCTACATTAGCAAATATTATACAAATTACAAATTGATTTTAAAAACAACCTGCTATTCGTAAAGGCTTAATCTCCCTAGCATAAGCATAACTAATTATGCCATGTTACCTAACACTACATTGAGTTTAGTTCATGCTTGGAAAATTCAGACCAAAGGGGGTTTTTATAAAAAGGTAAATTCTTTCTTAAACGAAAAAAAAATCAATCCAAACTGAAAAACAAATGGAATAATTTGAATTTTAAGCAATTGATTTCTTTCTCTCATTAATATGTGGAAGGAAATAAGAAAATGGATTTATTAGTTCAAGTATAATGTACTTGAAGCTGTGTCCAAGGTCCCTAATCCATTTGCATCAAAATTTGTTCCCCCTAATTTGTTTATAAACAGGTTTCAAAAAAACTAAAGAAAAAAGTTGCCAACAAAATTATTAAATGTACTTTAAAGAAAAAAAAAAGAAAAAACACTAACAAATTCCAGGATTATCACTGAAGCACACAAACTTCATCCACCAAGTCATCCTGAGGAGCAGGCAGAAAGACTTGGAACACGTTGAGAATGAAACCAATGCATCTGGCACACAAAACTTGCCATGGGGTAGAGAAACATGGATAAAGATCTGACTGAAATAATCCCTCCAGTAAACACTACTTAGAGTTGGAAAACTTACAGGATTTAGGAATAGAGAAACAGTAGCCAGTGAGAGCTTGATACAGTAGGGTTTTTTAATACCATAAGCAGCTCATCCTCTGCCTCAGATACCTCTTATTTTAATTTTTATTTAGAAAAATCCACACCTGTACTGCTGAGATAATCATAAGACACCTTAAAATGCAGACTAAAACCTCAGAAAGAAAGCAATGACACAAATATTGCCTGAGTATATCAAAGACATAGAGAAATTTAGAGGCACATTGGGAAGATTAAAAACACCCCTCAGGATATTTTTTTGCTTAGTTTTCAAATGCAAGAATCCACAAATTGGAGCCTTTTTTGTGAAGCAGCTGACACACAGCCAAATTAATCTTAGCTTGGGATGGAAGGACAGGCAGACGCCAGTACATTTTCTGCTTGAAATGTTGATGAAGTTAGCTTGCATTGTGAGTTTTGCTCAGGATGGCCCCCGTGGAGTGAGGAAGGGAAGAATGCAGTGCTGAGGGATTCTCTCTTTTTGTCGTGGCTCTGGACTGCCAGCACGGACCTGGCTGGAGTCGCTGTGCTTTGTGTGAATGGGAGGGAACTCAGCTCCACACCCTTCAGGAACCACCAGCTCCCACACCTGCTGTGCTCAAACACGTTTCTTTTGGGGTGGGTGCATGGCCTTTTCCTACCTGTAGCACTCCTGCAGTTTGATGCCTGCCAGGGATAATTTTGGAAAAGATGCACAAAAGCAGCAGGTGGGCACTTGGCAGGTTTGCACTCACTGCTGCTGCCAGCAACAGCCAGAAACAGAAATCAAAGCAAAGAGCAGAGTTACCACACTTTTAAAAATGTGTGTAACTAATTCAATTTGTTAAAAGTTTTTCAACTGGCTCTAATTTTAACTTCCTTGCTGATTCATAAGCAAGAAAATAATCTCATATGAATCAACTAAATTATTCTCTGTGAATAATTCATTTAGCATGAGTATAAAATTATGCTTCTTAAATTGAAAGAAAGCATGTTTTGAAAAATGCAGGTGATGAAAAGTCATCAAGTAAATACTTACTTCTTGACCAGATGTGTTCTAAAGCAGAATGCTTGAATTCATTAAACTTTCTGCTGGGTCTTTGTGGGTAACAGCATCACTTATGGACAAAGGACGACTTTTTTACAGAACAGAACTGTAAATAAGAGCTTTCAATCCTTATTAATTTATGAGCTGTCCAGATTATGTCATGGCATCACCAGCACTGCCAGCCCTTGGCTAAGGTCTGGCTCATGATTTGGGTCCCTGACCTTGACTGGAGCCTGACTGTCACTTTGGGTACAGGGAGGGAGAAAGAGTGAACTGCAACTGCAGACACTTGTGCTCTGATAGGTTTCAGCTTTGAAACCAAATCAGTGATAAAGTTTTAGCTTCTTTACTGATCTCAGCTTGGAAAAAAATATCTTAACAGTGAAATTTGGTTTTACTTATAAATCCTGCATCTTATTTTAATGGGGTTTTCTAATTGCCTCATTGTAGAAGGCACCATGACATAAAAAACATCAAAATGAAAAAGAAAAAGAAAAATGTAGAACTTGCCTATGGAAATGACATCTCCAGTGTCTTCTGTCAGACTGGAAGTCATTCATCCTTCAGTTATCTTAGGTGTAAATGAACACAATGAAAAGACTCTGATGAAAACTTAACCAACACACAAGATCATACTGGGCTTGTTTAACCTCCAGTAATAATTAAAGTGCTTTGGTGGCTACACTTCAGTGCTAATTTATAATTAACTTCAGGTGCTTCTTTGATCTTCCTGATATAGATTTTCCTGTTTCCTTATCAAGAGTCTGCATGCAGGCTGTAATTATGCTTCTTAGTGTGACTATAGCTTTAAGTAAATGCATCAATATAAGCTTTGGGAAAATATTGGTTAAGCCAAAGCAAGCCCTTACCTCTGAGCTGGAGCCTCATCTGAAGCACTGCTGACTAAAAATGCAGTATTATATAAGCTCATAATAGGTTTGCCATAAAAAAAAAATAATTATTCCCAGTTTTAAGGCAATGCATGACAGGAGCAGTAAAGTTTGCACCCTACCAATGATCCACATACTAATAATCCACATATTATTCAGAGCATTACTATCACAACACTACAAAATGCAAAGTGTAGTGTTTTATATCCAGCTAGGCTCTTCATCCAAAGAGGAAAGCAGTTCAAATTCTTTATGAATAATGAAATATCGAACGAAAAATAATTTTTTTAAGTGTCAAAAGCTGTTAAAATAACAGAGTGGTACAGCCAAACCTACCTGAAGCAAGAAAAAAATAGTGCAAGGAAGCAGAGCAGTATAACTCATTTCCTCAGCTAAAGCAATGATCAGTAATCCTCAGAAGACCAACTCTAATCTCATGTTTTCAACACATAAATAAGATATGCATCAGGGATAATGTAACTGAGATCCTCACATAAGACACTTTCTATCTGAGAAATATTAAGTGGAAGTTGCACCAGGAGTGCTGGGGCAGTGCTTTTGTGAACACATCAGTCTGCAGGTACAAGCTGAGACTGCTGTGACTCCTCCAGTCACAAAGCTGCTGTTTCACTGATGGGCCACTCCAAAATCCGGGCATGGCCACAGTTCTGGAGGTCTGGAACATGCTCCAAAGCAAACATTCCATCCCCCAGGCAGAGGAGGTGCTGCAGGGCACTGGCCCTGGCTGGCAGCACGGATGGTGTGTGTGCCCAGGGAGCCTGGCTGCTTGCAGGGGACAAGAGCAGGGACATTGGCATTGCTGCAACTCCAGCTGCACCAGCACCACCTCCCAGTGCACACAGGGATGAAGAGAACTGCATCTCCAGGTCTATTTTGTGATGCCATTTCACAAAAACTACGTTTCTTTGCTGAACGGGGTGGCAGCACAGGGACCTCCTAATCCTGACATACTGCTCAAGGACTTCTCCCAGTAACGGGACCTCCCCACTCCAGGACAACTTCCCTTTAAATCAGGAATTCCATAAGGATCAGAATCATTCCATAAGATTAAAAGAGGGGAAAAAAATCACAGAATGTGTGCAATTCACAAGCAGAAGCTAAGACTGATGAGTGAATAAACATGAAGCCACATCTTCCATTTTATTAATTTCTTCCTTCTACAAAGACGAGACGAAATCAGGCAAAGCAACAGAGAAGTTTTTTAATGTCACAGATACAGCAGTCTGCCCATCATACATCATCAGATGAAAGGGCATGTTGTGCTTATTTTACTGCAGACTCATTCATTATTCTACCTGGCAGCAACCTGGAATGTAAAAAATAAATATCCCTGTACAGCCTTATAGTTGATGCCACACAGCACCAGCTGGAGATCTGCCAAGTGCAAATTGAGTGGCTGGAGGAACTTTCTCCCTGTGTTGACAGAAGCAGCTGTCCATCCTCATAAAATCTATGTGGGCCATTATATCCTCCTGCTTAAGGGTCAGAATTTTGGAGAATTTTGCCTTTCAGCAAAAAGGCAGAGTGTTGTCCATGATGGAGATCCCATTTCTGCAGAGCAGTACTCAAGTACCCCTGGAAGAACATTTGGCAGGACCTTGCCAAAGATATTTGGGAGGGAGACTTTTTGTCTCACATTCATTTAAAAAATTAATGTGTCTCATTCTAAAGCACTCTCAGAACTCTGTTTTTTTCCATTCAAAACTACTGCAATCCTTGAAATATCAAAGCTTGCATTTTATTTATCATGAACAGCTTTTATTAAATAGCAAGAAAACCCACATGGTAACACATTTATGAAATCTTCTTGTTACAGACTCTTGTCTTAGACATTGTAGGTTTTTTATGAGGGTATGACAAAGAGTATTTATTCCACAATGTTTATTTTCTTAAGCTTTTTACACGCTTTTAAAAAATACAAGTGATGCCTTAATGATGCATGCTCATCCCAAAGGAGTTCCATTCACATTCTCTGGAACTTCTCTCACAAATTACAGTATATCTTTCCGTGTGCTGAATTTTTTATGACACCCAAAAAGAATAATGTAAAATATCTATGCAAGCATGTACAAGAAATTAGGAGTACCATCAATACAATAAACAAATTAATTTAATACATATTGTTTACAAGAATGAAAACCAACCAGGCTTACCTCTTAACCCATTTTTTGGTCTTTTGCCATGGTGGAAGTCACCTTGGGGAAATTACACTTAACACTACTCTTCAGCTCAGCTCTTTCATATTTTTCATGGCAGATTTTGCCTATTCCTGTTGCACTGATCAGACTGCTTTGTGTGTCAGAAACCACTGGGATCTGTGATCCTCAAGCATCACATATGTGGAATGTTTGGGAGTCACTCATGACTATTCCCCAGTGGAGTAATTTGCCCTGCTCCAATCCTAAGAGGAGGTGATCCAGAGGGTGGAAGTGACTTTTCCTGATGTGCACAGCAGGAAGCTGAGACAGTGGTCACACATTGCCCAAGGAGCTCGGGGAGTCCTTTGATGCTTTCAGATCCAGACTGGAAAAAACCCTGAGAAAACTGCACTGAATTCATTTGTTACCCTGTCTGGAGGAGGAGATGCTTTGGCTCTTAATTTAAAAAAAAATTTAAAAAAAGAAAAAGAAAAAAATATCAAAAAAAACAAAAGAACCAAGGACAGGAAGGACACCTACAGCAAACACAAGCAAAACGAAAGATGTTTCCCCAGAGAGCAAACAAGAAATGAAGGCAAACAAAAAAAACAAAAAAAGATAAAACAAATCGGTCTATCAAAAAACAAAAAAAAAAAATAAAAAAAATGAAAAAAATAAAGAAAAAAAAGAAAGAGAAAAAAAAGGCGAGGACAAGAAAAAAGAAAAAAAAAAAAAAATAAAAAAAGAAAACCACAGAGAGACACCCGCGGACGAAAAGCAAAAAACACGGGAAAAAAAAAAACAAGGGATAAAAAAATACGAAGGGGGAAACAAAAAAGGAAAGGAGAAAAAAAGAAGAAGAAGAAGAAAAATAGGAAAAAAAGAATGAGGCTTAACAGCCTTTGCTATACAAAGAAGTCTTTAAAAAGGGTTGTGGTCACCAAAAGAATTGGTCTTTTTGAAGAAAAGCACACGGTGGGGCTGGAGGGAATAGACCATGGCTCTTGTGACCCAGCCTGGCTGGGGACTCTCACAGCTGTCTCCTCCCATCACACCAAAGAAGATTTTAAGATTATTATTGCTTTTTGCAGCAAATCTATTTGGAGCCACAGCCTGTGTCGAGCTGCCAGTAACTGAGAGTGAGCAGGAGGCAGCACAAGGGGGGGATGTGACTCCATGGGGGCTTTGGGAAGCTGCAGGGATGCTGCTCCCTGACCTGGCACCTCCAAAGTAACTCCCCAGGTAAGCTGGAACTCTTAAAACTGAATCCCAGAGTATCCTAAGTTGGAAGGAACCCACAGGGATCATGGAGCCCAGGTCCTGGGAGGATGGCCCAGTCAAAGAGGCTGAATGCCCAAACCTGAAGTTCCCATCCAGCCCTGTGCAGACACTAACTTAGAGATCAAAACATTTTAAATCAGAGGGGTTTATTCTTATGCTATCGATCTGAGATTTTTTTCTGAGCCTTGCAATTCAGCAAAATATTTTGATACTTGGATTTTTTTGTTAGTTCTGGCTGAAAGCAATGTTGAAATAGCATTTCCCTCAGGAAAGATTCTACTCTTCAGTCCTTTCTAGATATTATTTTAATCATGACACTTTAAATAGAGTGAAATGGGCTAGCTAAGCATCAAACTGGGAATTGCTAAAGAAAGTATGCTCTGACTAACTTTTTCTCTATTTCTGAAAAATCCATTTACAAGGTTGCAAAGGTATTTACTTTTATAGGCAGGCGGGGTTTCTGCTCCCACAGCAATTTTGCTCTCTATATGAACTAGCATTTTAGGAAAGACAAAATGGAAATACCTATCTTCTGGCCTTAGAACTAGTTTTTAAATTTTGAAATGTTCTTGGTCTTGCATTTATAAATGAGGAATGGTACTGGGTTCTTCAAGACCTACTTTCATTTTACTGAAGGCACCTTGTGCTCCTCTCAACTTTAGCTTTACAACAAAAAGGTCTCATAATCCAATGTATTATAATTCAGATTAAAAACATGTTGGCCTCCTTGTGATATCAACACTAAGTTACAAACTACACAGACACTTGGAGTCAGAGCACTCCAATGCAGCTGGGCCCAGGTCAGTGGAACACTGAATTGTGTATTTTTGGCTCTCTGAGGTCCATGGGAATCAAGCACAGGCCAGTCCTATGGGTCTGGATACACTTAGCCATGCACAGCACAGATAAATACATTTTCCTGTAAGCTGCCCTGGCTCATTTGCCATTGTCATCCCAAACTGACATTCTCAGTGAAGGAAATTTAGCCCTTGTATCTCCATAATTTACAGAGTTTGAGTACTTGCATTTCCAGATCTGTTATGTGACTAGACCCAATGAAAATGGTTTCTTAATGTATCTATGAATGTAATACCTGTGAAGAAATTCCATTTACCGTGTAGGAAAAGAATTGTTAAAAACTTTCCTCTGTCCCAGTTATTCCAGATCAAAGCTGTACAGTGAAAACCTGTTAAAAGAGAACCAGATAAAGCACAAACCTGTTAGGCAAATCAAAGCACCCAGTGGGCAAATGATAAAATACTAAAATAACTATTTTAAAATTGCATCCTTAAAATTCTCAGCTAGATTAATACATATTTTAATACTTCTTGACAAAGTGTGGTGTCCCTCATTTTTCTTCTACTACATATTACGAATAAGGAAATTATTTTCAGGAATAAATCTGTTAACCGATGTGTTCATTTTTCATTGGCATATTGATCTCTACACTGCATCATTGGGGTATGAAGAAAGTTTGAATTCTGGAGCTGGAACCTAATGCTTCATTTATCTCATGTCATAGAAAGCTCTCATCCTTGTATACTGGCCCCTAATCCTGATCCCAAAACAGAAAGTGCTGGACCACATCAGGTGATGGACCCTCTTTGTCATCCTAGCAGGTTTTGTTCTGTAAATTTTAAAGCTTTGGAAACTTCTGCATGTTCTCTGACGTACAGGAAGCTCTGCTATTAAAAATGACCTTTTTCTAGAGTCTAATCAGAAATGTCCTTTTAGAAAGTACATGTGACCATTAAATCATTAACTAAATGTTATAAAATAATTGAGATAATTTTATAACTATATTTAAATATTATTAATAAATAATTATCTGCTGATTGCAATAACATTTAATAGTTCAATCATTTAAATTGTATTAATATCTTCAAATTTCCATAAAACATAGGTTGGGTTTTTTTTCTCAGAAAAGTGAAGAACAGTGTTTATTTCAAGCAGTGTTATGATCCAACACAAGACCAAACACGCTGGTTCCCTGTACATTGGCCCTGTTTTCCACCTGCTGTTTTCCTGGGAGTATGGATGATGTATTCCAGATGTGTGCTCAAGGTGCCTCTTATGGCTCTGCATGGTGCCAGTCATTAGGCACACAGACAAATTAAACCTTCTGTATTCACAGTAAAAATTAAAAGGAGGCAGCTGAACAGGGTGTTCCAACCCAGCCTCACAAAGGTGAGAGTAACCCAGGTTTTTATTAAAGGATGCCTTGGGGTGGATTAGAGTGAAACAACCCTGAACTATCAGTGTTTGTCACTGGAAATCTCTAAGGTTTGTTTCAGAATAATTTGGTGGCAATAGAAAGCAGGTATTTGGCCATTTTGGTTTCTCATTATCTTTAGTAGGATGACAGTAGAAAAGCATAAAAATATCACTTGAGGAAGCACATAAGGAAAAGAAAGAGAAGAAAGGGTCAGAATAGAAAGATGTCTCCACCTGAGGGCCTTGCCATGAGATGTGGTTGCTGCAGTTGCAGTGTCTGCTGGTTGAGGTGATGGTTGCAGGCTGGATGCATCAGGTGATGAGGGAAATGCAGGGAACACAGAATCTGCTGGGTTTGTAGTCACTGGGCTGGGGTGGGAATGCCCAGGTGCAGTCCTGGAGGAGAGTTTCACTCTGGATGATGTCATGGTGTGGAGCAGGGACACTGTGGGAGTCCCTGACACCTGATAAGATGATGGCCCACAGTCAGCAGAGATAACAAATTCAGGATTCGTGGGAATGCCCCTGATACTTCCCTGGCAGAGGAGTTACCACAGCTGGGCTCCTTTGGGGGAGGACACAGAGACAGTTCCCAGCTTGCAGGGTTTGCCCCTTTCCTGTCCTCGTGGGTGGGTTGTGGTTTGTGAAGACAAACTGAATGAAAACATCCCTCTATCTGCACATACTCACATTTTCAAGTAAAAACTCCTTGTGTCCTCCATTCACCTCAAACAGGAGCCATGTAGCAGGAAGCAGGCTCTTGTCCTCTCCAAACAGAGCAGAGAAAACTGTTAGTTCTCTTGATTCATTGCTTCATCTCATCTTCCAAACACAAAATTCAGCTTCACCCATTTTGCTCAATAATTTCATTTCAAATTGCTGATATTCTCACATGACTTTTAGGAAAACCAAGCCTCTATAGACAATGTGTAATGCATACACGAATAATCTAGTGCATATATGTAATGCATACCAGGACTTCACAAAAATAACCAGAGGAAAGATCACTCACACATGTGCTAATTACAAGTCATGTGCAATTTTCTGCTAAGCTTTTTTAATTATTTTTACTGCTTTACTTAGGTTCCTTTTATCAGCATAATTAACTGCCTTTGCCAGGAAAACTTTATCATTCCGTGTCTGCTGGCTCTTGCTGGAACAAACATTTCTCTTCTGTGGGATGTAGATGTGTTTGCTTTCAGGCCAAAAGCAGTTCTACTTCTTAAACATCACCTCTCCCACCCCCTCCAATCACTCACAGCAACTTTCCTTGCACCAGACAACCCATCAGGCACTGTTCCTATCATAAACCATACCATGCTTGGCATAAATATTGCCAACTACAGACTTATTTTACTAATAACTTATTAGGCACGTCATGTTAGCTAATCTGCCACAAAATCTTTATGCCCCTACAGGGATGGAAGGAATGACATGATTCTGTTGTGCAAGTATGAGCAAGAAAAGTGGTGATTTCCCTGACAGGTCTGGGTGGCTTTTGTGCATTCAGTAACACTAATGTATGGAAAGAGAGCTTCTGTGCTCTGCTTTGGCCCTAACTTGGCTATCATGTCAAAAATATCCAGGACCTTAGCCAGCAAACACAAGGACATTATCCTCCTGCCTTGGGTGTAAAGTCATATTCCACAGGACTTCACCTGGGGAGGGGCAGATCAGAAGGTTGAGTGAGCACAAAATTAACCAAAAAGTCTTCTGAGCCTCTGAGTTCTGCATCTCTTCCTCTGCCATTAGTAAATCCCTGCTGTCTGTGTCAGCCATGGAAGCAAATTGTAATCTATAGCACTGACTGAACACTATGGCATTTCCATTCCTTATGCTATATATAAGGACAGTAAAAGAACTGATGGATACAGGAAAATGCAGGGAACATTCTCCTTCTGGTAGATCTTGGTTATTAGGGAAAGTAAAGCATTTTTTAATCCTATGGATACATGTCCTACTAGCTGTTCTCACATTTTAGCTGTCAAAATGAGTAAACCAGATAGTTTTGAAGAAGGAATTAGAGGTCCATTTGCTAAGCTAAAGGCACTTAACACTCCTGTCATATCGTATTTTATTAGGAGGACCAGTAAAGGATCACAACTGTCAGACACTGTTCTTACTTCAGTCCTCAAAAGTAGTATAAGTTACTTTTCTATTTCAAAATGCTTAGGAGTTTCCAAGATTCTGTCATAGAAAACAGTGAAATAGCTTCTAAGGAGCCAATTTTTTTCTCTTCCTGTTACTACTGAGCCTGAAAGGTAAAAGGCTATGTGCCATGGGAGACTGACCCTGTGTGTACTCCCTGTATAAAACAATTCCATTTTGGATTGATTTTCTAAGGGAATAGTGCAGTAAGGGTGATGAGCTGCAAGCACATTCTCCCACTGTTTGAATAATTACTTACCAGACAACATTTCTGTCCCCCACTGTTCTCACCAGTCCTCATCAAGACCTGGGGAAACATGAGCACTTTCTGACTCTATTCCCTCAATTATAAAACCTCAAAATTAAAGATTTTTCTTTTTCACTTACTTGTGAGGCCACCCATTCATCTCACCTAACTGGCCATGATGAGGATGCAGACCAAGCCAAGACTGCAAGATTGTCTGTAACTACAAGCACCCAAAAAAAAAGCAAAAAGAAAGCATGTCTTTAAGCCTCTTCCACTGGAGGGCTCTTATTGAAATTAATATCTCAATTAAGCCATTCAAATAATAGTGCTGCTGTTTCTTTTTATTTCTTGAAAAAAAAAATATTTTCATTTTCAAGGCTTATGAGTAAAAGTTGAATCTTGAATCTTCTTGGTGACAGGCAGGGCAGATGTGCAGAATGCTTGGGGGAATGCAGAGGTCTCCTCTGCACACTGTTATTCCCAGAGGTAAAGAAATATTTCTAGCCTAGAATGTCCATTCATAGCTCAGCCTCCTCTGTGCTTCTACTTGAGTTTCCTCATCTTTCAGACTTGTAGATATTTCTGAACTCTGCTGGATTTGACTGAGTCTGTTTTTGATCCTCTCCATAGGCTACAGGGAGCACATTTCATACATCAGTCTTGTAAATTAATTATGTTAACAGATGAAGGGTGGAATCATATCAAAGGGTGTGCACACACCTCTGAAATCACCTGAGCCAAAAGACTCTTTTCTTACAAAAATTGGGTTTCTGCTTCTGAGAAAGCCTGAGGCAAAACCTGCAAGAGTGCTGGGGATACATCCCACTGGCTTCCCTATTCATGAAGGCAGTGAAGAGACAGAGGCAGCTCAGCCTGGGAGCACCCCAGAGAGCACATTTTTATACCTGCAGCTTCTGGTTCCATTGCCAGTGTTGATGCTGCCATTGTCTGTCTCTCTCCTACTGCTGCCTTTGATGCCAGACCACAGCATCTGCTTTAAAATCCTTTCAAGCCCTGCTCGCCCTGTCACACACAGTCCTGCTCTGGTCACGGAGGAACTGCACCGATCTTATTTATATCCTTGTGCCAGGCCAGGGTGACCAGATTAACCCAAATCTGCCAGATTGCATCTGACCAGCCCATTCCTGTGAGTCCCAGCGTTTGGTACACCTACCTACAGTTTAAGGGCCACTTCTTAGCTTAACTCCTGAAATCACTTTTTCCAGCTACCAAGGTTTCCTTAATAAAATGTACTCTTTCAAATGCACTTTCTTTTTAAGCAGGTATAACCTTTCTCTGTAACACAGCACTATTTGCTTTTTCTGTGTGCCAGGGAGATAAAGCAGAAAGGGTGAGAAATCTGGTGTCACTAATAAAACAAGTAACAGTGCAGCACAATTTATCTTTGGTAGGAAAAAATCTCAGGAGAGAGTTAATTCTTGGGGAGTGCTAACTATTTTGCTTTTCCTCCTAGGGCCTTTCTCACATTGCAAGAGAATTTTAAAAGATGAGCATGAATCTTTAGTTGAACTTTAACTACAGGGCAGCTGAAGGAAAAAGGAGAAACAACATGACAATACTGCCAGTTCTTGTTGCAAAAGACCTGCAGCATCTCATTGCAAATGAGATGTCAATGCTGTAATTAGCAATTCAGTCAGTATTAATTGTGTGTGTGTGTTACTTCCCATCAATCACTGTCATTTCCATGTAGTCAGGATGTTTTCTAGAACTCAATTTGTAAACAATATGCAAAAGTTTAACCCACTTTAAATTAGTGTTCCTAAACAGGAAAAAAGATGTTTTAGCTATTTCTTTCTCTAAATGGACTTTTAAAATTCTAGTAGGTTCTAAGGGAAAAACAAGCACACATTAAAGGGCATCAGTCCACATCCAAAACCATTGCAACCAACATGTAGCACATACATTCTTGTCAGGAGTAGCACAAAATTGAAAAAGCCATGAGAGAGAGAGTCAAAGGCACAAGTCATTCCAGCAATTCATATTTTATGAAGCAATGTCTGCTCTTGATTTAAGACGTGTCCAGCAAGACATAATCCATGGCTTGCTGGCAAGTGGGGGTCCAATATTTAAAAAATATTTAATCCCCTGCCTCTCAATTTATCAATTTCAAACATCAGAACTTGCTTTATTTTCATCTGATAGATTTCAGAAAGCCCTCTGTAGGAAAATTGTATTTGTCATTAGTTATGAGAACATATAAATTATATTTCTCATATAATGACTACTGCAACCACCCTTTCACCTTAGATTTGATAGATTAAGTACATTGAGCTCCTGGAACACTTCCTCTTTAATAACATTTTTTCATATGCTTTAATTATTCCACTGGCTCTTCTCACTAGTGATCAACAGCCTTACAGGATTGTGAACATTTGTCTTCCACTGGGAGACCACTGAAAGTGCCAAATAAAGCAAAACTTCTATTTAATATTCTCAGGATTGCATTAAAACCCTTGCTGCAAATTGCATTCTTTCTCTCCCACACCATAACTACTTCTGACTGAAAACGAATTGCTCATGCACTGCTGGTGAGCCACTCAGATCCTGTATTTGATATGGGCAGTCTGTCCCTTAGCCCCTCCCTGGCAGATCCATAAACTGAGGCACAACCACCATCAGAACACTTTCCACGTGTCCTGAAATGAATCACAGACTGTGACTGTCTTCAGTCTGGCTCCTCTGGACAGCTCAGCCCAGGGCACAGACTGGAGCTCACCTGTGGAGCTGCCAAAAATCCAAATTACAGACTGGCTACCTGCTTGCCTTTCTCTTTGAACCAAAGTAAATCTAAAAGTATATACACTGTCCAGCCCAAGCCTGGCTTGCACAGTTTTCAGGTGATCTGTTTACAAGCCTATCTCTTTAATAATGTGTTCCTTTGCAACAGAAAATATCTATGTATAAAAGTTGCCAGAAGCAGAGGGGCATCTTTTCACACGTGGTGCCACTTTTCAATACTTCATGGCCTTTCCTTACCCCAGGTTGGGCTTCATGAGCCATGGTGTCAGGAAAGGTGCCCAGAAATATCCACACCTCATTGGCTTCAAAGATGGAGTGAAGATGATGCACCTTCCTGCTGCCCTAAACCCTGGGGTTTCAGTTCAGCATGCTTGTGTTTTCCCTAGAAAAGCCAGCAGACCTGCTAGCACCAGAAGCTGTTGTTTTTCCATTTAAAATTTAATGGTGTAAGGTATTCATGGACAAATCTGCTCAGGAAAACAAAACTCACATTTGAACGGGGATAGCCACAGTCAAAGTACCCAAAAGACACAGAAAATAAAAATTTAATTAAGATTTTACCTTCCCAGCTAACAGAGAACAACATATCCATTTTAGTTATATCTCTGTACCCTGATATTCATATATCTTTTACACTGTTTTTTACTGTTACCTATAAATAACCAATGAATTATCTATAAAACATTCTTACAAGCTTTGAAATAAATTTAAAAATATGGACAACATAATGGAGGAGATGTCTGTACTGAAAAATAAAATTGAAAATGCTAACAAAGCTTTGGCATTTAGGGAAATTATGGACAGCATTCTTAGGAAGAAACAGGATTTATCAGCTCAGTAGTTTACTGCGGATGTATTTTCCACTGGAGGTACAGCAACAATGAAAGGGCCCTAAGGAAGCCTGAGCCATTGTTTAGGAAGATACTTAACAATGTTTTTGGCTTCCAGCATGATTAATCTTATTACCTTCAATGGAACTATTCACATGCTCCAATTAGGCTTCCTGGAGTATGTTTACACAAAGTAAAAGGGGGAAAAAAATCACAGCCCTCCAGAGCATCAATTGTTCACAAAACTCATTAAATTAGTATTTTGTTGTTACAGCTCCTGCAACTGGCTGCTCAAAGTGCAATACAATACTGCAACCTATCAGCACTCCTTTGATATTTTTAATTTTGTTTTTATTTTTGTTTTTTTTGCCAAACCTTTTGATCCATTCTGACTGACTCTCATACACCTTATTTCTCACTTTGGGTTCTTCCACTTACAGGCTGGATCTCCACTGAGAGTTTTCGTGATTCAGATGCAGAAGGAGACATGTTACAGTGACATAGGGCAGAAAGACAATATTTATTAACTGCTTAGCATACAGCACCTTGAGGACCCTGGGACAGAATGGACAAGCACAGATTACAGTAATTTCTGCTTTCCTGAAGAGCAGTTTGTCATTTACTCTCGTCACTCAACTCAGTGTTGCTTTCCAGGCTCTTACAGACTTTTCTTGTGTTCTACATCCCTTATGAGCAGAATTCCCATCACGGTTGTTGCATCTTTATGGTAACACTGATCATCCTAAGATTTGTTTGGAAGTTCACTTGGCTTTTCTGACCAACAGCTCAAGAGAGAAATTCCTCCCTTTGGTGCTATTGGGACACAATACAAAAATAAATGAGTAGCAGAATTAGGAACACTTTCCCCACAGGCATTGACTGTTTCCTCCATAACTGTCAATTCTCCTTGCAGTAATTTAAATTTCTTTGAAAATACTATAGTGAAATTCTGTTCTTCTTAAATTCTGGGCACTTTAAAGGAGTCAGGACTTCACACAGGTTTGCTCCCTTCACTGCCACATTTTGACACATGTTACAAAGTGAAAATTCTGGTGCACGTCTGGTTTTTGCACTGGTTTGCCAGGATTCAACAGCAGATATTATTAATCCTGTCTTGCACATACAGTTAAACAATGTTCCACAGCGCTTTGCAACATTTCTGCTTCAACAACTTGGCCTGCATCAGCTAAAGTTGATGTGGGAGCCAACAAAAAAACCTCTTTTAAACAGAAGTTTGTGATTAGCTTTTGTATCCAGTTGCACACAAACACAATAACAGATGGAAGATTAGTAAAGAGTGGAAGAGAATTAATTTTCCATGTCATTATCTCTCCGAGATGGGAAGTACAAAACAACACCTATTCTATTCCACGTCTGGCACAATGGGCTTCTGTCTTTGGGCCAGATGTGCTCTGCCTTCTGAAGGAAAGAGGAAATCTAATTAGAGCGTGCTGTGGAGACTGACCTTACACCCATCTGAGTTTTCAGCAGAGTACCTAGCTGAGCACATGGTATGGTGTAGGCTGCAGCTGTCAGCTTCAAGAGCTGCTTCTGAAAGCCCTAAAGAAGAAATAATTGCAAGGCAATGATTACAGCAGGGTGTAAGTGCAGCTTGCTGCTCCATCACAACAATAACCTTTTAATTACCAACAATTAAAAGCGGTCTTTTCTATGGACACTGGGGTAAATTCTAGGAATTGTGAAGTTCCTACGATTCTCATTAATTCCAAAGGACCTTTCCAGTACTTATCACCACCCAGGATTTCACTCATTCAGAGTATTTAGATTTTTAACCATTATTTTCTTCCGAAGTTTCAGACATCCATCCAGACCTTCAGCAGGACATCTGATAAGGTCATGTGCTTTTGTTTTTTTGGGTTTTTTTTTTGTTTTTTGTTTTTTTTTTTTTAAGTAGGTGTATTTGCTTTTTAAAGTGTTTACTTTAAAGGGTTTACAGGTCTTTATTTACATATGTGTTATATTTAAGGACATCAATATGTCTCATCTGCTGGTTTTGCCTTTCAGTATGCAAAATTACTTAGAGGATATCACAAAAAGAACTGAATACAAAGCATTTGCTAGCTCATCTCCTCTTCCAATTAAATTCATTGCTTTAAGAATGCAGACCTTTCACTTGATCTGACAGGTAGCAGAACAAAGCACTTGTATTTTAGGTGTTGTCTGTCATGTTTTATCTGAGGAAGACATTTACATACTTCAGGAATGCCAAGAACACAGGCTCCCAAATTCATATACAAAATGGAAGCACTCATTAATCACAGATTAACTAGGCAGCAATCCAGAGGAGCAGCTTGTTCCAAGGGCTTGATACCAACTGAGCAGGCATCAATAGATTTCTAATATACCTGAGAACATTTTGTATTTCTAAAAATTCCAGCAGCAGAAACGTCAAGAAGAGATTGCAATAATGAATAATTGCTTGGTATTACTGCCAACGAGTTAATATACTAATGGATACCTACTTTAGTCCCCCCTTGTAAGATAACTGATGGTTAATGCATGTTTTTATGTGGGAGCATTACTCAAACCCCAAAACATGACATTACTCTTAAAGAGGAGGTTCTGATACTTTGCTGAATAGAAATGGTGTAGAGTGGAATAAATGCTGCCCGTTGTTTTATTGCAGCTCTGCAGTTCTGCAGAGAGCTGTGTTAAAAGCCAGTGTCTTTTCAATACTGAGCTTCTAAATTAAGATTTATACTGCAACTGATGCAGAAACATAAGAACAGGCAACAAGAATTTATTTTTTCAATTTTCCACACAAAAAGGCTCAAAATAGATGGAACATTCACCACTGCCCACTGGGGACGTTTAGCCTGGAGAAAAAGCTGCTCAGGAGAAATCTGATCATTCTCTACAAGTTTTCTGACAAGGAGTTGTGGTAAGGTGGGTGTTGGTCTCTTCTCCCAAGTCATGTCTGAGAAGAGTTTGTGCATGACTCCAGGCACGGCTAGATATGAACTGCTGCCCAACTGTCCCCCAAGAAAAGACCAAAAGAAAGGGAAAACAGGAGAGCCTTGGCCTCAGCTTCCCCTGGCACAGACTGGTACAGAGATGTCCTAAATTGCTGATGGTCCAGGCCAGGAGTGAGTGGGTCCTGCAGGGAGAGCACAGTTTGTCTGGCAGACCTGCTGGTAGCCCAGCTCGTGCATCACACACATCCTGCTCTGGTGCAAACCTCACAGGACAATCCAGCCCATCAAACAGCGAGGAAAATCAACTTTTTACTCCAAGGAGCAGCAAAACTTACTCTAACTACCAGCAAAACAGACCAAATAGCTTTTCAGCCCTGCTGAAATCAGACAGCTCTATAGGGGCATCTTTGTTCATCCTCAAATCTTTTTGGAAACACTGAATAATCTTCATATTCCTCCTGTAGGCAGGAGAGCATTGGGACCTGCCAATTAAAGCCAGTACAGAAGCAGAGGCTCAGAGAAGCTGTAGGAGAACAGCTCAGATGTTTTGAGAAGGTAACACCTGCCCACCCACTCTTCAGCTACACAATGTTTGGGTCCATTTGAAGTTCTGTGGTTTTATCCTTTACTTTGCTAAGAGCCAGCAGCACAATTGGTATCAAGCTGGGGTTCTTGCTCTTCCTGCCTCCCCTAGGGAGCTGATGCTAATAAATAGGTAAGGAGATAAAACAAAAGACCCTGTGCAGCTTTTGAAGCATCAGCTCTGTTTTGCTGTTTTTTCAAACTCACAGATAGAGGTTGTCTGGCTGATCATCAAAGAGAAACTCAGCTGGGCTTGTCTAGAAATACAGTGAATCCATTGCAGCTCAAGAATAGAGAATAAAAAAAGAAATGGAGCCTGCTCACCTCTGCAAATGACATCTGTAAAGAAATCACAACAAACTGCTTCCTGCAGTAAAGGACTTTTCTGATCCCTTCTCACCTTCCACAGAAATAATTCAAAATGTACTGTAATAATTCAAAGTGCATCAGTACCAAGGAAGTATATGAGAATCCTGAAATATTTCCTGGATGCAATATTTTGAAAGATTAAAAAAAGAGAAGGTAACTGTGTTCGATTCAGAGTTCTGATAATCTGGGATCTATCATGCTAATCTGCTCTTCAGAAGCAGTTTTTACACACATGTGAAATCTTGCCTGCCAGTTGTAAGGGAAGGATGGGATCAGGGAAAAGGGAATAAATTGTCACTGTTCTGTCCTCAATCACAGTCTTTGCACAGATGAAAAAAATGCACAAGTGGAATCAAATTTTGCCTGCCTAAAGTACAAATTCTGCCTCACAGCAGGAAGAAAAGGAGTAAGAGCTGAGATTCACCTTGCTCTGCCTTAGAGATGCTCAGTCAAGACTCCCATCCCAGGCACAAAGCCCTGCAGAGGAGGCAGTGGAAAGGCTCCTGGGCGTGTTGGGGAGCATTCCAGACCAGCTGTGCTTTATCCCATAGCCCCAAACCCACTCAGATGTGAGCACTCTTTCATGGCTTTCACTTCTCTGCAACAAGAAATAGTTGTTCTAGCTGTCTAGACAAGAATTAGCACTTTCCTGCTCATAAGAGGGAGCTCCTTCTGCATCATGGGGCTCAGATCCAGATTTGCTCCTGCTTGGAGTGATCAGAGATTATAGCAACAATCACCAAAGGGAAACACCCAGAAAACTTTGTCCTCATTCCAATTACACATTTATTTTCCAAGTGCTTTGTTAAAAAGCAACAAAAAGGTTGAAAATCTGTAGCCTGCAGATATTTGAGAATCCATGGACTACTTTTCATGTCCACAGGACATACTACCAAAGGAAACAAGCTTAGGCTAATAAGATTTAATTAATCAAGACTCAGATCATCAGAGGCTTGCACACTGAAAAAGTCTGAATTACTGCATTAGGGTTTTAGTCAAATAACTCTATTAGATAAACACATCATTGTATTTAAAGGTATACCACATCTTACTTTGTCCCTCACTTTGTCCATTCCAAGACAAACTTTCAACTTCCTCACACCCTTACATTTTACTGTACTCTTGCAGGGTCTACCAAATACTGAAATCACACACTGAAAAATATAATTGAACTATGACCTAAGTCTTTAAAAAAGTATTTCTTATTTTTTTTGCACATTTGGGCACCCAGTCACTGGCCAGGCAGGACACAGCCCTCAGTTTGCTTTCTGCTGTGCTTGGCTCAGCTCTTTGTTGTCTGGTCTTAAAATCAGTTAGAAAAGAAATGTATTTGAAGCTGCACAGGCAGAACTGGAACAATTGCATCGAGATTTCTTAAAGCAGGAAGCTTCACAGGGCACTCTGCCTCTGTCAGATTCTGGGAAATGGAAAACAATAAAGTGTAAAACCAGAAGGATTTAGCATAAACTGTAATCTATATTTTAAAATGAAGTTCACAGTAGCTCATCTTTAGCTTTAATGGAAATGTCTGTATTCACTGTGCAAGGAATGCTACCTCAGATGAAATCTGTGGCATTGCCTAGTTCTCGCAGATGGTAAAGTCTGATAAACAATGGCAACACTGCATTTATTTTTATGATTACTGCACTAATGGTAATTTTTACAGAGTTGTGGCATGAAAAGACATAATATTAAAACTATTTTCTCAAAATTTTTACACTGGCTAAGGTTTGTGGTCTCTTTGTCCCAAATCACAAATTGTAAAATCATATTCTTCTGTCTGGAATCCCCATTTTTCTTACCTGTGGGTTTATTGTTAAGGTGAAGATACATTCAAATATCTACATTATATGTTTCATACGCCATTTGAGTGATAAACTTTTAAACAAGAGAAAGCAAGATGGTCTGAGAGTCTGCAAGTCAAAGTTTTCACTTGGACTTCAGTACTGATCAGATTTACTGTACTTTGAGCATCTAACTGGTCAGAAGGATGGTGTGCCAAGTCTTACAGCATGATAAAGACTAGAAAAACCAGCATTACTTTAGTTAACTGGTGAATGGGCTGTTGGATTGATTGCTGGTTATTTTATTGCACTAAGGTCACAACCAAGATGGGCATGGCTGTGTAAAAGCTTTGTAGTGAAAGAAGCATGAGCACCTTGCAGAAGACTGTCCTGACTCTTCTGAGTTAGCAAAACCAGGCACAGTGGAGAAAACAGCAGAGACTGGAGCCAAACAGCAGATGTATGTTAAAAAGATCCCAAGACTCCCAAACTGTAATCCATGAGTGCACTGCAAGGTGCTCAAGGTAGTTTTCTGTGACAATAAACTGCCATGTACAGTTTACTCACTGTGAGTGTACTCACATTAATCAGTAAAAACAACCAAAAAAAACCAAAAAACAAAAAAACCAAAAAAAACCCAAAACAAGCAAATAAACAAAATTCCACCTCATAGAAATAAACTCTGAAAATGCACTGGGAAAATCTAGCAACTGTTTTTTATACCCAAGCAGCCAAAGTAAATGCTTGATTTGGTTCAGTCTGCAGCAAGCCTGCTGTCTTTTTCTTCACAATAGGTTGCACAGCTACAGTGACACAAAGTGGAATGTGAATACCCTATGCTTATGCTGATTTATTGCTGAGAAACATGTGCTCTGTTTACCATGAATTCCATGCTTTCCTTTGGTTTGCCAAATGCTTTTTTTCCTCAGTTTAGTTTGATATTGTGCCTTTTTTTTTTTCTTTTTTTGGTGAACAGGCATTCCCTCATTCTGTTTCTTTTGCTAAGAGTGATAGATCACAGTGTAATTAATGGATAAATACACAGTGAAGTTTGCAGACCTGTCCCAGGGTTGCACAAGGTGGAGATGCCAAAAGTTTAGCACATCATCACTTTGAATGCTACCAGACTCCTGAGAACCCATTTCAAGGCAAGTAAGAAGCCAAAACCAGATTAAAAAGAAAGGAGGGTGTGATAGATAACTGGAGAGTTTAGGGGCTGTTCTGCAGATGGAGTGTCACAGGAAAATTTCTGTAGTCACACACAGTTATTATCAGCAGGTCTGCAGTGGTAAACTCCCCAGCGTTTACCTAGGTTCGCTGATTTTTATTTTCTTTTTATTTTTCATTTTTAAAAGGGGTTTTTTCTCTTTGCTGGGTGGAAGTAACCCTGCTGGGGAAAAGAACCTTGACAGTATCAGTGGTGAGTGTGATGGGAATAAAGCTTGTGAGGGTGTCCCAGACTTTGCATGTCATTTCTGTCATACTATTAGAGCTAAGGAATCTTACTTCCCTCAGCGGGATTGTGAAAAGGAATCAGCAGAAGCACTTTTCACCAAATGTGAGATTTTATTATGCATTTTCCATTCTCGTCCTCAGAATTTCTTCTTTTAAACAAGCAAGTGGTACAAAAAATAATCCTTATGCAGTTGTCTAGGAACAAGGGTATTCATTAGCACCATATTTTAGCCCTGCTGTAGCAGAGCATGAAGTCACAACAGCCACGCTCTGCAGTTTCCAGGTTTATGTTTCCTCGTGCTACTAGCACCATCTGGTTCTCCTGGTCCCTTTATCTTTGCCTTTTCCTCATCCTGTAATTACCATTTCCTCTTTATTTTGACAAATCCATTGTACAAAACATCCCTCAAAAGAACAGAGGACATACCTCTACTCTCTCTTAGCAATCATCTAAACAACTAGCTCTGACCACACCTGAAATTTTGAAAAGAGCATCCAAACTGAAACTTTCCTCACCATTTCATTTTTACATATGTTGAATGAAGTCACTTTCCTTAAAAATATATTAACTCTACCTCAGTTTATTGTGTTTACTACAGGCTTTTAATTGATGCAATTTGATTTTTTATATTGCTTTATTCGAAAGCGCTGCAAGCTACTGTCTTCATTAACAGGATTATTGGACTACATTCAAAAACTTATCAGGATAATTTTTAGAAAATAGCTACTTGTTTATTCTGTTTATCCTCTTCTGAATCCCTCTGCTACATTAATGCCTTTCCTATTAGCCACAAAGTGTTTTAGAGTAGCCAATAATGGCCAGCAAGAAACTCAAATATCACACAAGGTGCTTCCAGGTAACTGTCCTGCCTTCTGACTGGCTTTTGGAACAACACATTGAAACTTGGCATTCTGTGAGGTATTCTGGAAGAGTTTAGTACATTAGGAGCATTTAGTACATTAGGAGCATTATCTCCTCACTGATGTATAGCAATCATATTCTTCAGTCTGTGCTGACTCAGCTGACATTCTGAATCATTTGCTGAAAATAGAATTAGTGCATTTTGCACATATATATTTGTACACACACAAGCATCTGTGAGATTTTCCTCACATTTTACCAGTAAAAAAAAAAATAAATATATTAATATTTTGTGTCTAGTGTTACAAATGTTAATGTTCTAGTAGTTATTTACTGAAGTGACATATATGTTTCCATTTGGACACACACATTAATTCACTGTTGTCTCCAATTTTTTCCTCTGCCAGTTCACTTTATGTTTTTTAAACCCCAGAATAGTAACAATGCATGCTTTCAGTCAGCAACTGAAAACACACTGGATTTTAAATTGTAACAAGACCATACATGACCATCTTCCACACATAAGTCTTCCACCTAATGCAAAACCAAAAGATTCAGACACATGACATTAAATCCGTGTATCATTAGCTCATCCACAGCACACACCAGGGCAACAATGGCTTCAAACTTCATCAAAACACACAAACTCATGTTTTCCTCATGTTAGCTCTAAATCAGTTCCCAAAAGAGCATCCCTTTCAAAATGTATGAATTTACCTCCTGTGTGAAATTATTCTATAATTTTCTGGGTGTCCAGCCTGTGGTACCTGAAAAGGGCAGAGTTTTCAGATCACAGGATTAATACTGAGATCACATCACTCAAAACTTTAAAATAGCAGTTTGGGACTCAAGTGATAGAAAGTTTATATTACTGGAGACCATCCCACATCTGTAAGTAAAGCTGCAGTAATCTGGGACATAATTATTTCTATCACATATATCTCTAGTTCTAATATTTTCATTGCTGTGACAGAACAGCACACAGCTATAGCAGGTCAGAATTTCCTGAAAAACACCTGTACTCCGAGTGAGAAGCAGCAGCAAGTTCACACTTCTGCCTCTGCAGGGAAGACAAAAGGCAATGGATCATGGCTAAAAGGTCTGGAATCGATTTCATGACCAGCCCATATCTCTGCCTGAAGGCAAGGCCAGCTCTGCAGAAGGCATTTCTGGAATAGCAGTACCAGTAGCCAAGAACAGAATACCAGTATTGAATGTTACTGATTTAAACACTTCAGCTGACCAACAGATCACTCCTATAATTTTAACCACCAAAAGCTATCAAGGATATCGGCCTTAATTTTTATATATTTACCAAGCTGCCCCTCAGGTTCAAAACAAACAATTTCTGAAAGTGAGGTAAAATATCTCATCTGAAAAGGTCATGCCAGGTTTATGGACCAAATTGTGATTTACATCAATATTAACTCCAGTAGTTATTCGGGTTAAATGCTGGTTACTGAAGATCAGAATATATTCCAGCACCTTGGGTTATATCTCCGCTTAAAAATGCAATGGCACATGCAAAAAAACCCAAAAACCCTGAAATAACTCGCTCGAAGCACATAGATTTGTTTGGTTCTCAGCTTATAATCTTCTGCTTTATGATTCTGTCATTGTCACTATTAATGTAATGACAAATATAAAATTGTATAACCATAATATTCATTCTGTGAGCATATCTAAAATACTCTCCCTTTTTTCAGACATCATTTGCTTACCCCGGGTTATGGCTGAGACCATTCTGACCACCGGAGGTTTTACTCAGAGCACAGCACAAGAAATAACATTTCTGGTTCCCAATTTAATATTCTTGAACGGTAGGTTGCTGAGCAGAGGGCCAGATGCTGCCTGCCAGCCTCTGCCCTGCACAGCTGTCTTTCACTGCTGGACTGACAAGCTGGATTTGCATGAGCAGCCAGTGATTCCCAAACCCTTCTGTGGAGCAGCTCTGTGCCAGAAGCAGACCTGCTGCACTTACAAATGAGTGGCCTTTCAATGCTCTTTATAGACACACACCTGTGAAACAAGACAAATCTTAGCATGAACAACTTTTCTACATTAAAAGAGACACAAATAAAAACATACTGTACCTATGTTCTACTGCTCTGCTGTATTTTTATATATGCATATTGATTTGTAGTGAGAACATTTTCCTTGTAAGGGCAATAAATACGTTTCCCTCACTAGAGAAGTCTTTCATTCCTAAAAACAATGCAATTTATATATATTAATTGATAAACAAGAATAATATAATGTGATGCACAATTAGTTACAGATTATGTGAGGGTGCTATGCTTTCACAGTTGGGTATGAACAGTAAAACTCACAAAGGAAGAATCAGCAAATCTTTCAACAGACATTCCCCTTATTGTGATAATGGAGATTGGTAGAAATGCAGGTTACATCTCCAGAGAATGGAATAACTAACACATGTGCAAAATTAAAGAAGGAAATTACTTGACCAAATTTAGATCAAATTCTCTCTGCATATATCAAGGGGAACAGTCAGTTCTCTGCTGGGACATTCTTTCTCAATGGAATGATGATTCAGAAGTGAGTCAGGATGTCCAGCACCTAAGAACTGACAATAGCAAGCACACAGTGCCAGTGTCATCAGTTGTGTTTCAAAACATATGGCATATTTTTATGCTGACATTCTCAAAGTTTTATACTTCTGAGCAGGTTTAATTGTTGAGGAACAGCTGGCACCTTTTAAAATTATATATCCTCTTAAATTAAATATCCTTGGTGAACCACCAAAATATGGAATCAAAATCTGGCCTCAAATTTGCAACATCATGAAATACTATCATCCAAATAGAACCTATATTACAAAAAGTAAAGTGTCGTCTATTTCATAAGAAATCTCCTACATTCTTAGAGTGATGCTTCAGGTTTGGTGCACAAAATGTACCTTTATTATCATTTTACAGCTTGCTAAACACCTCCTTTTTGAGAATTTGAGAGTGGAACGATGCAATGCAAGGAGGAGAAGAGGCAGGAGCTCTGCACAGCCCTGCCGGCGCAGGATGAGCTGCAGCAGCAGCAATGCTCAGCCAGCCAGCACATGAACCAGGTGTGCTGAACGCTCACACAGCCTGCCAGCACCCTTTGCCATTCTGCCACTGCTCTCTGCTGGCACCAGTGTGGCACGGCAGCTCCTGCATGTTTCTTTGTGCTGCCGGACTGTTTTCCTCTTTCTGGGCCTCTTTGCTGGAATTTACCGTCTCTCTTTGCTTTAAGAGCTGCTCTGGTTGTTCTTGTTCGTTTGCAATTGAGACCTTTAAATTAAAGCAATCTGACCGAGATCCTCCCTAGCACTTATTCTGTGACCCCATCAGGCTTGTTTTCTTCACTGAAACATCATCCCAGTGTACTGGATGCCCCTCCAAGTGAAAGGGAGCTTGGCTTCACATATCCATATTGCTCTCTACTTTAGGAGGAGGTGGCCTCTGGGGAAACTATAAATCTTGACATGCAGGTGAGAAACGTCCCTCTTGTTTTTCTCAAGAGCAGAGTTACAGCTGGATTATTTTTTTCCCAACAGTAGTTGCACTTTGTTTGGGTCATTTTATGTGCCAGTACACTGGGTTGTAATTAACTTTCCTCTGGATTAAAAAACAGACAAAGCAGAAGAGTTGGATTTTGCCTCGTCTTGGTATATCTCTGGAGACTCAAGAAACGCTGGGGACAGATTTCAAAAGCAGAAATTGTCCATTATAACTCTTCAGGCTGACAGAAGCTGCTGGACAAATTGCTTTCCCTTGCTTCCATAGGACCTGAATAAAGTTAGTAAAAAAATGTGCTGTTCAATTTTTTGTTATTTAGAATACCTAATAATTAGGTAAGAGTCATTAGGAGAAGCAGTATCTTTTCTTACAGTTATTGATAACTGCTGGAAATTTAAAAATCACATTTTCAGATATACCCCCTTTCTCAGATTGGCCTTCTCACTATCTGTCATTTCAGCAGGCCGCTGAGAAAAGCATTTTTCACTCCTGGCTATCATGAAAAAACAATGGTGTCATATTTGCCCAGAGCCTGTTGACCAAACCAGGTTGCAAGCAATGGAAGGAGCACAGACCTGCACATGTTTATGTGGAGAAACTTCATGGAACACCAGCCCTCAGTGAGACTGCAGCCTCACTGCAAAGTTCAATGAAGATTTTTCCTCCTGGAGCATCATGAGGGAGGTGTTTTGGAGCTTTAAGGGCACTCAGCATCCTTCAGTCTCAGAGCATCACTGTGCCAAGGGCTGCACAGGTGGAAGGGGCAGATGCACACTGTGACATGCATGTGTTATATTGTGTGCCATGCATGTGTTATATTGTGTGCCATGCATGTGTTATATTGTGTACCATGCGTTATATTGTGTGCCATGCATGTGTTATATTGTGTGCCATGCATTTGTTATATTGTGTACCATACATGTGTTATATTGTGTGCCATGCATGTGTTATATCGTGTACCATGCATGTGTTATATCGTGTGCCATGCATGTGTTATATTGTGTGCCATGCATGTGTTATATTGTGTGCCATGCATGTGTTATACTGTGTACCATGCATGTGTTATATTGTGTGCCATGCATGTGTTATATTGTGTGCCATGCATGTGTTATATTGTGTACCATGTGTTATATTGTGTGCCATGCAGGTGTTATATTGTGTGCCATGCATGTGTTATATTGTGTGCCATGCATGTGTTATATTGTGTGCCATGCATGTGTTATACTGTGTACCATGCATGTGTTATATTGTGTGCCATGCATGTGTTATATTGTGTGCCATGCATGTGTTATATTGTGTGCCATGCAGGTGTTATATTGTGTACCATGTGTTATATTGTGTGCCATGCAGGTGTTATATTGTGTGCCATGCATGTGTTATATTGTGTGCCATGCATGTGTTATATTGTGTGCCATGCATGTGTTATATTGTGTGCCATGCAGGTGTTATATTGTGTGCCATGCATGTGTTATATTGTGTGCCATGCATGTGTTATATTGTGTGCCATGCATGTGTTATATTGTGTACCATGCATGTGTTATATTGTGTGCCATGCATGTGTTATATTGTGTGCCATGCATGTGTTATATTGTGTGCCATGCAGGTGTTATATTGTGTGCCATGCATGTGTTATATTGTGTGCCATGCATGTGTTATATTGTGTGCCATGCATGTGTTATATTGTGTGCCATGCATGTGTTATATTGTGTACCATGCATGTGTTATATCGTGTGCCATGCATGTGTTATATTGTGTGCCATGCATGTGTGGAACAGGCAAAGTGTGAGACCATCCCTGCACCTCCTCTGTGGAGGACATTGAGGCACCACCAACTAAAAGACTCATCCAAGGTCACGCAAAAATTTCCTGCTCTGGTTTCTGCTCTAATTTGAGAATTTAACCTCCAGCATGTCGAGTGCTAAGCTTGTAACCACACCATTCTTCTGCTCAGGATCCACTGGGGCAAAGTGTTTTGGGATTGGTATTTATTTATGGCATATTTTGACCCTTCTTTTTTTGCTGTAGAATTTGGAGGGCTTTGTAACACCACTGATATTTTTTGTTGAGAATAAATGTATAATTCCTAAGGCCCAATTCTTCTGTTCCTACACAAACAGGAGCAAAGGCTCTCTACAAATGGCAAATAGTTCATTCACTCCAAGGTATCCACTCCTCTTACCTAATGTCCCTCTTTGTATTGTCCTATTTTTCATGCTGAGCACTTCATTAATCTATTTATTTGTATAGTTTTGTTATAAAAATAATTGATATGTTGATGAAAAGTATGACTACTTATTACTTGCATCTTCAAAAAAATTCTATCAAAAGGAAACCTTGAGACAGGCCCATGTATCCTTGTAGAAAATATTTAAATATGGGTTTAGATCTAGTCAGTCAAATGCTTCTTACACTTCACTGATTAAAATAACCACTGTCTTTAACCATTGCACAAAATTGAAATTATTCACAACCTAACGATTTTATTGTTTAGCATAATCATTTTTGAGCTATTCCAGAGGATCAGAAGCTTTTATATCATTTAAGTCAAACCAGATATCCTGCTGTAAAAATCCATGTAGGAAGCTGGCATAGAAAAAAATTTCAAGAAAGTTAACAACAATAAAAAAAGACATCATCCAGGGGGGAAAAGTGTGTGTCTGGAAAACCATGAAGCTTCTAGCAAAGCCAAACACATGCAGGGGGTTACTCTCAATATTCCTGCAGCATGGGAAGGATACAGGATAGACAAGGAAGGGGTTTTTTATGTAGCATATCTGGGCCTAAAGAAAATCACAGTATCATCAAATGGCTTTGGTTGGAAGGGACCTTAAAGGTCATCTAATTCCAGCCCCTCTCCCTGACATGGGCAAGCATGAAAAATGTAAGCCTGGAAATCAGATTTGTTCCCTTGCATACATCTCAGTTACAAATGTATTTGAGGAAATTATTTCCATAAAATTAAAGAAATACTACTTGACACTGATGCATTTTAATTAACATCACCATTTTCCATCTTGCACAAAACAGAACCAATACAGATTTTTTTCTGTAAAATTAAGTTATCTTTATTCATTTTGAAACCCCATAACTACTCCTGGGTGTCAAGCAGATACATTTTAGTGTTAAGTATAACAAAACGTTGTGTTACACTATAGCCTCACAGATAAAGCTAATTATATGGAAAATTCATTAAACTGAGTCTGCGTTGTTTGATTTGAATCTGAATTAGCAAGAATTGGCTTTGTATTTAGTTTTCTATCTCAAATGAACAAGAAATGCACACATACATTTTTTTTTTGTACTCTGAACATCTGAATCAAGAAGTCTCTGGAGCTTGAGACAGTTGCTGCTCCATCCACACAGAATCTCAATGACCCCCATGAATCTCAGCATGAGGATCTATGTGTGAAGAAACAGCTGCAGAGATGGGGCTTTGCTTCCCTGTCCTGGCTTTTACTCCTCTGGCTACATTTCTAATTGAGCTGCCACATTTTTGTATGGATCCTAACTGAAAGTATAGGAACTTCTGAAAGCCCTGAAATTACATGGGGCGAGGAAGAGTGGCTTCAGGCTAAAAGAGAGCAGGTTTAGATTGGACAATAGGAAAAAGTCTTTCCTGTGAGGGTGGTGAGGTAGAGGGTTCCCAGGGAAGCTGTGGATGCCCCTGGATCCCTGGAAGTGCCCAAGGCCAGGCTGGATGGGGCTCTGAGCAGCCTGGTTTGGTGGAGATGTCCCTGCCCATGGCAGGGGGATTGGAAATAAATGATCCTTAAAGTCCCTTCCAACCCAGGCTGTTCTGTGATTCTACCTCATAAAAACCAAAACAAGAAATGTGTAAGCAGGCCCCAAAAAAGAAGAGATGGCACTCGGAATATTCATGTCAGTGTTTTGATCCTCCCGAGTTTGCATGCAGCATGTATTATATATCAGAGCTTTGTAAAAAAACCAATAAATAAATAAATAAATAAATAAAATGGATATTCAAGACTCTCAAAATCAGCAAATTTAGACCCTTATCAGACAGGAATGACTAGAGGGATAAACTCTGTAGTGAAGGATATGATGCTACCCATTAAGTTGGGATGACATTGATATGTTTACAGGGAAGAAACAAGAGATGAATATTCTCTGTACATTATAATGAGTTGTAGAAAGCTTGAATCAATTTAGTGAGTGTGCCCAGGATACATCACAGGAATCACTCCAAGTGACTACAATGAAAAAAAAATAAAGTTTTATTTGTGGAAATGAGGGAGTGAGGTTCTTCATGATGCATTACAGCAAAAATAAGAGGGATTCATTTTAGTATGTGTAGTTACCCCTGTGAAAAATATAATCTCTGAAAAAAAATTTCACGAGCATGAACAAGTATCCAGAAAAAAAAAATCCCATAGTAATTAATTATTGACTCAGGACAAAAATGTGCTGCCTAGAGTCTTGAACGAGAACAGAGAAGATTTCATTCCTGTCATCCCTTGCAACAAGAGCCCAAACAACAGGCAGTGGGAATTTCAGACAGAAACAGTGTACAGGAATTCCAGGCAGTTGCAAAGAGCAGCTTTGAAGATGAGAAACATGGTGACATGAAAAATACCATGAAAGTGTTGAAATATAATCAGTGATAAAGCAGTAGGAAGTAACGCACAAAATCCAGAATTTTCATTATTTATTGAAAAAGTGAAGAGTAGTAGAATAAAAAATACTGTCAGGAAATACATAAGATACAAACATATGAAGGAAATTACAGCAACTGAAAGGAAGACTGGGTAAAGACTGGGGAAAAAAAATCTGTTTCCAAAAATACATCCCTACAAATCTCAATCCAGTACTTTAATGAGTTCCTCAATGCTGAAATTTCTAGAGGGCAGGAACAAATAGCTGCTTTCCAATTAATTATCTACAGGAAATGCGGCTTCAATGAGATTCTAGAATGATCAGAAATAATAAAAACGTCCACTGTTAACAGTGTTTTCACTGAATTGTTAAAAGAAATAATGAGGAGAAATAATATGTAGTAATAATGAGTAGCTATAGGGAAAAAAATTACAAATTAATTCTGGAATCCTACACTTCAGAAATCAGGCCCAGTAAATACAAAATTAGAGGCATCCATCCTCTCATTACAGCAGCTTTTAAAATTTTAACTGAATAAATAGGGGATGCATAACAGACAGTGACACGTATTAGTCCACTGCTAAAAAAGGTTTTAAATTCATAAAGATTCAGGGAAGGAGAGGAACATGTCAGAATATACCAATACATTCTTTTCAGAAGAAAAAAACCATGACAAACTAATAACTTCTGAAATAGTTCTTATATCATGGCAGGATATCAAAGAATCACTTTTGCATACTAAGACAGCTTTATGAAAATTGGTGTGTGAGAAAGTGAAAATTTGTCTAATTTTACACCAGTATGTAAACAATGAGGAGGAATTCCCCATCTTTGATACTCTTTAACTTGACCATGAAAAAATTAATGCCTCCATGATGTCATTTTTCAGAGTGGGATGAATCAAGGAGATTGAGCAACTCTTGCTGGTGAGCTGCTTTAGAGAATACTCTGCAGGAGAGAATAAAGCAGAAGTTGAATTCAGATCCAGAGTGCAGCTGTTGGCAAGATGAAGAGATATCAAACAGGTTACTGATCAACCAACAGCCAAAAATATCAGCATATTAAACACCAAGAAGGACCAATAATTCATAAGAGCTTGGAAAGCAGGTTAAGGCAAAGGTTCAGATCAAGGAGGTGAATTATTTTCTTTTATTTACAGGATGGGAGACATGGACACCTATGAAAATGGGAAGAAATGTAAGGACTTTTATTAAACAGGGCTCAAGTGTGGCAGGTTGAAGACAAGTTCCAAAACAACAAGGTGTGACATGAAGAGCTAAGCCTAGAAAACATATACAATCCTAGTGAATCCCTAGGCAAGGCTTACAGCCAGGATAGGACAAGAACAACATCCCTGGGATCCTATGAGCCCATTGCAACAGCTGCAGACCCAACACAAGCTGCTCTTGAAAGTAAAACCTTACAAATGGCAATATCTGTTCCCTGAGCAGGTTTCTATTCTTCATGGTTTCAAAGGCAAGCCTAATAGACCAGAACCCCCTGGGCTACTTACTCAGGCTTTGCTTTAGGTCAAGTGTATGGATAAAGCAATCACAGAATGCCTAAGGTTTTAACACTTTTTGCTTCATTAAACAAACTCAATTTATGAGTTCAGTTGAAGATAATTCCTGCTATCCTTATATTTTAACTGCAAAGTTTGAGGGAGGCATTCCTTTGACCAACCTTCTGACACCTAGAATTTAAACATGTAACCTAAGCTGGATGTTCTTGCTTAGGGAGAGGCATTTCCCTCTTTAGCCAACGGAGAGGGGAATAAAAGACACCTACAGAGCAAGTCTAGTGCCAGCTTTCCCTGATGTTCCTGTGGCTTGTTAAATATTCAGTCATATAAGGCTATATAAATATGTATATATATAAAAAATATCTAACATCTATACCGAAGTATGGTTTTCTTATAGAAGAGTCTTTCTTCCATTTAAACAGCATCCTAAATTCTAAAAGACTTTCTTGGGCACAATCACCTCCTACACTGGGTTATTGCATATTGTTACAAACATTGGCTCAACACCATCCTGCTGAGCTCCTACCACCAGACAAAATGTGCAATTTTTAGTTATCTGCAATGATAACTCACTCAATAACAAACTTTTGTCTGTGGTTCGGATCTTTTCTTTTCCTTATTCTTTATTTTAGAAATCTTCAACTATCCAGTATCCTGTGACAATATTGTACTACATTAAAAGCAGAACTGCAAATTCAGCTGAAAACAGACCTTCCTGAACACAAGCTGACATTTTTCAGGTAAATCAAAAGCTAGTGCTAAAAAAATTCCACAATCACTGCTTTTTCAAAAGTCAGCAACTTATGTTGGCACCAAGGACAAAGCAATTTCTCCAAATATAAAACTGGAGGATGCTGTTCAGCAAAAGATGCCATGTGAACTTTGTATTATTGGCTGAAGAGATGCAAACTAACTACCTACACTGAACATGTCGTGCTGCTGTAGTCAGATATAGTGATATGGCAGTGAATGCTGTTTGATTATGTCAAAATGTGCAGCTATTTCTGCTACTTGTTCTCTTCCTACACTTCCTTCCATCTGTTGGTTTCATTTATCTGCTCTGTCTGGTGCTTTAGGCTTCTATCTGTTGAAAACTGAAAATTCTTCCTTATAAATGTCTGCCTATGCAGACCCCTGACCTGGCTGGAGTTCTGAGACATCCAGCTAAAATAAATACAAAATTGCAATACCAAAGGTCTATGGTGGTTCCCTTGTCCAGCAGCTGATCTTTACTCTCCAGAGCCCACTGACATGTGCCACCCCCACCTTCCCTCCAGGACATGGGCTGCTTTCAAAAAAAAATCTGCTCTCAGTTCTGAAGGCATTGCTATTACAGCTTTTAACTTCTTAAAAATTAAAAGAACTCGAATCACAGCCATTCCAGCCACACTGCCCCAAGTCTGTAGTGATGTATGGAGTGCTTAACCACAATGGCCAAGGAAATTTAAAAGCTTATAAAACCAAGTCAGCATAGACATGAAAAAGGAAATGTGTATGTATGTATATAATATGGGGGTTTTAAAGCAGTCATGAAGATTTTAGATGGAGAAATTACTGCTTCTATCAGTTCTACTAAATCCAAATTTCACTCCATTACACCCAAGAGTCTCCACTTCTCACTGTCTCTTCCTACTCCGAGAGATCTCAGCAGGAGCTATGTCATATTATCTATTTCTAAAATAGGCCAGAGATAATGCATCACTTTTGTAAAACTGGGCTGTTTCTTCACTCTCTGATAATATACACACTTCTAAATGGAACCTACTTTCAACTACCTAGACATGTGCATTAACAAAAAAGACCTTTCATCAAGCCTCCAGTGGAAAAAATTTACTACTATTTTAAACCTTTCCTTTCTGTTGATCAATAGAGTCTTGACTCTTGGAAATTAATCAAAGCAATAAACTGTATAAGCATACAGATGTCCAGAAGTAACTCTATTTTATGGGATAGCTCTTGCAAAAAAGAAAAAAAAACACAAAAAAAACCCCAAAAAACCAACACAAAATCAAATAGATTGAACATCGTCCACAACATAATTTAAAATGTCTGATGAGAAAGTGTTTAATTGCTTCTCTAACTGAATTTATTTTCTTTTTAAATCAAGAAATCAATTTGATGATATAATACATAGTTTAGTAATATTAAATATCTCTTCAGAACAGAGTCTTTTTGACACTAGAACACAATGTCTTACCAATTAAATAACACTGTCTAACAGTGAAGAGGAATTTCTTGAGTATTATGTAGTGGGTATCCCTTGTATTAGTTCTGTAATCTACATAAATTTCTGAAACATTTGACACCTTCATCAGTATCTGCTGAAGAGTCAAAAGAAACCCAAGAGTAAAATAACACAGAAGTGAAACATATACTGCTCTTATCCAGCCTGTTCCAGTCTGCTAAAATATTCAATTTTCCTTTAATTCCAGGGTGACTGAAACAAAGATTAAAAATCAAGGAGGGAAGAAAATGCAATTTCTGCCACCCAAAAACTTGCAATTTCAGAAACGGAAAATTTCATCACAAAAACAAAACGGTCTCCTCCACCATTAAGGTTGTTTGTCATTATCTCCAGCTTGAAAAGAAGTTTCCTTTGGAATAGTAAAGTGTTCAGAGGTGAAAGCATTAGCACAGACTGCTTGGCTTATGTTGGAACAGTTAAAGACAACATGAAATCAAAACACACTGACCTGCCGGGCTCTGAACTCAAAGGACATTTTATTTCTTTCCCGCTGATTTGTTGGAAGAGTAAAGAAGTGAGCTGTAGTTAGCTCCTGGGAAAAGCCTCTGGAGACTCCTTGGAGTGTAATGCCAGCAGACTCAGGGCTGCAGCAGGCTGAACTCATCCCTGGCACAGAGCTCCTGGCTGCTCTTCTGACTGAGGGGGGCTTCTGGAATCTACTCTGAGTTTTGTCTAAGTAAAAACCGATAAAAATGTCTGTACTTTGTTACAGCACTGCCATAAAGATTGAATGTACAGGTATATCCTGAATGATGACACTGCAGAAAATCATTTCACACTCCGTGACAATCCACTGAAGTGGATTCAGAGACATCTGAATGTTGTCACAGCTGTTTAGAAGTTCTCACTTTATTGATGCCCTCATTCTTTCATTGGTATCAATCTGCAAGCTTTCTCAGAGATTTGTGGGGGAAGGAGGGGCTTTACCCCCTTTGATGTAGGATTACTTCTTAAACATTTCAGCACATTTGCATTTTGTTTCCCCAGGTAATCTCACAAACTTGCTTGCTAAGCTCAAACCTGGGGAAAAGCAAACACATTCCAAGCAGAAGATTTAATGAAACAAGGAGGAGAGCTAAATGGAGGCACGCTGGCTCTGATGCACTGGGAAGAGCTATCAAATCCATCTCTAATATCAAATACTCTGCCTAGGGAGACATTACACAGTGAAGATGCTTCCATCCCTTTGTGGAGAAAGATGTGAGATTGTGAGAGATTAAAAGGGACAAAAAGGGATTTGCTTTTAAGAGAAAGAAAAAGGAGTTCATAATGTTCAGAGCATCACATAATAGGCACTTTTACACAGAAATAAAAGCAAAATGCTGAGTTAAAAGCTCAGAGCCTTTGAACAGAATATCTAAAATATAATATTCATTTTTATTTTTAAATGGAGAATTCAAAACAATAGAAGCAATAAAATACTGTAAAATGTGGAAGAGAATCCACTAAAGGATTCAGCCACTTCAGTCACATTTCCTTGCCCCAGCTTATGGAATATGCACCCCACTACAGGTAATTTTAATCAGGTCTTTATTGTAAAGTAAACAAAGCCAGCTAAAATCCACTCAGCTTCTCACATGAATATGTTTCATTTGGAAAGCCAAAAAATAGAAATGTGAGCACTGGAGTCCTAAGAGGAGACAGTGGATAGACAAATGCACTGGGCTTTCTATAGTCTAAAAACGAAAGAATGAGAGAAGGCAAGGTTTCAAATTAAGAAATTAACAAACCTCTGTGTGGAGCTTAGATAGAAAATAATGTTTCAGATGCAGGAAAGGGAAGTGTTTAAAACAGGTTGTATATAAAGCTCAGTGACAGAAAGACTAGGGAAGTATTAGAATATTGCCCAGCAAAGCTTTGACTCTCTGTTTGCAGAGCAAACCAGATTTCTGTCAAAAATGTGCAAGAATAGCTTGTCTCACCCTAGAGAAAAGAAGTAAGTTATGTGGTTCCTCGATGTCTTTTCTAGACCTATTTCACCAAAGACCACACAACACAGGGACTCTTACCATCTTCCACTGCCCTTCTGCAGAATTGTCATAAACCAGGGTCTGACAGGCTCTGCCAACACAAGGAGTGGAACTGGCATTGATGTTACATTAAACCATCCAAAATATCGAATAAATTACTTAACCCTGGGTCCCCGTGTAATGGACAGTGAAATCCTCCCTTTTCCACCTGAGGCACAGATAGAACTACAGCATTTTGAGCACAGCAAATCCAATGCTCCCACCCAGAAAACTCTTACTGCTCCCTTTTGATTTGGGCAGCTGTGAAACAAGAACACCAGACAGACCAAAACTTAGTCTCTCCTTAGAGTCTTATGAAAGTGTGATCACTTCTAGTTACTATTCTTTATGATCATTTTGACAAGGGGTCTCTTTAGAGAGAGAGTTCTGGAGTTGAGTGCAGCCCGGTGTTTTTAGCGACTCCACCAGCTCTGGATAATATTCCATCCTCCTGTCTCCACCAACATCACCCTTGATCAGGACAGAAAAAGTCTCCAAACTATGAGTAATGCTTTCCTCACATATGGCAAACATCCCACTGGGTGTCTGTCATTAAAATATCAGCTTTCCCTTAAGGATGGCCTCTGACTTATCAATTCAGTTAAAAGGTATTTTTTTCTCATCCTACTTGCTCTGTTCTTCCTCTCTTCCTCTGCAAACTTTTCTTTAGTATCACAATGTACAGTAGTGGGATTCAGGTTTGTTTTCCTAATCTTTGCAATTTATTTAATCCACCTAGAAACACGTGAAATTCATGCATAATAAAAATCACAGATGGGGAGTAATATTGTTGCTTCATTGAGAATATAAAAAGTTGAGCTAGTTTAATTAGATCCAGACATGATTATGGCATGAGTATTGAGAATTTTGATTCAGTCAGATTTAGAATCATTTAATTCAGGCCAAGTGGGATGTATCTACAGCACAGGGGAGCTGTGAGTCACTGTGCTGCAGCACTAGGCAACACAAGCTATTAATCTAGCATCTAAAGAGCTGAGAATATTTCACAGAGTTAAGGTTGACTCAATGGATGCTGATGATTGGAATCACTACTACTGAATGGAGGACCTGAAGTGCCCTCCACCTCCTCCAATATTCCAGATGCAATTTAGGCTTTCACATCCTCCTCACTGTAATTCTATGCAAATACACTTGTGTTCAACACTAAGAGTAGATGTGATACAATTTCTTCTGCAGTGCAAATTCCAGGGCAAGATTTTGAGATGCAGACCATTATTATGTCATGGGATCCCAAGATATTCCATCCCAATTCTCTTTAGATGACACTGAAAGTAAAATGTCCACTAATTTCCATGACAATCACATGATAAAGCCCTCACCAAGAGCTGAACAAAAGACTTTTACAGAAGCCAAATAGTCTGACTCATGTAATGTCCTACTGGAACAAATATAATTACTTAAATGTATGAAAATGTGTATGCACATAATGACTTGTGGGATTGCATCTACTTCTACTAAGACACAAAGAATGCAGCAGCTTTTCCAGTAAGATTGGAAGTTTAGGTATGTATTAGTTATCTTAAGCCTTTGTCACAAACTAAGGAAATTGGAATACTGAAAGATTTCTTCCTTAAAACCACCACCAAGCATATTGTGACCATCAGATATCTAAATGCCATAACAGTCTGCAGTAAATTTCTAGAAGTTGGAACAGGCAGATGGATATAAAATTATTAAAGTCTGTAAAGGCCAGCAGAGTAAGTTATCTGATATATCTATCTTAAAATAATACAGTGTTTTGCACAGATTTGATTGTAGAAACTCTTCTACATTTTCTAGAACAAATAATCTCTAACTTTGTATTGTACCAGGATACAGAGCAGTTTGAGGAAAATAAACCAAGGTTTGCTTCTCAGAAATAAGTTTTGCCTTATATTGGTTGCATTTATGTAATTGTCACAACATATTCTTCAAATCTGAGAATGTTCTGTTTTCATTAGTCACATAGAAAGAAAAGGGAAGCAAGTATGGAACAATTCTTACACCCTTCTCTTCCAACTCCTCACGCCTTTAAAGCATACAAAAACAAATCCAGTTTCTGGAATATATTTGCAAATATATTAGACTGTCTCTTCCAATATTTTTCATGAAACTACACTTTTTGTTAGACATTTCACACTGTACTGCATTTATAATTATTTATCCCGTCTGCATTCAGAATGTAAACTAATAAAATGTCTATTTTGGTCTATCAGATATCATAGGGTGCTTGCTCTGCTCAAGAAATTAAATGCAGTTGAACTGAATGCCTGATGGCTGATTAGGCTCACATTTCACAATTTATTGGAATAAATAGAATCAGAAGGAAAATATAAACAAATTAATTTTAGTTCTAAGACCAATAAGTTTATACAGATATAGTAATAAACTTATGATAATATAAAAAGCATAATTAAACTACAGGTGGAAAGTCTGATATTATTTTCAATTATTTGAAGGTGTACCAAGCCTGGAACAGCGGCTGCAATTTTGACAAACTTTGATGCAGCTATTTTCATTAATTATTCAATAGCAAGCTTCATTAGGCTTTTTGGAAGTTAGAAAAAAAAAATAACAAAACAACAACAACGAAACCACAGAAAAAGCCCAAGGATTTACACGAAATCACATTTTGCTTCTTGCAGTGAGATACCTGCACTGTGTCACTCTCTATCTGCCTGTTGAGACTGATTGATCCTGCATTTAAGATTGTTAAACTTTGTCATTCATTTGCAATGAGCTTGGGATAGAACCTTAATTGCCAAAGCAACAAACCCTGGAACTCTTCACAGTCAATAATGAAATTTGCAAAGATGGGATTGGTTTGTCAGCATGAAGTATTTAAAGTTCTCATCAGAGGAGAGCCACAAGAATTCCTCCAGTCAGAACGAGACAATAAATACATTTCAATTAAAACAAATCAAATAAAAAAATAGAAATGGAAAAAAAAAGAAAGTTGGATATAACGGAAATTAAAATGATGGGCATATAGAAAAAATAGACACAAATGAAAGGGAAAAAACAAAGAGGAATCTTTCTTACTGACAGTATTGTTGTCATTGCTCTTTGTGAATGAACAGGAAATGTTTCTTTTCAAAAGAAACATATTACCAAAGAACACGTGTTCTGAAACATTCCCACTTGCAATCGAAGTTTTAAGTATTTACAGAAAAACTGATGTCATAATTTTTTCCTGTAAAGTCAGAAATCACATTCAAAAAAGCTTTGACTGTCAGTGAATCCAAGAATGCCTCTGGATGTTGGGGTAATGTGAATATGAATTTTCAATTAATAATATATTAAAAAAGAAAATTGCTAAAATATTAAATATTAATATTTGTCATTAAGAGGCCACAGGAAAGAAAGAAAGAAGTTCACAGGAAATATTCTGATCACCTCTAGGGCAAGTCAAGGACACTCTTTACAACTCAAGCCCACAATTCTCGTGGCTCCTCCTCTCCAGGCAGAGTGCTCCTGTTCTACAACAAGGACTTGTCAAGGGTAGAGTGGCCATTGGTTCACTTTGGGTTCTCTTCCTTATTTCTTCATGGTCAGAGTCATTTCCACCATTCCCTCCCTGATCTCTCATTCCCTTCACCATACTGGAAACAGTCTAACCCAAATGACTGAGTCTCTTAATTCAGTCTCCATGCCATGAAGAACATCTCTGGAGGTTTGGTTTTGTCCCACAGTCTCTGTAAATTTCCTGTCCTGTATTGGGTGTGTCTTATACCCACAGCTATAGACAATATTTCAGGTTTTATTTATATTGTGTCCTTCAGGTTAGCACACTGAAAATATGGGCTAAGGAATGCATTTTCACAAGTTTTCTACTTAAGATAAAGCATTTGCATGTGCATTTATTCAAAATTCATGTTCAATTTCAAATGCATGTTTGTGGAAGAAAAAGGTTTTATCCAACTTTGACAATAAACAGAAAAATCCTAATATTTTTCTCCTGTTTCTCTGATCTGCATCTCAAATTGAGTAGCTGTCAAAAAATCATTTCACCCAGTACAAAATCCCACTTCAGTTGCAGTATCCATCTTTTTTGACTGTCCTGCTTATCTGCTTACCTGCTGCTAAAAGAATGGTTTGTTTAACCTAATCCTCTCATCTTTGAATCATGACAGGATATCAAATCCCAAACCAGTCAGTTGAAAACCTGAAATAATTTATAATTGGAAATGCTTCTCTGCATACATCATTTTCTCCTCAGAGACCAAGGAAAAGCAGGCAAAGCCTGCCTTGTTTCTGACCAATTATGCCCAGACTATCAGAACTCGAATGATCTCTCTATGGAGCACACAGGTACCTCTATGTGAAGCTGTGTTTCTTACATATATTTCTCAAGTGAAGTAGACAGAATATTTTTTAACAGGAACTTGATTTCTTAACACTATAGGAACACTATTTCTTCAAACAAGCTTATCTTCAACCATTGTGTTTCCTTCAAAGAATAGGCGTGACAATAACAAGCTGAAAGTTGATTTCGAAATCAGCTGGGAAGTGTGGTTAGGCAGTTTACAGGAGATTTTCCCATAAAATTGGAATTTTAAAAAAGTTTCCTTTAAAAAAAAAAAAAAAAAAAAAAAAGAGGGAGAGGAAATAAACAGACCAACAAACATGAAATTACCCAGACTAACTGTAACCTGGTTTGTGTGAGCATTCCTTGGTAGCAGCTCGTGTTCAGACTATGGGTGATGTGATGAATTTCAGGCATAAAACATGCTGGAGACGACGAAAATCAGTTCTGCAGATCTCTTAGGGCAGAACTGATACCACTCAGATGTTTTGGGTGTTGATCAGCAAGTTCTCAATGGAATTCTAAAAAATGAAAAATGGGAAGACAGACAAAACCCCCAATCTACAACATCAGCTGTTACATCACTGAGGAGGGACAATTTTCACATTTTTCATCCAAAATGCATAAACTCAGAAGAAGTATTCAACTGCTAACTTACAGCAGACTTATTTAAATAATATTCCAATTTTAGAAACCTCTCTTTCTAACCTAGGGATGGCTTCATAGCTTCCTGCTTCACTGGGTTTAAGATTCCCTTGGTTGTAAAGATTTCTCTAAGCTGCTTCTCTTCATGAGCAATAGACTGCAGTGAAATCATTTCTCTGCAGTACTTTCTCAGTGAAAAGGTCCACAAATTGATTTTTCACCCTTTGCCCTCCCTTTCAAGATACAAATTCAAATATAAACACAGCAGACTATCACTGACAGTACATATATCTTTTCCCTCAAATGACTTTATAAAAAGACAACATATACAAAGTATTAGACATGCATTAGTAATAAAACCTACACGAAGGACCTAGAGAAACACTGTGATCTTTCATAAAATTTCAAATAAAACCTCTCCAAAGCTTGAACAGGAGCCCACTTAATTTAAGTGGGAAGATTGAGAGTATTTCCTCCCTCTGAAAATGCTGGAAGGAGTTAGATCTTCTGTTCTATGGGAATCCCAAACAACAAAACATGTCACAAGTATATTGTTCACATTGTAAGATTTTTACAAATCTTCTTGTTCTATGCATGTTCCATACTCAAGATACTTCATCCTGCCCCTATATTACAGGAAAGAGTGCAAACTTGGAGAAACCCAGGGCATAAACTATTAAAACAGGCCATAAATTTAAAGAAATTCCTTGAATGACACCTTGAAATGAAGCCCACAGGTAGAGTGCATTCCCTCAAGGAAAAGTACCTGTAAGTGTCAGCTGCATTCTGCTGAACTTCCTGACTGCTGCCTGGGGAGCTGATAAAATCTGGCCATGAAATTCCTATTTTTAAGCTTAAAAATGACATGACAACAAAATGCTTGGAGATATTTTCAACATGACATCTTTCTTCACAAATAGAACTATTTGTACTCAAAAGCAAAAGACACCATATTTAATTATGGATGACTGGCATTAGATAGTTTATTTTGAAGGAAATGTGAAATGTAAATTAAGTTTCTATGCATAAGAGTTCTATAGCATGAAAAGTATCCCAATTCTATTATATAGCTCTGAGCATCATCCTAGTGAAGGTGAGTTGAAAATTGGCACTCTGTGCCCACTAACTTAGCTCTCACTGTGATTTTGGCCAGGTCATTCTCCCTTGAAGAGTGACTGAATCCAAAACCAAAACCGAGGTCATAGTAAAAAAATATTGGACATTACAGAGAATTGGTGTGACTTGTGTAGCATTTGAAAAGCCATTTGCAGCTCTCGAGCATTTAGCAAATGCTTAGCCCCATTATTTTCTTGCTCAGAACATCAAGGAGTGACTCCAGCGCTTGAGAAGAGAAATATGTGAGGCCACAGCTGTGGGCACCCACTGCTTCAAAAATATCAGAAAATACCTGTAAGTGGCACTTTGCATCTTTATGACCTCCTCTTTTTCCACCTCATATCCTGAGTGGTTCCTTGTCTCAAAAAGAACATGTATTTGTAACTTGGAGTTTGCTGAAAAATCTTCTGACTGCAGCAGCCTGACGTGGTCTGAGCTCGACAAACCTTACAATTAAGCTGAAATACAGCAGTCATTTTGAACAAACATTCAATTACATAAGCTAAAGATTGGATCCTCTCAGGTTTTTTTCAAGATTGAGCCTTTGCAAATTTATTAATCTTAGATCAGAACCTAGAGCTCTGTCTGAGCTCCAAGCTGTCAATCCTTTGATACACAGTAAAGAGATCTTTGGTCTCTTCACTCTTTGAACTGCAACAGCAAAACTGAAGATTTTGCTGGGATAATTCCTTCCTCTTTTCTTTGAGATTAGAAAGTTATTTCAAAACTTGCTTTTTAAAAAATCCTTATTTCTCTTTAAAGTTACCATGCATTTAATCAAGAAATGTTGATTTTGTTTGAATGCTGAGTCCCATTGAAATACCTCTCCCAGTAGAGAAATACCATAAGAAAAACGTTAAACATTTTTCATTGTGAATTAGGAAAACTATTAAAACTGTATCAACTGTCTTTAAAAAATCCAACAGCTTGTGGGGATACATATCCTTCCTGGCATATAAATCAATAAATACAGAATTCCAAAATGGAAAGATTATACAGTGTTCCTTTCACAGACTATCAAATTAGTGATAATTTGATACCCAGTTGCCTACCACCAAACTCTATTTTGACATTTCCTTGTTATTAAATGTTGACAGTATTCCGGAGAGAAATCCAAATTCCTGCTACAGCTTTCAAAAATTTAAGGACTCCATAGTGCACTGAGGCTCTCAAAAGGCTGTCTGATTTCCACAGTTCAAGCCTTCAGGAACAGAAATGTAATCCTTTATAAAATATTTAGTATTCCTTTAGCTTTGGCCCAAGATTCTCATGGGAATAGCAAACACACACATGGAGGAGCCTTGCACACACTTCCCCTCACTTTGCTAGTGCACTGCTTCATTCAGATTTCTCTCTTGTTGGCAAACCCCAGTAGCCAAACCTATCCCCTATTAATAAATTCACAGTGGTTTTTGCAACATCATTGTATGCCAGTAATTGCCCAATCTGCAGCAGTAGGTGTCTTAAAATACCATGAGCCCCACTGGTATCTAATTATTTACCTGGAGCCAAATTCTGCTGTTAAACCCATGAAAACATTTTTCCCAGTGCTAATTTTCACTGCACTAATTTTCATTTGCTTCCAATGGCAAATAGCCAAGCTGCTGATCTTTACTTCCACTCCCCACTATCAATTATTTTGACTCCAGGACACCAATGGCTGTGATTTAGAGGCAAGGGGAGCATATTAAAAATATGAGAAAGCCTGCTTTTAAAGCATGTTCTCACACCAACACTCTATACTCAAGCATTATTTTAATCAGGTGAGAAAAACGGAAAAATAAGGAGGTTTGTTCAACCAATTAGAAGTAACCAACACTTTTCAGATATTGAATTGATAGGTGCTATACAGTGAAAAGTTTGCAAACCAGACCTTAGTCCTTGATATAGGTAATTGTTATCGAAAAATGTTGCTAATTTTAGGGAAATCATGCACTTCTTCACACCAAGAAAAATGATGTTACCTTAATTAGCTATAGGATAAAGTATGAATTATTTACCAGGCTTGATTCACATGCATAATTCTTAACAGTCGAGCATGCAAATCAGACCAGATAATTCCACACGATCATATGATTACTAATTTCATATCCAATTACTTCATCAGTGTCTGTAATTGCATTATTTAGAGCTACAGATCTGATAATATCCTTGTTTACATATTTTACAGCCAGCTAGTACATTTTTGGAGTCTAGGTAAATACTCAATATAGAATTTTAAACCTCAATTTCTATACTTCAGATATAAAGATAAGGCCATATATTCATAACAAAGATTTTCACCTAACTGTAGAGGAATATCTTCAACTTCTCTCTTTCTCTGGCTCAGAAGGCATAAATTGTACTGTGTGACAAATCAGAGAGATTTTTTCAGTGGCAGAAAACATGTTTCAATATTTGTTTGATAGAGGGTGGACAGCAAATGCAGAGTAGCCTTTTACTTAAGTCCTAACAATTTGCTACCATTAAGCCTTGAGTAACAATCAAATTGCTGCTGCTGCTATACTTGACAGATTCAAGTAGAAGCTTAAGAAAACTATTCAATATTCAGAATTTCTATTGATGGTTATCTTCAACACACTGTTCTAATTTGCAGTTTCTATGACTACTGGAGCAGCACTAATTTTTTCAAATTAAAAGGAAGCAGAATTCAATTTTTATATTTAAACAAGAACAGGCACAATTTTCTTTGAAAGCTGTTCCAGCAGATAGAGCATATATACATCTACACATATATTTCCATTTTAATGCAAAAAACACAGCCATATATATTCAATTTCAAAGATTTATCAAAGCAGAGAAAAGCACAATCAATTTTAACAACATATTTTTTATGCAACACTAGGAAATTTTAGGCAGTACCGCAAGAGTTGTACTTTTACCTTTTAAAAATATTCACTACAAACCATGTGAATTTCTTTAGTTAGGTGAACCAAAACAATGAAAAGGAACATCATAAATATTGGGTTTCTTTGAGTTTCCTATACATGCTATATGACTATGAGGCTTAGGATCTTTTTTTAGCCCCGTACGCTTACACCTGTTATTTAGTTTGAACTCCCTGGACCTAACAAAGAGAAGCGTGAATATCTGTACATCTGCTGTAAGACTATGACTCAGTGTATTGATTTCAGTGGTAGCAGTCATACATTTGTGTAATGTCTTCTCTAGTAACTCCAGTTCCCTTAAATAAATTGTGGTCTTAGCCACAAAAAGTCCAATGGCACCAGAAAAGCACGCTGCCAAAATAAGCAAAATTCACCATCCCTGCTGAAGATATTTGTGAAGAAATAAAAATTGTGGTTATTTTTGTGCTGTTCCTGTATCTTGGCTCTTGCTCCGTGTCCTTGCTGTGCCACTGGGCAGCTGGCAGCACTGGAGAGCTGCTGGTCAGGGGCTGAGCTCTGGATAAGCACAGAGCCCCCACAGCCCAGCTCAAGGTCCTGGCTTCATGCCAGCTCACCTGTCCAGTCTCCCTTCAAATACTGAGGGATTGACATAAAATACGTGCCTGTAAAATCAACATTTTTACGAGCCACTGCTATTCACTGCCAGAAAAATAATATCTGGGTTTAAAATTGAATACTGGAAAATACACTGGGAATTCATTTTCTGATTTAAATCAAAACATTACTGAACTCATCCTTCTTCCTCTAGTAATTCTATTGTCTCAGTATTCCTTTGTGTTATATTATTTCTTTTCCTTGAAAAGCCCTTCAGAGGGAGCAGGAAAAACCATCTTGTCAGGCACAGTAGAGGAATGTTGTCATTTGTTTTGGCTGTGTAGCTATGTGGAGACAGCCTTTCTTAGCTTTCTTGGCTGTCCCAAGGAAGTGAAACATGAAGGTTGGTCATCCCAAGAGAATACCATCACATCACATTTGGAATCACTGTTCTACACAATGAAACACTGCAGCCACTTGTTCTGAAATCACTCCTAAGACAGGTCTGGGAAAGCTGAAAGCAAAAAAAAAAAAAAAAAAAAAAACTTTAAGAACAGATAACAATAAGCATGAAACTCATGTACATTACAAGACCTTGTATGTGTATTAAAGGCTTCCATCCACATTAATGGCAAATACTTCAGACCAAGCAGCCTAAATTTTATCTATTTTTGGCAAAATTAATATAAAACTCCTCTGCCTTACATTCTTCTCCCTCTGCCATCTCCCCATTGTTTAATACCCAAAACCAAGAGCAGGCTATATGATTATGATCCAGCTTTTTCAATCATATGCTTCTTCCCACTTGGTGATAGTGAGATAACATTCGTTTGATTCTTTTTTCTCAGTCTGCTTTGATGGACAGAAAACTTGACGAGTGCATTGGAACATTCTCTCCACTTTATCATGTCCATCCACCAGCCTTATTCCATCTAAAATGTAAAAACAGATTTAGCAAGAACAGCTCATAAAGCCTTACCCCCTCTGTAGCTGCTTGGAGAAGAACCTCTCTACAACTGACATTTGTAACCATGTGTGTCACCACAGCCCCCACAGACACTGAAATATGGTTTTCCAATAAAAACAGAAGAGCTTAATGAAATTTCCATGTTTTTACAAATTAGCCATACATTCTTATGCTGCCATCAAGAATATTCAAAATATGTAAGTATATCTGCACATGAAGATTGAGTTAATATGGCCATCAAGACTTAAATATTAATCTTTTTCCTCTGTGTAATTCACACAAGCCACAGCAGAATCCACACATTTCAAACTGCTTCCATTGAGCTTTGGAGCCTCAATCCAGCAAACACCTGCTTACAGCACAGGAATTGTCCCACTGATTTTAGGTGTACACATCAAATAAATTTTGTTGGTTTGGAAACTTGTGACTTACTTTTGTCAGCAAAATCCCTTCCACTGGCTCTCAAATGGCTCTTGGATGTGGCAGCTCTTTGGAGAAGGAATCAGAAAAGGGGAAGAAGGCTGCTGGGTTTGCCTGCATGACATGCAGTACATGGACCCAGTTAACACCACTCGGATTCTGTTTCCAATACACACACAAACACTTTGTTTGCATGGGCTTATCTCTGGCTCAAGGCCTAAATATAATTAAGGCTCAAGGCTAGAAATGGAAGAGCTGTCTTTGAGCATTGCAATGGAAACACAATGAATAAGAAGGCAGAAATCCTGACAAATATGAAATACAAGAATTTGTTCAGGCAATAATGGCATGTTGTAAAGCATGATGTGATTTGTTTATGCAACAGCTAATGGAAGGTTTTATACAGCCAAGTCCCAGCCTCAGGAGTAAAAAATAATACAACTTACTACTGATTAGAATTTGCTACCTTAGATACCTAAATAAATCAATGTGAAAAGCACATGTGCTATTAATTACAGTTAAAAATAACTGAATATGTAATTTCTGAGACCTATCTATTAAAGGTGATGTTACACTTTACGCTAAACAAATTCTTAAATTCTCCCCATATCATTAAAAAACTCAATACTGGAATTTCATAGGCAGGGAAACCCATGACTATTCAGGAGAGGCAAAGACAAAAGCTGAAACTGAAGAAAAGAAACAGTAAAAGGAGTTGTGAAATCAGTCAGTCAGATGGTTTACATTAGGATAAATGATTTTGCCCAATGGGGACTCAAAACTGGAGATGATTTTCAGGTGGCACAAATGTAATAGTAATAGTTACTTGCAAATAACTCTTGATATTTCATCAGCTACATTGCAATATCTTAGAACCTGCTTATGATGATGGTTTTCATGCTATGATCATGTATGATCATGCTATGATAGTATTTTCATACTATCCTCTGTATTCTGAAGTCTGTGTCCTTTATGTGTGTCAGAGACAAAAGATTCAGTGCTACTGACCTTCATGAAATACAGAGTAAAATGGTCAGCAAATCCCACGCAGTAATTACAGCTGGAGGCCAAAGGTTCACTCTTTAATTAATTATTCCAGTACCAGTGATATATCAAACCCTATCTTCTTGCTATTTTTCGTTCAAGACATCCTTCCTTGGCTACCTCAGTTGCAGTGTGACTGAAGTAGAGCATGTTCATTATTTTGATGATAAAGTTGAAAACTGTAGGAAAGAAAATAGAAAACAAAAATGGAACTTCAGTCGAAATGTTTTCATTCCCATTTCACACACTGATCATATTACTGCCCCTGAATGTGGTTTTTCTGCTTTTTCCCTCCTTTCTTCTTTAATTTCTGTTGTCTGATTGCCCAATAGCTATTTTTGACACGACATAGTGTTTTCTACCCTCTCTTTCCAGGAGTCTTTTCTGTAAAACTAACAAAGACAAATCCATGGGGTGAAATCATAACACACACAAGGGGAAACAGAGACTGAAGGACAAATCCTTCAACTCAAGGAATCCACAGATCCCTGTCCAGATTTCCTTCTGAATGTCATTGAAGACTAAATTATACCAGAGCTGAGAAAGTCCAAATTGTTCCCACTATTATTTAGTTCAAGAGAGACAAATACTTTCAGAGTAACACCCTGTCTCTGGCTCTATTACAGATGCCAGAATGGCAAATCCAAATGGGAAACCAGGACCACTATTAGTGACAGATGAACTGAGGACTTTCAAGAAGCTCCTTAAAAAAATATTAGTATTGTCAATAAAACAGTACTTAAAAATAGAGAAGAACTTAATGGATCTAAAAAATAGGTTTGCAACAATTATCTGACAGATTTTAAAATTTCTCTCAGAGGAATGTATGAAGTTCGTTTGGTTTTGTATTCTCCAGTGTTAATAATGAACAGAGCTCCAGCAGATTTGCCAACATGCAATGTCCATATTGTGTAATTTATAGAAAGACCATATGATTCACATGCCAGAAGTGATCTCATCTCAAAGTAAATATTCTGAGTGATGCCTGTTTCTGCTGAATCTTTTTAAGAACACCGTGGGAAGTTCTCTGTCTGTATAACTGGGCACGATCCCAAATGTCAGTGTCATCTTTGCCACTTACAGCACCACCCTCAGGCAGTGGCCTGAGCCATCAGGGAGCTGATGTTAATTTTAGCTACCAGGCTTCATATTACAGTCCAGAACGAGGTTTATATGAGATTGAACAAAGCCATGAAGTGGTTTAAGATTACTGAAATGCTATAAATGAGGCAAACTGCTGAAGACAGAGAGTGGAGTCACAGAAGGTTTTACTGCAGGCTCTGCTGTTCTTGCAGCCTTCTGTTTGGTCACAGGTGCACAGAACTTTCAGTCTGCCACAACACTGGCATTTTTATTGTTTATTTTTTTTAAATGACATGGAGAAAGAATTAAAACATTGGTCCCTTCTATCAACCCAGCAGCCATCACTGAATCTCCAATTCAGTAATCTTCAGCATCTTACTCCCTGATCTCCCAAGATTCTAGGTTCAGCCCAAGTTTTAAAGGTGTTAACACTTTTATTCAGGCCATAAGAGATCCTAAAGAATTTTACCATTTAAGCTCAAAGCATTTAAATCTTCCCTTATTTCTGTTTTCCAGGCTTTATTTTCAGTTGGTGACCAGAAAAATTTCCTCAGTATTTACTGAGGAATTGACATATTACCAAAACCTAGATAAAATATGGATTTCACTGATGAGATCTATTTTTATAAAATTCAAATTATTATGTCCACAATTCCTAAATTATTTCAGGCAGAGTGCCAACATCATAAAATGCAAGAAAGCAATGATGAGGAGCCCTCTTGCCTCTGTGGTAGCACCATAAATTATTTTTGATGAACGAGGCAGGCTTCCAAAGCTTCCTTTCAGAAATCCAAGCCAACACTCAGACTGAATGAAATCAAGCTTGGCTCAGTGGCAGGCAGTTACTGTCTGGGGAAAAGAGCCTGCACTTCCCCTTTCCTTTCCCAGGACACTTCTGCTCAACAGCACAAACCCAGAGGAGCCGGGCTGTCAGCTCCCAAAGCCATCTGCTCTGTAATCATCTGCAGGAGCCATGGGAGTACTTCACTCACTGCTGTTCTCCTTCAGCCAGCTTCCTGTTTCCAGATTTCTCAGCTTTTCCTCCAAAAATATGTTTAAATCTAAGCAGCTTTCCCATGCCTGTTTTACCTTTCTGTACTGAGCAGTTTAGTAGTTTGAAGGACAGACAGATGAGTTTTTTTCTTTTAAATAAGAGCTGTCCATAGTGGGTGTTTATAAGGTGAGAATGAATAAAACTCGTGTTGCTCATGTCAAACAAATGAGAACAAGAAAAGGCACATTCCCATTTGTTTCTATCTTCGCCACAAGAAAGAGGAGCCTCAGTCTCATAGAGATGAAAATAAACTTTGCTACTGTGACTTTTTGGAAGTCCCCCAGCTTCAGCTGCTGGTCATTCCCTGGTTTTCACGTTTCCAGTATCAGTGAGCAGCACAAGGGCATGTGAGCTAGAGAAATCCAAAACAGCCATTCAAAACACAGAACACTAATCTTTTTAAACCTATTTTTACAATTTTTGAGAACTTCATAGCTCCCCACTGGCTTTGATAGACAGCAGCTTTCTTGTACATCATTTTTGAGGCAAATCAGCAGGAACAGATCTAAGCTTTGTGGCTGTACTGCCCTGCAGCTCCTGTCTGAGCTGACACACTGCTCAAAGGAGCACCAGGGCCCTGTGCAGATCTGCCACATCAACGGGACAGCAAGAGGCAGACTGTGCCACCTGTACCAGGAACATAATTAAATTATATCACTTACAAAAATCTATATTGTTCATCTGCAATTGTGACCTTAGTGCAATCATGAGATAATGACATACAAGTCCTTCCATTCACTCTTTTTCTTATCTTGCTGTCTGCTGACATTCAAATAAACTTTCCCATTGTTACAATTCATCTTACAAAGATTACGTATTGCTTTTATTCTTTTTTCCCCCACTGATGTTAAACTTTTAACATAAGTGAAAACAGATGTTGTTTGCTCAGCCCTTCGTACCTCTAAAATCCTAACTGAAAAAAATCTGAAGACAAAACTAACCCATGGATTTTGTTATAAATCAGCATAGGCTGATCTACAGTATGAAATAAGATGTTTGAAATAAGAAGCTGATCTTCAGTGTCTCGGAAGTGCATCAGGACCTGTGACTCACAAGTCAAAAAGATGGTAAATATCTATAGTTTTTGAAAAGTATAAATTGTTTCAGTTCTGAATACCCTGACAGTTTCAGTTATATGTCATTCTATGGATCTGACCATAGAGTAGAAATGGATCAATTAAAAAACGTAGGGAAAAACATAAAATGTATCTTAGAATATTAGGAATTTCAGATTGAGAAAAAAACTTCAGAACAGTTAGGAATAAACTGCATTCTTCAGTGAAAAGGCAACCCCATTTACATCATTAGCAAGGTACAAACATAAATAATGTCTCTGAATGATTTATATTGAGTTACAGCAAGCAGTGGCAAATAACAGCACTTACTCCTCCAGATGTGCACTCCTGCACCTACATTTTCTTCCCTGTGTTATCCTCAGAGTTCAGACAGGTCGATGGTATATATCCTAAGATCTAAACAATGGGCAGGTAACTAAGCTGTCACATCAAATTTGAATGTTTTCATTTCTCAGCAGTGCCAGGAAAAAATAAAAGATTCCTGATTAGAGTAATACAGTGCAAGTTTACCAAAGGACGACTGAGGGGACATTAATGGCAGTAGAGGAAGAAGGAATAATCTATCTCAGAAAAGGCATTTTGCATTAGTATCAACACAATCATTTGTAACCGGATGGCTCCTTTACATTTCCAAAATATTACTGCACACCCAGGCAGGAACAGCCATGGAAGTGCCTCCCTGCTGTTGTGACTGTGAGGGAAATGCATAATTTCCATGTTATGTAGAGAGAATTGGACAGGAGCATTTTTTAAAACAACAGGAAGGTGAAGATGTATTCTGTTTTTAAATGTATCCCAGAAACCAGGAACGGCTGTGAACACAGAAACTAAATTCAAGGCTTACATAAAAATTTTTCCACAGCTCTATATTTCCTTTATAAAAGTTTAATGCACACAGAGCAGTATTCAAAACCTATTGCTTTGTTACCATCTCATCCCTTAGAGAATAAGGAATAGATCCAGCCCTTGAAAAAGGTGTGAAACACTGCTCCTTTTGACAACTAGCTGTGGTCAGCTACAGCCAGCACTGAAAAAAGTCAGGTTTGGGGCAGCAGTTAAGCATGTATTATAAAATGTTGCACAGAATGAATTCAACAATAATAGCATTTGATTCTCATTAGATCTATAATATTTGTCCAGGGACATTTAGAAAAACAATTATAACTTTAGGATGCACTATAAATCATAAGGAGAGGAAGCAAGGAGAATTCACGTTACAATGAAAAAAAAAATGGAAATGCTATACCAAGAAAATAAATGAGTCTGAAATAATGCAGATGGAAAAGGCACATGGATGAAAATGCAGATGGAAAAGACATGAAAATTTTTGGGGTTTTTTTCCTAGTGATTGGGAACTTTCTTCATTTCATTCAAGTTAATTATTCTTAAATAAGCTTAAATAAGCTCAAATAAGCTTAAATTAGCTGCCATTACTGGCCATGAGTAAGACTGTCAACAGCTCAGAGCATTTTTCCAGAAAGTCATTTCCAATTCTTAATTTAAGTCTGGCTGTTTCTTCGTTGAATAAAGAAAGAATTTTTTTCATTTATGTTGTGCTTGTTTCAGTGTCCCTGAGGAACTAATCATATGTGAGTATTTGAGGGTCTTGTATCTCATTTAATAAGGAATTAGTCTCTATGGGGTGAAGAAACAACATGAATTAGGGACAAGAGCAGGAGGAAATCCAAAGCCTGTAGAAATTTTAAATTCAGAATAAAATATCTCTCCATCTGTAAAACTATATCGCAAAAGTGCATGTGGTATAATCTGAAAGTCAACTCACCATTAGATCTGTATTATACAATGAAGCATAAACTTGTTTTTGCATAAACCATGGAGTATTGGGCCTTTACTTTCACAGATCACCAGAACTGAAAAATGTCTGGTTCAATTACTTTTCTGAGATTCTCTGCAGATGTTTCATAACCCATAAATGTCACTTGTCAAAACGCAATTACATCGCCTCTTTGCCAACATCAACACTTCTCCTTATCTACATTCCACTCTCTGTCCTGCTCTAATCCCTTTTTCTTTCAGCCCAGTTTCATTCTCCCAGGCTGTGTTAACTCAGCAGGCTGCAGGAGCTCCCTGGTGTCCCTGCAGCATCAGCTGCAGTGCTGTCAGTGAGGGCACACAGCTCCTCTCTGGGGCAGCAAACTCCGGCTGGAATGCACAGGGCCAACAGCAGAGCTCCTACTAAATCACCCAAATCCAGCTGTTAAAGTCCCCAGATGGCCTGGTATGACTCCAAAACACCAGTCCAGGTTTTAGAAGCTGGAGAGCCATGACACCCAAAGGGAGCTTCTCCATAGAGAAATTCTCAAACTCTGACACAGTGACTGTAACCAGCTCAAAGACAGTGTAAGGACACTGAAAATCCTGGATGCCATTGTCCCCTGAGACTGTCCTCACTGCCCACCTCAACAACACAGCAAATTCCTAAATCCACAGGGGGCTTTGGAAAAAGAAAACAGCCCTAGTGTGTGCTTTAGCAAACTGTGAGCAGTCAACATTTCTTCAGCAGTGATGAAGTGTCCCAGAGTGCATGGTGGAGGCAGGGGGGAAGGGAAAAATCTTATTCCTGACTCTCCACAAATTTTAGATTGCCCTCACCGCCCTCTCACACCCTTTGGGACAGGCCACACTGACTAAAGGACAAACTAAAGGAGAAACAACTCATCTAGAGGCCACTTACCTGCAGGATGGTTGGTGTAATGTGAAAAAGGAAGAAAACTTCCCTTTTTCTAGGACAGGGAAAGATACCAAGAATTTCAGGAGAGAGACTCATCTAAAATAACTGCTCAGTCTGGACAAACACCTTTGAACCTCTTCAGCATAGGAAAAAAAGATATTTCAAACAATAGGAATCTGCTTAACTTTCAATATAAGCAGCTCCTTTACATCCCAGAATATGCTCATCTAAACAACTTCTAAGGATCTTTAGATTTTGTCACAGATACAGTACATGGAGAAAAACTACACCATTAAGACAGTTTTAAATAATAACAACAATAAAATCTAAGCACATGATAATAATTAGAACATATTCTATAGGTGATTGACTATATAAAATCTTGACAATGTTATTCCAATTCATATATAATGCAGAGATACTTTTAAAACATTCAAAACCAACATTAAACCACATCACAGCAATAACAAAAACTTTTATAATGGACTAATTTCCCAAGAGTTGATGAAGAAGGTGTTTATACAAAAGTTCAAACTCTCAGGTCTACATGCTAGCTGTCATTTTAAAAAATGAAGTTTAGCTACAAATATTTAAATGCACTCAAATGCCCAGAAAAAACGCAGCAGGAAAGCTGGAGAACACTAATTAGATACTGGGGACACTGATGCACTGTGAATATGGAAAAACCCATTTACAAGACAGGTGAAGAACAAGAGGACTTGGACCAGCTGCTCTGTGTTTACAATCTGTCAGTAATCTTACTCATATGCACCTAAATCCTTCTGGATATTTATTTTTCCTCCACAGTAATACCCAGTTTTATTGAATGGAGACTGATAATCTTACAAATACTAAAAAAGTGCATCTAAAGGAAAGCCAACCAAAAACCTCTGCTCTTGTGCTGCAGTTATAACATGTTAGATCAGACTTTATATCTCAAGAAAGTCATAGAGAAGTGTTAACAGTTTATTTTCTTAAAAACCCGTTAACCGAGCACCTAACTTTCATCAGCACTTGCCAGCAATTTAGAAAACATAAACTACTTTAAAAGATTTGATTCAGCAAAGTACTCGAATGTGAAATCCAAATTCTTTGGTTCTACAGCAACCTATATAAACAAATACACATTTCTTCCCATCAATTCCTAGATTTGACTAAAAGCAGAGGATACATATCTCAATGTCTAAAACCCCCTTTGAAATACTGAACTCGCTAATATGAACCTTTCTGCAGGAATTGTTACATGTAGTCAAGTGAAAACATTTTGACAGTTTTTTTTAGAATGGTACTCAATTTTAGAGTAGCTTATTTTTGAAGTATAGCAGGTGCTGTGATTTAATAGGTTACTACTGTGTGTATTTAACCTTCTTCTCTGTAGTTTTCATGTCTTCTTATGAGAAATTTATAGAATTCTTAAAAAGCTTTGGTTTCAGTCTTGTGGATTAAAAATTTATTTGTCACTACAGTATTACTAGAATGGACTTGAAATGCATTTATTTAAAGAATATTTCCCCCCATATATCCATTCATGTGCCTGGCACACAGGCACAACCCTTTATGTTTTATAAAGGCTCAGTTGTCCACCCAGCTGGCTGGAGCTGCAGAAGCCTCTCATAAATAACCTCAGCTGTATACCTGGTAATCAAACCAGCATCTAGGAACTTCCTCTTTCCACGGCTTTGATAGAAAGCTTGATCAAAATCAAAGATTAGAAACAGACTTAATCTTTCCTTCCTCTGATATTTGCTCACACAGTAACAGGCTACCCAGCAAGTGTTGTTTGTTTCTCTCTCCTGGATGTAGCTCAGCAGATGAGCAAAGCTATGGGAGCTCTAAAATGACAGAGGACAGTAACAACTCAAACAGAAGTTCTGGCTCCTGGTGCCCAAATACTTTATTTTTAAGAGCTTAAGCCCAGGGCTTCTGAAATTTTTGTTGTGAGTAGATCCCAAGTCTCTGGCACATCAATGCGCTGTTATTCAAGGGTGCTATAAAAATTCAAGGCAGAGTTTAAATCCTAGAAAGATTAAATAAACCATACTTTAACACAGCAATTCCCAAACCATATGGATTTATAGAAAGAGGTTTAAAGATAAAACATTGCTAAGTTCTCCTACGTTTACTTTTGCTAACCAGCTCTGACTGGTAGTAAGATCTAAGGTAAATTTACAGGAAGAGAAGCCACGAGAAATGTCCTGAAGTACACAGAATATAATGCCAGGAAAAGACAGCAATCCAGAATTGTCTGAGAATTAGGCCTCTAAAGAGTATCTCAGAAATTCTGCTGTTTCTTTCACAGATAAAGTTTGTTCATGGGCAAACGTGGGAAACAAGTGGCTTCTTAAGACTGTGTCAAAGAATGCCAAGGACACAAGTGACAGAAAACTCTTCTGTCATGATGTTCCTGTCCTGTGAATAAGCAAAGCGTGAATATTCTGAGGTTTTCTGATCTGGTATCCTTCTATGGCTTTCTACTCATTGTAAGGTTTCTAATTAAAATAGAAACCAATTATATCTAACCTTTTGCCTACAGCATCATTAATTTGCCTTCTTTACAAATTAAAGGCACTGAAGCAGAATTTTTTTAAATGACATTATTAATTTAATTCTCTTGGATTTTTTACCTTTCTTGTACAAATTAGTTGTCTGCATTACTTTTAGTATCATCTCTCCTGAGAGGTGATCTAGCAGATGAGTTATTTTTAATTATGCTTGGGTGTCAACTTTCTCTTGAAGCCTCTGCAGCACTCACAACCTGACTGCAAGGAAAAGGTTGGCACATCTAGATCTGGTATGGTGTTAAAAGAATGCTATCAACTTAAAATTTATACTGAGCCACATCCAGGAAGCATGAGTTTCTCCCTACTTAAACCAGAAGTCAGAAAAAGAACAACCACGGAAGAAAGAGAGAAAGAGTAGCAGGAAGGAGGGAGCAAGATTCAATGATGGCTTGGGGGAGATGAGCTGAGAACAGAGGATGAGAACAATGAAATGGAGTATAATGCAGCTGGGAAAAATGCTAAAGACAATTAAACTTAAAAAAAAAAATGGGAGAAACTGAAATGTGGGAACATGAGATAAAGCCAAAAAAAAAAAATTTCCTCACACTGCTTATTGGTTTTAAGGGTATTTCAATGAAAATGAATGGAGGAAAGATGAACATATGTGTCCCATCTCTGGAAGTAGATGCATGGGCACTGACCTACCTGAGGAAAAATCTCCATCATTTAGAAGAGCCACAATTTTCATGTAGAGTGTGTTGATACCATGTCCTATTGATAAGTAATGTCACCATAGTGTTTAAAACCTAATGGTTTTCTTTTTTCCTAATTTTTCCAAAAGGGTATTACTGTGGATATGGGGTTGGTTTCTTTCACTTCAAGATCTTGGAAGAAAACCTGTACACTTACAGCATCCAAAGTCCTAAAGTAATTCAGCTGCAATAAGAAAAACAGAAATGTAGTGTGCATATAATTTAAATGAAGGCATTTTCCCGTTACAATCCATTTTAAGAATATCCTTTTGTTCACATAGGTTGGACTTGGACTTGATGATTTTGGAGGTCAATTCCAACTTAATGATTCCACGACACTGTATTAAAGAAATTCCAGGACATCAGGTGTGTTTACATTATCCAGAAGGGAGGTGCAGAGGAGGGGTGGGGGATGGATGTGCTGCACTCTGCTGTGGTTTCAGGCCCCCACATCCACCCTGTCTCTTTACCCACAATGGAGCTGAGCAGGCACAATGCAAACTGATGCCCTAAAGAGCCCCTGCAGGGCCCTGCAGCTCCTCTCCCAGCTGCAGCATCACAGGCAGTGCCATCCCAGAGGGGCTGTGCCATTCTGGCAGCATCTCAGCACAGCTTCCAGCCTGGGCCATGTGGGGAGAGCTGGCACACCTCAGTCTGAGTGAGGAGACACCCAAAATGGAAAATATTGCTCTGACAACAATCCCATCTATGAGGCTGAAAATTGACTGCTTCAGCTTTCTCTTGGTAAAAAGCAATGAATAACCCCACAAGAAGGAATTTGGGCCAGTAGGAAGTACTTGACAGAGTAACTGCATCCCTTGATAGATCTTGAGAAAATGGCAATTCTCTTCTGGGTAGTTCTGTAGTACTTCACACACTCAGAAATTTCTCTGCCTGCAGAAAGATCCAAGGACATCAGTATATTCTTGTAGTCACAAAATACATGCACAACAACCATGTAGAAGATAAAATGAGATGAACTATAGGATTACCTTGGAGGTAGTAACATATTAGGACCCAAAGACCTGAACCAGCGAGAGGTAGAAGCTTCTGAGGGTCATGCAAATCTCAGATCTGAACAAAGTACTATCAATATTAAGAACTACTTGGAAGATTTCCTTGGAAAAGTATTCAGCTGCTTTCTTTCATCTCTCCAGTGCATATTAAGAGATACTAAGTGAATATCCAACTTAGATCAGCTAACTTCTTTGTTTTCCCTCTGGAACTATTAAGGAAGGGTCAGTGCCTAAAAAACGCTGCTTAAAAGATTAAGTAAATTCCTAGTCAAATACTAAGCTTTGTTCATTTTCTTCCTGTGGTCCTTTTCAAAGGAGAACTCTAGAAAAATCTTTTGGGAAGCACAATAAAGAACATGCAAGCAATAACAGAGTAGATAAATCATTTATGAAGAATGTGAAGGGATAACATAACCAAATGCCAATCCATTAACATAATAAATACACTCAATTTTAAAGCAGACAATTAGATAACTGCCATACCCAATCCAGTGGGAAGATGTGAATTATGATGGCAGAAAGCAAGGATCCACAAAGTCCTTCAGCCAGTTTCCTTAAGAGGGATATTTCTCAGAGAGAAAATAGGAGTCTGCCTACCTAATGTGATACAGCCAGTGGATGAATTTAAGCTTCTTGAGAAATAGCCTGAATGGTCACATGAAGGGAACTTTTCCTGCCTTCACAGATCTGTTAAATGGTGACTTTTACACAACATAAATTCATTGATGGGTATCTTTAATCTTACATGTTTAAGAATTATTAAGATTGACTGAACTTTACACAGTTAGTCATGACATTGTATAATTATTTCCCCTCTGCCTTTCCCCCTGCCAGACATTCTAATTTCTACACACATTAAAAAACTGAAATAAACCAGAAGGTTACACAAATTTAAAGTGGTTAAAGGGATTTTGTTTGATCTTCTGTACATAGTGAGTAAAACAAGTTAACCCATCTAGGAAAAGGACAGGAATCCAGGGGCAGTCTAGAACTGGGGTTAGTACTTTGCTGGAGTATTCAGATTCTGAGGTTTGCCTGATCAAGTTCTACTTAAACCAACAAACAGGTTGCATCCTTTAGAAGCATTTTGGATGTGTTTCTTTATCTCTGTGAAGAAACAAGCCCATTTCTTATTAAAAAAAACCAAACAAAACACTGTCAGAACAAAATAAAGCAGTCCTCTACATTTACCAGTGAGAATTGGCTTGACAAAAAGACTTCAAGGATTTCAGTAACAAAGCAATAAAACCAAACTGTGATAGCAAGCTGCAAGAAGTAGTAGGGGTAGAAACCCTACATTTTTTCCTGAAAGGTGCCTATTTGCACTGTTCAAGTATAAGGTCTGTAAGCCTGTCTGAATTATTTAGAACTGACTGAGCTTTCTTTCAGAAGGAACCTCACAGAACCCAACAGAGAATCAGGCACAAGATCATGCAAATAGACTTGAGCTCCCTCCTGCTTACAATTCATAATTTAGCTGCAGTGTCAAACAGCAAACTAGACTTAAATAAGATTCTTCTTATGATGATTAAACAGAATAATAAGCATACGCAAAATTTAGAACTATCAAAGCAATTTTCCCATTCCAGCAATAAAGAGAGAAAGCTTGTAGAATAAACTCTTATTTCTTTCCTTCCAGGTTAACCAACAACTGAAAAAAATGCAAAAAAACATAAGTAATTCAGGATTTTACTTTCTTTATGTAAAAAAGGGCCCTGCCTGTAAATTCAAATGAATCCCCCATTCACTGAAAAATCAACTCATTTACTTTCAGAATAGTAAATGGAGAAAATAATTTCATTTTCAATGACTGCATTGTATGTCTGTTCTGCATCCTGTGGAACGTGCAGTGAAGAATTATCTGGCATAAACACCTCAGCCCAAAAGTGTGAACAGCCCTGGCAAAAGCCTTCTCCATCTTCTGAGTTTGCTTTTATAAGTAAGCATGATGCATAGACAATATTGTCAAAAATTAGACAGCACAACATATTAAACAATAGATGAGAAAAATTAGATCACATTCCAATACCACTTTTTGTAACTCCAGTGAAAGGAAAGGAATAGAGTGACAAAGTCTCTGATGCTTTTGTTGCCTAATTCTATAAAGCCATTTACTCACTTTCAAACAGCTACCAGAAGTAAAATGGAACAGCATTGCACATGATGAATCATTGCCTTAGTTTTCAGTTTGTCCTGCAGCATTGGGATGGACACAGGATCCAGGATAGCAGATTTTAGCAGCAGAGAAAGCCAGAGACACTGGGTCAGTAATATTCTTGCTTCCTTTGATTGCAGTCACCTCTACAACATTTGAAAATACCTAGATTTTGGACAAAACCTGAGTTTTCACAATCATTATTTTAGTCTGAGTTGCAAGTATCTGTACTCATGTGAACCTAGAGAGTCACTAAACATCTGAGGCAGTGTTTCAACTACAGAATTCCTTGAGATGAAGGTTGTTGGCTAAGTTAGGTAAGCAGCAAGTTGTAACAGCAACCAAAAAAACTCTCAAAATTTTCATTTGTTATTTAAAACCAACAGGAAGTAAAACTGTCTTTTGGCTGAGGATGTGGGCATCTGAAAGGTCAACGACTATTTTAATAAATAAAAGATTAAGAGCTCCCGTCCCCCAGTGTGCCCCCATGTGAAGTGTTGCAGGAAGGGAGGAATGGCAGAGGATTCCAGCATATCTGTATCAAATGGCTGCTCCTTCAGGCAGGAAAGGCAGGCAGTCCACAACCCATCCCACAGTCTGTGTTTTTTCTGCTTCACAGACTGCTCAGAAATACTTCCATTAGAGATAATGAAGAAATGGTGGCTGTCTGGGAAAGCCTTGGAAAGCTTCCTGTTGCAAACTGCCTGCAGCAGTCCCCTTGTCAATCCTCTGCCTCCCACTGTCAAAGGCTGATAGCCTCCATCATCTGAGCTGTGCATAAAGAAAGGCAACCAAAAATTACTGGCACATTAACAGAGAGGTGTTCTAAATGCCCTAAAATACAAAGGGGGAGTGGAGGAGTGATAAAAAATATAAACTGTATATCCTGTTCCTATCATTTTACTTTGTGCATTGCTTGAAAGAAAAAAGTCCTGTAGAAACACACGTGGGTATTTTTTCCTATCAACACACCAGGCAGTCTCCAGAGCATAAAGGGACTGTTACTCCATTTCACCCCTGGAGATAAACAAAAAGGCCATGTGCTTCTGGCTTTGAGTCACTGAACTCCAGGAGCTGCAGTGAGCCATATGTTCCCTGTATTTGCTGTGGGGCTGTCCCAGTAATGATCCCTGTCTGTCATTTTTCACTTTTCTCATGACTCCATCGAATGAACTGTGCTTAGCTCAGCATGGGTAAGTACATATGTAAGTAGCAGGCAAGGGAATGGTGTTGCAATTTTTGCTTTCCCCCTCACTCCAATAGAAAGCAGCCTTCCACTCACATGGAAAGTGAATGTTAGAACAGCATTAGACCTCCCGAATGAAGAGAGCCAGTTACTACAGGCACATTGGCCAGCCCAAAGCAAAAGAGAAAATCCAGCTTGCAGGGACACAATCAATTTATACACCCACCCTCAAAAAAGGTGCAATACCCAATTTATACTCAGTTGCTTTCTTACATATTTCAAAGTGACTTCATACTTACCTATAAGCATAAGTTCATGATTGTCTTTTGTCTTTTTAGCCTCATAACTGCTGAGGGTGGTGGTAGTCACACCTTCACTGGAGCTCAGGGCCTTGCATGAATTCACTTGCTCACTGAAAACAGTGATACAGGTTCAAGATATTTTCTAGCACCATATTTTTATTTTCCCTGTACAGAAAGCCTTAGAAGGAGCACAGGGTCAATGCCTGGCAGAATCCACAGTCATGGTTAGCTCTTTCAGCACTTCAGTATGCTGGCTCTGGCAGACTCCTCTTAGCCCCTAACTTTCTCATCATGGATTGCCCAGAACATTCTTATCCTAAAGTATGTGCCCTGGGCATAAATGCTCTGAAGAAAAAAATAAAAAGGAGCTTCAGGTAGGTTTGCCTGGAGCCAGATTTGACCAAAGGAAAGCATTTAGCCAAGGCAAATTCTCAGTGCTCAGCAGCAGACAATTTTTCTGTGAGCTCCCTCTAGTGAAGCTGACTGGTTTAACGCTAGAATAAGTTCCAGAGCAAGGGCTCACTGTTCACAACCTTTTATTTTCTTAGCCTGATCTCATCTGACCGATTTAAATAAATAAATAAATAATGTATTATTTTTTCTCCTGCTAAGTCTGCTTGGTTTTATCCAAAAGAGTTGTGAAATTCCTGTATCAGTACAGAAAACACCAGGGCGAAGTTAGAGAAACATAAGAAAAATGAGTTTAGTTACTGAAGGACACAATCACATATTTCAGGAAACGAAAGGGCCTTCTGGGCCATATAGCTCATATCCCTAGGCAGCAGGATGGTTGCTGCGTGGTCTCTAATGCATTTTCATTGATTTTTCTCGTTTTTTAATACTCCAGAGAGACAGCATCTCATCACACCACCCATGATAAACTCCTCTTTGTCCACTTAATTTACTGCAGAGCTGGAAACCTTTCCTTTGTGTCTGCAAACTTTCCCTTCATTTACTATGCAACCTTTAAAACTATTTAAGTAAAGCTCCTTTCTCTTCTGGGCACTGGTTCATAAACTGAAAACCACAGTTTCTTAGTCACCTACAGTCAGCAATTAATCCAGTATAATTATGACACAACTATTAGTAATAATGGTACCAGAAGGTGAAACAGAAAAGGTGTCATTAGCAGGGTCAAGTCATCTCTTCAGGCAAAAGGACACCAAGTTTCCACCCTTAAGAAACCAGGTGTGATTCACTGTGACTTTTAGATGACCATGTGTTAAATTGTCTTTGCATACAGACATAAATCAGATTTTACAATCCATCCAATTTTGAAATTGACTGTTATTAACAAATGAAAAAGCACAGAAAATGGTAATGTGCACAAGGTCTACAACAGAGAGGGATGAAAAAGCATAAGAAAAACAAATAGCACTAAATTATTCAAACTTACAATCAGAATATGCATTCATCCTATCAGATGAAGCTTTCCTAACTTACACTATAAAAGTCATTGCCTCTTGCTATTAAGTCAGGAGATACCATCTCCAGACTTTGGAAGAGTTTCTGCCATTCCAGTAGCACAGTTCCCAAATAGAATTACAGGAATCTTTGAAGATCAAGAGTTTGTGGATCCAGAACTCCAATATTACACATAAAAGTATAGGCAGCAAATATAGATGGACTTTATTCAAAAGTCTTCAACAATAGGAAAAAACAATAAAAAACCAAATCAACACACACACACTTGCTAGTGTGCACCTTTTGTATTTTAGCATGCAATTCATTGGTTTTTTAATTGCCCGTTCACATGAGAAACTTTTACTCAGTTTTGAAAACACAGCCGACTTTTGTGTGCAGGCTGCAGGAAATACTGCAGTTGGCATGTTTGTAGCCCCCAGTGCAAAGTGTTCCTTCTCTGCTGACTGAAATTAATGCCACAAACATGGAACCATTACTTTTTCTTTGCTTCCTACATTATTCAAGTATCAAATTGAAACCTTAGAAAATCTGGCATGCTATTAGACTCAGACACAATAAATGATGACACAAAATGGTTTTGACACATAATCCCCCAAAGGCAAGTATTCCACATAAAACCCCATGGTCCAAATTTCAGAATTAATTACTTTTTTCATTTGTGACAGGCATTATGAATCTGAATTAATTATATTAGGAATATCTGTAAATAGAGTAGTGGCTTGAAGGAAGTAAATATTTTGATAGAATTTGCCATGCATTTTGGATGCTGAAACAGGATGTGGTTGAGGAACTCAGCTAAATTTACCAAGAAAGTTAATTGTATAATATCCTGTCCACTGGAGAATATCTTTAAATGATTGGCTTGTAACAGACTGTCATGAGAACAGTGACCTTTCCAACTGACAACAGTAGCACAAGCAACATCACTATCTTAAGAAAACATATGAGCATCAGTCCTCAAGGAATTCATTCCCTGTTTCCCAGGGGCAGGCAGGAGTTCAGCCACCCCCAGGAGAGCAGGATTCCATCACAGGTCATGGTGGCTTGGGAAGACAAATGTCATCACTTCAAATGTCTCCCCTTCCTCCTTCATCCCCCTTTATACACTGAGCATGACACCCCATGGTCTGGAATGTCCCTCTGGTCAGGTGGGCTCACCTGTCCTGGCTGTGTCCCCTCCCACCCTCCCAGGCAGCCCCAGCTCCCTCCCCAGCGTGGCTTTACAAAAAGCAGAGAAGGCCTTGGCTCTGTGCAAGCCCTGCTCAGCAACAACAAAAACATCTCTGTGTTCTCAGCCCTGTGCTCAGCACAAATCCAAACACAGCCCTGCCCCAGGCACCATGGACCAAATTAACCCAGCTGAAACCAGCACATCTACCTTTGCAGCAATGATTGGACTGTTCCTGTATGCCAAAATGCTCCTGGTAGATTCTTAATTTGTATTAAACAAAGTAGCATCATTCAAAGTCAATGATAACTATTTGAAGTGTTTGGTTTTGGTGTGTTAGAAAAACCTTGTGATTTTTTTGCTCAGTTCATTCCTAATAAGAATATATGGAGAACATTTCCAAGCCTGTTTTATTCTGCTCCGGAACTCTTCAAGGATTTTATAAAGCGTTTTAAAATCCTTTGTATACAAAAAGTCAGGATTTTTTCACAGATAAGATACAAAAAAATCAGTACACATGATCTTTTTGAAGTGAAGATGTTAAAGATGTAATTACAGCATATACACGTTAACAAATCAGTTTGGAATCCACCTTGAAATCCCCATAGGATGCATGTTGGCTCTATTTTTATGGTTTGATGTGTAAGGATCAAATAAATGTTTGGACAAGATCTGGTCTCTTTTGCTCTTGAAAGATGAAATGGTGCACCAGTACAAACAGATATCTACATGCAAACCTTTAAGCCCTCCACATAGCTAGGAAGAGCTAGAGGAAAAAGGACAACTAGAGGGAACAAGTGTGACTGAGCTTGCAAAGAAAGCTGGGAGGGAAAGATGTTAAACAGAGTCAGCCTGCCTTCTCTCTCAGTTGCTGAGGAGGAAAATCAGTGCCTACTCATCCGGTTTCTCTGTGCAGAAAGTATAAAACTATTAATCTCATGAATACACTTTCCATGAGGCAGCAAGCAAAGCAGCTGAGGAAACAGCAGAGAAGTACACTGATTCTGTAAATGATAACAGGTCTTGCTTTGTGAACCTGGAAGCACCACAATGGAGTGTGTATCTCTCAAATCAGTAACCCTTTTCCACTATTTTCTTCTCCAAAGATGAGCTATTAATCCCTGGCTGCTGTCAGAAAGATCCTCTCCCCTTTGTTTTGGTTTGCTTTTGCAATATTTCACAGGCAGCTACCTGAGACAGCCCACTGAGCAGCCTTACTCAGCAAGATTTTCAAGTGCCAAAGATAAACTTCTGCTCTCTCAGCAGCAGCAGTTAATTGACTTGGCTGTGCCTCGGTGACAAGAAATACATATGTAAAACAGGACAGAAAAAATTTAGAAGATATATATATAAATATGCTTCAGCGTTGGCTGTTAGCCCTGGTAGCTTCTTTCACAGCTGCTAACTTTGTCTCCAAAACACAAAACAACGACTCAATCATGCAAATTTTATAATTCACATCCATTTGTATCCATTTAACAAGGAATTATCCGTGGGTGAAATGTCCATGTAAGGTCCAGACTTGTATTCCAGAGCATTGCTGCTGCTTCAGATTATAGCCATAAATGATCAATCTCAGCTATTGGATCCACCTTCAAATTAGGATTTGAACATTTTTGGTTTCCAGAAAGAAGGCTGAGGCCCCACCAGCTGCACCCAGCACTCTACTGAACACTGCATTAGTAAGTATGCACCAATTTACCGAATTGTTTCCAGTTATTTGTACACTATTAACCTGGCAGAGGTTAATTGAACAAATGAGTGAGTGCTAAAGCACCCATCTTACACGATTATAGAGGAGAGTTTAGTGTCTCATGTGAACACACAGCATGGTCAGAGAGGTGGTGAGCACAGCTGGGAGCCCTGCTCAGTTAGCAAACCATCACACTGCACTCGGAACTTTGGAAAAAACAGCCAGAAAGGGACACCAGAGCAGTTTATTTGCCAGCTCGCTAATGCTCACCTGGTGTGGGTTTGCCATGGTTTCTGTGAAACTCTTTGGATCAATAGTGGTGTTGGCTCTTCTTGTTTGTGTTTTCAGTTAAGGAGTAAAGAAAGATCAGCATTCTCCCAGCTGGTGCTTTCACTAATTTCCTTCAATTTGTGACTTTTATACTTCCTATACAAGGGCACAGACAGTAGCAGAAATATTCAAAATCAGGTACTTGAACTATTTCCTTCCTCTGCTGCCTCAAGCACTGTGCTCAACAAATTAACCTCGTTGATTAAATCAAAGAGTTCAAATCATCTCCACATCAGATGAACACATGTGTAAGAAGAGGTCATCAGGAAGGTGGCACCAAGCTCGTCACAAGGATGCATGGCACTTTGTTTTCTACATTTCATGTGAACTCAATTACACTGTTTTATTGCCACGATCAATAATTTAATTTCTTCTTCAAATATAAATATCTCAGAGCATAGGGGAAAAAATATGCATCACCAAAGTAAGATTTAAACATACAAGAGGTGCAGGTACCTATTTAATTGCTTTATATTGTTTTTAATTGACTTATTTAATATTCCTTTCTCCTGGTTAAGACACAGGCCAAAATGCAGTAGCTCAAACTCTGAATTTTTTCACTTTCTAATGAGTACTCTTTACTAATTAAATATCTTTAAAAAACATAAACATTTTCTATGGACTATATTCATTCTCTGAATATAGAGATCTGGGTGAAAATAAAATCTCTGAATCTGTAGAAGCTCAATTGCATCTCTTCAAATGATGCAGACAAGCAGGCTAATCAACCAGCTAGCAGTAGATTTATTACTGCTAAATATAAAAACCCCAACAGTCATATTTTATTCTCTTACATATACTCTATCCTGTTACTCTGGTACACCATTAAAGTTCACCAGGCTTAAAGCAGCTATGAGAATTACAGTTCTTAATACTGTAACTATGCATTACACTGGATTCTATAAATTCTTCTTAATTTTTAATTTCATTATCCTTGGGGGAGTCTATTTTTACAAATTCCAAGAAGTATGGCCTTCTAGCTGACTAAAGCAGCCCATTTATCTAGATGTATTACCCAGAGGTTAGACTCCAGATTTTTCATTGAGTTAAAAGGGGTTTGCAATGCTCTAGCCATCTTCAAGTTCCACAATTGCTTTTTCAGTACATGGTTAGAAACCTATCAGGCAGCAGGGAATAAATTCCAGACAGACAGAAGCCTTTCACAGCCCAGAGTTACATAATTCACTTTTACTCTGGTTTCATGCCTCCTACTTCTTCTCCCCTTAGAAACAGGATGTTGGTTAACTAGTCTTTGTTCTCATGATAAACTACAGACCTAATTTTACTTTTAATTCTGAGCTAAACACTATTATGCTTTACACAAATCTATTCTCCCTTGAACTTTTCAATACAATTATAATCTCACTTACGTAGGCTGCTTATTTTTCTTTCTTTATCCTCCAGTTCCTGCCAGTGGAATCTCATTTTTACATAGCTTTCAAGATTGTATTTACTTTGTCCAGTCTCTGCTGTCCATTTGTAGTTCACCTATCTGCATAACCACAAATTCCCATTTTCAGGTCATAAAATATTATACGAGCTATATCAGGAAATAAATCCCTGGATTAAAAATGCATAAAATAATATCTTGCAAGGGCAAGCCACCAGTACTTCTGCCTTTCCAGAACCTTCTACTACATTTTAAAGTCCAGTAATTAAAGCTGTGAGTATGAAAAATGTAATAGTAGTTACTAGATGGAATAAAGGGACTGGGACTGAATTGTCCAGGCTGTTTTTAATCAATGTACTTATTAATCTTCAGCACATAGTACCTTGTCCTACTGTGACAGAAGGGAAATCTTTACTCTGTCAGTGCTATTTACCTGAGTTTTACTTTACAAATAAACCACAAATGCCTCGTCTTTCTGTGCTCAAAGCCTAATCAAATTCAGCCAACTATGTAGCTGTGAAATTTACTATACATTTTTAAACATAATTATTAGCCTACAGAGAAATCATGCAAGGTTTTTGGCTATTCTCGCAGCATTAGTAGCTATCACTTGACAGAACTAACTCTGCAACTTTCAATATAATGTAAGAGCAAAATATTACTGTGTTGAACAATTATTTATTCTCATTATGGATCACGTATATAGGCTACAGATGCATTATTCTTTTAGATGCCAAGAGACCACACTTGTTCAAGATAAATTGAAAGAAAAATCCTCCTTAAACTTGGCAGACTTCGGGAATTCAGACCCTAATGAGACTAACAAAACTTAGAGCTGTCTGTGAGTGACTCTTTAGAGAAAGAGATAGATGCTGATCACAAGGAAATAGTCTGGGGAAAGCTTTATTTTAAAGATCATGGGCTAAAGTTAATTGGATAAAAATCTTAATGATAATTCACACTTACCTCCTCCCACATGTTTAATACAGAGATGCAAATATTAAATTGTGCTGGATCATGACTACTATTTCCAGTTCAAAAGTCAGCTAAAGCTGTTGCTTCTAGGACACCTTGTGGTAATGCAAGAAATGGTGAGTCCCTATTATTTTGTATGACAGCTGCCATAAACAATTGTTTCCTATAACAGTATGCCAGTGTCCTTGCATGAGTGTAACAAGACTTATCCACTGTTGGAATTCTAACATTTGTTGGGCTGCACAAAAACCATATTACTGAAGATGATCAATATGGATCCTGGACAGGGATTAGAAATTTACTGTCCTGGGGGCAGTGCTACAATTGAGCTGTCAAAAGGTTTTTGTATGTAGGAATGAACTATCCCATTAAAACAAAACAATCTTTTCAGGGGATTTCACTGGGGATAGGTGCATAAAAATCACTGCTCTTCACTACATGGTCAGTCTCGGGTTGATCCAAAGTCCCCACCCGCCTCCAAAGAGCTAAATCACTTTTGTAAACAAATAAGAGTCATTGCTGACTTTATTACAGTGGCTTTTCATTTCCACTGCCATCTAATACTTCTGTTTATGTAAATATCTTCTCGTCCTTTAAATCCATCATGAAGCTACCCAGGGACAGAATAACTCCCCTGCTTCAAAGGCTCACCTGTTCTGCGTTTGCTGTCCCCACCCTCTGCCTGCACTGGCCGTGGTTTGTTTTACAGCCAGCTCTGCACTTTGTCCCAGTGCACTGATATCCAGTGCCTGCAGGACAGCAGGAGCACAGACCTCATTTCCATATGGAACTCTTTACCAAGGCAACCGTCCAAAAGATTGGAGACAAAAGTGTGCCCGAGCACATTGAGCTCACTGAAGTCTGAGCTCTGCCTGGATAATCAGGACAGTAATCAAAATAAATGATAACAACTCAAGTGATTTCTTCACTTCTCCACCCCATACCTCACACCCTTTGAAAAATGGTTCAGCTTATATAAAGACATGAGAACTGGTTGATAAGGATTAATTCTATAATGATCATTTCTTCAGGGCCTTAACATTGTCAGAATTGTTCACAATGACTAGTTCATTGCTTCAGAAAATTTCCCTTACAATTTCAATCAGTTGCTCAATGGTCAAGTTAAATGATATGCAATAAATATGAGCTATGGTAGGTGAAACCTATGGGTATAACTGTTCAAGAGGTACTTTTTACCTTCAAATAATTCTAAGAAAATTTCCTAATGTTCATGTGGTCTGTAATCAAATTAAGTGACCCACAAAGGGAATGATTTTTTAGTACATAAATTTAATAAAATTCCGTCCCCTTCTGACATGCCTACCATACAAACAGGCTACTGATTAGGCACATTACATTTGGAATTACTTATATTGGTATTGCTTTTCAATCATGCAGCTCAGTCTGGCTTATAGCACTATGAGCTCCCTCAAATTAACAGTTCAAATTAACCTCAAATACAGGGATTAATTCTTCACCTCAGGATTGGTCTTTTTTTGTTAGCACAAAATTTCAGAAAATGCTAGCCAAAATTTTTTCTTTTTGTATAAAGACAACTTGCACCAAAAAAAAATTTTCTGAAAGCTCAAGTGCCTTCAGAATGAGATCTCACTTCATTCTCACAAAATAGTCAGGGTACAGTAATTAAAAAAGAAACAAAAATAAAAATAGCAGCTACAGTCTTCTCCTAGTTCCTACAATCTTTTCCCAGTCTTGATTCTGTCTATATACCCTATGTCTGTATTTTGTAACAGCTCTGAGGCTATTCTCCCATGTATTCTGCCAATTGTTATCCTTAATATAAAACAGCACAGGGAACACATCCACTCTGGAATCCATGTTTTTTTAAAAAGTCTGTCCAAGTTCCTGATTCCTTAACAGCTTTCCACTTGAAAACATGACAGACAACCATGATGGTTAAGAATCAATTTTGGCACAGTTGGGAAGCACCTCCAGTTTAACAGAAGAGTGAGCAGCATTTATACAACATTTCTCTCAAAAGACATCCAGCATCCATGGATGTTTAACTCTGATGTGTCACTAATGTTCCTATCAAGTGTAATGATCCATGTTCCATATTGAGCCACATGGATGCAAAAACGAGCAGCTTCCCTCAGATCAGTTTTTGAAAGCACTAATTTACTGACAGAATTAGCACAAGATAAGGAATTCATTTCTGATACTTTATAAGCAAGCAAATAAGAGATTCAGGATATTTCCAAATATGTCAAAATATATCGAAAAGTTACCTGGATTATTATTGGCTGTTTTTCTAAGGATCATTCCATCATCATTTATAACTAAGCAGATTTCTATTTCTCATGACAGTCAGCTGTAATGCAAACAGCATCATTATTGGCTCAGGAGAACTTACACAGAGGAAATAAATTAATTTAAGAAGTTTTACTCAGAATTCATGACCAAACTGTCCCACATCCTAGACTAGAAGTGAAGTTCCCTATAGCTCATAACAAGCCCTTGTACCAGCCTCACATAATTCAGAAGATAAATGTCAGACTGTCCTTTATTTCTTATTTTGGCAGTTTTTGTTAAAATTTACTCTGTGACAAAGAGCCAGTATTCCGAAACCCATCATATGGTAAAAGTATTCATGAATAATAATCTATAAATTCCTAAAACCTCCTTCTAGCCAATGGCAGATTTAACATAAATCTTAATAGGATCTATTTTCCTCTAAAAATCCAAATATATTTCAGTGTATTCAGTAATTATGAAGCAATGTTCAAGCTCTCTTCCTCACGATAAAGTGCACTGTTTCTATTTACTGTTGAGCTCACCAAAATCTTTCAAATGAGTTGCTGAAGAAAGCAGTGTTGGATAAACATGTTATTATTTGGGCTGATCAAGGTTTGTCTAAACACTCTTGCCAGGCAATATTTTCCTAAAAGGTCACAGAAAACTGTTATAAAACAGAACGTCAGATAAAATTTAATACAAAATTCTACATTTTCAAAATTAACCCCCACTCTTTCCACTCTATGTATAAAAGAAGGATTTTATGCAGTGTGTTCACACACTCAGAAAATGTCATTAATTTCTCCAATTTTAACTTTTTCCCCTTAGTTTAATTTTAATGTCTTCAATTACTTTCTTCACTGAAACAAATTAATGAGTCTTCCACCAATTCAGTGTGTCACAGCATGGGTTCATAAAGAAACAGGACAGAGTTCAGAGAGAAAAATTAGAATGTCTGAGCCTTCAGAAAAGAGCATGAAAGACAATATCCCATAGACTTATCTAGTTCTAATACTATTAAGTTCAGAGGGTTTTGCCAGGTTCATCTTTTGCCTGTCTGACACTATGGTCCTCAGACAAAAAAAAATCATTAACGGGAAAAAAATAAATCTTTACAAAGTCAACAATCCAGGAAAAATATCTGGATCTGCTGGCTCAAAGAGCAGCAAGAATTTACAGTGTCAGACCCAGAAGATTAAATGTCTTCAAAAGAGGAATTTAACAATATTTTGAGATATGCATGGTAACTTTCACAACGTAAAAAGGAGATATTGAATTCTTTTTTTTTTTTAATTTACAAAACAGTAAACTCCTATAACCCAACACAAAGACAAAAACCTGAATGTCTGGAAAATTTAAAATTTTAAAAACTTTAAAATTGTTGAGTTCAACTGTGGGCCCAACACTGCCAAGTCCACCAGTAAACTGTGAACCCGAGAGCCACATCTGGACCTCTTCCAAGAATCTCCAGGAATGGGGACTCAATCACTTCCCTGGGCAGCCTGTTCCAGTACCTGGCAAACCTTTCAGTGAAGAAACATTTCTTAATATTCCATCTAAACCTTCCCACTGGAGGCTGTTTCATGTTGTCCTGTTTCTTGTTTCCTGGGAGAAGAGGCCAATCCCCACCTGGCTACATCCTCCTGAATCGTTAAAAACCGGTATAATCACGGACAAAGACCCTCTAATTAATTAAAGTTAGACAATGATATGTTTATTCACTGGCGGGATGCATGGGAAATTAATCATGGTTTTAAAGAGTTAAGATTTTTGCTAAGGGTAGAAGTAGTTTCCACGACCAAGATGTAAGTTAGGTGGGTAAATGGTAGGTTAATAATAACTAGATGCTTAAGCTAAAGTTAATTGGTATAATTGTCTGCTATTACGAACTTACATATATATACACATATAGCAGAACATAAAATAAGTGAAACATTAATCATGAAGCACGAGGCCTTGGATCGTGCCAGAGGGTCACAGAGACCTGATGAAGACTCTCCTGACTTCATCCTTCGAGACCACTGACCCATTTCGAGACCACCGACCCAATTCAAGAGAAGAACTGCGCACGCGTGAAGGACGAATGGGCTCATTTTAATATGGGATGGGGATGGGAGGTGCTGGGGTTATGCACATGTATTGTATGTAAGATCTTGGGCAATAAATAGAGGGCAAAGAACCTTGTTCGGGGCGGTCACGCCTTTGGGAGGTGACTCCCGTGCCGGTGAATAAACACACCACTTTGTCACTTTAATTAGTTACAGCGCCTTTGTCCGTGATTATCCCGGTTTTTAACGATTCACTCCTTCCATGCAGTTGTGGGGAGGGATGAAGTGAGCTCTGAGCCTCCTTTTCTCCAGGCTGAACACCCCCAGGTGCTCCTCGTGTGCCTCAGCGCCTTCAGCAGCTCTGCTGCCTCTCCTTGGACAGGCTCCAGCACCTCCGTGTCCTCCCTGTGCTGAGGGGCCCAGAACAGAGCACAGCATTGAGAGCTTGAACTGATTCTGATCAGAAGTTTTAAATGTGCTTGCTGATGTTTTATATAGGGTATGTAAATTAACCCTCCAAGCCAGAGCCATAATATGTGCAGAGATTTACGAAATGGGTATTTTGAGCATTAATTATCACATCACACATCTTTTTTATCTTCAGTGATACACACACATATCATTAGCACATCACAGAAGACACATATATATGCCATATAACAAAGGTCAGAGCATTTACATACTCTCAGTCTCTCACACTAACTGCTGGTTTTGAGTGAAATATGAACATCTTGCTATGTGTCATTTCATATAACAAAAGATACCACCTTGCAAACAAATCATTTTCTTACTGCCTGTTCAATCACAGGCAACCACAGCTATAAGGAAAAGTAACACTACAGCAAGATGCACCTTGGCCAGTCTGACACCTCACCTTTCCATTCATATTTTGCAGTTGTTCTCTGCATCATCTTTGGGTCAGGCACCGTGTGGTGTGAGGAGCAGGGTGTGACAGGTGGGGCTGTGACAGTCACTGGCCTTTCTATTAACCCAGAAACACACTGTGCTGGGCTGTTTCCCATCTGAGTCCCATCAACCTTGAAGGCATCTGTTGTTCTATGCCATTGGGAGGTGTCAAAAAGGATGAAATCATCCAATACCTATAACCACAAAACCATGGCATAGTCACAAAACTTCTCTGTTTTGGATGCTTGGAAAGCAGATAAAAACGGAAAAGGTTTATTTCATGGAATCTTTGAGAAAACACACTGAGCCACAACTGCATTCTCCTAGGAAAATGAACACCAGAAGTTCTGGATGCAAACTATTAAAATAAGGCTAAAGTAAAAGCCAGAACATAACAGGAGGTCCAGCTCCATCGGGTGCCAAATTGTGCTTGCTTTTAATTGTACTGCCCATTCCCATTTTTGTGATGTGCTATTTATCTACAGATTGCCTTCCTGGATTTGACCAAGTTAATTTTATTGATGCCAAATTCAGGCAGCTCACCTTTACTATTTACTTTTAATAGGTTTGATGCAATACATTTTTATTGCTGAGATAAGTATTGATTAAAGCCTCCGCCTTCACTTATTTTGATTGCCTTGTGTAATTAGGAAGCCTAAAGAGAGTGAGCATGAAGTACAAATAACATTTTACATTTGCACGTAGATCTTAACAAATTGAATGCACTTTGAAAAACACCTGCACTTGAGGTGAATAACAGAAAATAAACAGGAAGGTATAAAAAAGGAGGATGCTATAAAGTGAAGTCACATGGTTATGTTCAAGGTCTGGACAGAATAGAAAGTCAAGTCTAACCTGCTCTGCCGATTGCAACCAACCAAAGTTTATGCTGTTTAAGAGGATATATTTCTGATATTTAAAATTTGAAGTTTTTTAAACAATGCAGAAATTCCAAAACCCCAATCCTACCCAAAACTCCAAGATGTGTGGGGTGGGCAGTCACAGAGCTACACCAAAGTAGTCAAGGGTTTCTACAAGGGCAGAAACACAAGCACAGAAAGACAGCAGCAAGGTCTGGGCCCAGGGCTCTCAAACAGGCACAGGAGGTTTGCCATGACTGACCAGACAATTCCTGTATGTGAGCCAGCATCCCACCAGCAGCAACTGCCAACTCTTGTTGACTCAGCTGGGACTGTGAACCAAAGGAATGCCTGATGCAAATTTTTTCCATATCTTCCAATCAACAAAAAATCAGATTTGCCACAGATAAAATCGTGTTTGCTGGATATCCTTCCAAGTGACACTACAACAACCTTTAATGACATTTGGATTTTACAGAATGGCTGATAAGACTAAATTACAGGTGCAAAGAAGAAAACTTCAAAATACGTTCTGTGCAGAATATATTTTCAAATAAAGTATTTTTATTTCTGAAAAACTGTTTTATTCCTTTTATAAAATGTGAGAAATCAAGTTTGGAAAGCACCAAGCAGGCCTATTTTCCTTCCCTTGCCTAGGGCAGGATGCATTACTCATTTACTGTACTGTTTTCTAGCCCTGTCTCATTTTAAACACAACTTCAAAGATATGAAGCATCCCACACTTCCCATGGGAAACTACTCCAAAATAGAATGGAGGTTTATTTCTGACATTTAATGCAATCTCTTCTCCTCAGCTTCATCCCATTACACTCTATCTGTCACCTTCTAACAGAGCTTGTAAATAAGTAGACGTTTTTTCTGAAATCTTGTTTAAGTTTTGAACACTGTCATCCATATTCTGAAAGAAACATCTTGTGCCACCCCAAGCCTATGCTGACTTATTTCTCAAATGCCACCTCCAAAGCCACACAGCCAGACAGACTTACAGTCACCTTCTTCTCTCAAGGAACTCCAGGGAAAAAGGAAATTTACAGCTTTTTTCCTACAGCCACAGCTGGAAAAGGCTAGAGAAATACAATCACAGTCAAGACATTTCTCCATAGCCCTTCATCAACCCTAGGGAAATTCACCTATTAGACACCTCTGCTGATCCATAACAGCAGAGGAAAAGTTAGTGTCTATTTCTCACATGAAAATGAGATATCCTGCTTTTTTCCAAAGGAAGCCTGACATATCATATATCCTATAACATAGATTCATTTGACAATGGGGTCAAATTTTAATAATAAAATTATAATTTCAATGAAACAAAGGTGAAACAGGTGAGATCTGCTGCAGAGAGCTGAGGCTTCCAGCTCCCTGACTGCAGAGCTGCTGCATATCCTACCATATTATACAGCAAAAATTCTGCTTTTCCACATCTGATGGACGAGAAAATGGTATCATTCCCTTCAAATTGGAAGTACAAAAAGATCAGAAGGTAAAAGGAGAATTTTAATGATATCAGAATATTTGCTAATTATATACAAATTACTAATTATATACCTATTACTAATTATATATATTTATATATATACACAAGAAGCTAATCCACCATGCTACCAGCTAATCCAAAATGTCACCTTTAAAGCAGCAGATGGACTCGAGGATACCTGTGGAAATGCTCAAGGAAAACAGAAATGGAAAGGAGAAGCTCTTTGTTATGTAAGTCTTGATGTGCCCCGGGGGAAGCACAGCTTCTGCTCTCCCTGTTTGGTGACTGTGAACCTTAAAGGGGGTTTGAGGGCACTGCAGCACTCCAAGGGCTGCACAAAAGGACCCTACAGCAAAATGCAACATTTAATTACAAAACTACAAACCCGTCAGATAAATTAACAGCAGTTTGTGAAGGCTGGTCAGCCCGTGTATAACCTGACCCAAAGTAAATAATCTCTGTGTTGCTGCTCATGGAGCAGCTAGGAATGAGTGATGATCTGAGCATGGGGCAGAAGGGCATCAGCCAGAGCTGCACCAGGAGTGTTGGCTTTCATCTTACTTTCCCTAATGGAATCTGTTTCCAATTAATACATCTTTCCCACAGTGAAAATAATCTGATGAGATCTATAAAAAGTTTTTTTTGTCCAAAGCATAGCCTTTTAAATTTTGTCAGCACTACCACTGAGATCAGAAAACGTTCAAAAGGAATGACTGTAAATTTTCTGAATCATTATGGAGTCAAAAGGAGAACTGGTACCAGATTAGGGGTGAATGGATGGCCCACTAAACTTTTAAATAAATTTTTGCTGAAAGCCAGACTTTCACTTAAAAAAAAAATTATTAAAAAAAAAAATCAAAGGAAGGGAAAACTGATAAAATTAAGACCTGTGAAACTTCCAATTACTCTCTTGTCTTAGCTGTCCATTGGATTTATCCTCCAATATTATTTTTTTTTCCAAAAGATCAGCACAGAGCCTACCAGCAGCAGTAACCTCCTATGACACAAAAAATAATAGTGATATTAGGAATTTCTTCAAGAGCTGCAGCCTAAACACATCTGTGGTTTCAAAGGAAACAGTGCAATTCAACTACCTACAGGTACTAAACAGAGGTGTGGGGTTTTAAGTGTGTGATAGTGTGATAGCAGGAATAAGACCTTTCTTATATGAAAGGAGATGAAAAAAGATACTGTTGAAAAAAATGCTCATTAGCTCTTTGATAGATCAAGCTCTGAGTGGCTGTGGTATTTGAAAGCTTTATTATAGCTATCCCTTCAGATATTCTGGAAAATCTTTGAGGCCTGATTATGGGCTGTGATACATTTATCTGAAATACACTGTCCAGACATTTTATACAGAAAAAATATTGATAAAAGTCATACCATGTAATGAAAATGGCATTGAAGAAGAAAATTGCAAAATCATCAGATATGTCACTGCAAAATACTGAGACAGTTCTCCAAGGTAAAAAACTTTAATAACATGGGACAAGAAAACCAACTTAAGTCAATTTTACACCCTTTAATGGTTCAAAATTCAGAGTACAGGTTGGAAGATCGACTGAGAAAGTTCAAACTCCTCCTAGAGTTGAACAAGCACCTAGAGACTTTCAGCAAACCATCCACAGGTTTTGAAAACCAACCCATGGGGACTGAGAAACCCAGGGGCAAGTCTGTTCCAGTGTCTTTGCAGTGAAATTCATGGCAAGGCCAACGACCCTGGAAGATCCAATTATCAACCATCTAAAATTCACACCCTCGACTTGGAATTGCTCATTTCCCCAGAAATTGGGCTGATTTCTCTTAAGTGCATGCACAGATAGTCATGGCAATGAAGTATTAAAGGTAAGAATATCTCCCAAGGAGAGTCAGAGGTGTGAAAAGCACTGCAGAATTCCAGGGTGAGGAAGGTGTGCTGGTGAGCTGAGTCAGGCTGGCTGCTCTGCAGGGCTCTGTGACACAACCACAGCACAGCTCAGCAGGTCCCACAGCCCAACTCCAGAGTGTGGACACACACACGTTTAGAGAGCCAGGAAATTACAGCTTCAGAATTTTTCTCAGGCCTGATCTTCTCCTGCCTCTCAGCTCCATTCCCAGGCTGCCAAGCTGACTGCAGCTTCAGTTAGGGAGGAGTCTCCCAGGGTGACAACACGGTGACAAACAGAGTGGAATTCATCACCAACATTAACCCCTGGTGTCTTTGCCGTGGGACACATCCTGAGGTGCTGTCCCAAGGACGTTTTTCCCAGTTGTCAAATGAACTCCTGTCCTGTTCTGGCTGCACTAACACACTTTAAATCCGGGCTGTCTGTACAATAAATTGGCCTTTTCTCCCCAAAGAGCTCCGTGTGTGTTGCTGTCCTTGCTCTCTCTCTCTTTCTAGGGCAGTGACCACACCAGAGCACAGCAGGGCAGCTGTAAACCAGAGCAGGCTGCTCAGGGCTTTATCCAGCAAGGCCATGAGGAGCTCCAGGGATGGAGACAGCACACCTCTGTGGCTGCCCTGCTGCAATGCTTTGCTTTCTTTGTGAACTTTATGAGGAGTCTGAACTGCTCTTATTCCTATTTATGCCCATTCAGTTATTCAGTCCCCCAAGCCTCCATCTTAAATATAAGGTCTTAAAGAATTCATCTCTGTCCAAAGTTTACATTTGCATTTCAAAATGCAATACTTCACACTGTGTATAAACCTGTACACTGAAGCATATGCCTTCAGTGGGGAATAATTTCCCTCTTCATACTGCTCCTAGGTCTTGTGGCTCAGCTGGTAGATGAAATGCTGCCAGAGTTCCAGTCTAGTTGCTGCTCAGGTCACCTATTTTCTCAAGAAACAGCTGGATGCTAATGCCAAGAGATGAGCCAGAGTCACATGCAAAGTGCTGCAAAGGCAACTGAAGTCACTTAGTAACTTTCAGGTTAATAGAAACAAGAGTAGGGGAAATATTTTTCATTCAAGAATTGCTTCATAGAGAAGTCATTCTCTAATTTTACTAATATCCCTAGACACGTGGATTGTCTTAACCCCTCATCCCCTTTCTCTGTGTTTAATATTCTGATACTACCATCCTTTCTGAATTCTGACACAGATGACCTTGATACAAATTGCACACCTCAGATTCCACTGTCAAAATTGAGAGAACTGGTATGAAAATGTTTATTTTCCCACAACTAATTAAAATTTTGTAGTTTACATAACTGCTATCAAGTCCAGAGACAGAGATAAGCAGGCAAAACCATGGAAAGATCTGTATAAGACATGTGTGGAATAACTTTAGAAGACAAGAGGGCAGAGCTAATAATTTTTCTCAAATTGATAACAATCCTAAAATGCCAGCAGTGCTTTGCCTCTGCACCTAGGCACATCCTTTTGTTTATACATTTGTAGCCTATAAAACAAAAACTAATCTACAAATCTACTTGAGAATTTTTTTTAATTTCTTGAAACCTGAGAAACTACCACTGCTTTCTGTCCCTCAGCCTTAGCAGTCACAAAGAAGAAGTGTTCCCAGCAGGCTGGGATAGCACACATATACACTACATATATATATATATATACGCAAATATATATATAGGCATGGCCAGCAGCCACATCCTGCTCCTTTCTGTGGCTGGCAGGAGTGAGACTGGATGTTTACATGTGGGCAGCCTGGGTCCCTCCAGCAGCTCAGACACTCGGCCTGCCCGGTGACCCCACTGAATTCCAGTATTCGCAGTGTGCCAAGGCCACAGCACTACTCCGCTTGCTGGCACAGAGCATCACACGCCTCCTAAATCAGTCAGGACTCCCCTGGTCCCACAGCCAGCACCCCACTTGCTCTCCCCCAGGCCACTGCCATTGTTCACCAACTTCTCCACTTTGATCTTTGCTGGTGCTCTCAACACTGGCACGCTCAGCTGTTCTGCGGCTGTTGTCTCCTGGTGGAAAGGACTTGTAAAGCCATGTTTCCTAACAGGACTTCCACAACCTTTCAAAGCAACCTTTTCTGGGGTATGAACAATCTCATTCAAATGTCAACATTTCTTTTCCCATATGTGAAATCAGAATTTCCTTCTTCCGGGCATGCCCAAAACAAGGCACAAACTACATTGTGCCTTCTGTTTCACATGCTGACTCGTTTGTAAACAATGCTAGGAGAATACCTGTTTTGATCCAAGCTCATCTCTGGCCCTTATAGTGCTTTCAGTAGTTAGTTTTGCTTTGCTATTTACTTGCTGTCCCATTGAATTGTTGAATCATAAACAGACTATCTGTCTGTATAGCAGCATAGCAGTGATGAATAAATGCAAGAGAAGGAGCAAGGTGATTGTTTGCTAGACTCTTCCTAGAAACTGAGAAATCTGGTACTTAATGCTGATCACAGCAGATGGAGGAAGCATCCTACATGATGTCAAAACAATGAAGCTGTAATCATTTTTATGATTACAGTCCAGGCACTGCTTTTGCCACCATAAGTGGAGTGCAGGGAATCTTAAAAGACGACACTCTAACGGTTGTCCATGCTCACTGAGAAAATAATGCTTTTACAGCAGAGCAGGTCTCACCGCATCTAAATCATGGCTTCAACTGTACACCGCCTTCAAAAAAGCCCACAAAAACACAAATGAAAGGATTTGGAACCCAAGCAAATCTCGGATTGTGACACCAGCTCACTTTGGTTTTTTTTTCAAATTCTGAATTCCATTTACTTCCGAGCCAATTATCCCACCTAACCTGAGATGTAATTTATGGTTTTCCCATATCCAATTTGCTTAGAATTTGATTACCTCTATGTAAAAAGACAGAAACAAGCTGTTAATTTCAGACTGAAACCCACAGTGTTTAGAACATCAATACTTTGACCCAACTTTTCTTAATAAAACCAAAACTTTAAAACCTTATCCATGTATTTTCAGAAGTGGAAAAAGATTTTCATCCATTAACAGGCAACAACAATGTCTACTATGACATTAAAATTAACTGAGTCTCTAGATCTCAGAAAAGTCTTTCTTAAAGTCAATTTGTCTGTCAGTCCTTCAAGATTATTACTGAAAAAATGAGAAATAAATTAACAATTTCTGTATGTGACTTTTTTTTTTAGTTTTAAAAGCAAAGACCAAAACAGAATCTGAATATTAATCAACAATCTTCTTTAATATCAAGATATACAAGGATATCAGGGATGATAAGAGAGAGTGATCCTGATCCTGCAAGGCCAAGCTCTTGTGTCAGTAAGATATTTAAAGATATTTAAATATATTTAAATTATTAATATTTTAATATATTTAGATATTTAAATTATTAAAATTTAGTGCAAGTGCATGAATTGTTACTGCTAAAGAAATGTTTAGTATTTTGACATTGAGAAGGCAGCAAGGAAATTTATCAATGCATGTAAGCTTAAAAATATTCCTGTCACTGTTGTATTACCCCACCATCCTCCCCACAAATGTTTTTGTGAATTTTCATTTTCACTTTTCTGTGTTGAATTACTCATGGGAAAAAACCAAAACCAAACAAACAGACTATCATTCTCTTCCCATAATAAGTAGCTCAGGATTTTAATAAGCTGATAAAAACTATTTGGCTGAAAGTAATATCATGTGACTAACATGACCAACACAGCAACACAATGCAGCCTGAGATGGACCATGGAATATCCTGTTTTAAGCAGTAAATTTGCAGACAGGTGCTTTTGTTTGCCGTTTCTCACCTCTGTAACCATGACACATGCTGAGACTCTAAATGGAAGACTTACAGATTAGCTGATAATTTTTTTTATTTAAAGAGTCATGGGTACTCTATCTGTGCTAGTGGATTGCATGCTGTGTAAAACCAGTCAAATCATGTATCAATGCAACAGAAATGAAAGGAAGTGTTTTCTGACAAATTTAAGGCAAGTTTGCAGCATTGCTGGGGTGTGGAGGCTTCATCCATGCCTGTTCAGCCCCCAGCTGCAGTACCCATGTCTGTGCACTCTGTTTTCTGCTGTGCACATGAATATATATATATATATATGTTCTTTGGAGCAGCATCCTGCAGGGCCCAAGAGGAAAGGGTTTTATGGCTTAAAGTCTAGTAATAAGCTCCTGCTTCTGAATACTTCACATTTGCCACTGCTATTGTATTCAATGCCTTATTTCCAAGCTAGTGACTTAGTGGTGAGCTGAAGGAACTGTTGCTGATGCTGATGCTGGAGAGGTTTTTTGATTGGGGTCATTGATGCTGCAGAATGTGATTTACATTCAGATAACAACATCACTATGAAGTGTTCATATTAGATGATGTGCAGCTGCTGAACAGGAGGTTTCAGCAGGATGCAGTCACTACAATGCTCTGAACTGTTTTAAATTCAGATTTAAGATAAAAGGAGGCTGCAGCCAGTGTGTGCCCCAGTAGACTCTTCCCTTTTATTTGAATAAAATTGCAGGACTCCTCTGTCTCCTTTTTGGACATAAACCTCTGGTGTTGTGAACAGTTTTCTGTACACAATATTTGAGATAGAAATGCGTCTCTTGCTGTATCCAACAGATATGTTAAGGGTCATATCACGAAGGAAATAAAAAGTTATTAAACTACACAGCAGAAGGGGTTAAATTATCAAATAGCCAAGGAAATAGATCATCTATCAGGTAGCAAGGCTAGATATCAGGGAATCAGAAGTACAAATCTCATAAATCCCAGGAATTTGGGGGTTTTCACCAAAGGGTGAAAGAGTAGAAAATTTTCAAATCAAATAATGCTCATGGATCAGGGCTATAAGGTTAGAGACCATTTGGGCATTAAACACCTCTAAAACTCCAGAGAAATGGAGTGAATATGCAGCATTTAGGTACCTGACATACAGGTTTTCTAAGAGTCTGAATATACCATGACTGCAGAAAAGACTTTTAGAGAAAATGTCATGGTGGGAAAAATTTCTAGGAGAGCGATAAAAACATTTTTCCTGATTTTGTTAAGCAGGAACACATAAATTAGGTAAGGAAAGAAAGAAGCCAGTAAGACAGAATTTTAGTGCTGCCTTGAGCAGAAACCTGTGTCTCAGAAATGTGTTGCAGGCTATACACCAGCTCAGTAACAATGGGTTTGATTAACTGAACCCAACCAAATTACAATTAGGGGAGAAAACGAATGTTTCATATACAGATTAAATACGAATTACTGCTGAAGCTGCTCCAATTTTCAAACAATCTAATTTTAAATAAAGGGTTAACGGTATCACAGATTTAATTTTAACAAACGGACAGTTTGTAGGAAAACTGATCATTTGATGTAAGTATAGATGAAATAAGTTGCATAGAGTTGTTTCTTTGGATTGTTTGGGTTTTTTGTTTTTTTTTTTAGAAATTTTTTTAATTCAAAAAGTCGGCCTTTGGGAGTTTCAGGGAATGAGTTGATGAAGGAAACTAAGGAGCTTAAAATTATATAGGATTTTTCATTTCCAGATATTTATTGCTTCTTTAATCTCATATAATGTACAACAGGGAAAACAATACAAAAAGGGACCCTGAATCTGGGGAGAGGAGTAACTCCTCCAAAAATCTTAGGGGAAAACACGATACAATGATAAAATAAATGGCTAAAGAAAGATGTGCCTTAAAATCAAAAAGAGAAAGAGATTTTGTACATTGCTTCAATCAAGATAAACTAGTCTTTGGAAAAGGTGTTAAAACAGACAGGAAAAGATTGTGTGGTCAATAAGGAATATGATCAATAAGAAATAAGGAAAGCAAGATGACCTGCTATACAGTGGCATTTGAAAATGAAGTTACCATTTAAAAAAGGCAGCTCCAAAATCAATACCATGGTTTAATGATAAGTAAGGAAGAGGTAATGGAGATGATACTATGGTACTGACTTTAACTGGAATACCAGTTAAAGGTCTCATTGCATTCAATTAAGGGAACACAATCAAGGAACCTCCACCCTCAAATTCTGAAAGAATTGATACCGGAAAACTTATTCTCCAAACAAGTTTTTAAACTTGGATTTTAAATAGGAGCCATTTCTGGGAAGCTGATAAACCAGTATCCTGTCTAAAAACACGTTGCTGAGTACTCCAAGAGCATGAAAAGCTTTGTTAAAGCAATGGAGTTCGTGTTTCCCTCGGAGTGTGGTGCAAAGAAAAGTGTGTTAGAAGGGGAAGAGCAGGGAAATCGCTTTGCTCTGGCGCTGTAGATTTGAGAACAGGGACGTTTGCTACTTGGCTCTGCGCTCGGGGCGTTCTGAGCAGAGCTGGGCTGGCTCTGCTTCCTTCTTTTGCAGGTCAGCAGCACCATCGTGTGGTTTTTTGGATGAGCTCTGTCACTTTTCTGTGTGATCAGCTGCTCAACGTGTGAGTCACGCACTGAGCTGCATCCACTCCCTGGAGATACGCGCCTTCTCTTGAGCTCTGTGTACCATCCTGCCCTCTCCGGCTCGCAGATCCCAAACCCCTTCAAAACATCCCGCAGCCACTTGCAAAAAAAATAGAAAGTCCTACAACAAAAAGCCAGTGCTGGCTTTCATAGTCCCTTTGCAGTTTGTAAACTAGACAAAACACGCTGGTGATTCGCACTTTCCTTCTCAACTGCATATATCAGCACAGTCGCAGAGTCCGTGGTTACAGGGAAGCGTTTCCAGCTGCAAGTTCAGACTGAGAGGATGTGTCAGGTCACAAAGTGTTTGTAGCTTCACCTTCTTCCCTGTGAAATCCCATATCCGCAGCTCAGTCACTTTCACACACGTTCAGTGTGGCCGAGTCCAGGCAGCTCTCATCACACAGATGGAAGGGTCAGGACAGAAGGCGTTTTCCAAGTACCCCCTTCTCTTACAAGCATTTAAGCTGAGTACCGTGCACTGCAGCTGTGTGTCTTCTTTTCCAGCGAGACCTGCTGTCACTTTTTCGCTGGCACATCTTCCTTCCAAACGCCCAGCAGCTGTGCTTATAGATAAAGGCTCTGGAGCTGAAAGCCAGTGCAGAGCTGTGCCTTCTCCTTGCCCCACGTTAGCCACATCAAACTCACGTGTGCACTCTGTCTGTCCTTTTCCCACTGCATCTTTCTTTGTGCTGTTTGGATCTTGGAGCTTGAAAGTTGTTTCCATAGAGGGCTGGGAGAAGAATAGGCAGCTCTCGTTGAACTGCCTCCTAACGACCACAACCATGAATTTTGCTGGCAGGCCAGTGGCAGCCAGGCTTGTCTTGCAGCTAGCACACTGCACACACCAGCCCCGTCCTCTGCTGGTACCCTGCACACACCAGCCCCATCCTCTGCGGATTTCTTTGCCTTTTGTGTCCCATGGGGCTTTCATTCTCCCGGAGGAGAATCATCTTCTACTTCAGGCACAGCTCACTGTGCCGGCAGTGAAGCGCTCCTAAAGCATTGCTTCTCTACACGAAACACGCCCAGGCCATGCACTTTCCCTCTAAACACTACATACCCCATCATTCTGCCTATCCTTGTCATCTGAAAACAAACGGAAAGCTTCTCAGCTACATCTCACGTAAAAGAACTGCGCCTAGACATCAAGCTTGCCCGGAGCTTCCCTCTGAAACTTGTATTTGTCCCACGTTCAAGAGGCAGCTCTCTTTCTTTTACGAGCGACAAAGCGCCACCAAATCGTGGCGAATTCTGCTCGAATTCCCACCGAGTAAATTAGAGTCTCGCAAGGACTAAAGCC